>JAPXFQ010002824.1:152500-1352500 GCA_028564705.1 Apricaphanius iberus | reverse complement strand
AAAAGCTGATTGGTAAATGGAATATTAATTTGGTTAATGCTCTACTCCTCAGTGTAACATAAAAAAAATTCAGTCTTTTAATTTTAGAAATCCAATCATTTCTATGTAATTATTTTGTCAATAGGGCGAAATGTAATTTTCTACTCGTTTAATTTGATATTAGATTTTCTGAAAATATTAATCTATGTTCTTCCTTTTTTTCTCTTTCACAATTCAAAAGTATTTTTATTGTTTATTCCAAGCACATTTCCTATGATTGAAGAGCGACATAAAATTGCTTTTAATGAGTAATTACCTATATGAAATTATCTGTTATTTTAGTTCATAAAACAGAATTTTAACAGTAGTTCTGAATGAGTTGTGAAACATATCTGAATAAGAGTTACTTTCTTCACCACTAGATGGCAGACTTGAATTTCAAAAGTAACTGGTAAGTAGTAGTTGAGTCCACGCATCATAGAAACTAAGCCAGACAAGAAATATAGCCTGTCCAGGTGGATCATATTTCACACTTTTTCTTTAAACAAATCATATGATCTGACATCCACCTGTAAAAATATTAAATTCCAGCTCTTATTTCAAGACCACGGATCCAAATTTAGAATATATTGAAATAATCCAAGTTGGTGCTCCCTAAAAACAGCCAAGCAAATGGATTCCTGTTTGGTTACAGTGTAAAGGTAAAGAACAGGACCTCATTTCTCCTGGTCCTGCCTGGCTGACAAGCCTCAGAAATTTTGCTTCCACTACACGTCTTCACCTGCTCTGAATGCTAAGCCTGGGTTTCCTGAGAACACACATTCCTATTTAGAGAGGTGAGAAAGATGTATGAGAGTTGTGTGTGTGTGGGCTAGAGGCCAATGTGCCTGGCATTGCAGAAGTGGCCCCAAGCCCACACACACCTACACTCTGATGGAGCGCTGAAATACCCCAGATGGGAGTGATGGAATAACGATGCCTGCCAACTAAAGCCCGACTCTGCCAACAGCACTAAAACAGTTTCCGCTGTAACGCATCTAATCCTCCCCATCAGAGTTCCGGAGTAAAACCTCTAGCCTGGTCTGTCTCTTAGCATAACCTCAGGCTGAGGAACGAGCAGTGCCAGTAACATATTCAACAAAATAATAATCTGCTTCCCTTAAGGTATTTGATAAAACTTTGTTTGGTGGTCTACCCAGAGTCAGATAATCATTCCCACAACAAACCTGAATGTCTTTACATTTCCTCTTAGATGATCTGTCCTAATTCCATCCTCTCCAGGGGCAAAAAACCCCAACATTTTATGTCTGACACACTGGGAATCCTGAACCATACCTTGCTCAGGATGTAGATGGCCTCTCCACGTTTGAAGGACAGCTCATCGGGGTGGGCCCCTGTACAGTCCCATAAGCCTTGGTAGTAGTTTCCATAGTCTGTGCTCTTGTCAGCTATGGAAAAAGAAACAAAATAAGGTGATGCAAGAGATTTCAAGTTAAATCAGTTCAACCTAATCTTCACTCGTTTAAAACAGGCTGCTGGCGCTATTGCTGAATGCGTTGTAACAGCACAGAAAATAAACTACAATCTTAAAACTTTTAAATACCAAAAGGCTTTTACAGGGATGCCTCAAAAACATTTGCCATGGTATAACTAATAACTGAGACTAAGCTCTGAGTTCGACACAGTTTAAAATAAGGTACTGAGTTATAGACTTGAAAAATTGGATGGTATCAACTTCCAGTGTTGCAATGTACTGGCAACCTGTCCTGGGTCCGCTGGGGTGGGTGAATGGATGGATGAAACTGTTGCTGATTAGGTTCAGATCTGACATGGCAGTGCTGAACTACTTTGTGTCATTTCACATTTAATTTTACTAGATAAAGTTATTTTTTTAATATAGTTTTTAGACCAAAACAAATAATACAATAGGATTCAAAAAAATCTAAGCAAATGAACACACGCGGAGTATCTCCATGCTAGGTTCACTTATATTCGATATCTGAGTGTACCCCAAAATTCAGAGCAATACTGATGAGAAAGAAGCTTAAATTGTGTCAACGCATAACCAGGTTCTCATACAGCCACCAAGTTTGTATGTCAACAGTATCAAGGTAGAATTTCCTCCTGCCTAATACAGAAAAGACAAGTCTTTGATCCTAAAAAAATACATTGTTGAAGATCAACACTCATAATCAAATGAAGTAAAGACCACAGATGATGTAAGAAATCTATGTTCTATGAAGTGAAATGTACAATTTTAAGATCCATATAAAATCTATAACCAGATCAGGCGAGTATACCATCCTAAAAAATTGCAAAATCTAATCGAATAAGGCAGCTGCGTTTATCCTTAGTCCTGCTGTCAGAGTCCTGACCAACACCAGGAAACTGAATCAAATCATTCCCATCCTTAAATTACAGCACTGGTACATAAAAGGTTTTTCTTGACGACTCTCTCACTCTACTTGGCATTTCCATGTGCATCTAGCTTTCTCTCAGTAGTCATGCTTTGTGGTTTGATCAGAAATGACTACAATTTTCTTTTCTACTTGCAATTATACAGTAACAAATTAACAGTAATTTTGTAACTCTCATAGGTCCTTTTGTATTCACTCCAGGTTTACATGTAATCAGATTTGAATTTTCTAGGTTTTGGCTATAAATGTCCTTGAAGTGTAGACAAACTGCTTTAGTTCCTATGTTAAACAGTGGATAGAACAACATAAAATCTGCCTGTATTCAGTAACTGGTTGCAGAATAGTTTAAAGAGGAAGTACATTCCTAACATTTCTAAATACAAAGACTGACATCATGAGTGTAACCTTTTTAGCAGTTTTTGAAGTCTATCAAACATTTAGCAATACAGATAGTCTAGTTAATTCAGACGCAAAAAAGCTGGTAAAAACAACAGCAACAAAAGAGGCGTTTCACTCCTCCACCTGTTTGATGAGCAACACTTGTGTTACTGTTATAAAAGTAGGGTTGTGTAGGATGGGCCAAAGGGCCATAAATCACGTCGGCCTTCATTTTTATGTTAAGATCATGTATTTTTCAATGCTGGGTGCAATGACTTGCCAATAACCTTAGGTGGCACCTACAGTACATTGTTCAATAAGGTCCAAGAGGTGACCGGTGTTACCCTGGCAACCTCATTAGCCCTGCCCATGTTTCTACACGCTGCACATCTAAAAAAAACATGTAACAAAAACAAATGTGTAGACATTTTTTACTCCTTTTAATGAGGATTGAAAACAATGCTTTTTCTAGCTTGTCATTGAGATCCTTCATGGTCATCTATAGCTCAGCCATTCATTTGCCTAAATTCAAATTCACATGTCTGTTAATCAGTGCATGGGGAAATTTAACCATTATTTTTATGCATGTCATGTTTTAGATTATATTTTCTTTCCTTCTGTTCCTTTTTTTATTTAGTAAAGCCCCTTGCACTACCTTATGTATGCATGGTGCTATAGAAATAAACTAGCTTTAAACAGCTTGTGTTGAAATACTTTGTAGGAAATACTAATCAATAAACACTTTTTTGGTAGTTTATTTGAACCAAATAAATTTTGCCTTTTAGTAACCCTAATTTCTCGCAAAAAAAAATGTAAATGTATTTTTGGTGCTTTAAAATGCTACTTTTTGTAAAAAGGAAGTTGAGCAAGTCAACCAAAGTTATTTCCAGAATTGTGTTATAGTCCCTTTTAGTTGTTCACAGCAACTTCCTCTGTCAGTGTCACTACTCTTCACTGCAGCTTTTAAACTTTCGATTCACTCAAGAATTAAACTATTTTTTGTTGATCGCATCTACTAACTCTTATTAGTCAATGCCATCAGATTTATACCAATAACACTTAGAAATTATACCTGTAGGGGCAGCAGAACTGGCAGCAACAGGAGGAGGATGAAGAGGGCGTTTGGCTGATGGTTCAACTTTTGGAGGAGGTTTGACTGGAATGGGTGCCTCTTCATCTGAGGAAAAAAAACAGCCAGACTGATGCGTCAATTTGCATTTCGAGTTTTTGTAGAAACGCCATAAATTGAATCACTTGGATTTAAATATTGTGATCCAGTTTTAAAGAAATATTTGCAAAATGTGTGACTGAAGCTGTGACAGATTAGTGTAGAAACATGTCACACCTGGTAGCTCTTCGTAGATATCTTCGCCAGGTTCAACAACAGCAGCAACAGTTCCAACATCATCATACGTGAGATGTTCATCGTCTTCTTCTGGTATGATACCCATCATATCTAATCAAACAAAAAAAGAGTGGTACAACAGAGAATCTATCTCAGATTTATGCATTTTCAAAGTGTATTTGCTGATAATCATATAAGACTTTATGTTCTTCTGTGACCCTTTAGTTTATATGCAGTGTTGGGAGTAATGCATTACAAAAGTAATATGTTACAGGAATAGATTACTTTTTTCAGTAACTGAGTAATGTAATGCATTACCTACAAAATATACAGCAATATATCATTAGTTACAATTTCAGTAACTCAAGTTACAAAAGCATTTTAAATTGTTTTTCTGGCCAACTAATGCAACAGACCAAATCAAGCTGGATGCGGTAGAACAAGATCCACCATCCACTTCCTGTTGCTTAAAACCAAAAGATCAAAAAATCAGGACGGCTGAGAAAAAAAAAAAAAAAAAAAAACATCAGAGAATCAGGACGGCTGAGGAAAAGATCGACTGTACATTTAAACAGCGGCATCATTCACACTGTTTTCCTAACCATCTGTTGTACGACTTCAGACAGAGTCTCATCTTTGTCAACCATCTTTGTGATGAGCACTTTCCACACCTTATTTTGATTAGATTTAACAAACATTATCATGAAACAGAAGGCATACAAAGGAACTTGAGACTTAATGTTAGTAAATAGTGTTAAAACTACAGTATTTGTGGTGTGACACTTGTGTAAAATTTAAATTCATAAGTTACAGTGCTTAGAAGTGGTGGTAAATATTTAAGATATTTTACCAGAAGTAACTTAAAGTAGTGTAACTCAGTTACATTTTTAAGACAGCAATATGTAATGCAAATATATTACATTTTTGACATTGTAACTAGTAATGTGAAATATATTCCAGTTTCTTTATAACTTTCCCAACACTGTTTATATGTATAAAAAAAGGGACGTACTAAAGAAGTGTGCACAGTACTAAATGTATGAAAGATTTAAACAGATACAAAGCAGGAGAGATGCAACTACAAACTCAAGTGCAACAGCTATCACTACAATACTCAATCTCAATACTGCTGCCAACTCATCAGTAAGAAAAGTAGCTGTTGGCTTTCTCAACAAGATGCTAAATTGTATAAATATTTATGTTTAGCATAATATAGCAGTATTTTTTAGTGTAAATGTATACACACTTAACAGAAATGCACAATGTAGAGAATTAAAAAAAACATTTAAAAAAAAATTCTTTTCACCATTTTAAAATGTAATTTGGCATAGTATTCAGAACCCTGGTGGTTACTGAAGTGGTTCTGGTTATAAAAAAGTTCGAGAAGCACTGATTTACAGCATAACACAGCATTGTTAAATACGGAGGCCCTTTTACCTTTCAGCACAAAGTCTATTTCTTTTACCCATTCCTCTGCCTCTTTTACTGATGACGCACAAAACTGAAACCAAAAGACAGAAAGAAATTCAAACAGCGTTCAGTGCAGCATTCAGGTCTGCGTGTACTAATTAACATAAACAAATAATAATGCATGTGATCAATATATGTAAAAATTTTACAATCATGGTAAATGGAAAGTCATGGTTCACATTTTCTTCAAATAGTGCAACATCCATGAGACAAGCGTACCTGATAAACTCGCTTGTCTGGAGCAGAAATTTCAAAGCAACAGTCCTTCTTTGAGTCTTTCCGTAGGGTGTTATTAATTTTGACAGCATAGCCATCGATGCTGAACTCGCCTTTCTGCTGCTTGTCTAGGTGCAGAACATAAAAGTAACATCATTAATGGTGAGAATTGAGCAGATACACTGGGATGGGGGGAAATCCAAGTCCTAATTGAGGGACTGTACCTTTGTCACTGCCATAATAGTAAAAGATGTGCTGGCTCAGAGCGCACCATCTCTTCTGCCATTCGGTGCCAAAAAAACTGTGATCTATACAGAGAGAGACCCGTCACATGAATGAAACAGGACATTTAGTTTTCTTTCCATTTTTTCAGTAAATTTGCATGATATTGTTTGCATAACACAGTCCTCTTTAGGGTCATTTTATATATATATATATATATATATATGCATGTTATTTAATGCTTTATACATGCATATAAATGAGCTCCAGCTATGTTGAAATGAAGAATTAGTAAAAATGTAAATCTACAGATGTGCAAATCTTGTAGAGAACAGACTTGTTGAAAAAGAAGGGGTTCTACAGAACATTGACTCAAGTAGTCAATCAACAATTATATGCTACTATATGCAAACCTGTCGCATAAAATCCTAACAAAATACATAAGACTTTCTGGCTGTACCATGACAAAAAGTGAAACAGTTCAAAGGAATTTAATATTTTGCAATTCGCTGCACTTCATTGTGCAAACTAATGGAGCACGTGCTAAAATCAATTTGTTTAGGTACAATGATTAGAGAACCAACCCTTCCTGCGTTTCTCCAGATAACCCGATTTTAACACGGATGTCAGGTCCTGTGCTGCCACAGGAGGGGCCTGCTGGGCACCTGTAGAGGAGCAGAAATTTCAATATGAATATTAACCAAGTCAAACCCATCATCATCTTCATCATCAAATTCTAATTCATTAAAATGAACATGGCGTTTCTATATTTTTAGAAATGTATAAGCTATAGTTTGAGACAACTTATCCATATTGCATTTGAATATTTGATAATTAACATCAGAAGCTGTAAATGCTCCACTCCCCTATATTTTATTTCTCGGTAATCAAGGTTTGCCTTGTGCAGTGCTACTTCAACGCAAATGTGCAAATGCTGTGTCAAAGTTGCTTTGTGTGAAAGAGGAGCCATAAAAGTGGCAGCTGCTTAAAGCCCATAAACCCCCCAAGTCCCTAAATCACCAAAGCACAAGGAATTACCTTGTACTTTTCTCTAAACAGTAGAAATATTGCATTGATTGCCATCAAGAAACATGTTGGATTAAATTGCTTGAGTACTGAGGAGTATCTTTTTGAACAAACTGCAGCTACGGCAGTCATTTTACATCCCCAGACTATGGCTGAGTAATGCGCTCTAGCTGTCAAAGGGGTGGGCAGAGTAGGGGGTTGGGGATAAAGGAAGGCAGTTAGGGGGCAGCACTTGTACCTCCGAATTACTTCCCAAGTATGTTGCCAAGTTACAGTTGAAACGCCTCCCATATTGTGCCACTGAATGTCACTTACTTTGAGGGGCAGGCATAGATTTGTGGATTTTCGTGACATTTTTCTGCTGCTTGTTAAGACAGTGCGCTCTATCAATGTACACCAAGCAGCTGTGGATTGTACCTTCACACGCGTCTTCGTCCTTGTCCGTCCGCTCCGAATGCAAAGAGGCCCCATCGTTGTTGCTGTCAATTTCCTCATCGTCATCAGAGTCATCTCTACCTACTGGAGAGAAAAAAAATGAGCTGTGAGGCAATACGTGATGTGTGGTTATGTTAATTTAGCAAGCAGCGACAGTTTATCATAAGACGATTCTCCTTTTCCAAGACTATTTTTACGTGTTTAAAATAGCCAAAGCTGTTCAGCATATATGAATGTAAACTAAATTCTGTTTTTCCTATTCTAGATCTGCAACATTGCTCATAAGAGAAAAACATACAACTAGAGATGAAAAAGACAATCACTTACCTTTGTCCTTGAAATCCTGGGGAAAACTGGGTAAGACAGTAAATCGACATTAGAAGTGTTACACATGCATCACTGATAAAGTGTTTAACGACTTAGCGGCACCTTTCTAAACATTTAGGATAGCAGGGAATGATTGATACACAGTGCATGCAGCATTACCTTTGTTTCACCTCTTTGATTCGTTTGATAAATGTTTCCCTCCTCTCTTTTGCCTTCTTGCTTAAACTTTCTGTTTTTAATCCATCACAGAGGAACTGCTCCAAATCTAAGCAAAGAACCAACATAAGCATTTAAAGATTCTGTTTAGTAGGGTATCTTTCCCTCCACAACACAAGGACATCGAGAATAAAAAATAAAAAAAAACGGTCGGTAATGAAGTAGAGATTTCCAATGAAAGTTATTTAAAAGAAACAAACCGTTTAATCTAATTTGGGTTATTGACACCACAAGAAGCACAAGAATGAAGCAGATCAGGGGTCCGTTCCAGAAAGCAGGTTGTGTGACATAACCGGATAAGATTGAGGGTAAATTTGTGGATAACCTCAACTTTCGGTTCCAAAAAACAGAGGAATCTTTCAAGGCATGTTAGTAATAATAGCAACTTAATCTCTGAACATAACCTGCTCCGGACCAGGTTATGTTCTGGGTAAATATGTTCCAGAGAAGGCTCTGAGCATGGTGTGAACTTTTAAATGATGATCCCTTGGACGTGGTAGCACAGATTATAGTATATATTTTTTCAAAATAACTAATTTTGTCAACCAGAAACCGTAGGACAAAGCCCATTACATATTACAAAAAAATCAAAAGCTGTTTAACAAACATATTAGTAACATGTAAAAGTATGTCAAGATTACAGAACATATGCAGCTAAATAAAATAATCCAGCATTGTGAAATAATGACTACTGACAAGTGCATTACAATGCCATTAACTGGTAGCAATCAGTTGTTTGATTGGAATATATTAGTATATGTTGAAAACTTCCATTTAACAAGGTCACTGGAAGAAAGATGATTTAGTGCCCCCAGGAAAGCCATGAACAACTGGTCAGCCTTTACAGAGCCAACTCCTCAGCTGGGTGAGGGAAGATGGTGGTGGCCCCCCACCAGTTAGACGGGCCTAAACCTTCTTTTGATTAGCTACATGACAGGAAGAATGTACAAAAAATACTTAGTAGCTCTACATCTCTCCAATAATTATTTGATTTCAATCTTACCTTTTTGGAAAATCTTTTTGTCTTTCATTTTGACTTGAGTTATTTTGGATCCAGAGGAATAGCATCTAATTAAGTTAAAGGTCAATATATGTCTAAGTCAATGTCCAATATTATTATAATCTCAACAAATTGGTGGCAAAAGAAAGTAGATTTTGAATAATGATCCAACACACAGGAACAAATTCTAAATTATACGTCATATCCTCCAGCAGCACTTGACCTCAACTGGGAATCAGGGGTAGAAAAAGAATAAATAAAAATCAAGATTGTTGAGTGTTAGTATATTTAAGGTTGATGTCTCCAATAAGGCTGAGTCAGTAAGAATGCGGTTATTAAAATTCATGTGCAGTGTAACGTTTTAACCTGAAGAGGGCACTCCACTGATGTTTTTTTGGTAGAATATATTTTTTACTAAAACAATGAAAATAATGAAGAGACATGTAGACCAGTGTGATGGAAAACAGTGGGTGTCTGAGAGGCCTCGGATGAGAGAAAAGAAGATCAGCGATCTTCTTTACAAAAGTTTATTTTACATGCGCGTGGAGAGCCCATAGAGAGCTCTGCCTTACTTTACAAATCACTGATATATACTGATTTAAGCCCACCCTATTTGAGTTTTTGATGAATGGTTCATTCCTCAGCTCTGAAAGAACTAATGACTTTGTACATGGTTACAGCAGTTTTCAGCAGGTATGGGAGGAACACTCTGTACTAGAGATCAGTCACAGAACAACATGGGATATGTCAGCAGGTAAACATAAGATCTGTCATGAGGCAACACGGGATGTGTCATATGAGATAACTAGCTTCTTGCAGTACATGCATCAAATCAGAAAGCAATATTTTATCTAGACACTGAGTAACAGAATCTAATTTATAAATGCATCAGCATAACTAATAATAACTCAGCACTAATTCAACATAAATAAGCAATGTTCAGTTAACCAATGTTTTATCTAGGTACTGAGTAATGAATAAGAAAGCCTAGAACTGCAATAATAATTCTTACAACACTATACTAATAGACACTCATTTATACAGCCTACTAGCAAAAAAAAAAGTTGATTAGGGGGTGAGTTGGGTTTTAAACTCACACACACTGTTATTTTTTCCCAAGTCAACATTCTTTCTTTAGCTTTATGGCTATCTTTCCATAATGATTGGCTTGAATTCATCATAGGTTATCATTAGTACTTCCAACTCCACTTGTTTGAGGTATTCTGTCCTTTTTTTCTCTTCAGTTTCCTTTGTGACTCTTGAATTGTGTGATCCATTGAAAGGGTCTCTATGTTTCAGGGTTTACCATGAGTGGGTTGATTAACCAGATTCTTATCAGGTGTTCTGGAACCGACATAAGTTTCTGGTTAATTAACCAAGAATTCAGGGTTTACGAAATGGTAAGTTGACCAAGCTTTCGGGAACAGAACCCAGCTTGCGTTGATTAACAATTTGGTGGATGAGCGACTTTATACAGATATTGTTGTAGATACAGAAGGATATAGTTGCATCAAAGTGGTTGGGACTAACTGGTAGGATCCATTTTAGGTAATTCTGCCTGACAATTATTTTCAACATGAGTTACTCTACAAATTACATTTGAAGCATGTTTTTAGTATCTTGCTTTCTTAAACTACCTTCACTTTTCTGATGACTTCCGTTCTTTAGTCTCTTTAAAGAACAATAAGGTTTCACAGGCCTTGATTGTTTTACTTACCTTAAAAAGTTTAGCATAGGTCTGGGAAAGGCGAAAATGAAAGGAAAAGCAACTGCTAATACCTGTTGCATGTATTTGGGTACATGACATTACAAGAATCTAAAAATATTATGATCAGACTATGACTTCTTACAACTTGGCTAAGAATAAGTGCCAAATATTTTTGATGATTTATTCCGGCCATTCCAATGTCAACTGGTTCTTCTAAGAACATGTGTGACATTTTTAATTTCAGGTTATAGGCTACCTTAAAGCTGCAGTCTGGAGTATTTGAGAGGGATAGATTTTTTTATTCAAAACGCCCCCTCTCCCTGTTGATTGACAGGAGACAATGCAGAAACTTTAATTATATTGGCAAAAAAATAAAAATAAATGCTGGTCAGTGTGAAATGCATAGGGGTAGACAGGAGGAACTTAAATGTTCTGGAACACCATCCATATATCATGGAAAAGAACCAAACTATCATTTGAATGATTTAGAAAACTTTTATATGTAAATAAAATTCCCCCAACTGCAGGTTAAACATTTATTGCAAGTTCCCTTTTGTGACATCTCTAGGTGTGTGTGTGAAAAAAAAAAGTTTTTTGGGGGAAATCATATTTTATCTTGAATAAATTGACGTCGATCACAAAATCGGAACACAAAAAGAAAAGAAAAACAAAAGTTGACAACAGTGGTTTGTTTTAACCTTCAGATGAAATTGACTTTAATGAATAATCTGACAAGCAGCTTTGAACATCTTTAATTCATTTAGTTTGTCGCAGGTGTGCAGCTGATCGGAAGTCAAACTACTCCTTGATTGTCAGTTTCACCAGCTGTGAGCAATATTTATGAAGGAAGCTTAAGCAGAGAAAAGCAATTTGGCAGGAATGGATATAGCTAAAAAACGAACATCACTCATTCTGAGTAGATGCTTCCCCTTTTCTCTAAATGGTCTACGGAAGTCTGTTTTTTAAGAAAAGGAAAAACAAGCGAGACAAAGTGAAAAACAATAATTTATCGAAGCTTTTACCTGAAATCAGCGTCGTTAACTCATCAGGAATCGCACGCATTGTAGCCAGGAATGACAGCTTGAGATCGGTAGATTTTCCACCTAGAGAGAAGCTTCAGACTACACGGAAGCAACAGCAGCTCGACTGTGCGTTTCTCCCTCTCACACGGAAGTCTGTCAATTATTTCTAAAGGACCACTCGGTTCCGCAAGGGGGTCAATACCAAGAGCCGCCTACCGTTCACCCAGGAGGAGCCACTCTGACGTTTATTGGTCTCTACCTGTTGGGGAACCGCTCTGCAGACACGGAGCTGATGCTTTCATTGTCCTATGGCTTTTTAATCAACAATAAAGTCCAGGATTGATATTTTTGATTGATTGAACATCATATACTTATCGCATTAAATAAATATGCTCGCTGCTTCTACTTTACTGAACAGATTATTACGCCTATGGGTTTAATTTATGTTGTTTTTTTTACACCCAATCTGTTTGTAGTTTATGAATATGTCAGAGCTGTAAATCTAAACTGGGATCATTATTAGCTGCAAAGAGCACTAATACTCTGAGCATCTTTAATATGCCCTAATTTAAAAACTACATAGCCTAGACATAACTGGGGCTATTCTACACTAATTGCAGAAAACAACTCAGCCATTTATGAACTCTTTCTGTGATTTGTGACACTTCAATTAAGGCAGATTACAGCACGTTCTGCATTTGGATCATAGGCAACTATTTTGGCTGTAACTAGAAAACTTCATAACCCAAACATTTCAAACCGGGATTTCCTTATTCTATCCTGCTAGCAGTAAACTTAGAACCTACTGTGGAATTTGTAAAACCTTTTTGCTATTTATGAAATTTCCAAAACAAGATGAATTTCAGCCCTTTTTGTGCATCTGGGTTAGAAGAGCTCCAGGTACAAAACTACAACAGCTATAGGTTCTTGAAACCTGTATCTCATACTAATTGGAAAATATTTAAAACCTGGTTTATGATTCATTTGAAAACTATATTTAATTTGTGAAGTCACAATAAGGAGACTTATTATTATTATTATTATTATTATTATTATTATTATTGTTATTAACCTACTACTTTCCATTTACAGTAGACCACTGTAGACTTGGTCCAGCTCATGTAGTACAAAGCTAAACTCTTTAAATTTCTACTAGATACTTCTTTGCTTGGTTCCATGACTTTTCCACCAGCATAATGCGGGCTGAGCCAGTCACCATATTATTACCAACTTCGTTGTGGTTCCAAGATGGCCAAGCAGGGTAGAAAACGCAATGTCAGAAGGCTGTCAGCTAGAGGTAAAAATCAGCACACTAGACCATGCTCAGAATCATAATTGCTCTTGAAAACTACAGAGCATTCATGTTACACATGCAAAATACACATCCACATTCTATTAATATCTTTAAATTATGCTGCTCAGTTTACCTTCCTCAAATTTGAGTATGCCATTTTAATTTTCAATAACTGCAGTTTCCTTTACTTAAGGAATTTTATCCCTAATGTACATATAGTATTAATTCAATTTTTCCTCCAGGAAATATTAACTGTCACCTTGCTGCTGTTCCAGCTGAATTTCACCTCTGTAATAAAGAAAGATTGATTTTATTCTATGCACCATCGTTCTATTATTTCTTTAAAAAAAAAAGATTTTTAGGCTGGACTTTAGTTAAGCGTCTGCATGTTTTCCTTTTTTGTTTAGCCAGGAGGAAAAAGGTCCCCAAAGACAACCAACTATTTATTACTTCGATGCAAGTAGCAGATTAACAGCACCAGGCCCAGCAGGATCAATAGGTATGTTTTCACTATCTGAACTTCAGGGCAATTTGACCAGGTATTTTTCTGACATGGTAATCTTTTTGCCCACTCCTCTCAGTCGCCATGTCTACATGCACATTCGGCCCTCTTAAGTAATCAGCTACAGACACTCATAAACCACTCAGTTTCAGCAGCAAGCATCACTGATCAGTGAAAAGGTGCCAAGAGCAACAGAAATAACAAAGCGTCGGAAAAAGCAGGGGTTATGGCTGCATTTCTGCTTGATCTGACTCAGGGGCAGTTTACAAGACAACATTGCCATTTTTGTTTGAATACGTGGATGAAAACAACACAACGTTTACACCACAGAGCAGGCAGTCTGATCTTGTTTAAAACGACACGGCACATATGCTCAGCCTTTAGATGGCAGTGTGCCCTCGAAAACGACCCTGTTGGCCCGGCCCAATGAATTGGAGACAAGCGGGTATCGGGACGTTTCGGTTAAATGACCCTGAAGTTACAGTAGTGGCAATTAACCTAATACATTTGTCTGATGCATGGGAGCAGAAAGCTGACTTGCGAAGGGAGGAGATGACAGGATGCTGCCTTCAATCAAGCCTTCCTTGAGGTACTAGGAGAAATGCCACACACCACAATAACACAGATATGTGGAACTGAATATTTGTCCGTAAACTTTTTCTATACCTGTCCAATAAACGTGTACGTTTTCTGCGTGCACTGTAATTTGTAATTTCACCTGAGCATACACTGGTTGGTGTAATCATAGTGCTGTTACATAACACAGACCTTTCCGCAGGTAGGAGTGCTAAACTGCTTTCCAGCTTCAACAGGAAAAGGTGAAGACTCTACGGCCATGATACTCAAACTGTGATACGTGTACAACAAGTGGTACTAAAGCTGTACTAAGTGGTAATTGGAGGAAATTTCTTTCATATTTTTGGAAAATAAAATAAATAAATAAAAATGTATAATTCACACACAGTGTGGCTGGTAACAATTACCAATAAATAATTTGCAGAAGTAAATAAGCCTCCTTTGTTAATTGTCTATAGTTAAAAGGGTAAGCCTTCTCTACTGTATGTTTAGGTCGGTCATGATCGTGTACTTGGAGAGCTCAACATTTTCTCAGGCGGTACACAGTAAAAAAAGCTTGAGAAATGCTGCTCTAGGGCATATCATCGTCCCAATTTTAGTATGGGGCTTCTCTTAGTACTTCCTCTTTAAACTACTTCCATCTTTGCTCTGCAAGGGAAGAGGAGCGTTCCAAAAGACACAACAGCCTGCTGATCAGGTGCTCTGTACACATTTTACTAACCTTTGTCTTTATTATCATTGTCAGCAGTGTTCGGTGTAACGTATTTCAAAGTAACTAGTTACTGTAATGACATTACTATTTTTGTAACATAGTAGTGTAATGCATTACTGCTGCGAACACTGTAATGACATTACAATTACTTTTGAAAATATGATGTGTTATTTAAATGACTGATAATCTATTCTGCACGGAGCCTCAAACCAAGCATTTCCCACATGACGTCATCAGCGCGTCCTGAATCACATACAGGACACATTTGCAAGATGTAGGAGCAGAGTGATGGCAGGAGAACTAAAAAACATCCCTAGATGCATGGAAATATGGCCAATACTTTGAATTTGTGGCACGAAGGACAAAAATGTCACTGTTAAGTGGAAACTTTGCCCTGGTCAAAACAACCTCTCCACTGCCTCTAATTCCACATCAAACCTGTCAAAGCATCTGGAAATACAGTATGATATGCTAGTTGCAACGGCGGCACGATTTCCGTGAACCCATGGGAACACTAACAGCAAAGGCAGAATTAAATAGACTTGTGGTGTCTTTCATTGTGGAGGATACATAGCTTTACATAGCGTAGAGTAACTTGATGTTTGACTTCAAACCTAGAATTTACATGACCCTGCATTTCAGCTATGATTATTTTAGAACGATGCAAAAGTAGTGTAAATAGTAATGTAACCAAGTTACTTTCCAAAAAGTAACTAAGTAGTGTAAGGGATTACTTTTTTTGAGTAACCACATAAATCTCACCATGAGTTTCACAGATTATGCAGAGCAGCAGGTCAGAACTATGGACTTCATAAACTGGACATCATACTCATAGCTTTTCAGAAGGCAACGTCATCCTCCCTTCAGTCTGCCAAAAGCATTTTCTGTGAAAGTAGAGAAAAACAACATCCCACTACCTCTTCCCGTGTTCAGGTTGTGAACCATAGCTTTTGCTGGGGCAGTTCACAATCTAGTGTGAAGCGGTGATGAGAATCAGTGCCTCTAAATCTGAGACCCTGGTCTTGAGCTGGATAAAGGCCCTATCGTGTTCCGGAAACTCTGATTTAAACATCTCCTTAACTTTTCAAGTGGTCTAGCTTGTGTCCTGTTCCAATTCATGCGGCTTTATGGGGTCCATCACTCTCCTGTACTTCTCCAGGATTTTTCTCCTTGCCCGCATCCTTTTCCTGTGTTCTCTTGGTTTTGGAGTCTGACAAAAGAGTAAGAGGAATGTTGAACATTGCTTATGTGTCCTCCATTGTTGTTTTTTAAATGCTTCGCATTGCCACGTACTCTGAGGTTGGCCATCACATGACGAGCCCACCTACTTGACATGGTCCGGTACCTGCAGTGGAAAACTGACCAGGCAGTAGAGCGAAGTAAAGGTGGGCTGAGAAAGTCCTAGTGGAAAAGGGCCAATAGTGTGCTCAGTGTTTTTTGTAGTGTTACTTCCAAAGGCCTAAAATTTTTATTTTAGTTTCTTTAAACCACCGTGCCTTCTTCTTACACATGTTTTACATCTCTGCTACATGGCTTACAGCAAAATACAAACAATAGTAGATTTGAACAGTGTCCGGATGACCAGCTATTATATAAATCCTTATACCTGAGCTGAAGTTAGTACAGAGTTGCCATTTTCAGATGACTTCTTGCCTTGGCTTGACAGTTTAGCAGGACAGCTTTGCTTTTAGGATCTCAGGAGCACCACTATCTATGGTGGGGATGGTGTACTGCTGATCTCAACTTGGGAATACTTCAAGAAACAATTTGCAAACCTTCTCAATCCCATCTGCACATGGATTCCTGGGACTTTGACTTGAGTTCTCTAAACTCCAGTGCTGAAGTAATCTAGCTGGTTTAACAGCTTCTCGTACCCAGAGTTCCTTAAGGCTGCGGATGTTGTAGCCCAGGTACAGGGTCGACCAGATAGTCGAGTCACATATTTAGGAAGAGAAGCAGTGTGGTTTTCATCCTCGCCATAGAATACTGGACCAGCTCAACACCATCAGCAGGGTCCTGTAGGGGGCCTATTTGTTTTTCTTCCAACCAGTTTACAGTGTTTTGTGGTCTTAGAGAAGGCGCGTCAAGAGGTCCTGTGAGGGACTATGGGGTACCAGGCACTTTAATATGGGCCTATAAGTCCCTGTAGAATCGGTGTCAGAGCTTGGTCTGCATTGCTGGTATTAAGTAAGTCAATCTTGTTTCTGGTGAGAGATTGACTCTGCCAAGTTTGCACTTTCCCACCAATTCTGTTCATAATCTTCATGGACAGAATTTCCAGCCACAGAATTTCTGGTGTTAATAGAATCCATTTTGGTGGGCTCAGGATCGGTTCTCTGCTTTTTGTAGATGATAGTGTTCTGTTGTGTTCATCGGACCATGACCTACAGCTTTTAACTGGGAATTTTGCAATTGAGAATGAAGTGACCAAGATGAGAATCAGTGCCTCTGAAACCAGAGACGATGGTCTTGAGCTGGATGAAAGCAGAATGCCCTATTGCGTTCTGGAAACTCTGATTCAAACATCTTCTTAACTTCATCCCTGACCTGTCAGAGGTGTCCACATGCATTTTTAGTGCTGTTTGTTCATTGACGTTTCCTTTTAAAGAAGTTCCCTGAGTTCCTTGTAAAAGAGCTGTCTTATTTCTGAGATTGAATAACACACAGGAGCATGAGTTTTACTGAGCAAAACTCATGTCTGTTGGTAAATTTGAGGAAAAGAGCCCTTTTGTCAAACAGTTTATGACAGTATAATTTATATATTAGTCAACGTCAGACGTGCAGCGTTACACAATCTAGGTCAAAAGAATGAACCACTGAACTTTAAAGCTTCTCCTTTTTGAGAAATATGACAGAAAGACTAGAGGAGTCATGAGGAATCCACATCGGATCAATTTTAGTGTAGATGCAAGCATTGGACAATGTTCTCAATGCTGCAAAAACTCTTTGTTGTCATTTTTCTTTTTTTTAAATGATTAAATTAATGGTTAAATATATCTCCTTGTTCTGTTTGTGTGATCACTTTTGAAAGTGTCATTGGAACAAAGAAAGATGACAGAAACTAAAAAAAGACCTCTAGGTTGTGATAGAGGTCTTTTACACTAACAATTAAAGCTTCTATATTTATAAAAGTCTGACTTGCTCCTATCATTTTGTTTTATTATAATATTTATGAGCGTAAAACAAAGTTTAAATAATTTCTTCATCAAAACTGTTATCAGATCAACTTATCATTATGAAATTGCTTAATGAAGGTTATTTTGAAAGATTTCTGAGCATTGTGCTAACAGTACTGCAGCTCCTTCATTATATGTTATTGTGTTATTTTTGCACATCCCTACACTGGGTTTATTTAACTCAATACATAACCTTTACAAGCACAGAAGGGCTCTTTGATCAGACTTGTAGTCTGGCTTTCCAAGGTTACTGCTGCAAAGATTTCATGATCTCACTTCCTGTTAAGATGCCGTTGTATTTTTTATAAGCAGTGCAGTCATTCAAAACCTGACCCACTCCTGACCTGGCAGGAGTCCCTCCCAGCTGGAAGAGGAGAGGAGCGCCAGCTTGACCTTTGACCTCGGTCAGTTTCTGTGTGAGTGCATACATGGAGGGAGGAATGAGTGTTGTTTCTAGTTTCCTCGTAAAGTTTGCCTGTTATCTTAGTAACTACCTCTTTTTAGTTTATTCTATTTACATCACTTTCATTATGGGTTGTAGTCCTACGAGCCGACCAAAATGTTGAAAGAATAGAGGAACGTCATTCAGACAGACCGATCATTAATCTTTCAATGCAATGTGGGTTGTAAGCTTTTGTTTAATGCATCAAGATTTTAGAAATATTTGACAAGAAATTTTTGTTGGAAGCCCAACTCATTACCAGATTTGTACCACTTATTAAAACCTCTAGTTTCATGTTTATAGTCTGCGCACAATTTAACTGTTTATATTATGAAAGAATAAAATTTGCCCCTGACACCAGTGGCCCCACATTATTTACTGAATAAATTGGAGAAGCAAGTACATTCTTGTCGCTCACTCCTCTGGTCCGGACGTCATGCCAAAGAAAGGAGGAGCCAAGTTAAATTGGTTGTGCTTACAAGCTGCAAACGACACCACCATTTATGCAGGCTATTGTTGTTTGTTTTTTTCATTTGCATGGAGTTTGCAGCAGAAATGATTAAGCTAACAGCATTAAAATTTTGACTCCACAACTACTGCACTGATCTCTCCAGCAGTATTGTGAGAATAAAATCCTACATAAATATACTTTTAAAAATACAATATTTTCAAATTCTCTTCATTTTAAGATTTAAAAATCTTCCAATTTTAAAACAGATAACTGATGAATGTAAGTTAATTACTCTTGGGGTCCCCCTACTGACTCAGGCACTTGCCTGAAGATTAGTCTATATGCCTTAGACTAGAACGGATGTTTGTTCATTCTGTAAAGAAAAATGCTGAAAGTGTGGACCCCAGTGATCTCAGCATCATCCCACCATTTAAAGCTGTTATTCCTGCTTTTCAGTCTTGAGTTAATAATGTACAAGTGTTACGGGTTTTCAGCAAAGCAATTCATCGGTTCACTTTGCGGCATCTTAGTGATGCAGTTCGGCAATATTCAGACATAAATGATAAAATTGTGTCCACTTCATTTTACTCAACAATGATGAGCTCACTGAGCCGCCTGCAAACAATTAAAAACATCAATCCTTTCATTTTCATTTAGTAGGCCTATGAGAAAAATATTCAGCAGAGTAACTGTTTGATCAATAATATCATACAATTCCCAAATTCTCACAGAGATTTTACAAGAACAGATGTTTTAAACAGTAAACTCACACGTTTATGCCATTGGTGGATTGGGGTTATTAGTGGCAAAAAGTTCAAATTCAGCCTATTTCACCTCTTTTGTTAGTGTGGAAACATTGCATTGGCCTAAATTAAACGTATATTGCTTCAAATTTAAGTGGTTTTAACTAACATGACAGAGCGATGCTGATTTTTTTATTTTATCTTTTTCATGCAAAGTGACGCTGTTGCAGTGCGGTCCAGACATAACAAGCGGCCTCAACCCTGTGAGATTTATAGGTAATAAAATTTAATTAGAAAGTTAAGAGGAGTTCCAACTTTTGAACTAGGGTTCATAGCAGGGTTTATTTCCCCATTTATTTGCTTCCTCTTAGTTTAATTTAAACTTTTTTTTATTTGTCTGGTCAAAAAAGAATGCTAAACCACAGTGAGGCTTCGTTAAGAATTCCACATGAAAAATCAGAAATCAATTTGAATTTGAACTCGTTTATTTGCTTATTTAGATAAATGCATCCGATTTACCCTGCAACTCTTTTTCTCCTTTTATTTGCCAAGCTAACTTTTGTTGAAACACACGTTTTGCAAACTTCCACTCAGAGAAACAAGACCAACGTGAGTTTTCCCGATAATTCTAAAATTTTTATTTAAACAAATATGGTCATATTTGATTCATACAAAAATAAATCCAAACGTGGCTTATGTTAAAAAATGTCCATTAACTCACCTTATTGTGAGGTCTTTTTTTATTCCGCACACATACGACAAACTCAATAACAGAATTTGATTGAAAATAAACAGAAACTATTTCAGTAGTTGATATTTTGCAGGTCTATTGTTGTGAGTGTCTCTGAGAAAATGTCGAAAGTTTCAGATGATGAATGCAGCGGACTATGCGATGAATCCGATGAAAAAGAGACCGAAGAGGAGAACATGTAATCCTGCAAAGAGACGTCCAGGCCGGGGGACTGAGCATTGTCCAGGCCTATTGTTGACGCGCAGATGGGTGCTGGGCTGCTAAAATGTTTCAGATTTTTCTCATTGCAGCTCAGAGGACTGTGGTTCTGCCCATTGTATCCCTTTTGACACTGTTGAGAAGTCAGGGTGTTTTGGTGAAAGCTGGACCGCTCCTTCTGTAGGAGCGCGCCGTCCTCCTCGGTCGACTCCATATCATCTTCGAGGCCCGCTGAATACTTTCCCTCGCAGTCTCTGTTCTCCTTGCAGTGGGTCTGCCTTTTGTGCTTCATCCGCCTGTTCTGAAACCACACTTTCACCTGCTTCTCCGATAGATCCAACACCGCGGCAATTTCTACCCGCCTTGGTCTGCACAGGTATTTGTTAAAATGAAACTCCTTCTCCAGCTCCAGGAGTTGGGTGTTGGTGTATGCGGTCCTCAGCCTCCTGGAAACCCCAACAAAGTCGGCAGGACCAGCAGCACCCTGTGGTCTTCCAGGAGAGCCTAAAACATAAAGCACAATATGTTCAGATACATCGTAGTAGCAAAGCACATTCTGCGTGTGGGTGGAAACAGAGCTGCGAAGATTTATGGGCTGAATATGATGGGTCTGCGTGGACAGGACAGGACGCAGGGTGAAGATTAATGAACATGCCAGCTGCTGGCCCGTGGAAGAGTACTCTGTCACTCTCTATTACTGTCAAACATTAGTGCTCTGACGCTGCATCACAAGTCCGTGCGCTGTTTGATGAGATTAAACAAGCTTAAATCAAAAACTCAGTTGCAGTTGCAAGGAATGCCCATGATGCATGCATCTCTATGCGGAGACAATGAGGAGCTCTTTTAGGATGGTGGTTATTAATCATCGCGTCTTGCCTTGGGGAGAGGGGTCAGATTCTGCTGCCGTGGCAGAAGATGCGGTAGCCTGGCTCCTTTTGATGCTTTTCTTCTCCTTCATCCACGGGTACTCCGTGGGCAGAGACGCAGCCTGCAGCGGACTGGAGCCTTTCAGAGCCCGCTTGCAGCGTGGGTGGACGCTGGGCTTCAAACCGGGGATGGTCTGCTCAAAGGGAGGAGGAGGAATAAGTGTCGAGCCCTTGATTGATGGACTTTGAAACGCATCACCGACGGGGTTAGTGAGAGATGTCAGGCACTCAGCGAGCGAAGGCCTGCTGTTGATAAAACCACTCTCTAGCCCAAATTCGTAATTCATCTCCTCCTGCTTCGTGTGTTGGAAAAAGATTCGGCGTGGAAACAAGGGACCGGGACTTAAAGGCGGTTTATTCTAACAGTCGTGTGGAGACCTCTGCGCCATGAAGTAGTACGTTCATGGAGACATGCTTGGAATTAGCTCATTTCGCTTGTCACATGATTGGATCTGTCCAATGACAGTGTAGGTGCTTTTTTTTTATGAAGTCTGTTTGTTCGCCACCGCCTGCCCCTCTTCCTCCAAACTACTCATTTTGAAAGCTTGAAACACGTACCCACAGATAGAGACGGTTCTAGACGATGCTAAGGGAAAGGCTTCTCACCCCCACCCTATATATATATATATATATATATATATATAATATATTATATAATATATAATTATATATTAATATATATATATATATATATATACATTTTCCCTATGTGCCTGATAAGAGTCTTTGCTCTGTCAGTTAGATATACTGGTTTATCAATTTGCGCTTTTGACCTTTTACACTATTTTCTGTGGTAATGCAATTTTTTATGGATTTTATCAATATGTACACATAGGAAAGTTCAGAAAAGTTTGTCCAACTGACCAGTTGACAAACCAGCTGGACAAACTTAAAACTGTCGGCCACATCTATTCATACCAGTGAGTTCAGGCAAAACATAGGTTGCCTCAACTTCTCCAGGTATTTTCAACTTGACGTGGGTCTTTTCAACTAAAAGAAAGCAGAACGGAAAAGGCATTTTAAAACTGTTCAGCTTTTGATTAACCTTTGAGTAAACGTGTTGATTATGGTTCACACAACACCAGAACCCTTCATTGAAATTATTCATAAATGTTGTGCAACCGACTGCCTTTTTTGTTTTTTTTGTTTTTTTACAGTGAGAGTGAACTCTCCTGCCTCAGTTATTTTATCTGATCTTTTTGTCATGAGTGCCAGAATATTTTTTAAAGACATTGTGTTGGGTAAAAAGATCAAATGGACAATTAAGTATATAACTATGTTATGTTATGTTATGTTGTGCCCCATAATGCTCCAGTGTGAATGTCCATGGCCCAAATATCAACAACTTCCAAATCATGGACTCTACCTTTTACATGGGTGAAAAAAAAAAAAACATGTTCTAACATACTGAATCAGCTAACTTCTCTTATTAAGGTGTTTGAAAACATTGGTTTGCCATCCCACTCTTTTTAGTGCCCACCCCTTATAAAACATTCTGGAAGCGCCCCGTCTCACAGGCTGTGCATATTTGGCACGCCTGGGTAAATTATGAGTCTTAAAGCTGAGTTTGTTTCTAACATGACCCTCTACTCATGTCCATATAAGTGTTGGGAGTCAATCGTCTCTGTCGGTGGACAAGGCGTTCATCTTGAGCCTTCCTTGAAGGCGGAAAATGCTGCAGACACATGAAAAGACATGTCCACCCCTCCCCCAATACAAACAGAAACTGAGGCACAGAAACGTATTGTTAATCAATTTTGGGGTGTTTCTGATAACATAATTTCATGTGTAACTTTGGTTTACAGTATGTGATTTAAATATTCTAAGAATTACTTTTTTCTTTTTGCTGTGCTGACTTACTTGTTTAACTTGAATATCATCCAGGATGTAGTATAATGATGTTGACCTGAACCTCCTGCTACATGTATTACTGTTTGAAACTCAGCGAAAGGGAGCTGCAGAGGTTTGCTATTGCAGTGCTGTAGCTGCAGGAAAGATGTAGGGATTAGAAGAGTGTTTATTGCTTAGCCTCTAAACAAAGAGCCTGGGTAGCTGAGTGTGATCAATCTTTCCGGCCAAAAAGGTTTGACAGCTCCCTGCCAGAGAACACATCTGAACCATCCAACCTTCCTTAGATCATATGTGGCCAGGGAGGGCACACCACACTGACTATGGGGCTAGAGTTAAATTCTAGTTTCTCTTAAAGAACTAAGCCTTTTATCCAGAATCTTTAAATATTATAGTAGCAATCCACATGTGACTTGTAGAGAGTAAACATCTTTTTATCTTCATTGCCAAAGGGGAAATATAGAATTTATAAAAATGGAAGTGAATATCGCATGCTTAAAGGTTTCTTGAATGGAACGAAGCAGCTTTTTCATTAAGGATCAGCTATTCGCTGAGGTGAGTGGGTGTTGGTGCTCAGCACCGATCTTGTTTTAGATGGTTTGACTTCAACAGAACGGGAGCACGTTCTAAAATAGTTCTACACATATGTTTAGATAGACACTTGCAGGTAAAACAATTCAATAGTTGTTTGAAAAAAGGCATTCTGAATATTTAAAACACGTCCTGTAACAAATAGCCTACCGTATACCAGGCCAAATTATAACCTACAAACTGGGGTAGGACAGACCTGAAATAATAGAAAATATTTCTAATAGTTACATTTTTTAAATCTCACTTTAATGCCAAACTAATTTTTTTTCAGCTTACTGCTTCTTACAGCATATGTGATTATTTCCCAAATGTAGTGTGCAGTTACACTTTATAAATCTATATTTCCTTTTAACTGAATGCTCAATTTTTCCTTAGTATGATAATAAAGGTTTCTATTCTATTCTAAACGTTGAAATAACTATAACTTATATCACACCAACAAAAGGCTTAAATGGACACAGTAGTGCAAATGGAACCATAAGTGAACAGAGAAACTTTAGAATAGAATACAATCGCAAGATAAATTATGTGAGAATATACATATTCAAATGTAAAATAGAAATATATTTATATTTCCCTTTTAAAGCTGAAACCTAATCTGTTCCCTTTTGTTCAGATTCCTTGTAGCCACTCGGCCTCGTCTTTTTCTCTCTGCTGAGAAAGCTTGTAGACGACGTCTGGGCGGACCAGAGAGCGTCCCGTTTCCCGTCTGCTCTGGAGACATCTGGGAGGCAAGCAGGCCAACAAACCGGCAGCAACGTATCCTCGGATGGGGAATCTTTAAAAGCAATGATATTTCACTCATCATGCAGGCACAGATGTTATTTTCATTATAAGTAATAATAAAAAAAACAATAAATCAGAAATAACACGTGTGCGTCTGTGCTTTTAAAGTTTGCAAAAATGATTAATTTAAAAAGAAATATGTACTCATCTGCAACATTTGTTACATAAACACGTGTGATAGATTGATGGGTTAATGTTTAGATAACTGGTGTAATACAGTGAGACGACTGAAGTGTTTATTGCGTATTTTTTGGCAAAACAGTCTGAGCTCTTTACATATATCATGTATTTATGCTCTTCCCGTTGAGTGAAAATAAAAGGAGTGAAAGAAAAAAATGCACAGAAACCTAAGGCGAATATTATCCTTTTGGAAAGTGCATACACTGTCAAGTGTGTGTAAATGTGTTTGTGTTGAAGAAATCTAAGCCGTGTTTACGAGAGGATTGTCACATTAGAGCTTTTTTTTGTATGGAGCTTCGGGGCAAAATGGCTTTGTAAATTCTAATGTTCTATTTTGAACAGAAATAATTTCATTTTGTTTTCGATATCATATTCGATTAATGAATACCACACTGTCAAATATTGGAGATTCTTCCTGGAGGTAAAGACTTTTACTTCTTATAAGTAAAATAATTCCACCCTTTACCTATAGAAGACTCCTCTACCTCGGTAACATGTTGCAACCGTATTTTTTGACGCATTTACGCGTCAGTTATGCACATTTTTAATTTTACGCATCATTTTACGTTGTTAAAATGACACCATTGATAGCTTTGAGCTGAAAGTGCAGTGCGGCTGTTGTCCTCTGTGCCAAAACCTATACAGAACACCACAACTGCGATCGAGAAAACCAAGATTTAATTTTTAATTTCTCAAATACTATTATTAGATTTGCAGCTATAAAAAAACAAGAATAATAGTTTTGTTGTTGCTGCTGTTTTCGTTTTATAAAGTCTTCAAAAGTAATGTAAACTCATAAAAAATATTCATTAGTATGAGTTGCAAAAACAGTCATTTTTGGGATAAAACCTGTATGCGTTATGCTCAATAAAGCGCTGATAACACAGGGATAACCTCTTCCTTCTCATCCCCGACTAACAGACTGCTCTCGAAGGGGATAAATGTACTCAGGTTTTCTCCTCCTGGACTCTCCCCCCTCCAAAAGGGTCTCCTCTCTCACTGCTAGTGTCGTGACGGTTGATGGATAGGGGGTCGTAAAAGGTCGCTGCAAACAACTTCCTAGTAACTTTCTGTTTTTCTGCAGCACGGCTCCTCGCATTGCTATTTGTTCCGGAGAATGTCCAGCGCTAGCATTCATGGAGATCATCTGGCGGGGACGGCATTCACACACACAAACACACGCGTGCACACACACACACACACACAGGCACGCACACAAAATCACTGTAATCCCGAGTGAGGTCTGGATAGCGGTGTGTTTATTTATGGCTTTTGGCACATATGAATATCAGCTCTCGTTAAAACATCCCATCAGTGTCCAAGACAAAGGAATTACAGAATGAATGTGTCACATTATCTTTTGTGGTGAGAGTAGCAAAGAGTGAGACGGAGAGGGGAAGCATTTTTCGTTGAAAGGAAACGAAAGGGTTCGTTTTGGAATAACAAGTAGACGAATCCATATAGAAAATAACCAAACACCCTGAAATGATGAGCTGAGGAGACGGGTTAGATATGTCATATTTTGTTATCAGGAACAATTTATTTAAAAATCAGTTATAAGACGCTTAGTTTTGACATCAGACACTGATGTTGCGTGATTTATTTTCGGAATAAAATGTCCACAAAATAAGTCAGAAAATATAAGAGCATAGCTCTTGATTAGATATGCTAGGAAATCCAAGTGGAGCTCGGCATTCCAAAAGGAGTGACGATTGTGTAACTTGAACGCATCATTAGGTCTGGTCTCCAAATGAGCCATTGGCTCCCCCTGCTGGTTGTATAAGCGAAGCAGCCTTCTGCTGAGCACAAAGCCTTCACTACATCTCCAATGACCAGTCTTTTACTTTATTTTTGGCCCCCGTTTTCTGGTAGAGTTTGCCATTTCTACTTTTCATCGGTGGGGAAAATATAAATATAAGCGTTATTTTAGTAAGTAAATATGTAATATTCGGTCTCTTTGCTTTTCCAGAGAGCTCAGCGCACGAAAAAGACAAACAACAAACGGATGCCTCTGCTCCGAGGCAGTGAAATGCTAGATGGTTGTAAAGTAATTACACCTTTGAAGGCAGACCCAGATGCAATCTCCTCAATGGCACCATGCGCCCCGCTCTGAGTGGGGGTCTTTGTCGGTACCCCCTCACTCTAATAGTCGGCTATCCCAGATTTGTTTGCTGGACGCAAGTCAGAAATGCTGCCTGAATGCTGTCACTGAGCCTCTGCATGCTGCACTATTTTCGCACCTTATAAACAGTCGGGTTGTGATAGTTGAAGAAGGCAGCCATAGAAGAAAGCAGTTTATAGGGCGAAAAGGGAGCACATATTCCAGAAATGCATACATGGATGCCACAAATCAGACAATAACCACGTCAATCTCTTTTTTTTCACCTTAAGGCCCAAATACAATTATTTAAAAAAAAAGTTTTGGCTAGGGACTCTCTTTTAAAAATAACTAAATTGAAAATTAAAAAAAGCTTTTTACAAGATTTAACTGAATAAAAAATCATACCAAAAATGTAAAAAAGAAATATAATATTGAATGTGTTCTAGTCAGAAAAAGATTCCAGTTAGTACAAAAATAGCCCTTCTGTAAATTCACATAATTTCTTCACAATTTCTTCTTCTTTGCCCCTTTATGTTATCAGGCCCAAATTAATCTTTGACTAGGCAAATAACAAGATAACATGAATTAATACAGTATTTTAAATGTACATTTTTTTTAAAAACTTATTATCCATCAGCCTTTAGATGCTTTCTGAATAATATAAAATAAATGATAATAAAACATTAATAATAAAATAATAATAAAAACATAAAAAGTAAAATGTTCATGAAAATGGTTTCGTTATGAAATTAATTCCAATTAATAAACTGTGCTATAATAGCCCATAAAATAGGTGCACATAATAACGTTCTTATCTTTCAAACCAATATCTTAAATTCTAAATAAAAACAAAACTGCGATACCTTTTTGTACGTCATTTCACATGCCAGAAGACGATAACAAAATTAGGGTATTTTTGCTTTTTCTATACCAAAATGTTTTTGTTTTGCCCTTAAATAACATTTTCACACGTTAGAAATTAAGCGTTTAGCCAGTTTGAACCAATTTCAGAAACTGAGTAATACATTTTAAATGTATGTTTGATTTCAGCTGAATCTAGCCTACACTCAGCTGTTTGTATTATAAATATACAAAAACATGACGTAGGCTAATCTTCCTCCAAATGGAAATTATTCACTGCAACAAAACAGGTATTGTGCGATACAAACTCTACTTTATTTTAAATAAAATCAATACAGATAAGATATTTCAAGTGCGCGCAAGGTTTTCACAAATGCATCCACCAATTAAACATACAAGGCCGCAATAAACACGGTAACCAATGCAGATGGGTAGCTGAAAGACATCCAGATAGTCAAGTATTGAGTCATGCAAATAATAAACGGCCTATAGAGTCAAGAAAATGTGTGCGCAAAATACAAGAGATCTAAATTCACAACGAGACACAAACACAGAAAACCTGTTAAAAAAAATTACACCCAACCAAGTTTTAACAACACTACTTTACAACAACATGTACCAGGAATTTTAAGTCCCCCCCTCCTCTCTTCCTCTCCTTCCTCCAGGTTTAAATGCCAGTGGGCATTAGCTGTCTTTCCTTCTGTCTCTAGTTTCCTTCTTCATCTTCATTCTGCGGTTCTGGAACCAGATTTTCACCTGTCTCTCTGTCAGATTCAGAAGTCGCGCCACTTCGTACCTGCGCTCCCGGGGGAGGTACATATTGAAGAGAAATTCTTTCTCCAGTTCGAGGATTTGGTGCTTGGTGTAGGGGCAGCGCTTTTTCCTGGTCGGCTTTGCGTGCAGCCAGTTGGACGACGGGTTTTCTGGAGGAAAAGGTCACCAAGAGGACATTTTAATTCATCGATAATTATTATCGATAATTCATGGAGAAAATGTTTAATGTTTTTATACACAAACAAATATATATCTTAATCAAGGTCGAAGAAGCGTACATATAAACAAAAGTGTTCCCTTTTTTTGTCAGTTCATATTGGACAGCATTTAAAAATCCTATTTGTCAAAATTTTTAACACATTTTCCACATCCTGTTAAGGCCACGTACTAGGAAAGCGTTGTATTGCTTACTTGCATCAAGCTCCTCTTTTTTCTCTGCCGTCTGCTTGTCGTCGCTGGCTGTAGATGTGGAGGATGTTTCGCAGGGAAGCTCCGTGAGGGAACTTCCATTTTCAATGTCAGATAAAAGCGTTACGTGCGTCTCTAGTGTCGTGCATTCCGCAACCCTGAGCAGCGGCTCGGGCTTAATCTCGTAATGCGTGGCAGCAGAAGGGATTCCTGTCAAGCACAGCGATGCAGAGACCGGGTCCATCGCCCAGGAACGCGCAAAAATGCCATCTGCATCCCCGCTGTATTGGTGATGTAGATATGCGTTAGGGGGGTGCGCCGTGATAGTGCTCCAGGATCCGCCGAAAATTGAAGATTTCTGCTCCTGTCCGCCATATTCAGTGTGCGCTGTCTGCTCAATCCCTGCAGAGGATGAGTACCTCATCGGTGCCATTTCTTCTTGCTCCGTAAGAATGCGCGCGTCAACATAGTAGCTGGTCCCCATTGCAGCAAAAGACAAATATATATATATATATATATATATATATATATACGCAAAGCACCAAAGAAATATGATAAATTTAAAAACCTTGCTATTACAGTCCTGCAATGTTGAGAAAACGGATTCATTCCAATGCAAGGTGCTGCGTTGGTGCGCCACCTACAATCTCCCTCCGTCCAGTAAATTGAACCCTGTCCAAAACTGGATAGGGCGCCCCAAAACACGTGACCGTGGGACAGAACAATAAATAATAAATCAGTTTGTATACCACTCGGCTTAAAACGGGAGCCACCATTTTCCCTCACCATATTTTAATGGCAAATCCCCGCTATTTTATTGGCAAATATTTCCTTTTATAAGCAATAAATGTTATTATTTTGGGCAAGGGATCCTTAGGACATGTGTTGATACAAGAGCAAGGTTATTGCTTCTTTAATGTTTCTGATAGAAAAGAACATTTGTGCCACTTTAGAAAATATATGGAAATGTAAATTTGTTAGATCTATATAAAAACGCTGAAACAGATTTAGATCTTACTATCCTAAACGTAAATAGTAATTGTGTTTCGGTCTTTTATTGTTACCTACTTAAAACATACTGAACATGTGAATAGATTTATATATAAATATATTGTATAAAAACCTAAAGTAAAGTTTTCGAGAGACTGTGTCTGTAAGCCAGGCTCCACTTTGAAGGCAATCCAAGGCGTTAAAACAGCGGGACTGGAGTTATTTGGGTGCCATATAACGGTTCGTTTTATCACGGGCAATTTGGTTGTTTTTCTTCAGGTTACAGCCTGGCTGTCTAAGCTAAATATCACCAATAAACCTCAACCTTTGTCTTCTTTCTCTGCACGGTCCAGGCAGACGCATCCGGTGTTTTTCAAAGCAACTGGCGAGACTGCGATGGTCATAACCGAGGCCTTGTCTGTCCACACCTTTTCCACACCAACTGAATCTTTTCATTCCATCAGTTTAAAATTCCATCCTTCCCATGATCTCCCTGTAAAGCTTCATATTTTTGAAAACCAACACAAATAAGACGATTCTCCCATGTGATTGTTTTGTACGCACAGATGAACCCCCCAGTTCAACGGGTTGTTTTTTTTTACTCCAGTTTGAAATAGCAAATGCACTTTTTTATTAATGATGTACATTAGTAATAAAGGTAACCAAAACGGATGTGCTTTTAATTATTAGATGAATTTCACTGAGGTAATCAAGGCAGTTTCGGGTTGTGGGAACATAAAATAAAAAGCCCAACAACATGAGACTACCTAAACCACGCAACAGCCTGCTCTCCTGCAAAGCGATTGGTGTTTTTATGTCCAATTGTATTTTGTGATTTTCGTTTTAAGAGTGAAAACCTAGTCTAACCCGTATGTTAGTTGAAAAGGGACACACACACATATATATATATATATATATATATATATATATATATATATATATATATATATATATATATACATACATATATATGTATAGACACACACATATATATATGTATATATATATGTGTGTGTGTGTGTGTGTTTGTGTAGAGGCGGTAGTTTATGGCTGTAAAAAATTCCAGTAAGTAGAAAATCAGACTTTCACAGCATCCCAGATAGTAGCATACCATTAGACGGGATATTTTTTGTTGGATAGACATGGAATGAACGGCGTTTCCTTCTGTATGAACAAAGTGAATCATAACTGAAAATGGAAGCTCAACATCAGTACTGCCAACATAAAGACGCCTAATGATGCCCCAATGCTGTTAAACACTTGTTAGTGTTAGCCCTAACCAAGCCCAGCTTTCAGCAAATAAAAAAACAACACACAATTGACTTAAATGCCGTTTGTTATTGAGGGATGTGTATTCATTCCCCTTCATTTGTTTTCCTCGTTGGACCTTATACAAACATGAAGCGTTAATCAAGGACAGCTTATTACTGGTTAACTCTTGTTAGATACATGATGGTGCTGGTAATTCATTCGTTAATCTGGATTCAAATCCTCCTCCCCAAGCATAGTTGCAATCAAATAAAAAATGAAAATGACGCTGCTGTCATGTCCGTCTAGATTTGCAATCGTGGTCGAGAAATGAATAGTGCAAAGACGTCAAGGCATGGCAAAAAGCTGTTAGCGGTGAGTAATGTGTAACATATTCAATGTTTATGAATTAGTATGAAACGTATGCTAATGTCACGTTCAGCCTATCTGAAGACAGAGACTTCGGGTCTCTAAAAACATTGTTTTTGGTCTTTTTTTGTTTGTTTGTTTTTCTCCTGTGCAGAAATTGCGCTGAATTAAAATGAAAATGCTGCATGTACAAGTGATCGTTTAAAACAACGCACAAAGCCTCTGGTTTTGTGCGGCTATATTGTTTTTATTCATCTGAGCAGCTAATGTGCAAATATTCACCAGACCTTTTGTTTTTTTCAGTCATCACATTACGGGCTACATGTAACTGTAACACAGATGAGCCAGTGGTGAGTCCAGCATGCAAAATCCAATGGATCGCTCAGATAGAGCGCACAATATGTACAAGCCTAAAACAACTGGATGGATCAAATGAGACCACGCATAAATACAAATCCATGACAAGAACAGCTCTGATCAATAAGTTAGCAGTTGGATCCTGTTTCTCCAAGGGTACTCTCACAGTTTGGTTGGATGAGAAGGCGGAGGAAAGGACGAACAGGAGGAGGGGGTTTCATCATAGTTTCACGAAAACCCAAAGTTGCTGGAGAGCTCCCGCATCCTGTTTTCACGGCTCATCTTTTTCAGTTTCATCCTCCGGTTCTGGAACCAGATTTTGACTTGCCTGTCGGTGAGGTGGACGCTGCGGCTAATCTCTAGACGACGCTCCCGAGTCAAGTACATATTGAAGAGGAACTCCTTCTCAAGCTCCAGAGTCTGGTGCTTGGTGTAGGGACAGCGCTTCTTTCTACCGCTCTTTGCTGTCAGCCAGTTGGCCGTGCTCTCCATTTTCCCATCTCCTGTAACAATGGCAAATGCACTGGAGTATTACTGGAGGCAACAAGTATAATAAAAGTCAAGATGTAAAATTAAAAGCATACATGAAAATTACTCAGTGAATTGATTTACTATTTAGTATATGATGTGTAAGTGCAAAAATCTGCCGAAATATCTGACCAAAACCATTACACTGCAAGTTTGTTTGGTGTCCATCACGATTTTACGCACGGATGTAACCAAAGCAAAAAATGTTTCCAGTTTAGCTGCAAAAGACAATAATAATAATAATAAAATAATAATAATAATAAATAATAATAATAAATGCTACATTACAATTAACAGTTAAAATGTTTAACTTTATCTTCTAATGTCAAAGATACTGTTGTTAAATTATCATATAAACTGTTACAAGTGATCACTATAAATCATCTACATGCCTATTTATTATTGTTATTACAGGGAGAAATGTCTTTAGCTCACGTTAAAATTAAGGTATGATAATCGATAAACATATTTATGTATCCTGTTTCATTTCAAAATGGATTACTGGCTATTTTAAATTTTGGTTAACATTTATTGTCATTTGGATAACAATATATAGCTTTTTGTCTCAAAATGTGTTGCAAATCTACAATAAGATAAACAGATTTGTGAGAGACTGTGCATTGCTTCAAAGTAGCTTTTACTATAAACACACCAATAACATTGTTTTTGATTGAACTGTAATTTCTTGGTTGTTAAAATAAAAACAACGAATATCGAGTATCTGATCTATTTTTATTTTACAGTAAAATTAAGTTTAAACTAAGGCACAGCAGGATATCAGTTTTGTATGCATATCAGCAGGAAAATCATGTTACTGCACCATAATTTAATAAAACGTTTTTATGTAATTTTTTATGTAATTCGTGTTAAAATTATATTGTACTGACTAATGCATTTATTATGCATTTCTGTTTTGATTCACCTAAATTAAAGAATTGTAAACTTTCAAAAGAAATGTTCTTTTAAGTCAAAAACCGTAACCTTTTTTAATTCAAGATCAAGTAATTGATTCCCTGCAATCAGCTGGGATTCCAGACAGATTTATAGCAGCTGGCGTCAGAAACTGAATTTGACTGCAATGTAGTCTAAGATCAAGTTTGTGTGTATGAAAATGAATCTAAATCTGTCTATTGGATACTGTTAGAAGGATTTTATTTGATATATTCACGGATATTAATTTTTTTTTCTTTGTTGTTTAGTGCCATGAGATTAAATAAATTGATTTCAGGCAATGTAAACTAAATAATGATCATAGAAGAGACTGTTTTTTCTCTAGTACCATTTAAAATATAGTAGGCTGTCTCTAAATATTTCTAAAAAGCAGAATAAATCGGCAGTATTATAGTGCAAGCAGGTCATAGGCTGAGAATACCATTGTGTTTCTATTAAAACCACAGACAAAACTCGTTCACCCCTTTAACGATAAACAAAAGTTGTGAATATATTGTAATTTTAGTGTTGAAGTATCAAATACATGTGTTTACAGTGTATAAATTGAATCTTAAAAGAAAATAACACTTTTGAGCCAAAGCTTCTTATTCATTCATCGTTAATATAATGCTTAAAATAATGAATGCCTAGTTCAGTTATTGAATTAAGTGGTGTTGCAAATAAGAACGCTATGATGCCATACGAAGGCGCAACTAATTGGGCCCTGTTTCCATTTTAAATACAACCAAAGAGCCAGTATAGGGTCTAGTCCTCGGCTCTGATTGGCCAAGTCATGGTCAAATTTGTCTCAGCTCAAACACAGACCTGAGAGCTCCTGGTTCAGCCAAAGCTGAAACCAATCCTCTATCATGCATCGGAAACCTTAATTGGTTGTAAAACAATAACCGCCCACTTAAAGAAAACATGTGCATATCTATGAAGCTTTATCCTTTTTGCGTCATTGTGCAGCAGCTTCTCAAGTTTTCACCTTTTACGGACTTGTCTGGACACCCCGTCTCAGCGGGCTCCGTGGAAGATGAGCTCTCCGAGGAGAGGCGGCTGTCCTCCTCCTCCCTGGCCGGGGCGCAAGACGCAGAGACGGGCGCCTCCTTGTGGCTCTCCCCGCGCTCCGGCTCCGCAGAGGCGGACTGCGGCTGGGTGCGCTGGCCTTCAAAGTCGTTGGGTCGCTGCAGACTGAAGTGATTCATGTCTGGCTGAACATCATGATATAGCCTGCTGGACGCATATGTCTGAGACAGACGGAAGTAGCCGGGTACTGGCACGGTGCTACCCGGAGTAAGGGGGCAGGACGCGGTAGAGTAGGATATTTCATCTGCTGTCACTCCTTTAGGGCATTTGTCTGACTCATAAATGCAGCATGCGCTCTCCTCCTTTATGCTCGGGGAAAATGAACACTGAGCTAAATGCTGGCCGCTGCAGGGTTGATCCACTCGGCAGGACCTGGACGTTTCCAGCCAAGTTTCCATCCCCTGAACATATGGAATCGAAGACGGAATCACGCTTTGGGTCGTCGGCTCGCTGCGCTTCCCGACGGCTGGGAAACAGGAGCCGCCGGAGAGCCCATATGAATATTCCGGGGCCGGTGGCAAATACAGACTGTTACTTTGGTAATACGGAGTGCCGTCAGTTCTCACGTTGATTAAAGAGTCCACAAAGAAGGAGTTTCCAGCCTGGTTGTTGGAACATGACATCGTCGCACAGTTATTTGGCGGTGGATGAAGGTGGCCCTCTCTGGTTGACATTTCTTGTGCAAAAACATTGCTGAATAATTACTGATACTCACGCTTCTCACTGAAGTCTGCAGCCAATTAAAACACCACCCGACTGCAGACTCCTCCCAGACCGAGCAGCCAACTCTAATGTGTCGTATATTTTGTTTTAGTCCATGTAAAGAGAAAACTCTGAGAGAAAGGTGCTGTATTCTAGGTTAAAAAAATCACCGAATTTATTCGCAAATGATTACCGAGGACTGACGCCTCCAAATAACTTTCAGCCCCAGTTTAACAACTTAGTTGCTGAAAGCTGTCCCCAATAACTGTGCACAATGCATCGTTTTACAGCCACTTTTACAACACTGTAAAAATGAAGGGTTAGAGAGGTGCCTGAAGGAAGTAGGGTGTGAAGGATCCAAAAATCTCCAGTCGAGGAGAGACTTTCTACAGCTCTGAACATCATTGTTGGGATACACTGTAAAACCTGCAGCATCCAGGCCTGCATTGTGTTTCATCTGGTCTCCCCGTCTGCTGCACATACCAAAGCAAAGCTAGTTGTATAAAGTTTAACTATATCATTGTGGGTGCAAATGCCATATTGGTTTCAATAGCCAACACCTTTTAACACCGCCAGAGGAGAACAATACCCTAGAGATACATTTATTTAATGCAGGTCTGAGTCAGTTTGTTGTATGGAGAATGAACTAATCCAACTATCTATCTATCTATCTATCTATCTATCTATCTATCTATCTATCTATCTATCTATCTATCTATCTATCTATCTATCTATCTATCTATCTATCTATCTATCTATCTATCTCATGATCATGCATTTGAAATATCGGCTAAATGAAATATAAAATGTATGTAAGTAAAATACAGGCCAAAAATACCATTCACAGCTCTTATTTATTTATTTATTTATTTATTTATACATAAAATGTAAACCGTTTTCTTGGTATATAAATAAATAAAGTTTAAAAAAATCTATATTTTTTGTATTGTATGGTATTTATGTTATTGCTCCTCTTGCATTCAGCTGAGTTTTTTGTATAAAATACAAGTCTGCAGATTTAGTGTGAACCAGAAACGTCTCCGAAGATGGGCTTAGCCCTGCAACACTCCACCGCTCGGTCATGTCTATCTCCCCCTTAAAGTCTGGAGCCGTAAAGTCTAGAAATAAGAGCCCCGGTTTTATATGGCGTCAGACCTCCTGCAGTCAAACAGCGATGACGGAAAATATCCATTAACCCCTGTGGATTATTTCCTGTCATGTTTCAGTATTCACTTTTTTTATTATCATTTCATTGAATCACTTCTCTTATAAAATATGCCGTTTCATAGGCTTTTTTTCCCCAGTTTGTAAGGAGGTGTTAGAGACCAAACAGAAATACCACCTTGATGACTGGATGTGCTCACACGCAAAAAGGGGCTTCAAAGTGACCAAGATAAATTCTAAATGTGTTATTGAAAACGCCGCCTTTTACAGAATTTATTAATGGCCAAATCTAAATCAAGCACACGTGATTATCACGTATGCTATCGTTTAAAGGAAAATAAACATTTCTGTTAGAAAATATTTGCTGGTTGTATTCCAGCAATGTCTTCATTAAATCATACTATTACATGACACACAATGCCTTCAGATTTGTGATTCTCACATGGACATGTTCCGGGATAACTCATTCTTAAATCACCATGCAAAATTCATCGTGTTGTAAAACAGCAACATGATAATATTCCTGGGCCTACCTTAATCAAATCCTTTGGTGGCCACATATTCTAAAGGCTTCTGAGCGCCGTAGTCCCAACTTCTTATGTATAAGTAATGCAATTCACGGCAATGACATTGATCTGAGGAGCGCCACCCAGTGGGTAGAGACCGGCTATGCTCACGACAACAACAACAACAAAAATGTGGCATGAGCATTCCCTCCAACGGCGGTAAGATGCTGCAACAAATGACTAAGGAAAGGTCCGCTAACACACGTTTCAATGCTTTTTCAGCCTCCTCCTTTAAAGTTCCAGTTAATAACCTTGGTCTCAGACGCTTTATGGCACTGCAATCCAAATGGTCCAGACGAATCCGCCCTTTTATGGCCAAGTTACTGGAGCAACTGGGAGGATGTTCGGCAATCAAAGCGGAATTCCTGAGAGCCCAACAGGATGCGCGGAGTGGGGAAGCCTCCATCCAGGACCCTTATTATCTGATGACAAGTCATTTGGGTTGTTTTTAGGGGCCCGCTCGTGAAAATAAAGCTGTCTGCATGGACTCAAACTTTACACGTCTAGACTGAAATGTATTCATTTATTTCTTCATTTATTTATGTTTCTTGGAATTTTAAATCGGTGTCAACCCAGAATTATACACATCTATATACAAAAACAAGCTACTTCTATTCCTTTTATTTGAGCTAGGATCCCAGTTTGGGGTGCACATTCAACCACGATTTTATTCTCGTATTCATGTGGTTTTCAGGTGGCTGATGGGCGACACAAGGCTTTTGTTGTTGTGAAACAAGTTATCTTTTCTCCGATAAAGTTTGAAAAGACCATCGTGCCGCACATACAAAGTTGGCGGAGGTAAATCTTGGAAATTATGAATAAAACAATTAATTTTTTTATGTTGATTTTTCTAATCTCTCCAAAATAATCTAAATCTTGCCTTTTCACATCTAAATGAGACAATAGCCACCCGTTTTGCTCCAGCATACTTTATTAAGAGCCCATTAAATAGAAAGTATTTTTAGAAGGATTGTATGTAGGACCTATGTCTATCCGAATCAAGCTGATCCCAACAGGCATATTGAATCAAACATCAGCTTTTCTTCTTCCACCCATAACAAACCAATGGACTCTTTGTAACGGGTGTCAATAACTGCAGCGACTCTTGTTGCACTATCAAATAACATCAATCCTATCAAGCATGATACCATCCACGAACGGTGAACGGGGGCATGAAGAGCGGTCAGCTAGTGTTTCTTATAACTAATGAGTAGTTAGACTTTTTGCAGGAAACTGAAAAATAATCCGCGTTTTAAAAAATGCCTTTACAGACGTCGAAATAAATGAAAAGAAGAATACTCCACTAGCCGATCACCGTCGACAATAATACGCATAAAAAGGACTGTTATAACCTCAAAACATACAAAACGGTCTCTGGTTACAGGCAGAGGGGCATTGACGGCCAAAGATTTGGCAGTACGGCTTGAAAGTGCATGCGTAATTTCTGTAAAGGGGATTGCGATACAAATAAAATAAAGTAAAACAAAATAAAATAAAATATCGAAAGCGTTACAAAGGGAAAAGTCGTAGCCTATATCTATGGGGTAAATTTTTTTATTATTTAGAAAATTAAGTACAATAATTTGGTTGTGTTTGATCTGTCTGTCCCTATGTAACAAAATAATAATAATAATAATAATAATAATAATAATAATAATAATAATAATAATAATAATAATAATAATACAGAGCTCATGATTAACTGAAGTTTTTTGGGACAATATTTCTGAAATAATAAAAGTAAAAAATACAATTGAACAGTCCTTTGTCCTGATTGAATCTAGAGCGCTGGGCAGAAGTCTTTGTATGCTTTGTTGTTGCTGTTTTTTTAATGTTTGTTTGTTTCTTTGTGGGGGGGTTCAGAGGAGAGGGTTTGTGCTGTAGTACTGTAAACGGTCTCTGTTCAGCTTCTTCTCTTTCATCCTCCTGTTCTGAAACCAGATTTTCACCTGGCGGTCTGTCAGGTTAAGCATCCGGGAGAGTTGTAGGCGCTTTTCCTTGTTGATGTAAACGCTGAAGAAGAACTCCCTCTCCAGCTCCCTGATCTGGTACTTTGTGTATGGACACCTCTTTTTACGCGTCCTCTGACCACCTAGAACAAAAAGATTAAATTAATATTCACACTTAACCTTATTGCAACAACCTGAAATCAACAGGCTTTTTTTCCGCCATGGCTACCATTCATGGTGGTCCTGCAATACTTGCGCTTTCGAGTTCAAGTGTCCCCTCCTGTTCTCAGGCCTGCAGGAGTGACATGTGTAAATAAAGAGTGTGCCCGAGTGAAGCATCTAAGCATGTCGGAAGTTCTGAAGTGATTGTGAAAAAAACTAACTAAATAATATATAAAAATGATTAATTTCATATAAAACTCAATTATAAACACCATAAACAAACACAAAGAGATCTGCCACATATTATATGCATTGAATTATTGCAATTGGCATTTCAGATTATGAGCTAAAACAAACGAAATATATTTCAGGCCAATTAAAATTATTTGTACAGCGCCTACCCTCAACCAGTTCATCATTTGGGGCTTTTTTTTTACATGGCATGTGTATCAAATTCACTCCCAGTTACACAAAACACTAAAATACCTGTTTTTCCATTGAAGTAAACTGTTAAAAGGATGAGGTTCCGGCAATAGAGTAGAAATCGTATTTTAAAATCCCAATCCAAACTTTACGTCAATGTCTTTATGACACATTTTCATCTCAAGCACGTGATGTGCAGTTTATAACAGTTTTGTTACTGAGCCCTCCATAAACCTTGCGTGCTTATAAAACTGCATATAAAAAAAGCTTTAAAGAGCATGCAGTGGCGTTAGATTCCCCTCCTCACTCACTGCTGCCGCTCCTGCTCTGCTTCTCCTCGCTGTGACCGGACGGGGACTCCGGGCTGCAACTCTCCGCCGTGTCCGACCCCGGGTGAGCCTGAGCTGGGCTCGTTTTGCCGCCTCTGTCCGTGTCAGCTGCAGCCGGCGCTCCGCCGCCCTCCGAATGCATGTACGCAGTGTCGAAGAACTGATCGAACGCCTGCGGCAAGACGCCGTTCCTGCCGACGCTGCCACAAAAGCCCGGAGTCGGGTTGGAGGAGCCGGAGCTGCCGCCTTTCATTAGGATTTCTGCTCCCCTGGACGTTGGACTCGCCCAGCCGTCTCTGTGCGCGACATCCTCGGTGTAGCAGTGCGAGAGACCCCCCCTGGTGTGGTGCCATTTACTGGAAGCATCAATGCCATAGTCTCTGAAAGCCACGTCTCTCACTGAGGGAACCTGTGTAAGCGCTGAGGACTGGTACGAGTACGTAACGGGGCAGGCTGACTGGTTTTGGGTTAAATAGTGAGGGAGACCCGAGAAGTCCGCTCCGGAGACGTAATAAGTGCAGCTTGGTAGATACATACTGGAACCAGACATCCGTTCATCAAAATCCATATTCTGCAACTGGGATCGGTCTATGGTAATAATCCTCGCATTGTTCCTGCGTGACGCTGTGCTCCAGCCACTTTGAGACAGACTGCTGGAGCAGAACCCCTTAGACGTACAAGCTGACGTGGGGGATCCATCTCCATCCATTCCTTAGGGCCAAAGCCATGTGACCACTGGCACAGTATGACAAATAGCCTACGTCTCGACGTGTGTTGCCTATATGAGTCTAATGTTTGTTCTGTTGCAAAACCCTAAACGGAAATCGCTGAGGATTTTGGAGCATTTTGGACGTGTCTTGCAAAGGTCTGAATGCACAGCTCCTGTCAGGTTTTCCCTCTATTTGATTTTCATACAAACCCATTAATGGGCAGCATCACACCAAGCTGTTGCATCTCCCTCCTTCTACCTTTTGGTTTACTTGTAGAATGAAAAAGAAACCAACAACCTTCACCCTCACCTTAACCTCTGGCATCTTTTTTTTTAATGCGAGCATCATGGAGAAGAATTGTTGAGTTTGATGTGACTAATGTAGGTTGTTGATGCGTAAAATAAATCTGGAACACACAGAGTGGATAGCGCCTCCGGCTATTTATAGACCAATCAAGCTGTGGAGAATAAGCTGAATTATGCGGCACAGAAAATGACGATGGACTGTAATGACAGGTTTATGTGCTCTTCTTTTCTTTTTTTTTCCTTTCTTTTTTTTAACCTATATTCAGTTAAAGCACACACGTTTCCTTTTTTTTCTACATCCGAAACCTAACCCAACAATGAAGTGTATATATTTTTTTATTCACCAGCATAAATACCAAAATCCGGAATGTTCTTTACAACATTTCACGTCTAACGGAATGGATGTTTTTTATGAGAAAGTGTGAAAAATTGCATGATGGTCACATAGGCGGTCATGACGAAGCTTGAGCTTCACGTTCAATGCAGACGGTCATGAACTGTGTATTTGGAGAGAGGAGGCTGCCACGCTCTCTCTGTTTGCAACGCCCCGATATAAACCTTTGGACACGGCCTATTTGCCTCAAACAAATCCATTTTTATTTGCCATCAAATGCAGACCGTAGCCTAATAGGCACATGCGTCACACTGATCTTTTTCGCAGGCAGCGTCAAGTTTTGCGCATAGAAGTACGTGTAATAATGTTGATGTGTAGGCCTATATCACACACTAACATTATAACTTTGTTTTTGAGTGTTGTTAAACGTTCCTTATTGTAATCTATAAGATTACGTGCGTATCTGAATTGGACAGGATTTCCTAATTTACGCTGGTTCCATGCAAACAAAGAACACGATGATCTCGGGTTATTTATACGATTAAATATGCTACATATTAATTTTGCGTTTTCACCCATATGAATTGACAGATTGCATATTGCCAATTATTTATCATGATCATGAATTTGATGTATCGGCTAAATGAAATTAAAAATGTATGTAAGTAACATACAGGCACAAAATAATATTCGCAGCTCTTCTTTATTTATTTAGTTAGTTAGTTAGTTAGTTAGTTAGTTAGTTAGTTAGTTAGTTAGTTAGTTAGTTAGTTAGTTAGTTAGTTAGTTAGTTAGTTAGTTAGTTAGTTAGTATGGTAGATGAAAGGAGTAAAACGATGCGTTCTACCTGGTAAGATTACTGTTGAAATTTGGTATTGACATGCCGTTCCGAAGCTGATTAGCTAAAACACACAAATGCTTTGGTTCCTTTAATCTGTGTGAAAAGCTACGTGACTCCGGCTTTTATAGTTTTCGCCCCAATTACAATGTTTTCTTGTCAGAAGATAGGGTATTTAAAATCCGATGGAGTATAAAAATGACATTGTATCCAAACCAATTAATAAATAAATAATGTCTAAAGCATTTCAATGTAATTTTTTATTTATTATCTAATTTTATTTTATCCATTAATTGAAGAAGTAGTATGTGATTAAAATAGTAACACCAGCTTGTAATGTTTCTAAATTTCCCTCTCGATTCTTCTGAAAGTCTAAAACAAAAACCGATCAGTAAAAAAGAAAAAAAAAGTTTCATTCCAATTTTTTCTCTGATTCTGCATTATACACTGCCTCAAAGGAAATACCCTTTTTAACAGGACCATTTACCGCTACTATTACAAAAATAAAATGTGAATGTGAAAAATTTGAAAAATGTGAAAAAATATTTTGGAAACATTTCATAGGCCTATTAAAGAATTAATAATATAGGCCTACGTATTTGACTGAGCTCAAGCTGAATCGCCTTTGTGTTTTGCTCCAACAACATCATCTAAAGTCATGGAGACAAATTGGTTGTATAAGCTTCTAGAGACTGGTGAAGGAAAACAAAGGCTGAATAGAATGTGTTATAAAGACGGAGTTGACGAGACGAGTTGGAAACGATAGGAGCTGTGATTCACTCCGAGCATTGTAGAACAGAGCAAAAATTAGTACTTTTCATTTAACAGTAAGAATATTTTTGCAGTGCTCCTTTTGCGTGAAGTCCAATGCGCGGACATTTCTCTCAGAACCATTAATTAAAAAAAAGGCCAAAAAAGTTAATAAGTTACGTCTTGGTTACTAAAGTTCTAAAGAAATTACTTTTTTTTTCTCACTGAGCGTATAAAAAACTCTCACAAAGACATATTTTACTAAAGCTGTTATTTTTCAGACATGTTTCTCCTGCTACTTTTCATAATTTTCAATCCTGCTTTGAAGGCTGCAATAGACACAAAAGATAGAGTTATCTTTGGCCAAATGTAAATGTGGTGAAAAGTAAAAGATGAAGAAGTCGTCTACTTAAAGACATCTGTCGATAAGAGTTTGTCAAACTACCTATTTAGTCCTCGCTTTTTGCGTCTTTATGTAGGCCAAATTTGAACAGTGTGATTAAAAAAAAATATAAGTCAGCCCCTAACCAACCTTATAGTCATAAAAGCATGTTCATTGGCGTCCAGTGCTTGGAGGGTTAAGGCCTACCAGGAGGCATGATGTGTGGGTGTGAACTGCAATTACCTGATTTACCGGTAGGGAGAGCAATGGCACAAAAGAGTAACAGGGAGCCACAAGATTACAGAGGATCATTGTGATATCAAGCTTTAAATGAAAGCAGCCAAAATGCTGTTTTTATCAGAGGTCTTCTGATAAGGAAAACATTTTTTTAAACCCTGTCACTCTTTCTCAACGAGCCACAACCACCGAACAGCGATACAGATGATTATTTTATACTCCAGGTCCACTTTTCTGAGTTTTAATCAATGGAGATGCAGCGATACGGTTCACACACAAACACTGGCTATACCAATTCCCAATTCAACATATTGACTGAAATTATATTCAGTATAAGACTTTGTTTAAAATCTGTCACAAATATGAATGGTTGTAAGAGTCTTTTCTTAATTTTATTTCTCAATTGCGATTTAACTTACCTTAAAGGTTTGTTAGAAAACATGTAGTTTATCAAATATCCGAATAATCATAATAATTTGGTTCCAATGAAGAAAAAATAATAACGTATGTTCTTACTTTACGTGCAAGATATGACACGAGTGATAGGGTCTACTTCTGTATTTATTAACACAGTTCTATCTTATATAGAGCCTATTCGCACCCCCATTCCGCACCATGTTTGCCATGTTTGTCCCTTCCTGCTTCCTTTCGTACCTGCTTCCGACCCATGTTTTTTAACCAATGTCTTCCACTTTAGTCCAGCGGCTGGTTTGGTATTTTGGATGAATAATTGAGTTAAAAGATAAAAGACATGTACATCCACATACAGTAAATGCATTTTTCTGTTTATGTTTTTGATGATGCTCGTTTGTCAGATTACACGGACCTTTTGAATGGAACATCCCTCAAGCTGCTTCAAAAAACGTTTTTTAAACCCGCATTTCTCTGATGCAGTTTTTTTTTCTTCCATCTTGAATCTCGTGTTTCCATTTGCTGTAGGTGGAAAAATAGCATACATTTAATAAATAACATCATAATGTGTTTCAATAAATCAATTGAGTCACTGAAATAAAGGAACATCTCAATATGTACTTTTTTAAATATGACTGTGGAACAGTTGTTGCGCGGTCATTTTGCCCATTGCATATTCGTACATTTGATGCTTCGTTGTTTCGTAGGAGTGTAATGCAAATAATAATCTCCTGTTGACTGTTGTAAAATGTTTTAAACCCTGACTAAACCCAAATAAGTCCGAGCAACCTCTTGTTGATATATATTATTTATTGAGATCATATAACCATATTTCAATGCAGTAAATAAAACCTCTCCCAAAATAGATCCTGAAACGTTCCCTTTAGTACCCGATAAAGTACTGCAAAGGGGCAGAATGAGCAGTACCCAGCAGAAATTGCTTAAAGCCATTTAAGAGACTAGATTAGAACAACAGCCCCTGAGCAGGGAAACTGTGCTGACAAAGATTGACCACTAGATGACGACACAGAGTCTCTGTGGTAAAGAATTGGGAGCTGAAATAAACTTGGGTTTTTTCGCCTGTTAACACGTCCATCGTTACACCAGGCAGTATACATCATATTTTCATGTGTAAACGCAATTGTATTGCAATTCTCTCATGAGTAGAAAGACAAACGAAAACCCTTTAAAAGCAATGCACGTTTAGTGTCTATCAAATATTTATTGTCAAAAAGAAACAGACAAAGCACACGGCTGCAGAGAAAATATTTACACTTTAAATGTTTTTAGTGTAGTTCACGCATTTATGCAAAGCTTTTTGTAAATTGTAAGCAGGAGGACAAAATGTAAATACGGGAGCAGTCGGATTTTCCTGAGTACAGGCCTTGTTCACACAAACGTGCCAGAGGCCTTCTTTACAAGTTTGCGGGTGTCCCCAACCCCCATTTTCCCAAAAACTAATTCAGCACAAGAGAGACGGAGCTACATTCTTTTATTTATTACAAAAACAATAATTTAAATGTACGTCCGTTATTGTGTTTATCTCTCCATATTTATGACAATTGCAATAAAGCCAAAATTATGTTGTAGCTTTTGGTTTCATTGTCTCATCCAAAGATTAGTGAGGACCATCTGGTCACTCCTTTCAAAAGCTTCCAATGGCGCCCTTGATTGAAATCTTGGAAATCTTAATGAAGCTTGGTAATGTTTCATAGGTAGTAACCCAGTGAGAATGAAAGATGTTGATTTTGAAAGGAAATGCATTTTTCGAATTGGGGGTTGAACCTAAAACTTTGGATAAAACATGCTACAAATGTGTATAATTAATTTCATGATGATAAGCTTTTTTATGAGCGTTTGTTATTCTTTACCACAGTCTTAAACCAAAAGTGTTTTTTGCCACTCTTATATTTTCTCATTAAAAAGTAAAATGGCCCAACTGGCTGAGGCTTCACCCATTTCAATGCAAAAGGTATTGTCAGGGTGGTGATTACTGAAACATCCCACGCAAAATCGCCTCAACTCTAGATCACTTCCGACCTTCTGCCAACAGGCCCCAGGGACTGGTTCCAATTAAAATGAGGAAGGAAACGTTATAGTTCAAACCAGAGCCGCTCTGTGAACAGTGTGTAACAGTTCATAAATGGAATAAATTATAGCACAGTTTCTGTCTTTTCTTTTCCCTCGACTGAAAGAGGTCCCATGTCCACCACTGACTTATTGAGAAGGTCTCCTGAGCTAACTTGAGCTCTTGAACTTATTGACAACCTTTTTCTCCTTTACGCGCCTGTTCTGGAACCAGATCGTGACTTGTCTCTCTGTCAGGTTCGTCTGCGCGGATATCCTTCTCCTTTTGTCCTTGGTGATGAATTTGTTGGTGGCGTACTCCCTCTCCAGTTCTTTGAGTTGTACCTTGGTGTATGGGACGCGTTTTTTTCTCCCACGACGGACTGAGCTGTCCACACCACCAGATAAGGAGTCTAGGGAAGAAGAAAAAAAATGCACCGTTACACTCAAATCGACTGGAATCTTGGTAAACCCACGAGTGCATTTTTAAATGCAAAACTTATAAATGTCTGATTTTTTTTAACGTACTTACACCAATCATGTAATTTATTTTTTAATCTTTCTTTGCCAAGTAATATACCTTGTAATGAGGATTTCCACAGAGAGTTTGCCTGCGGCTGCTCCTTGGTGCAATAAACCTGACCACTCCATCCATTGGTAATGGTCCAGGGCTGATACGGCTCCATGGGCAGAAGAGACTCTCTTGGCTCTGGTGGCGCACTTAGTGCAGGCACCACCGGCACGTCTAGGTAGCTGGGCTGGTAAGGGCTGGAGGAATATCCCTGGTAGAAGGCGAACTCTTTCGCCCGGGTGGAGAACTCCTCACCAGAGACAGAAGAGTCCGCGTATTTCTCTCCATAACCGGAGGGCTGTGCGCACGCCTTGACGCCGCCGTGTGACACCCTGCACGGGTAATACCCGCTGCCAAAGTATCCGTAGGGCAGAGAAGCGTTGGGCGAGCTCTGAGTGGCAGAGCAGGGGCTGCACTGCTTGCCAGCCTCCCCCATGCCAGAGACTGGCACATCGCTCGCAGAGTAGGTGGCATTGGGAGTCAGCGAGGTTGGATGCGCCAAAAGATTCCTGCACTGGTTTGCTGCGAAGTTCCCACCTGTGAAGCCATCCATATTCTTACTTCTCTCCTCCTGTGAGCCACCGTCGTAGAGGAACATGACCGGGTCGATCCAGGGCGAACCGAGGAGTAACGAAGCGGTCATAGCATGTCCTACATAGGGAGAAGAGGAGAGGAGCGGCTCTTTTTCATAAATCCACTAGACTGAGCCGAGACAGGCACCCGGGGTTGAGTAACGATACCAGCACACCAGAGTGCTTCGAGTTTGGGAGGTTATTGGCCAGGGCCAAGCACGTGATATGCAAAGGAGATGATAAACGTCTCGACATCTGATTATGCAGACGGAGGTCTATGTTTGCAAAGACACTGACTTATATAATCATTTTGCCATGGTTCTGTTTTTATTATTTATTCTGATATGAAATTGATTTCTGAAATTGATTTCAGATCAGTGATTGAGATGTTTTTATTTGTTTATTTTATCATATTAAGTGGAAATTCTTTTTTATTTATTTTGTGCCAGGACTGAAAATTATGCGGGATTTGATTTCGTGTTGTTGGTGCGCAAATATAGCCTACAGTTGTTTGGTGTCTCCTGATTTCAAGCACCAGATATGCCTCATATTAAATTGTTTTTGGTTAAATCGAACATTATTTTACGTATTAGGTTTAAAGTCATATTTCAAACAGATTAAACAATATATAACTGTTTTCCATTTTGGTGTGTTGTTCGGTGCAGTACGAATACGATCAGATTGTCATTTTATTTTATGTATGCAATCCTATAGATTTGTGTTTGGTGACATCGGCTATTTGTTCCTGCCTTAAATAAAAAAGCAACTGTTTCAAAACTGTTATAAATACAATTTCTGCGTTTTGCAAGTAAAATAGAGCAAATTTATTCAGATATCTCCACACGTTCTTATTGTGAGCACCAAATAAGCAATTTGGTGTGCACACACAACTTTCACTGAAGGAAATGTAAAAGTTGTTGGCTACAGCTGCAATTCATTGAATGCAGCGCTGTTTAAAACATAAAGCAATAGCCTACTGTGTAACAAAATTTGGATTTCTTTTTACATTTATTTGGAAATAGTTTAAACAATATTTTAAATACAAACATTCACTGTTACCGTGGTTAGACAAAGGGTCTCTTCAGCGTGTTATGGAAATGTGCCAGATTTAGTCATACAGGCAAATTTTCATATGATGAAAATAGATGTACATGTCAGGATTTGCTGAATTTCCAAAAGATTTCACATCAATTTGAAAAAATTGCTCGATTTCCAGTGATTATGTAAAATAAAACGTCCAGTGCTATAGATTTAAATAACTGTTTTTACAATGTAATCTTTCTCAGGTATGGGTACTGGGTTCCCAGAATGCCAAAAGCGTTTTTCCTATGTGGGATCTTATAGTCTCCTTTAGTTGCAGCTTCTCCAGAAAGTTTTTGTGTGTTTATTTGATTGAGTCATTCAGTGGAGGTGCAGAGCCTGCAAGATTGTATATATTTCAATGAAATTCTTATTTAAGTACAATAGTATGGGGTACTATTGTACTTAAATAATGTACTTTAAGATTTTAACAAGATTTATCAGATTAGCGTATAGACAGAATGAATGTAAACATGGCACAAATGGGCAACCCCACCCCCCTTTGTAAGTTAGAGACGTGACTGGAGGCCAAGGTCAAGTTGAAAGTTGTAGTTAAAATCAGGAAGGAGAGCGAAGGGCCTCGGAAAAGATTAGAGCAACCGAGTGGGGCTCCTTTTGATATATATAATCTTTTACACTGATTTAGGAAATGTAAAAAAACAAAATGTAACTCTGACCGAAACCAAACTACAGCACTCCTGGTTGTTGGTTTTGTTTTGTTTTTTCCCTATACATTGCGCATGTATCTACAGAGTTAAGAGTATGGGAGAAAAAAATAAATCACTACAAGGAAACGCGAAGCAAAAGAGGAGAGATACGATCGGCATGGGCTAAAAACTGCCGCTTCAAGATTTATTCTCACGGCTTTCTCCTCCGAGAGCACAAACACAGGGGGAAATCTGAGTCAAATAAATGCGAGCACCAGGTTTATTTTTGATGGAGATTTCCCACCTTTTGAGGCTGTAAATCTTTATGGCCCAAGTTCATAGCTTGTAGGCAGGAAGGCGTAGTAGCCTATATTTCAGGGAGAGGGTTAAAAGACACATACTACTTTTTAAATCATTTTTTTTTTCTTCATCGATTTATGTCTCAGTTTAATTGCGATGCAATAAATAGCCAATCTACTTTAAATTTAACAGTCCAAGATGCTTAATATGTTTCTCCCCATATTTATTTATTTATTTATTTATGTGGGGGGGGGGGGGTAGCCTATATACATTCAAAAACTGTTTGCAAATTTGCTAAATTTGAATTCCTTCTAATCACCTCAGACGTGTTTTCACTTGACGCTTCGTTCATTTTCAGCCGAACATTTTAACGTCCTTGGTTTGAATTTGAATATATTGCTGATGGTAAACAAATAGCTGTGAAAAAATAATTAATGTGGGACCTATTTATTTGGTTGGTCTAATAAGCAATCACCGAAGGCACAAGTAGCGGGCATTATCAACCTGGTGTGATTCAACTATGAATGCTAAGAATTCTTACAATAGATATGAACATTATTCTCTGCGGGATTGTGACACTTTTAAATCCTGTAGAAATCTATAGGTGTAAACGTGTTTCAAACGAGCTTTTCATATGCAATAAAGGCCAACTGAAAATTGGGCTCATTCTTTGTCAACACCAGCACAAACTGATTTTTTTTCACATATGTATTTTGTGTTACATTTTAAGCACTTTTGATTCCTCTTTTAGTTATGGGATTCTTAAGCAGCAGTTATGTTCACTGGTGCCTTAGGTCAACTCTTAATAAGTCCACCTAAATGTGATTCCAATTTCACACATTTCTTTAGAGAAGCTGCTGGTAAACAAATAGGTGAGGTTTAAAAAAGTATATAACCAACAAACGAAGGATTGCTTCTAAACATGAAGATTTATGTGATTAATATAGTATACATAAATAAAAAATAATGTACAAAAATAAAAGTTTTTTTTTAGAATCACTAAATGAAATTAAGTTTCCAGTGAAAGTCTTAATGCATTGCGTTAATTTAGAACTAAACTGGCGCATTGTGGAACTTTAAAACTAAAGCCGACCCAATATATAAGGCTAATGTAAACTAAGGTGTTGCATGGGGCTGCAGTGCAATAAGGGAGTCCCAAGTGACACATCATACAAAATAGGTACAGATCTCAAAACTCAAACGTTTTGTTACGTTTGTCAGGAACTAAACCTTCGTGAATAATTGTATAAAGTGCAAAATCCGTTTAAGACTGAAATTCAACTCGCTTAGTATTTTTAAAGAAGAGGCAATTAGGCTAATTGCTATTTTGCAATAGGAAAATCTAAACAGCATAGACTACTGGTCTGTTGCTTCTTTAATCGTCTGTATTGTCTGTGCTATAGCCATATTTCATCCACAGTTTGAAAACAAACTGATCAAAAAAGTAATGGAAATTGGCCCCAGTTTTTATTTTTCAACTCTACCCTGAAATATAGCCTACTCTTGAGACCAGAGGTAGTTCTTGAGTAAATGATTGAATGAATGAGCCAGTCGAAACACACACCCCATCGCCACACCCACTCCATATTCTGAAAAAAAAGAAGAAAGAAATCATAGAATAATTTCACTCATAAACACTTGGAGCCCAAACAATTTTTTTTTTGATCAGATATTTGATTTGGATGAATGGTTAGTTGGATGCATAATTGCTTCTTTTTTGAACTTCAAATAAATAATCACTTCTTTTTGTTTTACAAAAGGAGATTTAACAATTCATAACAAAACACACGCTTACTTACTGCAAATAATAACAATAATAATAATAATAATTATTATTATTATTAGTTGTAGTATTAGTAGTAGTATTCAAGGTTTCACCAGTCAACATATCTTTTTTTCTACTTTTATTCTCAAAACCCCTAATATTGAACCTTTGTAAAACGTAGAAAATGTATAGGCTACTTTTAGTTGCGTTTATTTTAATTTTATTTTGCATGTACAGTTTTCTGTGATGCGCAAGAAAGTAGCTCCTTAAAAAACACGAAAATAGTCCTTTAATACATAAGATCTTCAGTTGGTCTCATCAGCATCTATTTTCACACACCATGGCATGCCTCTCATTTCTTGATTTGTAAAAAGGCTACACAAAATTTCTTTAAGATGCTATCATCGTTTTCTTTTCTATTTTTCGTTTGCTTTTAATGCACTGAGGTCCCCAGGGTAGGCTATTGCTGCCCTGCGCAGGAAACCTTAAAGCCTCAGACACCTTCAGATAAATAAGGTTATGTCCACAAATTATTCACCGTTATTTTTTAATCTAGGCTAAATAATGTAGAATTGGGGTCCCAAATCCAATTTCACTTACCGGCTGAATAATATAGGCCGACTTCATGCAAATAAGAATATGAAAGAGAGAGAAAATACAGCGTAGTTTGCCACTCTTTCTCTAGCATAGTTGTGAGGGGGAAAAACTGATATTCATACAACATTTCGACAAATAACTTAAACTCACACTGGTTTTCACCGGTTTTCCTTTCAATGATTTTTTCCACCTACATACATATATATTTTTTATTGCTTCTGAGTTCTATTGTTTTTTTGTTTGTTTTTTAACAAGAAGCATTCTGAGCGAGAATTGGCGACTCACGCAAACACCAGAGAAAATAGGCCAGCATATCATGCCATTTAATGCGGTTGCAGCTTTGCAGCAACAATTTAACACATGGCACAGTGCTGCAGAGAAATCAGAGAAATAGCTGCATTCATTTTCCGTTTATTTCACGTAATATAATCCGGCTGCAAACAAAATCGCTGATATGTAAGACAAAATTCCCAAATTTTACAGCAACTGAAAGCACACATACCACTGAGTTTACACCGTTATAAGAAATAAGTTGCTTCGGCTTGACGCACCACGTCGGCAGCAGATGATGCATGTGTCACAATCTGCTGCAGGCCTGAAACCAAAGTGCTGCTCTGTTTAAGCAGATGACAGCACAGCTCTTAGCCTACAGTGCTTAATGGACTTTTTATGGCTCTGTCTTGTGATCGCATGACCCTTGGTACTTTGGCCTCTCAGCAGTTATTGGTAAAGCAGATCAGAAACATGCTCCAGTTCTTCTCTGGCCAGTACGTGTGCGTCTATGTGTGATACTGCTTCCTGTTTAAGTGGGAAGCAGCATGCAAATTTTATGCAACTAGCAATATGTGCAGCTATGCTTCCACTGTTAAAAAGATAGTCCAGAAAAATTCTATGGTCACTCAATTTGTAAACAAACATGCCATAATATGGAGTAATTGACTAAATGGTGCGTAATCACCATTAAATCACCATTCAAAACCCTTTTATTCAAATTCCATCTTAAGTTTTGTTCTTGTAAGCATTGAGGAAAGACTGCAGGTTAAGTTAATTGCATTAAATATTAGTTCAGTTATTAGTTTATTTTGCAATAATAAAGTAAAACCAGGTCAGTTAAGTTTGTTAGTAATAATTAAATTATTGTTCATTTTATTTCTAAAATATCTTAAAAATCATGGGGAATATTTGACTTATTTCCATGTTAAGAGAAAAGTAATGAAAGAAAAACAGAGGGGATAAATTATTTGGTACAAATCTGAATACATTTTGAGTAGCTTGCATTTATTGTCCAATGGGATTTTACACTTAAAAAGTAACAACTCCAATACCACCAGAAAAACCTAGTGTGAACAGAAAGAACTTTGTAAGGAAATAAAAACCTGATAAATATGTACCACACTGTAGTTGTTTAACCTTCACAGAGTAACAAAGTCAAACTTATTGGGATTTTCCTCTGCATATAAGTGACGATTCAAATGAGGTTAAAACAGAAAGGAGTGTCTTATTATAAAAAAAAAAGGTTTAATCACAGATGAAGTTTAATTTCCAACTTTACAGAAGTGCTCGAGTTATCCATCAGACTGCTGTAGTTCTCTAGGGCTTCATATTTTTCCTAACGTTAGGCAAAATAAAGTCTCTGTGTCGCAATGTACCCTAACTACACACTACGTAAGTCCTGTGCAGGGCGAGGCACGTGGCAACGTTGTGGACGGGGTGGTGGAAGCTGATGTTACTGGCCCTCCTCCTCACGCAGGAACTGGAACACTGAGGAGAAGTCTTTATTGGCATAACCGCGTGCACACATCATACGGTAGATCTGGTGGGCTAAGGAGCCAAGGGGGACAGGAGTCCTCGTGTTGGTGGCTGTGTTCTGTGCCAGGCCCAAGTCCTTAGAAAGATTGAAAGAATGAAAGGCAAACATACATTAGAAAAACCAACAGGACTTAAAATTTCATTTAGTAAACAAACCACAAGCCGTAACATACACCACAGTGTGTTCTGTCTGTCTCAAAGCAGCTCAACAAGTTTACTGGAAGACTTCAAGTGATTTTCCACAGTAAATTAAATTCTAAATAGACTTTGATCAAATTAGAGCACTTATCAAAGTGAAAAATCTACTACGATTCAAACTAATTTACTACTTTTATGCAAATAAATAATAATAGTCTAAGATGCAAATAATACAGCTAGATTGTAAATAACCCCAACTTGGTTAATTTGTTTATTCTGTTTTGAAACATGCAGGTTGTTTTAACACAACAGGGCTTAGTTATAAGTTTGACCCAACATGTTACGTAAAGTTTTCTAGTCACACAAGAGCTTAAAATAACCTGTGTAGAACTAATCGTAAATCAGTTTTCTTTCATTTCCTGAGTGAAGAAAAGCCATAATACTAAAACAAAAAGATTTAATGTATAAATGTTTCTTGCACAAAGTTGTGAAAATTCAAACAAAGAGATATTTTCATTTAATATATGACCCTACAGCTAAAACCCAGCATCTGGGTTACCAAAATAACCCTAAAACAACCCTCACCCCCCCGTTTGTAAATGTGTGGAGTATAAACTGACCTTTGTCATCAGCTGTGTGCCAAAACCTCCCTGGTAGTTGTTTCCAGACGGGACCCCCTCCATGACTCCTGGCACAGGGTTGTAGGTGTCACTGGACCAACAGCGGCCTGAACTCATGTTTAATATTTTGGCCAAAAGTTTTGGATCCAGTCCAAGTCTGTGGATGAAGAAAATTTGCTTCATAAATAGTATTTCAGCCTCTTATGAATACACTTTCAAATCCATTTCGATTTTTGTTTTTACCTGATCCCCAAGTTCATTGTTTCTGAAGTCCCAATCATTCCTATGGCTAAAAGCATGTTGTTACAAATTTTTGCAGCCTGTAATCAGATCATCAAATTAAAACATTTAGAAACTCCAACACTCAGTTTATTGGTATTTTTAAAAACTGACAATGACATAATTTACACTTTTATCCTGTTAAAAAGTTATTTTGAAAACTTCCTGAAATTCAACCAATAATAGGTTAGTAATCACACCTGGCCTGTTCCAACTTGACCGCAGTAAACCACATTAGCTCCCATGCAGCTGAGAAGCTCTTTGGCTGCAGTAAATTCCTCCTCCGCTCCTCCAACCATGAAAGTCAGTTTACCTGAACTGGCAGCGCCCACACCTTGTGAAGAAAAATAAAGCATGTTAATGTGTTGCTACCCAATAATAGCCAATAATTCTGATAACGTACCCGAAAAAAGGGAAAAAATAGATAAAACTGGAAAGTGCAGAAAAACAAACTATGCAAATACAATTTTTTTTAACAAAATAAGTACATTTCTTCCTAACATTTTCAGAATTAAATCATTTATAAAAATAAAATCATTGAAAAAAGAAGCAAGGCTGTAGGAGAGTCATACAACATAACCTTGGCAATTTTTATTCACATATTGCAAATTATTATAGCCATAATATTTATTGGGGGAAAAAACTGTCATAGCTATTTGATATAATGAAGATTGTGATCCAAATTACACAGTTAAACACTTGGTCTAAGACCTAAACAAAAATCTTAGAAAAAGACTTTTGTAAATACATTTATTAGGAGACCAGCTGAAAGCAGATGACTGGGTTTTTTGTTCCCTTAACTTGGTTCTGTTATACAGCTGACTGACAGCTCAAAAGCGACATGTAGGAGAGAAGAAGCGGTGTTAATCTTTCTATCAAATCAGAGAAAAGCCAGCAATGCATCAGAAATATACAATGAAGTGTAAAAGGCAAAATGAGTATTTTCGAAAATGTATAAAAAATTTTATAAAAATATGGTTTACCATTAAAGGGTTAAAGTGGTCATTGTAACACTTCATTGACTATTTAGGGAATAAACTGACATTTTATGTATTTCTGTAAGCTCGCATGAGGATCAGAAAAACTACATTCTCTGTTACACTGACGGATGAAAAGAAAATCTGACTTGGTCTGTTCTCACGCTGCTTTGAGCCTTCATTTAGACATAGGAACAGCTGTTTCTGGTTCAGGTTCATACAGGGTTAAAATCTTGACACCATACAATAACCAGGTGCAAAACATATGGGTGCCAAGGAGCTAGCCAACACAGTCCTATAATTAATCTGTACGTTTACAGGAAGCCAGTGAAGTGCCAAGGTGGGTGTTAAAAGTTTCCCCTTCCCTAATCCTCACCCAAAGACTGCTCGAAGCATTTTACATTAATGGACAGAGAGAATGAGCTAAGTGTTACTGAAGGCAGATACCAGGAGAAGGATCAACTACAGCTTCAGAGTGTATCCTCACATATACAATTAAGAAACAAACAAAAACCTCCAGATTCCACAAATGAGTTAAGATATAGCTTCAGATGTGAGAGTTTATCCAATAACAGAACAGATGAAGAGACTTGGGACATGTCATATTATCAAATCCAGCATGTATTAAACATACGCCATATAAAAAGTTCTGATAAAAAAGAAACTGCGATTAATTAGAATATATCAGATTTTGGATGTTGGTGTTCCACACAAGGAATCTGGAAGACAAAGCCAATTAAAAATGTGTTAGTTTAGTTTCCAAAGGTCAGTACACCATGAGAAAACTCACCTCACTCTGAAAGGTACTAGGGAAAGAAAAAAAAAATATGAAGAGATCCCTGTTTTAAAATCCACAAAACCTTTGCCTTCAAATAAAAATGGAGCAAACTGTATTTCTGGACTAAGAGGCATCTAAAAAAGAAAAGTACACAATTTGTATTTTGGTAAGATTAATCTTTTTTTTATGTCTCTTCTAAAAATCACTCAGAGGAAAAATAAGACAACGAAACAACTGCAACAAGTCCGAAAGACAGATTCTAATGGTATGAGGTTACACCAGTTCCCCTGGAAAAGGCTAAATGTGCCGTTTCATGTAGAAGATGTACAGCCTTTTGATTGATGGAACTATCAAAGTTTGGTTTGCAGATGTTAAACTGCAGCCGCAGCACACAGAGGTTCAAGGCAAAAACAGGGAAACCTAAATCCAGCGTGCACAACCATGGGGGGAAATGCATATAAATCTTCATTAAAGTTTCAGAGTCTTACCATAAAATGGACCAACCTCAAAGAAAGGGACTGACATGGTCAAGTCAATATTTTTTCTGAATAAATGGCCACCATGTTTCTAGACCAGAGGCACTTAGTTTGGGTAAATTATCTTCACTGTCAACACTAGAAATATTCCTATGTTATATTTGTTGCTTGGTATGATATAAATGCTAGATGAAGTCTGGTGACTGATAAATAGAGAAGCTTTAATTGAGCCATGAAAACCTGCCAAACAATTTGGAGACCTTGTCAAATAGATATTCTAGTTTATTTTAATAGTTATAAGGGTTTTTATCAAAACATTCAACTTCGAGCATATACTAACTAAAAAAATCTGCATTACAGTAATCCCCCCCTTTTACCCTCAGTCTTTATCATTTCAGATCATAGCAACTGTATCTGTAAAGCAGGCACACCAGGGATGATAAGCATTTAACAGGTGATCAATTCCCCATCCCCAATTATATTTGATTAAGCTGTGCTGTTCGCTGAGAAACATTCCAAATCCACACTTTATTGAACTCCAAACTTCCCTGTTGGTAAGATGTTATTTGGGTGATTTAAAGTGCATTTTGACCTCCAAATATGGTGCTTATTGTGGTAACCATAGAGTCTGAATATGATCTTTTCTGACCAGAGTGTGTTCTCCCTGCATTTCACAGGCTCTTCTAAATATTAAACACATTTCAAAATGCTTTTCCTCCAGGAATGGAGTCATGTGTGGTAAGCATGCCTACAAGGCATGTTTTGCACCTTGCCTTGCCTTTGCACTAAGGGGCAGAATTTCCCTCTAATTATTGACGGGACTTCAACTTTTATTGCCATTTCGCACCTCCTTTTCTTCATGTGTTCAATACTTTCCTGATTGCCAATCAATTTTCTTAAATATAATTTGTGAGAATCAATAGTTTATTACCTTGTATGTGTGGACTGGATGGATTGTTACTGACGTGTGCTGAATGTCAAGAAGACTTTTAGAAATGGATTTAGTTAGAAAATTGGTGATGAGCTCAAAACTTATTTTACCTTCCTTATTCATTCAAGAACAGAAAAAGAAAGACAGCTGGCAACTAAACATTAACCAGAACCATCTTTAAGACACATGTTGATTCAATTACAATTCTTCTTTCCACATGTGCTTTTTTGTTTAAGCTTAAACCACTGATACTGTATTACTTGTAATTAATGAGTGATAAAATTAGTTGTTCAAAAAATTTTATTACGAGACTAAAACCTTCGGAATGATGCAAGTATGATATACAGTTTAGTTTGCAGCAGTTAAGACGACACCACCACAAACAGACGCTTGCAGGAAAAACGGCAATCCGTGTGGACCATCATGGGAAGGAAGGATATAAATTTTTACTAATCTTTAGGGGCAAACCATAAAACGGACCGACCTCAATTGAACATAATGAGACTACTCTGACATAGAAGAAGCTACAGTCATGGGAACAGGATTTTTATGTATCAGGTTATAAAAATGTTGTGGAGTCTACCCTGATTTAAATTTATGTACAGTAGGGTCGTCACAGTACCAACATTTTAAACTCGACAGCAACACTATGAAATAAACTCTACCGTTTTTGATAAGAGCAAAAATTTAAAACACATTACAATAACATATTAACCAATGATTTGGCGGAAATTCAGCCATCATTTAGAAAAATACTATATTTAGATGGGTAGATTACAGGTACGTCTTGAAGACATAAAAACCTGTGTGGCTGTAAACTTTCTGCTTTTAAATTCCGACAAAATGGAAGCTGACATCTTTGGACAAGAAGCTCTGAAAAAGAAACTGCTTAGTCTGTCACTTCATCTAGATGGCCGGACAGGATATTTAAATCCCATATTAAACAGGTTTTGAGGATTTTCTTCTTTCACCTCTGGAATATTGCTAAAATTAGAAACATCCAGTTCAAGTGCTGCAGAAAAACTAGTCTGACTTTACTCTCAGACTGCAGGTTTACTAGTTGTTTCTAACAGTAGGATGAGGCGCAGATCTTTTAGTTATCTGGCTGTTCTCCTGTGGAATCAGCTCTCAGTTTTAGTCCGTGAGGCAGAAGCCCTGTCTAAATTTTCTACATTTAAGACTTAAAACTTCCCCTTTTTATAAAGCTTATAGTTAAAAACGGGTTGCTGTTGGGAAAGGCTGGTAGCCACCAGCCTAAGCCAGTTGGGGGTAATGTTGTCCAGACAGACAGTTCTCACTGACTCTGCATCTCTCATTCTAGCGGGCTGGGTCATCTTGAGCTATCACAGTAGTCGTGCTTCCATTGACTGCTGGAGTACAGACTGACCCCTTTTATTCCCTCTACTACGTTCCATTTGCATTGTTTTCTGTTATTTCAACTGTTACACTTGTTTTCTCTCGGACAGTGCATTTAAATAAAGCAAAGGAAAATCAAATTATTGCCTTAGTACAACTGAAATTGGACTCTTGAGATGCATGTACACACCGAAGTCACACTGACTAGAGTTAGGGAAATCAAAGTAGGGCACCCAGATAATGCGATTGGACACTGAATTTTTCTGCAACCAACCCCCTGCCCAAATCTGATTATTTTGATAACCCTAATGTACGTCTGTTCTTTGTTTCTGCTCGGTCTTCATGAATCCTCAGACAGTCATGGCAGATGACCGCTTGTACTGAGCCTGGTTCTGCTGGCGGTTTAGTCCTGTTAAAGGGGAGTTTTTCCTCTCCACTGTCGCTACATGCTTGCTCAGTATGAGGAATTACTGAGAAGCCAGTAACAATGCAGGCAACTGTCTATAGTGGCAACACATTCGTCAATAACTCAAGGCAATCTGCTCAGTTTTCTTACATAAAAAACATATACTTAACTGATAGAATTATATGTACAAATATTGAATTGGACAACAATTGAATTGGAATGAATTGTAAAGTGCAATGATATGACAAGTAAAGAATTAGCACAATATAAATAAACTAAAATCAAAGTGTCACTTTCCTGCTTGGCAAAACAGAAGACAGGATAACATTTAGCATAATTATATTTTTATAGAAAAAAAGGCACCTTCAATTCCATCCTGCAATTAATTTACTGCATCCATTTCATTGTCACGTTGTTGCTGTTACAAAAAAACATTACTACTTAAAGGACAACTAAAGGCTCGTTCTACCAAATATATTTATTAGTGGTTCTTTACAATTTTAGTCTTCCCGGTAATCTTGCTGAATGTATTCCTTAGTGATCAACTACAGTCTACATTTCTAAATGATCAACTACAAGAGCAGGGTGGGTTCCTGTGGGTCCGTACTCGTTTCTGCTAAAATCGTCAGCTTCAGTCTGGCTCCACCACAACCTGTGTCATCGGCCACATTGTCCTACAACACCTCTAAAACTAAAGAGGGGTTACCGTTTTTTTTCTTTATGCTTCATATTTAGTAGCTCAGCTAATTAACATTTTCCTGTGTAAATTTACCAAGGTAGAATAGTGTTGCATGGTACAGACAGAGCTGCGCACCTGGGAAGAAAATTAAAATGGAGAAGCACGAACTGACCGAACATCGTCGTCGGGTTGTTCGTATCCATGAAGCTGATACTGAAACAGTTAGCGTTAGCTGCTGTTGTCTGGAAAGTTCATTACTTTATTGTTGCACGTGCTGGAGTTTTATTTATCTTTTTAGGTTGCTGTCACACATCAGTGTCTTAGTGTTAGTGCATTTAGCGTGGCATCCTTCTGCATTTTTTGACAACCCTAATGTACAATATATTAAATTAGACCCTACAGTCCAACTCACTGTTCTTACTTAATAAATAAAAATGAAGCCAAAAGCTCACCCAATGATTTAGTAGCTTGTAGAATTTTTTTTTAGCAACAACTCAAATAATTCCTTCTCTGTGTGACATCTCTCATGTCGGGACTTTTCCCCCCTCATCCTTTAAACACTGCCACGGTTCTCCTAAAGCCTTTCAACAAAATACTTGCCTTGATTTAATTTGGCAATTACAACACTTTGATGCTTGGGATCATTGCTGAATGAAAAGGTTTGGACCAACTTCAGCTGCCAAACAGATGACCTCACATTTAAGACCCAAAAACTCTGGTACACACAAAAAGTTCACAGTCAACTAAATTACAGCGAGGATCTGCAAAACATTGGCTGTAAAGCCAGCCAAAATCAGACACCCCCCTCTAACTCTAGGCTGAACACTGCAAAACCAAGTAAGGCTGAGATGTGCATTTTTGAGAGAAGCAACTACTCTAAACAAGATTTAGTTTTTCCAATCTCTTCTACTTTAGCATTCAACATGGTAACTGAGGCCTGGAGAGTCTGAGATGGCTCGCTAGTTTTTTTTTTTTTTTGTAATAGTAATTTAAACGACCACCTTTAAATTACAAAGTAGATCTTTTTAGGCATGTCTTAATCAGTTCTGTATATCTAGAGACTGGACTCCCAAGCCAGTTGTTCTCTGCAGCTCAGGCTTAGTCAGTGAATGGAGTGTCTGTGAATTTCAAGTATTGCCATACATTCACAATTTAACTGAGGTCTAGAATAGGGATGTCCCCGATCCGATCATATCACATAGTTTCAGACTCGATCGAAATCGGGTGTTACCTCCCCTCAGGACTCATACATATGTACCTGTAAGTTTTTTGAATTCCTCGTGGGTTGGGCTATTGTCTATCTCACCTCCTATTCAATAGTATTTTTTTTTATTCACTTTAAATAATATGTAATCTAAACAAGCTTAACAGAGAGATACTTAATAAGGTGAGATTAAACAGTTGCAGTTAGAATCCACCTGCTGCGGTTCCTGCTCCACATGGAGCCGTAATGCATGTCCGTGTGTAATCAAACAGTGTTTGATTACACACGGACATGATTGCTGTAGAGGTTTTTTGTCATCAGGTTTAGGATTTTTGCCTGGAACAGATGACTTCTCATGGGGGTTCAGGTGTATTTCTGGATTCTGTATCGAAGCGCTGCCGCACTGGAGACTGTAATTACACGTTGCTTTTGCCCAAGTTTTAAATTGAGGAAACAGTTCTCCAATTAAACCGATCAGAAGTCTACAAGAGTCTGAACAAACAGTTTCTGGAACTGTAAACTACGCTTCAACTGCAGAAAAACCCGCGGTAGGAGAGAAGCTGCGACAGGTGTTTGGCACATCGTAGCATGTCTGACCAACCAGAAAGGCTGCTGTCACATACCGAAGTCTCTCACAGAAACTTGCATTAAGCTCCCAGTCAGCCATATGCCTTGTTTAAAGTGTCCAGGAATCTTTTGTTTAGTTAATTTATTTACCTGGAATCTGTGCATTAAGTTGAAAATATCGGCGCATTTCCAACATGTAGTCACTTCATATTAATCTGTAAAAATGACCGACAGCCTTCAGATTTTTCTGTCACCGTTCTAATAAACTGGTCAAATCCAGAAAACATAAAGTTAACATGACCCCTGATATGTATATACATTCTCATTACGTTTATTTAAGCTGAGGTACTATTTTTTAAAGACTTTTTATGTATAAGCTACTTTTGCACTATACTTAAAAAGTGAATAATTTGTTATTTATTACTTGATTGTTTAAGCTACCCAACAAAAGTGCTCTGTTTGTTAACAGAATTGTTCAATGTTAAAATAAGGTGAATAAAAAAGATAACATCCTGGATCAGTTTCTCTGCTCTTCTTTATTCTTTTTTTATGCATTACAGATCAAGGTATTGGATCGGGACTCAGTATCGGCAGATAATCAAAAATCAGATAACTCTGACTCAGACTCGAGGGCAAAAAAACCTGATCAGGACAATCCTAGTCTAGAGTTTTGACAGTCTCTGAAATAAAGCGTTTTATTGTAGCTTGAATGTATTTTACTGTGTTCCTTAGATGGTTTCTGCAAACCTGCAGCATGCTTTCATATCAATTTCTTTCAACGTCTTTCTTTTGCCTCGTTTCTGGAAAAGCCAGATTTGTGAAAGGCAGAACAAATATTTGTCCTATTCAGGTGTTTTCTCAAGTAGCTCCTCCAGAGCCACCATGGGCCTTTTCCTACAGAGCTGCTTACAGTTCTAGTTCTGGCACTGGTTCTCAGGGTTTTCACATCCTAAGAACCAGTTTCTTGGTCCAAACAGGTGTTTAACCTAGCACCAACTCCTTGCTGGGCCAGAGCTGGTGTTTGCTAAGAAACGCTTTCTCCCCTGCCCACATGGTGGGACCAAGGTGTTGGGGCCGGATTACAACAGTTTAACTTAGAAAGGCAAATCACACAACCCAATGTTCATTAATAAAAATATTAGCTTGAAATAAAGTTGGTCAGATTAATGGGTTCTTGACTACTTCTCTTGATAATGTTCTCTAATGACGTGAAGACCACCTTACGTTTTTCAAAAACAGCTCGTGTGCAGTGACAAGCTGGACAGAAACTTTATTATACACAAAATATCAGAAAAATCTGATGTTAATGTACCTCCTGATACAGGTGCATCCATAAAAACTGCTCCCAACTTCTCAGCAGCAGCTGCCATCTCTTTAGAAACAGCTGGATCAATGGTGCTGGAATCAATCAGTAGGGAACCTTTCTTTACTTTTCTGTTGAGGGAAAAAAAATAATAATTTAGGTGAATTCATTTTAAGACCAATAGCTCACATTGAAAGAAAAATCATAGTGTACTTGAGAATGCCGTTGGGTCCTGTATAAACATCAATGACATTAGGACTAGAGGGAAGCATGGTGATAATACGATCCGCCTTGTCTGCGACCTCTGCAGGATTATCCACAATCTGTAAAAAGAAATAAAAATATTTTAGTGTTACAAAAAACATCAAAGAGTATCACACACTGAACAAAAATGTAAACGCAACATGTTTGTTTTGGCTCCTATTTTTTATAAGATGAACTCAAAGAGCTGAAACCTTTTCTACATACACAAAATAACATTTCTTTCAAATATGTTTTACAAATCTATCTAAATCTGTGATAGTGAGTGCTTCTCGTTTGCTGAGATAATCCATCCCACCTCACAGGTGTGCCATATCAAGATGCTGATTAGACAGCATGATTATTGTACAGGTGTGCCTTATAGGGGCCATAATAAAAGGCCACTCTGAAAAATTTAAGTCTTGTTTTATTGGGGGGTCTCAGAAAACCAGTCAGTATCATTGCTGTGACCCCTATTTGCCTCATACAGTTCAATACATCTCCATCGCATAGCGTTGATCAGGTTGGCGACTGTGGCCTGTGCAGTGTTGGTCCACTCCTCTTCATTGGCTGTGCCAAGTTGCTGGATATTGGCAGGAACTGGAACATGCTGTTGTATACGCCGATCCAGCGCCTTGCAAACATGCTCAATGGGCGACATGTCCAGTGACTATGCTGGCCATGAAAGAACTTGGATCTTTTCAGCCTCCAAGAATTAGGTACAGATCCTTGCAACATGGGGCCGTGCATCATCATGCTGCAACATGAGGTGATGTTGTTGGATGTATTGCACAACAATGGGCCTCAGGATCGTCACGATATCTCTGTGCATTCAAAATGCCATCAATAAAATGCAACTGTTCTTCGTCCATAACATACCTCTGCCCATACCATAACCCCACCATCACCATGGGCCACTCGATTCACAACATTGACATCAGAACCGCTCACCCACACGATGCCACACATGCTGTCTGCCATCTGCCCCGAACAGTGTAAACCGGCATTCATCTGTAAAGAGAACACCTCTCTAACGTGCCAGACGCCACCGCATGTAAGCATTTGCCCACTCAAGTCGGTTACAACAAACTGGAGTAAGGTTGAGACCCCGATGAGGACGACGAGCATGCAGATGACCTTCCCTGAGACGGTTTCTGACAGTTTGTGCAGAAATTCTTTGGTTATGCAAACAGACTGTTGCAGCAACTGTCCGAGTGGCTGTTCTCAGACGATCTTGCAGGTGAACATGCTGGATGTGGAGGTCCTGGGCTGGTGTGGTTACATGTGGTCTGCAGTTGTGAGGCCGGTTGGATGTACTGCCAAACTCTCAGAAATGCCTTTGGAAACCGCTTAGGTTAGGTAAATGAACATTCGATTCACGAGCAAGAGCTCTGGTGGTCATTCTTGCGGTCAGCATGTCAAGTGCACGCTCCCTCAAAACTTGCAACATCTGTGGCATTGTGCTGTGTGATACAACTGACCGTTTCAGAGTGGCACGCTTGTGATATGGCATGGGTTGTCTCAGCAAAGGAGAAGGGCTCAGTATCACAGATTTAGACAGATTTGTGAACAATATTTCAGAGAAATTGTTATTTTGTGTATGTAGAAAATGCTTCAGATCTTGGAGTTCATCTGATAAAAACAGGAGCAAAAACAAAAGTGTTGTTCAGAGTATATACAATATATAAATTATATGCATTAATTTATTGCAGAGGTAAAAGGCACATTCTATACATATTTCTAAATATTTGTAATTATTTAAACATCTGTATCCTGCTCCGTTGCACATTAATAAAACCTGGGTAAGCCACTTTATCTGTACTTTAATCTTAATAACAGCACTGGAACTATGTCCATGATGTACATATTTTTTTCAGAAAAACACAAATTCCCCCTTGTGGGACAATTAAAGGATTCTTATTCTAAAATAGACATGTGAGTCTATATTCAGCATACAATACCTGAGCACCCAGCTCTTGCATCTCTTTACAGGACTCTGGGAATACATCTGTTGCAATAACCGGATAGCCGCACTTCAACAGATTCTTTGCCATTGGGTTTCCCATATTTCCAAGACCAACAAACCCCACTTGTGTCTTTGAAGCCATAGACCTCGTGAAAACTGTAACAAAATAATTAAATCGTGAGTTTTACAATGCATCAAGTGCCATATATATGCAGCTTAAAAACCACATATTTACAGACAGAAAATTTAAACAAAATAAAGCCCAAAAGCTATCTCTTTATTTTGATAGAATTGAAGCGTAGTACATGGTTCAGTTATAACCAACTTCCTTATATGCACTTCATAAAAAAATCATGATATCATTATACAAAATGATATCATTATACAAAAAAACAAAACAAAAAAAAAACTGACAACAGAAGGACACATGATGGAATGTAGACGATTTCTTTTAGGCTTACAATAGGCTACCAAGAGACAATAATAAATAAACACAGCCTTCTCAGGCAGCCTAATATGTAAATAAGAAAAAAAATACAGCATATAAATTGTAACGTAAAGCCCCTGGAACAGAAGATACAACAATTGTAGCGTAAAATATCCCGAACTGCTCCCAAAATATTTCAAGGTAAAACTGCTTAATGTCGTAAACAGCCTTCCTCTAACTGCTCTGCTTCTTTTAGAAGCAACAATGACCAGCACACCATGTAGGAAGTCTCATCTATTTTCCTTACCGCACGCAAAGTCAACATGTTTACGACACCTTCCTACTAGGCACAGAGAACCTCTCAACACAGCGGCCATGCTTCTTTCCTCTTGACCTTACCAGCGACGTAACGATACGTATCCGAGTGACAGATATTCTCTCCAATCAGATCACGGAGATTCGCAGCACCGCCCTACAGTTTCAGTCAATGAGCACCAGAGGAGGGCTCAGCATGACCTACACAGTCTATGCCTACAATGCTTCATGCAGGTAATGGGAATTGTGTGGGGGATCAGCTTCGTTTTGCTGCATTCAAAAGAATCAGAATGGATTTTACTTGCCAAGTTTGGACACACAAACAAGGAATTTGACTTCAGCCCTGCTTTGCTCTCAGTAAAACCATAAAAAAATTAAATATATAAAAAGGGAAAAATAAAAACGTTTATTTTTCTTTTCAGAAATGTTTATATATATGTATGTTTATACACATTGTTTTTACGAAAGAGCAAGACACGGTTGCAGCAGTGCAAATATGCATGGCATCAGTAAGTGTTCATCATGGAAAAAGCCTGGGGAAAGAAAGTCTGTCTCAGTAGCAGCTGGTTTATGCAATGACCTGAAGGTAAACATCTGAAAAGTTTTTGCCCAAGATGTCTGAGGTCTCTGCAAAGATTATAGTGCCCTTTTTTCAATCCTAGACCTTTAATTCTTGGATGGAAAGTCATCCCTGATGAACAATGAATTTTTGATGCAGTTTCGACCTGTCCTGTTTTGGGCACAAGCCAAACTACAAGGTGATGGACGTGTGCAGCACATACTGAATCAGAATCAGAAAGGTTTTATTTCCAAATGATGAGCAGATTTCCAGCATTAGTAAACTGCTGCAGTTACTGGCTATTCAGAAGATGACCAGCATTTTCTGTGGAACTTTGCATTTCTTGAGCACTGCAGGAAATATGGTCTCCGTTGGACCTTCGCCTTAACAGTGTCTATGAGTGAGTTCAGTTCCCCGGAAAAGTTGGTTCCTAGGGACCAAAAGAGATCTAAAGTAGACTCTGCTGTTGAGGGAAGGGGGTGTTCTCCAGCTGCCATCCGTCCTCTCAAAGGTCTTGTGCAAGTTGAGCTCCAGGAGCTACTGACCACACCAGTGGACCAGCCAACCCCACATCTTGGCAGTATGCAGACTCATATGGAAGAAATATGGTCTCATCAGAATCCAACTCTTTTTAGACAATGAATTTGAATTTCTGCAGGTGAATTTCTGCACTTGGATTTTTGCAGGCGAATGTTTGCAGATTAATTTCTGCAGGTGAAATTTTGCAGGCAAATTTTTTGCTTGAGGATAAAAATTCAGTGCTATAAATTCAATGTCTAAAAAGAGTTGGATTCTGATGAAACTGTATTTCTTCCATAGACTCATCACTGTCCTGGATCAGAGTAGAGTCACCTGTAAATTTCAGGAGTTTCTACTGAGGAGCAGTCATTTGAGTAAAGAGAGAAGAGGTGTGGGGGAACCAGTGTTGATGGTTCTTGTAAGAGAAGATGGTCTCCAGCCTCACTTGCTGCCTGTTAGGCAGGAAGTTAGGGATCTGCTGACAGGTGGAGGCTGGCACTGTGGGCTAAATTAGCCTTTGGGTGGAAAATGTCTGGATCTCTGGGTTGATGGTGTTGAAGACTGAGATTAAGTCCAGAAACAGGTTAATCCATTCGCTTTTTTTTTTCTTTCACAAAACGCCAGGCTTTTGAAGGTTTTGTTATAACTAGAACAAGATTTGAAGTAATCTAATTAAAATGCAATTTTTGATAAATATAAAAAAATTTTAATGAATGAACGTCTTGCAAAAGTATTCACCCCCTTGATTTTTTTGTTGTCACAACACAACCACAAACTTCAGTGTATTTTATTGGAATCTGATGCGATTGACCAGCGACACAAAGCTAGATATACTTAGACATGGGAGGGAACATGTTTGCATTTCTTTTAACATTTTTGCAAAAATATAAAAATCTTCACTATCTGACATGGACATGGTTTAATATCAATTTCAGTACATAAAACTCCCTCAAACATATGTGAACCAAGGTGAGATAGAAGGCAATGTGTAGTATTAGATACACGCTCCATGTGAGCTTAATTTTCTAAAAATAAAATTTTATCTTGTAATTAAAAACAATGTGTTTCATTTTTATTAAAAGTTATTAAGAGTTTAAAACTCATACATTTTCTCAACTAATTTGGCTCAACTTGTATAATTAACTATCTAGTAAGAGATAAGTTTCCCAAACTTCACTGAACTTCTTAGTCAAGTTGGCGCAAGCGCATTGTTTCCTAACGGTTTCAGCATTGCACACACACTTGAATTTGTCAGTAGGACAGAAGCTGTACGCCTTCCATATCAGATATCTGTATGCAGCGTAGATGACCAGACAACAGCATTTTTAAAGGTAAGTAAGGCATTATTGATATGATAGTCAGTCTTTCTCTGTGCCGTGTTTCTCTAGCTAAGCTGACTGCCCACATTCGTTAGCAACTATCACTAGCTAGTTCTAGATGCTAGTGATATCTAGTTATGAGTGTGAATGGTAGAAGCGTGCAATGTTCCTAAGACATTCACTTCCAGTCCACCTCACTTACAATACTGAGTTGGCATTACTAGATATGTCAAGTTAGGTGCATTTGTTGATTTAACTTGATTATATGAGTTCTCCACTGTCAAGTTCAAATTACTCAAAAAAGCCAGTGAAATGTGTTGACTTGTTTTTTTTTTTTTTTAGTAAACTCAGAGATGTTTTTTGTAGTGTAAGGAGTACATTAGTATGTAATAAACAAACACATTCCATACAATTTCGCCTTCGGAACTACTGTAATGCATTGTAAGAAAATGAGACACAAAACAAATCCAGAAAAGATAGTAATGAGAAAGGAGATAGTATAAAATGAAGAAACAAACAACATTGAAAAATAACACATTGAACACATTAAAAATTGTAAAGGATTAAAAACAAAGGGAATAGATCTAGTTAGCTGTAACCCTCTCCTAAATAATCTTTAACAATTTATTATATTATTTAAGCCTTTATCTTATAAAAGCTGTTATCAATTAGAATTCAATTTTATACATTTCTGAAAAAAAAAACTGTAACTGCTAAGTAAGAAAATAAATAAATAAAGGCGGATCGTCCTAGGTGTTTGTTGTGGAATAAACTGTTATTTTATTCAAGATTACAGTTTTAGATGTGCTATCTTATATACAATTTAGGCACTATGGATAACATACTGTCTTTCACTGTTGCACTAAAAAAAATGCATTTAAAACAATATTATTTGTTTTTGGAACTAAAGAAAAGTCAGCTGGATTCATTTTTTAAACTTGATTGTTTTGTTCTCTAACAATTGGTGTTTCATTAAAAGTGGCTGAGATATAAAGACCAAAATCTGAGCCAGGAAAACAAAATGGGAGCGAGAAAAGAAAGATGAAATAATATTGTGTCCCGTCCAGTTAAAACTGACGGTATTAAAAACTTTAGAAGACATTTCTGAAACTACAAATGTTTGGTTCTAACAAAAAAAAAAGGCCATGTAGTGTGAACTATGCTTAAACAATATTTCCCATTGTACAACTACTTCAGTTTATCTCAAACAGACCCTTTGCGGAAATGACGTTATGTTATTATTATTCCAGGAAAAGGACACGGGAAAGCCCTGAACTGCGTCAACTGCGTTTCTATGATACATTTGGATTGTACCTGATGTTTAACATGTCCACGAGGTAGGTTTGATGTGTATTTTATAACTAGAGAAAGTATATGACTGTCAACCTTGTGAGCTTTTTGAAGTGCGTTTAGAAAGTTAGCTTGAGCTGAAAAGTTGCTAACTGTTTACATTAGCTGTAACCTTGTACTCAGGTGATAGCTGTGCTCTTTTTTGTTGAAGTGTCTGCGTTTTATTTGTCAATGACGTTGCGTAACGCGGATAATGTCAACACGTTAAGATAATGTTTTGCTAATATGCTGAAAACGGGTTGCCGTTTGATTAATCGTTGATGTGTCTCAAATTATGTCGCTAAGGCCAGCTGGCGGCTAGCTAGCTACGTTGCTAACCTAGCCAGATATGATTACTGTTTTCTCTAGGCCTCGTCCGAAACTTGCTTACCAACTGGCAATTTCATCCGTATTTTCACTTATTTATTTGATTTTTATTCTAAAGGTTGAATCTATGTGAATATTCTAAATCATATATCTGATATTTTCTGATAATTCTCTGTCCCAGGCCAAACTACGTCGAAATAAAAATACTGCGGCCCAATTGGAAACTCCTCCTGATATATAACTTTCGCTATCGTCAACTGTGTCGTATTGTTTTTATGTTAGAGTTTATATTAAGCAAATACAACACACCTTTAAATGTGTGCCATTCCTTGATTTTGTTTGTGATACAGTTGCATATTAATCAGATTGTAGCGAGTACAATTAAATACATAACATTTAGGAAAACTAGGCTATATTTTATTAGCTCTAAATAAATTTGCTGATTACTAAGTTTCATTTTTATGTCCCATCGACGCATCGGATCCTTGAATTCCTGACTGGTGACATTTCTGTTTATATAGTCAAGAAAAGAAAATGATAATAATAAAATAATTGCAAAGACGTAAAAATCTCTCCACAGACAGATTCAAATACATGCTTACCCTTTTTAATTAAGTTTTTAATGACAACGAAAGCTCATTCCCCTATAGTTTAGGTACCCAGAATACCGAATATAAAACAATTTTTAGGCCTAGTCCAAGTGCACATAACTCTGTTTACAATGCAAAGTAAACTGAAACATATTGAGTCATTTTTCAGGGACAGCATTTTATGAAGTACTTTGATATTTTTTACTGATCAAATCAAATAAGACTCAAATAAAATGAGTAATAATAAAAATAGAATTTTTCCAATCTTTGTTTATATTTACCAGGACAAAAGTTTGTAGCTTATATGGCATTGTATGTTTGCTGATTTAAAGATAAACTGATTTTTTTTTCAAATTCAGTGAAATACTGCTATATTAGACGCAGGTTTATAAAAAAAATAATTATCTGTGATCTACCAGTGACGCAGATTAATTTTACAGATGAATTTGTTTAAAGTACAGCTGCACATGATAAACATCTGTGTGTGCAATATTGCAAATGCAAAGAACTGTTTGGAGGCCAGTTTTGGTAGAATATATTATTTCAAGTGCTTTCACATTCTGCTTGTCTGTATCATATTTGGCTTTTTGAATCAATGTTCATCTTCTCTTAAAATCCACGCCAGCCGTTTTTCTTTGGTTCTTCAGATGCTAAAGCCCATAGAGAGTGAGAGGGTTTGCTATTATCAGTTTCAGTATGGCAATTATCAGCAGTAGGATGGCAATTAAATATTGTTCCTGAATTAGTGCAGGGCTAGTTTTAAGGATCTCCTATTCCAGATTAATTATATTGTTTTCTTTTATAATAAGAAACATTTAATAATTGTCTAAACTTTGTTAATCCAGAAACGTGTAGATGTGATAATTTATTTATGCATTCACCTGAAACATGGCTCTATGTCAATTGTACGTTTTCTCTCTGGAGTAAAAAAGCGGAATGTTACTGATTTTCGTATATAAAGCCTGTGGTTTATGTAAAAACTGAAAGTATTAAGCACAATTACTAGCTGAAGTCAGCTAGGAAAATGCACCTGGGATGGTAATGCTTTTAACCATGCGGAAGGGAAGAATAATGGAAACAAATGACTATTTTTAAACAGTTTTAAAACCCTATGACATTTGATGGTTATTAATTTGATTTGATAGGAAATCAAAAATCTTTGAGAGAATTTTGAACTGGAAACTATGTTTACGAAATCACGTAAAGCAAAGCTCCTGTAAGTTTTATTTTTCGTTTCATATCAGGGATAAGTAGAACATTGCTTAAAGTATAATTAAAAACAAGCATTAATACATCTAAAATCCTTTTTATCGATAGCTTTACATGAGTTGACTCAGAAACGTATTTGTCAAAATAAAAAAAAAGCAAATTACTCACATCTGTGCTATGTAAATGGGTTAAATTAAGGTTAGTTGTTGCACGAGTTCTACTAGTACTTACTTTATAATAACTGTTGGACTATATTTAGCATCATAAACCTGATAGAAAGGGACAGAAGTGTCCAGCATGTCAGCAGATCCTGGCTGGTTCCTGTGCTCTCTAACAGGATTAGATCAGAGTAACATCAGTTAGCCGCCTTGCCCACAAAGCGAATAAAAGCACGACATTTTTAAGACACATTGTGTTTTACTGAACTTTTTCTAACCACAATGATTCTAATGAAATATGCCTTTTTTCTTTCATAACCTTCTTTGTTATATGAGCCTGTTTAAAATTTCCCAGCCATCTTTTTTGAACCCCTAGTGCCATATCTGTGTATTAATTTTTATTCTGTTCTAGTTTCCCTTTTTCCTCCTCCTGGTTCAGTAAACTGTAGTAAACAATAAGGTTGGGGTTGTTCCTTTGGTTAATCCTTTTTCCTTCTCTTTCGTCCTCTCCTGTGAAGCCACTGCTGAATGATTTATGGCTTTGTTCCTGGACGGGACCTTGATAAGCAGAAACATGGACACCTCAAACTTTGCCCACGTCATCTTCCAGAATGTGGGGAAGAGTTACCTGCCCCACGCTGCGCTCGATTGTCAATATACCCTGACGCAATTCATCAAACCTCATCCAAAGGACTGGGTTGGCATATTTAAGGTGATTCAACTTCTTCACTGTTTTAAAACTGGATATAAAATACAAATAAGTGTTATTGTTTCATTGTCTTTCTTTGCAAAAGTGTATTCTAGTGTATAGTAAATCTTGAACTTGCTGAGATCTTGGCTGTCTAGTTGTATTCAGGCCAACGCGTGCTCCACAAGAACAGAGAAATTGGCTCATCTTTTCAAGGCTGCAAGAAAAAAGTTCTTGTCAGCACACATTTCACACCACACACGAGCTAAAGTGTAGAACCCATGGGAAGTCACACAACTGGACACCTACTTCACATTTCTTGGGCAAAGCACCAGAAAAATATTCGACATGTTTCTTCCAAACCAAAGCTGCAAGAATTACATCATTTTGTTCTCGCAGTCCTGAGAGAGACAGAATAAAGTCTGTTCTCTTCTGTATAGAGTAGATAGTTTTACACTGCAAAAATAGAAAGATTTGTGATATCCATAAAATTTAGAAGCAAACCATTATTTGAGGTCTAAGAAAAAGGAAGCTACTGTAAGCATAGCCATTCACATTTACTTGAAAGATGAGCTTGGTCAGAGTGAGACAAGCGTCTTGGCCCTCATCAGACACTTAAGTGTCCCACCTGGATCTCATTATAGGGAACACATTAAACCAAGTACAGTGGCAGTAATTTATCTTTGTGTTGTCTGAAGTTTACTGATCGTCTCCTCAACTAACTTGCGTTTTATCTACCAGGGATCAGATGAAAGTTTAGACAAGTTGACACCAGGTTCAAAAGCACAAAGTAAAAGCTCTGTGTTTGCTTTGCTTCCTCCTGAACTTCTCTTCCTGTTTGAAGTTTTCGTCTGTGAAAGAAGCTCAAGCAATAGATCAAACTGATTAATTTTTTGTGTTTGTGTTATATAGGACATTTAGGGTTAATCAAAACAGAAAAAGTACAAATAAAGATGCACTAAAAGTAGCTAAATAAGATTTTACACAGCAACATATATGTTGTGTTTTTCTATGGCGTTATTTATGAGTCTCATTCTTGAGAGAAGAGAGGGCCGTCCTGAGCGCAGACAAATATGTTTTGCAAGCACAAAAGTTAATGTTTGAGCAGATAATATTTTCACTCAGAGATAAATTTAATCTGAGCAAACAATAACCTATTTTGGGCACACGAAATGCATTTCTGTGTGTGTTCAGATCTGTGCAGAGACACGACTAAAATTGCCTCTCGGGTTCACTTCTCTGCTCTCGCTCGGAGCCGCGTCTGTGCTCAATGCTGTCAACGCGCTCGCTCAACACGGTGCAATGAAATATTTGTGTCACTATTCCAACCAATCACAAGCCTCGGATAGCGTCATCCTGATTGGCTGCTTTCGCAGCTTCCTGACAACACTGTAAACGGTGGTTCACAGAGCAGTGCCGCTGATGGGACCTGAAGGCAACAGGAATTCGTCGTCACTAAATTACGTTTTCGGTTAGTTTTATATTTTCTTAATATTACAAAAAGTATTCATTTATCACCGTCATGACCGGTTCCGATGGCAGTTTCCCTGTATTAGCCAACAAGATGTCAAATCACCTGGAATTCCGTCATATGACGGTGATAAATGAATACTTTTTGTAATATTAAGAAAATATAAAACTAACCGAAAACGTAATTTAGTGACTACGAATTCCTGTTGCCTTCAGGTCCCATCAGCGGCACTGCTCTGTGAACCACCGTTTACAGTGTTGTCAGGAAGCTGCGAAGCAGCCAATCAGCATAACGTTATCCAAGGCTTGTGATTGCGAAGCAGCCAATCAGGATGACGCTATCCGAGGCTTGTGATTGGTTGGAATAGTGACACAAATATTTCATTGCACCGTGTTGAGCGAGCGCGTTGACAGCATTGAGCACAGACGCGGCTCCGAGCGAGAGCAGAGAAGTGAACCCGAGGGGCAATTTTAGTCGTGTCTCTGCACAGATCTGAACACACACAGAAATGCATTTCGTGTGCCCAAAATAGGTTATTGTTTGCTCAGATTAAATTTATCTCTGAGTGAAAATATTATCTCCTCAAACATTAACTTTTGTGCTTGCAAAACATATTTGTCTGCGCTCAGGACGGCCCTCTCTTCTCTCAAGAATGAGACTCATAAATAACGCCATATTTTTCAACATGATTTACTACTGGTCAGTTGCATTGGATTCCATTAGCTTGGACAAATACTGTGAATTCAAATTAAGATTGTGATGCATTTTGCTAGCCCTCATATAAACCCATTATTTTCCTGATCTGATTAATTGGTCTAAGGGACAATATGGCTCATGCTAGGTTCCTTTTACCTTCGGACGGCTGAAACGATGTTAAGCCCAACGTTAACATGTTTCTTTTGCAAGTCAGTTATGTGAAGGGATTTGCCAACTGTGTCTCTCAGTTACCAGGGTAACTAGCCTTCGTAGCCCAAGACAAAAATAATGTATTGGATCCAAACACTATAGCAGGACTTTCACCAACATGTGTAGTGGAATCTTTTGTTTCTGGCCTATTTAATTAGATGCCAGCTCTCAGACGAGCAAATAAACAGGTCATTTGTGCAGCTATCACTTTGTTTTATACATGCAGCGCCTGTGGTCCGAATCTTCACGCAATTTATCAAGTTGAAGTGGCTTCCTATAGAGTTTTCTGATTTTTACCTTCAAACTTTGATTTTCCAAGTGTTTAGGTCTGTTGGAAGCTTAGTTGAAATCATTGACAACGGTGAGTTTTCCTTCCTAGTTTATCCCTTTTTACTGATTTACACAGATCAGATGGATTTACCTCAGCATAGGCCTGGGCGGTATACCAAAAACCGGTGTTTATTTTCGTATACCCCTATACGGGTGAATAGCTCGGACAACTTCCGGAACGTTTAATATGGGGAATTGTTTCAGCCAGGACCGATTTCACTGCTACACGCTCTTCAACACAGTGTAGAAAATAACGTTTTTAACTAAGTGCAGCTGCTGGCAGGAGCGACGCACACAATTCTGATAAAGTAATTCCAAAAAAGAAGAGCCTCGTCTATAGTTTAAAAAGCTTGTCGGCTTTAAAATGTCAGACTAGAACCGAACGGCAAACCTTTTACAAACGCTATTGAGAGTAACCAGTAGGGGGAAGTGTTGAGCGCTATTTGACCATCTGTAGGTAAACACGGTCAACGGCGGCAAAAACCAGTAGAAAATTTAGAAAATTATACTTTCAGCCTTAGAACATCAAGAATGTCTGCCAGAATCATTTTCATTTTAATTATTTTCATATCATTCACCTGTGTCTGGAAAAAACATGATGCAGTCCATATGGCAATAAAATGGGCTATTTAAAGCACATTTTTATATTCTTCATTCTTAAAAGATAATGTGGATATGAACGGTCTTGTATGGAAATAAAATACAGTTAAATACCGTAATACCGATATGTTTTATAAAATTCCATGATATGAAAATTTTAGAATTAGCAGATTGAGAACGAGTGTTGTTGGCATACTTTTCCACTTTACAAACCCGTGTCAGTTTGGCTTGTCAGTCCTTCACAGATTTTCCATCCCTCCCTCTCCCTTCCACACCCTCAGTGATTGCACTGTGGCGCATTCAGATACAGAAATACTTTATTAATCCCTATGGGAAATTCTTCGACATTACAAAACCAGACACCTGATTAAAAGGTTGAAAGATAAGACAGTAAGTAAAATATTTAAAGATTATTCAAATAAATAAAATATTTTCTTATTGAGGTAATCTATTAGTGTAAATGAGTTCTGTCAGAAATCGAAATTGCATAGTTTCACTTTGATGGGCAAAAATGATCTCCTATACCACTCTGTTTTACACCCTGTCAGTCTGAGTCTGTTGCTAAATGAGCTCCTATGTGTTCAGCTAGTAACGGAGAGGATGTGAAGCAAGAGTTTAACATTTTGCTCCTTTTAAACAACATTCTCCTCTCCGGCACTTTGTCCAAAGAGTCCAGTTCCTCTCTTACGACAGGACTGGCCTTCCTGTTGATCTTGTTTATGTCCTGAGCCCTCAGGCTGCACCAGCTGACAACAGCAGACGTGACGGCACTGGCCATCCCCGAATCGTAGAACAGCTGCAGCATCTTTTAGCAGATTTTAAAGGAGATGTCTCAGAAAGAGAGGCTCTTCCTGTATTTACTGTATTTGCATTGTTTGACCAGTACACGTTACTGTCTAAGTACACCCCCAAGTACTTCTACACCTCCACCCAGTCAAACCAAGAATCCTTGAATGTCACCAGGGGTCATAGAGCGCTTGGTCACTCTCAAGTTCAAAAGCAGTTCTTTAGTTTTTGCATCTGCTCTGGCTTGAAGGTTTTGTGTTATAAAGACTCTAGCATCTCCATACTTAAAGATTGGACATTATAAGTTATTTTGTGCACTTAATTATATTCTATAATGAAAGATGAATGTTTAAGAGTAGTGAGAAATAGTGATGGTACCAATATCTGGTGTCATAATGGCACTGGTTGTGACATAAAAATGAGTAACCAGACCAAAAAGCAACACACATTTCGGCGCTTTATTTCAATGCTTTATTTCGGTGCTTTATTTCGGTTCTTTTTTCATCAAACACTATGGATTCTGGGCATGCCATCAGCCAAGAGCGGTTCCTTATATCATCAGAAATGGCTAGCATGGCTGTCTTTTTGTAAAAAAAAAACCTTCTTAAAGTTGGGGCTGTCAAACTAAACGCGGGTCGATCAATTCCTAGAATTGATTCAAATTTTTTTACGCAATTAATGCCTGCACATAATACCGCCCCGTTTATAATTCAACCCGTAACACATCAGTTCTTCCTAACCAGCCAAACTGCGGATTCTTGTGCAGCAGTATATTATTATTGGTGTATTGGGTTGATAAGATTATACGTTGTCTGTGGGAATTTTCCTTACTGCCCACTATGGATGTCAGCTTGCTGTGCACGGTGAAGAGTATAAATGCTTCCTAATTATGTCGATTTATTGACGTCGGTTCACTGTATATTTGTACTATTTCAAAACTACCGATTTGGCACCAGTATCGGATAAAACCAAAACGATACCCATCCCTATTGAGAAAAAGGATGGAAACTATTGTTAAAACTGTATTTGTTGCTGACAAATTAACACCCCCCCCCCAAAAAAAAAAATCTGGCTTTTTTATCTTGCAGCCAGTAATTCAAAATGTTGAGGCCAGGATTGTAAACTGTTACAATCCTTGTGTGACTGTTGACGCATTTGGTGGCGGCGTCTTTTATTTGCATCCGAAGAAATACAGCAAGAGAGTTCAGCGCAGCAAGCTGGGCTTTGTTATTTTTTCTAAAAAATTAAATCAAAGTTGCCGGTGTTTTAGTGTTTGTCTCAGTATTTTATGGTGTTTTACTGTTTTCTTGGTTGGTACTTGTTATTATACTAGATTAAAGTTAAAAAAAAATTGTTTTATGTAGCTTTCAGCAATTTAACAGGAAATACTCTTTAAATAATTTTAAACATTTATTAAATAGAAAACAAATAAATAAATGTGAACAAAGACTAGTGATTTAGTCACCACTAATAACATATTTAGACACAGACTTTGACTCCTGACTTTTTGAACATTAGCCACTATGCAACATGCAAGTGGTGCTGTGGTTCATAAAGGATTGTTGTTCAGGAAAGGCGTCAGAGAAAACAACCCCAGCTTTATAATTAAACTGTCTCCAAACCATGCCTCATTCTGTGATTCATTAACAGCTCACTACTGATTCTATACAGCCTTACTGGCGCATTGACAGTATATCGCCCCCTGCAGCATCGATCCCATAGGCTCTGTCCACTTTCCACTGTTGAATGGCAACAAAAAGTCATCTTTAATCTAAAGCTTGTTGTGTTTGCTGATTTCCCCCACCTTAGTCACTAATTTAAAAGTGGTTACGATAGCTCTACAGTATGTCTCTGTTCTGTCTTATTCATACTCTAACCAGAAGGCTTTTAAGTTCCTCCCAGTTTTCCCCAAACAACACCTCTGCGGCTCTAATGAGTAGACCGGTAAGAGCTAGCCCTCCAGTAATGACACTCACTAACAAGGCGCATGGTTTAATCGCTTCCTGTTCTTAACTGCTGGAGGCTGGAACTGCATGGGTAACAATTGAGGTTTTTTTTTCTCGTTTTGGAACTCCAGAGCCCTACTATCCATGACTCACATGAACACTCAGAGGACTGTAGCTGCAGGCTGTTTGTACACAGCTGAGAAAATAAACTGGCCACACAGAAAAAGAAAGTTTAGATCCAAATATGTTGCTACGTTGACTTGCGTGAATCATAAGATAAAAAAAACAACCAAACACTTCATGTGAATAGAACTAGGTTTTGTTACAAAGACGGGTGTTGCCGTCTGGTTTTACTGGATTTGTGGAGGATGCATGTGTGCACGCCTAAAAGCAGCCCTCTCAATGTGACACTGATTCAGTTTGACAGTTTTATGGCACCAGTCTGAAGTCGTGGATGTATTTTCTGCAGCCCCCTCTCTCTCTTCAGCAGACATCAGTTAACAACACATAAAATACATATAATTACATTTTGGTTTTCATTTTCATGTTGCCTATGTATAAAATTTTCACCTATTTGCCTCTTCCTGTTAACAGTTGAGTTGTTGCTTCAGTTCCTCGGTTGGGCTTTTTCACGATGAGCTCTAGGAACGAGTATACATCCTGCAACTATCAGGAGGTGGTTGACAATCTTTTCTTTTTGGAGGGCAAACTGCATTGTAGACATGTTCCTAGCTGCCACGGCTGCATAAATTTAAAAACCCCATCATTACTTCAGTATACCAGCTTGAGATAATTTGGAAGTGTCTGTAGATTCATGTAGAGGAAAAAAATCTCCCTGTTGGTTCTCCATTGTTATTATAATGCACTGATGTGGTCGAAAAGTCTGATGAAACGGATTCCCCTCGATGTGTCACAGGTCGGTTGGAGCACGGCGAGGGATTATTACACATTCTTGTGGTCGCCTCTCCCGGAGAACTACGTGGAAGGCACGGCAGTCAACAGAACGGTGACCTTTCAGGGTAAGGTGGCGCTATCGTCATTTTGACACATTTTAATGAGGGTTCTTTTCAGAGGATTGTTGAAGTTTTGGACTAAATCATTTAGTGGTCTAAAAAACCAGTCAATCAACAGATCTATAGATGTAGGACAAATGTTTAGAGAATAGAAGAATCCTTTATTGTTCCACAAAGGGGAAATTCATCTGTAAAAGCAGCAAAGTGGCAAGAATCATAAGCCATGGATTCACACAAGTAGAAAAGTATAAAAACTGATTTTTAGAATTGAGAATAATATGAACATTGAGGACAGTATGAGAAAAAAAGAAAAAAAAAAAGTGGGGGGATTCTCCGATATGAATGAGCAACTGAGTAGGATCATTAAAAAAAAAAAAATACGTATTTGAGTATTTACAAAATGTGCATGTGTACTGTAGTTGTACATTAAAAAGTATGTATATTATTTCCAAGAAGTTAGCAGAACAAAAACTGAAAACACAGATGTGCACATAACAGCAGCAGAAATATTATTTGCGTTTAATACTGCAAATTGCAGCAGAGTTCTAAACATTAATTAGTTTTTTTGGGAGCAGTTTTGGTTGTAGAGTCTTACAGCTGTTTGCACTCCTGGTAGAGATGCGTTAAAAGAATATTAGTCTTTAATTATTGTGGAATAATCTCACACGGTTTAGCTTTATTTAATTCATTTAATTTAATTCTTATAACCAAAATACCACAGGAACAGAACATCTAATTTAGATACCAGCTTTAGTATCGATTAATATCTAGGTATGGATTATTTTGACAACCCTATTCATCAGGAATCTCTAGGAATTAATGAGCTCATGTTATCCTGGGGTTAGAATATGACAAAGCACGGTCCTCCTTGTTTTTCTTAGCCACTGGGTTGATAAAGTATCCATAGTTCTGTTGCCCCAACACACCCAGAAGCGCCACCGACCATCACAAAGATCTTGCAGGTTTAGAAGGAATCTCAGGGTACTGTGCCTTTGATCGTCTGCTGCTAGCTAGATGGCTCTAGTTTGGGTTGTGTAATAATAAATAAATTATTGCAGTTCATTATGTATGTTCCCTCTAAGAGATGTTAAAAAAACATTTCAAGCTCACTTTTGGAGAACTGCTGTATCAGGTTTATCAAATCCTCATTTCCTGCCAGATCAATGGGAACATTAATAGCTGGATATTATTGTTCCCTAGGTTACTATGTACCCAATGATGACGGGGAGTTCTACCAGTTTTGCTATGTGACCCACAAAGGGGAGATCCGGGGGGCCAGCACACCTTTCCAGTTTCGTGCAGGCAGCCCTTCAGAGGATGAGCTGTTGACTGTGGAAGATGACTGCAACTCAGACATCCTGGTAGTCACCACCAAGGCTGGTTTGCTTGAGGTATAGTACAATTTATATCTGCAGTAGCACCTCACTCATAACTGCTTATTTTACAACCCAATGGTTTGTTTCTTTTTCTTGGTCTAATAATTGGTTTTATTTGCTAATATTTTTATTGTTCTTGTATTTGAGCAGCAAAAAGTGGAAGAAGCTCAAAGGGAGAAAGACGAGCTCCTGAAAAACATGGCCCTCATCCAGCAGGAGAGGGAACAGCTGGAAGTGGAGAAGGACGGTCTGCAGAAGGAGTTTGAGCAGCAAAAGGAGACCTGTGCCCAGCTGAGACGAGAGATCCAAGTAAGATTAAACTGTTCATGCACGGCCAGCTGAATGCAGAGAGACATTTTTATTCCTCCCATCCATTTAATGAAACCAAAGCGGTAATGTTACTTTCGATCCGCGCTGTGAGTTATACTTTAAAGCCGCTACAGATTCTTAAATACATTTTTTAATATATAGCCAAACAGTCTGCTAGCACCCTCTAGTGAAGCAGCCTAACCGTGCAGACTAACTCGAACCAGCAATACACTCAAGCAGTAAATCACACTCTGACAAATAGAAATGCCTGCATTATCAAGGTTGTCATTCCACTTTTTATAGCACAGCATTAAGTCTTAACAGCATTGTCAGTAATAATCTAGTGTGCCGCTGTGCGTCATAAATCTGCTGGTTTTAAAGGTTTTACAGATGTAAATATGATTACAGATTTGGTGGTTGTTAATTTTACGGCTTTACTTTTATATGAACATTTTATGTGGTGTGAATATAAAGATCCCAAAACTCTTCTCATAAGCAAATTGTTAAAAAAATAAAAATATTTTTTTATATCATCTTCAGAGTTTCAACCTTCCATTTGGAGGTGTAATTTTCCTTACAATGTATACTTCAAAGACGGTACATTTTTGTACCTGACATGCATTTTCCAAACGTTCTTAGGCAGAAATGGAATAGATCTTAAGTCGTGTAGATCCCAGATATCTCTCGGCACAAAAACCAGCAGTCTTTATATCACTATTTCAATTTAGTCATCGCATCGTTTGTTTCCCAGGAGGCGCTGCACTCCTCTCAGGCCCTTCAGGAGGAGAAGGAGGAGGTCAAGAGGAGACTGGAGGAGGCCACAGCCAGGATTGTACAACTGGAAGAGGATCTGATTGGAGTCACACAGAAAGGCCTTCAAAAGGAAACTGAGCTGGACAGGTGACTTGTTAAAAAATAAATCCAGGGATGAATATACCTCCCTAAAAGGATCATGTATGGTAACTAAAATGTTTTTTTTATTTTTTTATATAGCCTTAAAGATCGATTGAAGAAAGTCACTATAGAGAAAGAGACTCTCGAGTCTCACCTGAAGAACGAGAGAGATGAGAAGGAACTCTACAAGGTGATATGTAACTATTTCCGAAGTTACATCTTAAAAGTAAAAATCTTCAAATTTTGAGTAAAACAAGCTAGAGTAACTTTGCAGCCATATGTGTCTGTGTCAGCCATGTGGTTGGCTTAACCCCCTCCCAGAAAAACGTAGCGACATCTAAATTATTTACCCTGTTATTTTAGACACAGCAGACTTGGGGACATACTTTAACTTTTTTTTTTCTCATTCTTTCCTGTTTTTCCACTTTGTGCTCTTTGAATAATTTTGTGTAGTGGAACATTTGAGTCTTAACGGGGCATGGTTTATTCTGTCTCCTGGTCCGTCTGGTGTTTGTGCGTCCTGTGTTGTGGTGGGTGCTGCACAGGAAGTGGGAGGGCCACATACTGTAGTGTCGCCACTGAAATGGAGCCCAAAACCGCATATCTAATTTAACTTGCAGCAACACACGGGGGATGTTGCAGAAGGACAATTTTAAAACCCTATCTTCATTTCTTGTTTCTTTTTAATGAGGTCATGCAACATTTGATTTATAAGTTGGGTTCTGATGCAGTGTTGAGAACCTTCAATAGGTCTAGATAGAAGAAAGTATGAAGAAAATGCTAGAAAAAGGAACTAATGAGATAAATTAACAAAGATCACAAACTGTACCTTTAATAGATCTTAACTTGTTTTTGGATAGTCCAATCAAGATTTTATGAAAGTCAATTAATTTTAGTCATTCAGTCAGTAAATTGAAATTGATTGTAGCCATTTGTTTTTTGCTAATTTTGATGATTAAGGTTTTTTGCTTTTGAAACCCAGCATTTAAGTTAATCATAAAATGTAATATTACATAAGAGCAATAAAAAAGGTATTTTATCAATCAATCAATCAATTAGATGTTATTTGTAGAGCCCTTTTCATTATAAAATCTTCACAAAGTGCTTAAATAAAACCAAAAAATAAACATAACGCATTTAAAGCAAATGCAATCATACACAATCAGTTCAACTTTCAGCACAAAGAAATGTAACGTCTTTGTCCGTGACAGCCTCCACAGGGAAGGTAATCCACCAAAGGTAACTGAGAAAGAAGCTTGTCTTTTAGAGCCATTTATACAAGCACATTTATGAGATGTTTAGTGGAAGGAAAAGTATGATTGTACAAGCAGCAATAACTGCGGTACTGAGAGGATTGTGAGGCAAATCCCAATTACGAGTTTGGATGAGAGTCACGAGGCGCTGTTGAAATTGGTGCTACCGCACTCAGATGTAGATGTATAAACCTTTGCCACCCTGCTAAATCAGAAGCCAAAGCCATATTTGTTTAAGTTTTGTTCTCAGATGTCCTCATTATTAGAAAAACTCTGAGAAAAATGCTGAAATCTCAGTCTGGAAAGCTATGGAATTTGAATTTAAAGGAACATCGTCAATTTGATTTCATAAATTGCTCTATACAAGAGGCAGAAGTTATAAAAAGTTACAAAAACTTGAGTTGCTTACTTTGTGGTTTTGTTCCATTTCTTTATATTTATTTTTCTGCTTTTTACCAGATTCACCTGAAAAACCGGGAGCTGGAAAACACCAAGCTGAGTGCGGAGCTGCAGATGCTAAAGTCCGTGGATGTAAACAAGGAAAACACCATTGCTCAGTTCAAAGAGGAGGTGGGACGCCTGAAGGCCTGCCTCACGGAGAAAGAGAAACAGTACAAAGAGGTTCTGGCCAAAGTTTCCCCTTTGGTATGACTTGCGTTAATTTTTTTTGGGGTTTGAAAATGGCTTCAACAGTAGAAGACGACACATGGCTTTTAGTCTTTAACTACATCTTGATTTTAAGACCTATGCCAGATGAAATTGGTGTTCCATTACAACAACTTTTGGTTCTAACAGAGCGACATGAAAGCCCTGAAGGAGCAGCTCCGGCAGAAGGAAGAGCAGCTCCAGGCCAACCAGCAGCAGTCCTCTTTGCTGTCCGCCGAACTGAGGGACGCCTCCAGCGCACGAGATCGCACCATGTCTGAGCTCTACCACATGAAGCTCGAGGCGGATGCTCTTCGTCAGGCCAAGGCCGAAGCTCAGGCCCAGTGTGTCCACCTGGAGCTTCTGGTCGAGCAGATGAAGGCCGAGGCCAAAAAGGAGGCGGTGAGGATGAGCACCAACATCCACTTACGTCAGACACTTCAGTTAATTCTTTTATGTAATCGTAGGTGTTCCTTTTCATTCAGTGCGTACACACCGATCAGGATTTTCTCCTGCACTCCTCTGATGTGTGTTTGGATTTTGATCAGTTTGGATTTATTTTACTTCGAAGAACTATTAGGCTTAACAAATGGAGAAAGATGTACTGCAGGTTCTTTGATCCTGGAGGTACTTTTAAATCCAACTGAAAATGGTTATCCTACTAGCTTAAAGGGATATTCTACTCATAAGTAAGAATTTGTCTGCTGCCATATTCCCCACAGTTAGATAAGGAACTACTAGCATGCTAATTGCTCCCACTCAAATACATTGGTTTATGGTAAGCTAAAGCAGATGGACTACTCCTAGATCAGGGGAATTACTGGGCTGGCTACAAAATCCTTTTTCTCATTTGTCTACCTCTGAAGAGTATAACCAAAGACCAAATATTACTAAGGGGTAAAACATCCCTTTAACCCAATTAATTCATGAAAAGCGTATGACCCTAATCTTTTACAAATAGTTTCATATTGTTACAGCCCATGTTGACATTGTCTCTAAAGTCTCACAGTCATAAGACTGATTGAAGTATGATTGTTCTCTATGTGTCACCCTCATCAAGCTTAGTCCTCTCGTCCTTCATTGCTGTGTCCGTTCTGCTTATTTAAAACCAGGCCAAATCGGAGGAAGAAGCTGACACAGACCCGGCTGTCGTAGCAGAGCTGCAGAGAGAGGTGGAGGATCTGAAGCTGCGGCTGCTCATGGCTGCAGAACACTACAAGGAGAAGTACAAGGAATGCCAGAGACTGCAAAAACAAGTGCTCAAACTGTCCGAACAACAGGGGGTAAGGTTCCAGCTAACACTAGCCAGCTTACTTTATCTGTTAATGGGACTCACGGCGATGTTGCTCTCTGCGTTCTTTAAGATTTGTTGTTCATGTAGGAAGCGTTCGATGAAGTCTAAATTCATGCAAAATGTCTGAAAGGATGCTTTTTGTTTTTGTTTTGCTGTTCCTAGGAAGTGAAGAAAAGCACAGCACAAGAGGCCGCAACAATCCCTGCATCCGGGAGTCCAGACACTTCAGTACCAGGTATTTATATCCACTTCTGTCATCTTGTATGGAATTAGAAGCTGTTGTTGTCATAGGAAATCAAATCAAAATGTCATAAAAAAAAGCTCACAGTAGTTTACTAAACACTCCTTTTTAATCATGAAAACAGCAATTATATTTTAAACCAGTGGGGTAAGAAAATATCGATACACCAAGTATGTTGCAATATTCTATTGATATTCAAAAGCAGTGTATCGATTGTTATTTTTGTAGAATTTAACTGGAACCACTAATTTTTTGTAATAAATAAAAATATGACTGGTGGTGGCTTTTTTGTTTTGTTTTTTGTATGAAATAGGTTGGAGTGTTTAGACTGTTGGCAGTTTTTTTTTTTTACATTTAAATTCAGTTTTAAGATTTACAATATTAGACAATATATATATATATATATATATATATATATATATATATATATATATATCATATCACCAGATTTTTGCCTACACATCCCTATTTTAAACCTTGATAAATCATATTTTTGGACATACGTGTGCTTGCCCTCCTGTCTCTACAGGCAGCCCAGGTTCTGCCGACCCCATGCTGGAGGCCATCATCCAAGAGAAGCTCAAAGGCATCAGCAGAGAGGCATCAGACAGAAATGACAAATACAGGAAATGCAAGCAAATGCTCATGGTAAAAAATGTCTTTCTATGTTCTGTTTAAACATGCGATGGTAGTAACGTATGATGAAAGCAGGGAGATAATCGCCTGCTGCTTTGTTTTTTGTTTTTTTAGGAAGAAAAGGAGCGCAGCGGCATGTTTGCTGATGAGCTGGCCAAGACGGAGCTGAAACTGAAGGAGCAACTAAAGACCAACGAGAGTCTGAAGTTGCAGCTGGCTGCTGCAGAGGACCGTTATAAGGTTAGACTCCATGCGTCGTACTGGTGCCTTCAAAGCAGTTTGGTCTTCAGACTTGACTCCATTTTTATCGCCGTCCATGGCTGTTTTAGCTCAAGAATCGAGACTTTGATGCTTTCTCTCCCCCTTGAAGAGAGTTGTTCTGACAGTGTTGTTTACGAGCAGGCCTATCTGTTAGACGGCATTTTACTACTGTTTATGTCAGGCTCTGGAGACAAGCGAGGCTTGGCTCGGAGGAATCCTTTTTAGTCGCACTGCTAATGCTGTGCTTGGCTCGGGTCAGGCGGATATTTGCTCAGTGTCTCGGGAGAATTCAAACAGGTTGTTTTGCTTTGAGGAGTATCGGGCATAAATCAGGCCCCAGCTAAAGGAAGCCGTTTATGCTTGTGATCAATTAATGTCACATGCCGAAGCCTGACTGTATTTCAGCCAGACGTTTTTCAGTCAGAAGCGCATTAAGTGTAAGAAAAGATGGCGTTCTCATCCCGCTGGCTTTGTGTCCATTGTTTACTCCAGAGTCAAGTTGCTGAGAAGGGTCGGGAGCTGAAGGAGCTGAGGGACACGTTTGCACTCGTTGTGAAGGAGAAGGAAAAACTGGAGGGGGTTAGTAACGGCTTTCATTTTCTCTTTTACAGACTCCTGCCCTCCCTAAAATCTACCATGTCCCTGCAATTTTCTCTCTGTTGTTGAGTTCAAACGCTGATTTTATGTTCCTCAGGAGCTCCAGAAGAGCAGCAGCAAGAAGGGTGATCAGGGGACCAGCGAGAAAACCAGTTTGGAGAACCTCCAGACCAGTGTGCCTTTAATTCTTCAATACCCTGTCCCTTACGCCCAGGATACCCCCACCCCCCTGCTGGTCTCTCAGAGCCCAAGCAAGCTACACTTTGGGAACCCTTACTCCATATCAGACTTAAAAGGTGAATATTTAATTTAACAACAAAAACAACAACAAAGAAATGGGGGACTTTTTTTTTGAACAGTGGTTGAATTCTCTCTGCAGATGAGACGGAGGAGGAGTTCTCAGATGATCAGCCTCTCAAGCTGCCCCCTGTTGGCCCACCCTCCTGGGACAGCAATGTGGTCTGCATCCAACCCTCACGCAATCTCAGCCGGCCGGAAGGACACGAGGAGGCGGAGGAAAACAACAATGTAAGCTCTTCTTGTTTTAGCGTTGCAGTACAGCTAGTAGAGATGGGAATCTTACAACGTCTCACGATTCAATTCGATTCCGATTCTTGGGGTGACGATTCGATTCAGAAACGATTCTCGATTCAAATTAATTTTTTTTTCTTAATTAATACTCTTTCGTTCATCATTTGTGTTTGTAATACACACAACTTGATCTGCCAAGTGTCTGTGATGTAGTGAGCCATGAATGTAATAGGGCATCAACACAAAATGGATTTTACAATCTGTTGAGAGAAGGGAACTGGTTCAAAAGTAACAAGACATGAAATTGCAACTGGACATCCAAGACCTTTTTAACAAAATTTTTTAGTCTTGAAAAAAAAAAATGCTGGTATATTTTAAGAAGAAGAAAAAATAACATATGTATTTCTTTTGTTCTTTGGTACGTAGTAGAAAATACATTGAAAATATTTAGTATGCACCAAATGTTGCTTATCAACCATCATTAAACAGAAATGTATGGCTTATGTTATTATTTTCATTGTTTTTGAAATTTTAAAATCCTAACGTTATTGAACTCAGCATATATTTCGGACTTCCTTGAAAGCGCCACAGGTGTGCAGCGCTGCTGGATGTTTATGTGTAGCTTATAAAGAAAGATCGCTCTTATATACTTGCAGATTTATAGAAAAATAAAAATTAAACTTTAGCTAAGGTTGTCATTAGCATGGAGAAGAGCTTTTAGACGGCCTAAACATTTACCTTCAGCAAAGACGGGCGGGCTGGATTTCTCTTTCGTCTTTCATGCTGAAGCTTTAGCCTAGAGGCTACAGCTAGCTAGCTAAGACTACGCGAAGTGAAAATGTGAAAAGGTTCAGAAAACTAGTTTTTTGAGAATCGATTCTCAAACATTTCGGATCGATTCTGAATCTTGTTAAATAGGAATCGAGATTCAGACGTGAATCGATTTTTCCTCACACCCCTAACAGCTAGGTCTGCTTTTACATAAAAAGCAGAGGTTCAGAATGGGGAAAAAAACTCATCTGTGTTGGACTTGAGACTAAAAACCGATTTAATATTTCTTCCCAGTAGTTGTCTATCAAACAGTGGCCACAAAAAGTAATCTTGACTTGTAATGTTGTCTCATTACAGCCACAAACCTCGATATATTTTATAGAATAACCCAAAAAAAGCATTACCATATAAATGGTACACAGTTGTTTTCTTGTTGCCAGAAGTTCTGTTTTCAATATGGCTCAGTCGGTGGAAGTTACTCTGGTCAGATGAGACCAAAACAAACCCATTTTATTTTAAAAAAACACTATATTTGGTAGAAACACTGCACATGAATCCAGAGAAATCCTGAAGAAAACCTGTCGAGGCGGCAAAAAAACCTCAAGATTGGTGCAAGGGTTCACCAATCAGCAGGACGACCCCTCAAGCATAATTGAGTGCTTTAAGTCAAAGCATATGTATGTGTTAGAACTAGGGATGCAACGATACCACTTTTTTCAAACCGATACGGTACTTGGGTTTGAGTACTTGCCGATACAGAGTACCAATACAGATACCACGTACAAAAATGCAATGAATTGGATGACTGGTTTTATTTTGTTCTCTGATTGTTAAAAGAGATGGGGAATTAGATAAAAAATATAAAATATTAATAACAAAATATTAATAACAATGACCACAAAACTAACGTTTAGTTAAGTGTAGGCATTAGACTTTAATGCTGCTGATTTGTTGTTTTCCCTCCAAGGTTCACCCCAACGAACAGCCCCTAGGAACAGAAACACGCAGCTCGTTCGTGAGCGACGGACAGACCCCGTTCTGCTTTGACTCCAGGTAACAAACCTTTCTCATGCTAAACTCCCACTAATGTTGTGCCCTAGCTCCACTCGGCTTCTGTAATCACCAACACACCCACCCCTTTGTGTTAGTATTGTTGACGAAGAGGCCACCCAGTTTGCATCAAGCAGGCGTTCTTCATTAGCCAGCCCTCCTTGTTTGTTCCGATCGTTGCTCAACTGCTATTAACACGAGCGCTCTCTTCCTCTTCCCCCCACTCCCTGCCGTGCGCAGCATGGACATGAAACGGTGTCCGCTCTGCGAGGTCATCTTCCCGCCCAACTACGACCAGAGCAAGTTCGAGGAACACGTGGAGAGCCACTGGAAGATATGCCCCATGTGCAGCGAGCAGTTCCCCCTGGACTGCGACCAGAAAGTGTTCGAGAACCACGTGCTCACCCACTTCGACGCCCACCCGCTCAACTTCGACTGAAGAAACTAAAAATCAGCAAACCGACCCTGCAGACCTTCTGCCATCTGCTGAAAAAGAATCACTTTAAGCTTTCTTCTGCATGTTGTGGTGTACGGCTCCTCTCTCTAGAGCTAATCTAACTTTGATTTCTTTAACTTGGAGATCCACTCAGAGGTCGCGTTTTATAAATGACATTATTATTATTTAGTGTATCACAGGGCTTTTGGATTAGTTTGAAATTAATATTTTTGATTTACATTTTTAATGTTGCCCTTCTTTTAGGAGTTGGAAAGTGAAGACTGTTTTATCCTATAATTCTTATTTTTGATTTGGAATGGACGTGGTTTTCTCAGATCTGTAACACTGCAGGATGTAACGAGTCAGGGAAAAAAATAAAGACGTGTTTACCAAACTTACATCTACACAAACATACCCCCCCTCCTCCCTCCTCCTCCTTTAACATCACTGTACAGCTCATCAGTCAGCCATCATAGACAGCAGCCTCAGTGCACTATATTCAGTCAGGGAGAAATCTTGAGTAACTATATCCATACAAAATATACAGTATAACATCAGATCATTTATTTTAGAAAAGAATTAAGGCAATATGAGCGCCTTAATACTTTGTGTAATGTGTAGATTTTATTTTGTTAGGTTTTCTTTTTTGTTTCTTCTGATTGTCTCATATTTTCATGTCAACAGCTAATCAGTGCATGCTCAGCTTCTGTTCAATTTCCTTCTCTCTGTTAAGATATTAAGTTATTTCACTCATTAAAATGTTTCATTAGTTTAGTGAGTTTCATGTATCTAAATGAACTAATAAAGTTACTTTGAAATTGTGAACTGTGTCTGATCATTAAAGAGCAGGAGTCAGAGGAACGAGAACTTTTATTGTAAAATATACCACATTTTCATGAAGCAGCAGAAATACAGTACATGTTTATACTTTCTTTTTTTTTTGCTTTACAAAAACACAAAAGTAAAGGTAACACTTCAAAAGTGATGATACGTTCACTGTACACTAAATACTGACGATACAATACAACCACAATACTTTGATGTCTTACAATCTTATTCAGGATGTGCAGATTTTATCCAATGGCACCTAGGAGGTTTGGATGCATAATGCAAACTGAATGGCAATTTATTCGTAATCTGCCCCTAAATGAAAACACAACTGTTTAGAAATGACACAGAGGATTAACTTTGCAAAAACCAGATCTATGTGTATACCCGTCCAAATCTCTCAAGAGTCCAGCTTGCAGTGCAAGGTTAACGGAGGATGACTGTCAGTGAACAGTTCAGCAGCATGAACAAATACTCTCACCTAAATAGTCAGAGGAAAACCTAACACATTGTAAAAATGGCAGCTACTTTGAGACCAAACACACTTAGAAAGGATGCTGGAGTGAAAAACTTCTGGATATATAAGACATAAGGGAAGAAGACAATCCAAGCTTGTTGACAGAGCACAGCTCAAAAGCCATTGTCAGATGGTTTGAGGGTTTATTCGTTCACCCTGAAGGCAAAATTATGCAAAAGTCAACCTCTCATTTGCTTCTAATGATCTTAACCTTTCTTTTTTTTTATCTCAAAATGCTTTTAAGGAACAGTTACTCAAGATTGTTTATTTTCAGTCCTGTCCTTATAACTGAGTATTTGCAAAGAACTTTTTTGTTTCCTCTTTTTAAAACCATACAAAGGGGACATTTAGCACTTGCAGCTATTCAAGAAAACAGTAATGCTCCAGTTTATTTAGTAATGTCACAAAGAAAATACCAAAAGAAACAAATCTAGTAGGCATTTAATAGGTATTATTTGTGGGAAAATATAACAGAGAAAGTAGAATATTGAGGTTTTGGCCTGTCCAGAGCAATGACCTCAACTCAGCTGAAAATTTGTCAACTTTATAGCTAAAACACCCACAAATGTAAATTCATTCTACAAAATCCTGAAGAACAGTGACCAAAAATATCTAGCCAGAATTATGCTGCTGAGGGACATGGTTTGAACCTGTATGTTTGAGAAAATGAATATATTTGATCTTGTGCACCCTTATTGTTATTAAGTCACATCATTTGTTTTTTCATTGTACTCCTTAATAAACACCTGTTAAAAGAAATACTAAAAACCCAAAATGTTGGTGACATTATTGCCAATGAAATTGTTTTTCCAGATGATTATTATTAGTACTTGGAAGTATTCAGAAAAATCTAACATTTTTAATTTGGTATAAAACAGGAGTTGAAAGAGGAGAGCACATACTGTGACTGAATGAATGCAAAGCTATGGCGCCAACTCATTGTTTCCTCCTGTGTTTCAGAACATGCTCAATCAAAACACCATCTCAAGAATAAGATCAAACAGAAATGGTTTGGCATTAAGCTAAATTGTTCGGTGACTCTCAAACTGAAGACATTCGTAGACGTACTGTTTGGGGTGGGGTGGGTTGGAATGGGATACAATTCAAGGCAACTGCTGTACATTCAGAAATGTCACAATACCTGACGGATTGGGCTAAAGCAGAATGTGCATTTGTCCAATCACTACATATACACAAGAATGAAATTTCAGGGAAAAATACTTGCTTACTTGATTGCTTTCTTTTTAAAGTGCTTCAATGTCTTACGGTAAAGTTAGGAAGGTCAGCTGCTTAGACTTAAAGATCCATTGAAATCGTTCAGGGGAAACTGGAGCTGAAGTTTGCAGAAAAATCACCTGAGATTAACCTTTGGTTTGCCTACAAAAGAGCTGTTAATTTATGGAAAAGTAACTATTTTAAGACCAACAAGTCATTATTCCCAGTGAAGCTACATTCAGGATTTTTTTTTCATTTGCATCTGTCCCATTTCAGGCTCAAAGGCTATGACACAGAGTGAATAATTGAGCTTCCTTGCAACAGAAAACACAGGAACCTGTCCATCTATTCTGTATAAGGAAGGATGCCACAATGCATATACAAATCTACTCATGTCCTGGCTACTTCATTCAGCATTATCTACAATAAGCACCTTAAATCAAAGAAAAAAAGGTCGGCTAAACGATATCTGAAATGTGCAAAAGTATAAAATGTGAACTACATGAATATGTAGGAATATGAATAGAGATTAGCGTTGAATAATACATTTATGCTGTGCAACTGAGACATAACCTAGTGTTATAGCAAAGTGAAAAGAAGGGAACATGAAACAGGGGCATCGGCGCAGCTGGTGATGGGAACTTTACATGGATGTTTTTATGTTTTGAGGGAAAGTGCTGGTCATTTACTCCGCCTCTACTGCTGCATCTTACGAATGCTGTCAGTAGATATGGGTGGATGAAAGGTGATGGTGTGATGCCGGAGACCCTGAGATGTCTTGTAACTCTTCCCACAGCGGCACTTAAAAGGTTTGCGCACCCTGATCTGGGTCCGGTGGCCGTTCTTGGCATGGTACTTGATGCCGTTGACATTCTGTGGCGAGGAAAGAAATTTGAAAAAGTCATCAGTTTAGACTGAACATTACATCTCTGAAATCTGGATCTATTAAATCTGCAGTAGATTATGAAAAATGATTTTGTTTTCTCTGACTCTGCTTGTCTTAAGCTTTTGTTTTGGACAATTTTGGAAACTGGCCACTGGTTTCTGCAATTATTACAAATGTAAAAATAAAACCAAAGCTATTTTATGTATTGTCACATTAACTGCAATGTTTTGTGGGGAGATTTTATGTGGTAGAGCAACATAAAACAAAAATTAATTGTGAAGTGCAAAGAAAATCAAGCTATTAAAAGGATTTGAATTGACAAAAAATGAATAAATCAGAAACTCTGATCCTCTACAATAAAATATGGCACAATCAAATGCATTCGGAAGTCACCTAATTAGTAAATAGAGTCTAATATCCAATGTAACTGAGCTTGAATGAGCTTTAGGTATTTTGCAAAAAAACCTGGGCAATGTCTAAGTGTATGTTCCCTTAGAGCTATAGTGACAGTAAAAAGTGGCTAAATTTAAATGCACTACACCTTTTTTTTTTACATTTTTTATTATAGATAAACTATGAAAACCATATATTGCTTTCTTTCCATTTCATAAAGATGCACAATGTGTCACAATGAAACACACAGAAGTTTGTTGCTGCAAAGTCACAAAATGCGAGCAATTTCTAGGGGTGTGAATATTTTGGCACGGTATTTTGGGACATGAGACCTGCCGGTAGGGCATCAAACCTATTTTATTTGGCTGGAGGTAGGAAATCTAAAAAAGGAAAAAAATGCTCTTAACTAACAGTTAAGTTAAATCCTCAAAAAATAGATGTAGCTATGCTGAACCAGACATATAATTATAGGCCTAATTTGGACAAAAACAGATATTATACACAATTACGTGACATATGAGGTATTGTGTATTATGTTGCATAATTTCTGGACTAAAAAAGTTTGCAGTCAACGGCTTGTTCTGCTCCTAAACAGATCCCTGCTGCTGCCTTTTGCCTTAGTCATTGCCTATAACCCTGTCATTCACGTCAGCAGAGCAATTTTCTCAGGCTGTGCAGAATTTATTCCAACCACACACACACCAGATGTGGGCGGAAAATTCTATAAAACTCCATATCACGGAGGTGGACTGGATGTATGCCTTTAAGTTGCAGCACCGCTTAACAAAGACCCTTTTTTCCACCAACTATTTCTCTCTTTGCTCTCTCTCTCTCTATTATATATATATATATATATATATATATATATATATATATATATATATATATATATATATATATATATATATATAGTACAGACCAAAACTTTGGACAAACCTTCTTATTCAATATGTTTTCTGTATTTTCATGACTACATTGTAGCTTCTCAATTAAAGGCATCAAGACTATGAATGAACACGTAATGTATGGAATCACTGTATGTACTTAAACAAAAAGGGTGAAATAGCTGAATACATGTGTTATATTTTAGATTCCTTAAAGTAGCCACCCTTTGCTCTGATTACTGCTTTGCATTCTCTTGAGCTTCAAGAGGTAGTCACCCGAAATGGCTTTCCAACAGTTTTAAAGGAGTTCCCAGAGATGCTTAGTACTTGTTGGCCCTTTTGCCTTCACTCTGTGGTTCAGCTCACCACCAATCATCTCGATTGGGTTCAGGTCCGGTGACTTTGGAGGCCAGCCTATTTCACATTTTTCTGTAAAAGTGCTACATAATTCCATATGTGTTCAATCATAGTTTTGATGCCTTCAGTGAGAATCTACTATATAAATAGTCATGAAAAGAAAGAAAACGCTGGAGATAGGCACCAGCTACCCACAACCCCTCTTTGGAAGGCGTGTATATGGATATTATTACCAGAACTATTATTGTGAGCCTGGATGATGATGTCATGACTTTGAGAGGTTCTGATAGGTTAATTCACAATACTTGGGATAAATGGACGCCTGTGCATGTATCTGCTTCTTTGTGTGACATCATGGAAAAATCTAAAGAAATCAAGCTGGATATCAGGAAGGGAATGTTGGACCTCTCCTACTCCGGTTAATTCTGGTTTACAACTTGCAGCTGGCTGACAGGGCAACGGTCATCTGTTCAAACAGTTGATACGAGTATAAACAACAAGGAAATGTCCTACACTGATATCAAAAACAGGTAGTGGTTCCCAGGCATGAACATTACTTGTTACCAAACATGGTAAGAAACTTAAACATTCAAATAAATCAGTCCTGCTTCAATCTAATGCATTTGGAAGTCACCTGATTAGTAAATGGAGTCTAATATCCAATACAACTGAGTTTAAAGCTCAGCTTCAGCTTTAGGCTGAAGCTGAGCTTCAGCCTAAAGACTGAAACTAGACTGAAACTAGACTGAAACTAAAATGACTACAGGTGACTAAAATGCATTTTTAAGATCTGATAAATCATGGATGAAAGTGAAACACACCTTGTATCTTTTCTTACAGCCAGGAACGGGACAGGCGAAAGGCTTCTCATCTCCTCCATTCATGCACATAGAGCTTAGGATAGACTCAGAGCTTATGGCGCTCTCTGTGGTCCATGACTCGTCACTGTCAGACGCCTCAAACTCTACATCCTCATCGTCACACTCGCTACCTGTGGGAACGAGGGGGGAAAAACAACGGAAAACACCAACATTTAATTCAGATTCACAGCATCTAAACCAAGGCCCTCTGATTCGTGCCTATTGACTTTCTTGTGGCATTTAAATCTCAGCCCTTGGGCTTTCAGTCAGAGAAACATAAACCGTTCTCAGCAGCAGTCGAGGGCAGGGTTCTCATACTCTCCTCTTTCTAAATGACTGCACCAAGATTTTAAAAAGAACTGAAATCTGCCAACTGTGGGAAAAAGTCTTGGCCCGGCTAAGGCCTGATCATGTAAACATCAAATTATTTATTGTAGCTTTGGATGTTTGACCTGTTTTATTGTCCTGCTGGAAGGTAAACCTTAATCTATCTATTCTTCTATCTCCCTGTACTATCAATCTTCCCATCAACTTTGACCATTGTCGCTGTCCCTGCGGAAAATCAACATCCCCACCACTCAGGGTGGTTTTATGGGTCAATCTTTCCACTCAAGCCGCTAATATTACTCCTAGCAACCGATTCTCCCATCTAAGCTGTACATCTCTGCATCTCCTCCAGAGTTAACATGCTTCTCAAATTTGATTAACGGTCTCTTGCCCAGCCTGCCAGTTTAGGTGGACAGCGACCTAAACTGCTCTTATATTACATTCATATCTTCCATTACATTAAACAATAAAACTCATCACAAGAAGTATAATATCATTATTCGTCAATAGAACATGGTCTGCATGGTGGGCACAGTTCACCGTTCCCTTTAATCAGTCTTCATTTCAGAAATATGCACAGAAAAATTGGCTGGTCACTGGAACTGGACAGTTTTCAACTCAATCAGCAGTGACTGGTGACCAGCAAGTCAGAACGCTGAAAATACGATCTTTTAGAAATCAGGGAACCTACTGTATGTAAGCCCCAACAGGTCCTACCATCCACAGCCCTCTTTATTGTCTGTGCTCCTACTGAGAAAAGGAAATTGTTTGAAAAATAATCTTAATGAAGAACCAATGTTTTTAAGAAGCTAAATAGAGGGAAGCTGTGATTTCAGCAGTTCATTCAGACTCAGAAAGCGAAAAGGAGAGAGAGCAAGCTTTTGGCAGATAACAGGGAGTTGCATTGTTTTATCATTTTGAGCTTTGAGCTTCTGCCTATGCCGGACCGTGCTCTGGGAAGGCTTGCAGGCTTTGGGAATCTCAGAATTAAGTTAAAAGTCAAGATTATCTCTTCATTACACAAGAGACTGATGTAATAACACTGAACATGCTCTATATGTGAACTGCAATTGTTTTAATTCTGTTTTAAAATGGGAAATACTTGTTTTACAGCAAATGTTCTCACACAGCATTGCCTCTGTTTCTAACATAATTAATTAATAAATATATATATGTAATAACATTTTGTCAAGTGAATGAAAACAGAGACGAGCAGTCTGGTGAGTGTGTGTTTATACTGTAAAGGCTGGTTCATATTGTATGCATTTTGTCCATCTTAAAAGACTGCTCCATGCCACGGACCATCCTTAGCTACATTGTGTGAAACTTTGTCAGTGATATTTCCTGCAGATTAGAGATGCTGAGAAAGGGAATGATCTCCGAATGTGCATGCAGAATGATGACACTACATAGACTGACCAATCGGAAACCTTTCCCAGATCATTTAACCAAGACACAAACTTTTCTGTTTAAAATTAATTCAAAAGCAAAAAAAATACAAATCTGCAAGTATAGAACGATCTATCTTTTACAACCAACACACAGATATAAGGCTGAAGTTCCAAACATCTAAAGTCTGGACATTAGTGTTGTCTAAAAACTGTAAGTAAAGTAAAGAAGTTACATAAAGGAAATTTTTTCTAACTTAGAATTAAAAAAGTAACTAAAACTAACAAAGACAATATTTATCGGCTGCTGTGAGGTGATAATGGTTATCTCACTAGAAACGAGCATGACGAGTACCTGTGGGTGTACTGCTGCGGAAGGAAGAGGACGGAGTGATCGGTGGCGTGACCGGAGGGGTGAGGTTTCCACTAGTGTGGCGGGGTGGTGTGGAGACGTTGCTGCGTGACAGACTGGCTGTTAGCTTAGGCTGCACCTTTTTCTTCAGGGCCTCGTGTTCTCGCCTTGCAGTGTCTGTCATGAACCTGGCATTGTGGATCACAAAACTGCTTAATGTTTGTTAAAAAAGAAAAAGATAATGATAGTTTCACACTTTCTTTACTGATTAACTTGGTGCCTTGTAGTTGTAGAATGCACGCTTGGAAAAAAAACACCGGTGGCCACATTTCCATTAAAATACATTTTATGGGAGCAGTAAAGTCTTTGGTAAATTGGTATAATAAGATGGAAGGATTAACACAGACACTGGTAAAGGAAAAGTAGAATTGACAAATTAAATGACAGCCACATCAAGATGCGTTTGTAAAAGCTGGGCGACAGTGGGACACTTTGTCGTACCAAGGCGCACTATAAAAGCTCTGTTTGAGCCCCATATCAAAGCCAGCTGGGGTGATCTCACAGTAGTAAAAAAAAAACACAAGCCGCAGAAATTAATCTAAGCAATCCTCCAGATGACAAATGAAACTGTCAGCAGCACTTAATTAGTCTCCCACATAATATGAAACAGTAGCAGCTGATTCAGAAGATGTCTCGAAACTAAATTAATCTTAGTTCAAACCAGATTTAAATTGTGGAATCAACCTTTTTAAACTAATAATACCTTTATGTGTTATTTTTAAAAATAAAAAATAATGTTCTTACCTGTTGATGTAGCTGAGGGCAATATATGTCGGCTGCTGCTGCTCCTGCTTCTCCAAAAAACAGGGGTCTGTTTCTAAGCAGGGAGGAAAGCAGAAACATTGGAAACAGTTGGACAAAATAAACTACCAATGAAGTGAACCTTGACATAGGAGAGTTATATAGTTTTTAAGCTATTTGAAATCAAGCATTTTTATTTTTTATGTTTTCTTTTGTTCTTTAGTAGCTGTTAACTCTTTAGCGGCTTCATGCAAGAGTTTTCCATCTCATAAAAACCAAAATTCTAATTGAATATCACATAATCATATTAAAAAAGGTAATTAAATAATAAGATGTCACATACATCTGCAAAACATGCTCTCCTAAAAAAGTAATTTATCCTGATTGTTAAAGCAGCTTAACTTAGAGGAGCACTCTATTACTTGTTTATTAACCCACTTCAATATAATTTGTGAATTACTATGGCATACATGAGGCTTTAAGATCCAACATTTAAACAAATTGCTGAAGAACTTGACTGTTCACCGAGTGCTGGTGCCTAATCACTGGAAAGTTGCAAGGAAGGAAAAAATACAGAAGAAAAATATACACTAGCAAACAGGGGGAACTGCACCTTTAATAGGATTGTGAACCAATATTAATTTAGCAATTTGAGACGAGCGCAGAGAGGCACAGACTCCAAGTTGCTTAAAGTCCATTGTCGAGTTTCTACAGTCAGTGATGATTTGAGGTGTCTTAGCATCTCCTGGTGTTGGTCAACTGTCCACAACTAACGCAGTTATCTACAAGGAGTTTTTAGAGCACTTCAAGACTTCATTCTCCAGCTGGTCTTGGCAGCTGCCCACACCATCAAAGAAAAGATGTTGGGGTTTAATAACCAGGGCATCACTGAGATGGTGTGAACAGCAACCTGGCCTGGTGTAAACTCCATATAAAAACAATAAATATAGGAGACACCAGACCCAAGACTCTGCTTTCTTCAGCAGTGCCATGCAATGATATACGTCCAGGCCAAGATGCACTGATGATGTAATTCATGTATAAGCAGCTCAGATCAAGTACTGAGTGCATATACTATACAGTACATAAAATTACTTAACATTAGGCAAATATTTCTGTATTAAAACCATTTTTATTGGTCGTATAATATATTTTTAATGTTCTGAGACTGTATTTAAAATCTTTAAACTATAATCATGAAAAGTGGCACAATTAACTGTTTCAAGTTTATCACTATCAGTTTGACTTTATGAATTGAATTCCTAATTGACATTTTCTGTGGTACAGTCACAATCTGAGCGTCTCTTTAGCAGTTCCTTTCTCAGAAGTCAGACATTGTATTTGAGGATGATGTAACAACCAAATTGAGCATGTTATAGTGTTGATGTGTTTCTATAGACTTAGAAATTGAATTACCTGTAAAAAAATAAAAGCAAGCAAGAAAAGCCGCTGATGTGCGAATTCCGACTTCATAAGTCTGGAAAAGCTTGCAGAGGAACCCTGTGTTCAGTATCCTCGATGGCTGTGTGCATATAGATTGAAATCATTTTTATGAGCAGCTCTGATTGCATGTCTCTGGTCTAACCAGTGGAAGACACATGCTGTATAATATCTATTTGTGAAGATGTTTTTTTTTTGTCTAGGGGCAAAGATTAGAGAGAATTTTATTGTTATTGATTTGTACCGCAAATAATTGTTAGCTTCAAAACGAACAGTAAATATCACTTTTTTCTGCCTTCCGATTAAAACGCTCCGGACTCGGTTGTGATGTCATTACCAGCTCTTGTCTCTAAGACAACACGAACTCAGCATGACAACTTGTAAAAGCAGCTGAATTTCCTGATTTGTTTGGTATTGACTACAATACACATCACCAGGCAAAATCAGTTCGGGAGTACTGCGAGAATGCACAATATTGTTTTACAAGTTGATTACAGGACATCTCTCTCAGTTTTCTGTGCTTAAACAAAAAAAAAAAAAAAATATATATATATATATATATATATATATATATATATATATATATATATACTAGGGGTGTCACGATTCTCCAAATCCTTCATTCGATTTAATTTTTGATTTTAGGGTCACGATTCGAGTCTTGATTGTTTTTTGTATTTAACTTTATTTTTTACAGGACACATAGCCGTATGTCATTTTTATACTAGTCTACGATAATTTGTTTTATTCATTAAATTTTGTACAGTAAATCTGAATTTAACAGACAAAAGTGATGTATTTTTTCATTATTCGTGTGTAATGTCTCACATTAGGCATTAATGGTCAAATTGAAATAATTTCTTTACAATAAAAGTGTAACAGTATTGTTTAAATAACAGAAAAATATTAGTAACAGAGAGTGGCTGCCAACTAGTGACTCTTTATAGTTACTGCAGAAAAACGAATGGAGACACATTGCTCCAGATACGACAGAGCTGGAAGCCTTTTTTTGTTTTGTATTTTGTGAATTGAAACTTGCAAACTCTGACTTCAAAATACAAAGAGAATACACCATATTTTCCCTAGTATAAGTATTTAAAGCGTTAGTGAACAAGACAACTGTCTAAACATTTTGAAAACTTTTTAGCCAAAATTACTTTCAATTGTTTAAAGTGACAGATGTCATATCCTTCTAATTGTAAATTCTGCTCTGTTCCCCTTGCAATACAGTTCTATTATAGAACTAGCATATAGAAGTAAATGATCTCTCACTATTTCTAGGTTCCTAAAATGCTGCCCTGCAGAAACCAATTTGCACAAATATGAACACACTGCACACATTCTATATTTTTGCCTTCTCAGCTCCATGCGTTCATCCTGCTCAATGGTGCTAAATGTACAACAATAGCCAATCTCCACACCCTGAGGTGAAGCATTCCTGACTTCAAACACTCTTCCCATTGTTGTTGGAGAAAAAAGACGGCCCATAAAACAACAGTTAGTATCACTTTCCAGCTGATTCTCCCTGTTTGCCTCTCTGGCAGCGCTGTGAAAGGCTGCTTAACCCCATGGGGTTCCAACTATTGCTTGGTTCTAGAAATTTTTTGGGCCATTGATTTAGAAAAAAATCTTTTATGAGCTTCATTTAAAAAGTAAATATAACATTAATACTGCCATTCTTGTTACATAATTTTCTCTTACCATAATGCTAATTGCAATGAGAGAAAAAGCTAATTAGATGTTTCGTTTAAAAAGTAATTTGGTTGCATTTACATCCCTCTTGTTGGCAGAATCGTTTTAAGTCTGCCACATTGGATGTTTTCCAAATCTGAATCAGACTGCTCAAGAACATACTTTATAATCTCAATTGGGTTTAAGTCTGGACTTTGACTAAGGCTACGTCCACACTAAGCCGATAAGATTATACAGGGAGTTAGACGCCTAATTTTATCCACTCAACAGGAGGATTTACGCCCCGTTTAAGGTCCCATGATTGCCCAATCCCATACCGACCTGTGCAAATACTGGGCATGCGCAAAAAGACGCTTGAAACATGCGTATAATCTACGTGACGCCAGCGCCTACATAATATATACAAGAAGCTCTACAGCACAGTACATATCTGTTTGTCCCGTTAACCGAAGAGAACAATAGCTGCTAAGAAGAAGGGAGAGCTTTTTGTGTGGACAGATGACGAGATCGATTTATTACTCTTCGCTGTTGTCTTTGTCTGTAGTGTCGTATTGTTATTGACGCAGCATTCATTGACGCCATTTCCTTTCATTATCCGGGGAAGCTGTCCACACTAGCCCGTTTAGCCGTTGAATTAAGATTTACACGGCTCCTAATAGTTATCCGGCCACAGACCTTAAACGACGCCGGGTTAGTGTGGACGATAGGGGGGTGTGGACTAAATAATTATCCGTTTAAGGCATTATCCGGCTTAGTGTGGACGTGGCCTAAGACAATTGAGAACCTTCATTTAGCTTTTTTTGTTTTCTTCTATGAGACGTTCCATGGTAGACTTGTTGAGTTTCGGATCATTAATCTGCAGCATAACCCAAGTGGGCTTGAGCTTCGTATCACAAACTGATTAATTAAGGATGTTCTGTTCAATTCATGGTTCCATCAATTATTGCAAATCACCCCAATCCTGAATAAGTAAAACATCCCCATACCACCACAATAACACAACCACAATTAACTGTCAGCATAATACTCTTTCCCTACTCTCCTGTCTGCTCAGTCACCCACATGCATTGGATTACCCTGATTACGCTTCATTACGGTTCCTTCTTCATTCCTCAATCACTTTCAGTATTAAAAGAGTAACTGAAGCATCATCCCGCCCCCAGGCAACACTTGAAAAACTCCACCAAAGTGGGCAGGACCAGGAGACACAGAGGGGCGTGGCCAAGTTTGGAGGATGAGCGCGAGGGGGGAACGTGGGGGTGTGGTCAGTGTTGCCAACTTAGCGACTTTGTCGCTAGATTTAGCGACTTTTCAGACCCCTATAGCGACTTTTTTTCAAAAAAGCGACTAGCGACAAATCTAGCGACTTTTTCTGGTGTTATTGGAGACTTATCTGGTGTTTTGGAGACTCTGGCGTGAAGCACGTATTGTTCTGCAGTTACTGTCCTCAACGTGAGCCCCTCCCCCGTCCCAAAGCACTTACAGGCGGCCAGTCTCACAGTAGCCTTGCGCAGCAGTCCCATCTACAGTCTATGGGCGGAGCAGAGAGAGAGAGAGAGGAGACCCTCACCACTCGGCGTCCGGACTGCAAATGAAATCCGAAAAGAAAGCCCCCGCTGGCTTGCAGAGCGGGATTTAAATGAAAACGTTTCTTCGCTGTGACGCTGTCACACAAATAAATCACTGCATTTGACTCATACAACCTCAGCAGCTCAGTCACTTATTCACCTCGTCCACTGTGTGTGTAGCCTACCTCTCTGTGACATAAGATCTTGCTAGCTAGCTCAGCAAAAAAAAAAAAACAACTTAAAAAAACAACAACTAAGTAACTCTGCCACTCATTATGTCATTGGATCCTTTGTGCTCCATGTCTTAACGACGGTCGTTGGCGTGTCGCCTATTGGTGGAGGTTAGGTTTCGGCTTCATTAGTGCCCTATTGTGTTATAACGACAGTCATTGGAGTCACAGTTGTTTCTGTTATTAGAGGCTAAGTTGTTGAGTCTCCTAGGGAGGGATGAAAGTGCAGCATTGTAAATTGGAGATAGGTGATGTCTCAGGCCTCCTCCTCTGTTTAGCGATGGTTTCTCTACTTTTACATAGATGGCTTCTTTTACTCCTCTTTCAAACCATCTGTCCTCTCTGTCTAATATCTGGACATTGCTGTCCTCAAAGGAGTGGGCTTTCTCCTTGAGAATCCCAAGGACAGAACACCACACGCACACAAAAGTAACCTGGTGTATGCAATCCAATGCAATGAAGATTTGCAAGGACCTCTACATTGGTGAAACCAAACAACCACTGCACAAACGCATGGCCCAACACAGGAGAGCTAACTCCTCAGGCATTGACTCTGCTGTTCATTTACATCACAAGGAGAAAGCCCACTCCTTTGAGGACAGCAATGTCCAGATATTAGACAGAGAGGACAGATGGTTTGAAAGAGGAGTAAAAGAAGCGATCTATGTAAAAGTAGAGAAACCATCGCTCTCCCTCCAAGAGGTTAAATAGCTGAGTCTCCACACCAGTTAGTTGGACCAGTCCCAGCCTGGTCAGCGGCGAGCATGAACTGATTAAGCCTCTTGGATAAGAGGTGAAACGTCTTCCAAGACAAATTACCAAGTCCAGTTGCGTTTGATTGAAATTTCCTTGAGTTAATCACTCAATAGACCTCTAAAAAATGTGTCCCCCTAACTTCTGAGATGCTTTAGATGTGGTATTGTTTACTGAGCTCTTTTAGCCTATAATGTGTTGTCAGATAGGTTCTTTTTAAGGGATTTCTTGTTTATACATTTAAAGCAGTCATAAGGTTTTGGCTTAGCTACTGTGATCAAACTCAGCATTACAAAAACAGTTTGTCTTATCATGGTACATGTTTTAGAGGTTATCATTAAAGCACTATTAGTATTGGCGTCGAATAACTTTGAAATGTATGTTGCAGTCTCCTGAAACTATACAGAGCCCACAACTACAGATGGTTCTCTAAAGGCCATGTGAAAGCGTTTCATTAACAGCGGATTTATCCCTGGTGTGAAGGACAGCACATTTTACTCTACTTTCCAACTATGTCATGAAAACATAGAGTTGAAGGCACGCATTCATTATGACACCAGTCCAATGCCAAAAGCCAGAGGCAGTCCTAAGATTGCTCAGAGCTTTGCAGTAATGGCAAGCTTGTGTGCAAGAGTGCAGAAGAAATCCCTCCAAAAAAGCCCTAATGAGTCTCAAGCTGTGGACTGGCGGCCAGATCCAACAGCACTTGATTGGTCCATTCCCACACGCTGTAAATCAAAAAAGCCTCAGGTGGGGACTGCAAAGAAGGCCTGCAGGGACCACCCCTCACAAACACACACGCACACAGCCTCTGGTATTCTTTTGGAGACACCATGAGTCAAGGACCAAGAAACAGAGTGCCTCAAGTAGAGATGGGAACCCCTCTAATCAAACTACACAGGTGGTCCACCATGGTGGGCAACTATTAGAAGGCTTCTGGGAAACAAAGAGTTTATTCACAAGATCCATTAGTGAAAGGCACTCACTTCAGAAGTCATAGTGTAATCTCTAGTTATGGCTACACATGTGGTGACATTTTCATTGTTACAGAAAGAAGATATATAATGACCTGATATACAACAGAGCAATTATTTTAATCTAAAACAGATTTTTATTATTTATTACAAAGACTGAATTTGTGCTGTGGATGGGACAATCAAAATTAACACTCAATCGAGTATGTGGGCTTAATCAGGCAATAATGATGATTGTTCCTACCTGATGTATGCGTTAATTTACCAAATTTTATCTAAGCTTTGACTCCTTCCCATCGTGTTCTCTGTGTGTGATGGCAAACACAGCTCATCACCATTTTTTTGTCACAGTTGCAGTTCCTACCGTTTTATCTCTTACTGTAGATATGGTTATTTTCTTATGGACATTGATTGAATACTTTATACATTTATTCAGAATACTTTATTTAAACATAAAGTTCACTTGTTTTTCCCATTTTGAGAGGAGGTTACGTTAATAAGCAATTCTGCTTTTCAGGTCGTTTTTATACACTAAGCCAACAGAAAGTCACAGGTTAGTTATGAAAAGAACACTTAAAACAGCGTAAAAAAATTTCAAGTATAAATACAATTTTTTTTCAACTCTCATTTTCTAGGAATGGTTAAGCATTAAAACAAGTCTTGCATTGTTGGTTTAAAAACAATTTTGTTAATGTTTTTTAATTAACCGTATTAAACACGTGCTCAAGTTACAGGTAGCATTTTGTTTTCAGTCTAAGGGGGTTCATGTAGTTTTCAGTCAGTACATTTACATGCACATGAGGTTTTTGAAATAATTGGACTAAAGGTGCGTTCACACCACCCCAAATGTCAGCATCAGTTACGGCAAGATTACATGTAAAGTCTATGGTTGAGTCCGTCGGAGGTCTGTCAGAGTCTCTGCGGTGCTTTGTGTGTGTTGTCTCCGTCAACTTTTCAAGCGCTACTTGCGTTTCAAGTGGCAACGTAGCAAACGCAAGCAACGCAGAAGTTCAGCTAGCTGAATATTGGATGGACTTGATGCACTTGACGCAGTGCGGCAACCAATCAGAGCTTCTCACTGTAGTGACGTTGCCCGACGTCAACGATGTCTAGCTGATCACGATCCGCTAGTGTTTTAAACATCCCACGTGCTTTGCCAGCTTCATCTTAAAAATTTATATACGTCAAACTACACGCGTTGGGAGCGTTGCTTGACGCTGACGATGCATGCGGAGTAAACGGACCATAAGGGCGTGCCCCCTGTTCAGAGCTGAGTCCCAGTTTACATGTCACTCAGAAAATCTAATTATTAAATGAAGTACGTTAGACTCCGTGACGACAGATGATGATGTGCACCCCTTCATGTTAGTATTCTACTGCTCAGCCTGGCATGGCACACAAGCAATAAACAGAGGCTGGCGGGAGTGAAGCAGACGCCTTAAAAGCAGGATATGCACAATCACAATGCAACGCCTCTTCGTCAGTCCAAAAATGCCCTGCATTTGCATGTTAACGTTTGTCTTAGACGCCATATTCTACTTATACTACAACTGTGTTGCTGCTGATTCGCACTTCCGCGTCTCCTCACTTCCTGACAGTGTGAGTGAGTACAGGTGGGGACCCCTGACTGTACTCGTGGGCTGCAGAGAAATGTGATTCCTATTCACATTATCTGGGTAGAATAGTCTGATTTGTGAGACTCCACTTCGGTTTGATTCAAGGTGTGACTAAGGTGTATACATGCACTAAGGTAATAATTTGACTTTCTCTTGCTGCATGTACATGCCATACAAAAGAAAGCAATGGACTAGTGACTTGTCCACTTCTCACCTAATGATTGCTAAAGATATAAATATCTTTTTCTTGTTTGTTTGAAAAAATTGGCTTTAAGAACTATTATTTAATTGTGTACTTCAACGACTAGGTTGTTTAATTTCTTTATTTTTCTCTGTGACGTGCTGATATGGAATAGTGATGGGATTAGTGGGTTCAGAATGTAAGTACACGTCAAATAATCCAGTAACACATAACAAAAACGGTCTCTATGGTGGTCTACACCAGAGTGATCGCACAACGCGCCTTCCTCAGGCAGCGGTGGAAGTGACGCCTGCTAGCCTCTCATTACAAACATCCTCCACAGGAATAGCGTCCGTACTCATCTGTGCACACCAGAACCACAGATCCCTCTCTCATTTCCACCAGCATCTGGCTGCCCCACTCCTGACAGTCAAATGCACCATGGGGCAGAGTCGAGTGGTGAGCATTATGGTGACATGTTTATGGCGACTGTGAGCAGCAGGGAATATTACCAGGAGTGGTGGCACAGGTAATTCATTACAATGTGACCTCTGAGAAGGAAATGAAATGGAGACAAGCTCCATGTGAAAGCTGCAGTTTGGTGGGTTACTGAGAAAACATGAGGGCAAAATCATTCATAAGAAGTATGCCTAATATACACAAAAATGTATACAATCCCCGCAAACATGTAGAAACCTTCACTGCAGCACTTTATAAACAGCATAAACCTAAGGTATTTTCTTTATGCGAGAAAAAGATTGGTACCATTTCTAAATTATCATTGGTAACATTTAAAAAGTTTTATGAACACAACATTCAGTTAACAAGAATGGAAAAAAAAAATTAAAGTAGCCAATACTTGCATATTATATTAAAAAATATTGGTATTGGTTAGCCTTGTCAGCAAAACCATATTAGAAAACATGTAGATTAGTAAACAGGCATTGTACATTATTGCTTACTTTTGCTTTGAATACTGTGTGGTGAGCAACAAAACCATTAAACATGAAAGAAATGATTATGAGTCGCGTTAACCGATTACTTTCCGTATTTGACCGTGGGGTTTTTTTTAGAACGGTGATGGAAAAATCTGAAGGGTGTCCATTATTTTTTACAGATTAGTTTTCACACCTCCCTCTGACCACTTTAAGTGATGTGCAGACTTTTTTTCTCCAACTCTATGCACAGAGTCCAGGCAAATACATTCAATCCATTATTTATTCTGCTTCTCCTTGAAGGGTCGCAGGGAATCTGTTGCATATCTCCAGCGGTTATATATATATATATATATATATATATATATATATATATATATATATATATATTGGGAACGGATGCCCTCCACAGAAGGGCAACAGTGGAGGATGGAGGAAATGCAATTAGGCCCACCAGGTGCACAGGTCGGGGAACTAGTTACTGTTAAACAAATTTATTACTTCCGTTCTGTTTCTTTTTTTTTTTGAACGGCTGCGAGATGCTGGGGAAGGAAGAAAAAGAAGCCCAATAAGCCTCCAACATGGGCTGGCACAAACAGGGTCGGCGTGTTTCTCAGCTACTCAGGCTACGTTTTCACAGGTCAACAACAATACAGCTACAATGACCTTCTGGTTTAAAGCTGAATGAAGACAAGGGGCCACAGTAAGAACTTATAAAGGGCTGAATGTGCAGTTATTATGCCATGAGAGTTTTAGTCAGTGTTAAAAGTTTTTGCTATGTTGTTGCCTAATTTCTTTTAGGCTTCATTTCATGGCTTTATTTAATTTTATGACCTTTCTTAGAGTGTAGAAAATTATACATAAAGTCATATTCAATAAATTATAACATGTGTTTTGATGAGGCTGTCTACAGAGTATTGAGAGCAGAGAAAGGTCTCCCAATCAACAGACAAGCAGCGCCACCTCTTGTTCACAGCCCCAGATAGCAGTCTGGTTGCAGATCTCATGTACCAAACTGGGCGCTTATTATCAGGCGCCTAATTACAATGGGAGAATGTGCCCCAAGCAGCAGGCCACCAGATGAGAAGGAAGACATGCCAAATCAAGCACCCTCTCTGTAATTATGCATCACAGGCATTTGGCACAACGCGCAAGATTTCACACTTTTCAGAGTGAAGAGGCCAGCAGACAGGGGAAACGGTGTGTGTATAGCAAAGTTTTTCCACTTTCAGCCAACTAATTGCTTCATTATTCCCTAACAAGTTATTTGAAAGCCATGCTTTTTTTTTTCTAAAGCCAACACCTCTGACACATGCACACGCAGCATCAGGCAGAGAGCCGAGGATATTAAAGCCAGTCAAGCAACAAACAAGAACAACAGAGGCAGCTGAACCCTGTCACTTTCAATAATAAAGGGCCTGAAATATTGAATCAGCGGGGCAGATGTTGGAGCAAAGGGTAATACTGTGGGAAAGCCAAGTTGAATTTTGGCCATACTGAAAAAACAATATGTCAATGCTAAAAAAATAGGGGTGCACTGATATGACTTTTTCAGTCCCGATACCAATGCCTGGATTTTGTGTAACTGTCGATACCCGATACCGATCCGATACTATAGTTTAATTAATAAACTGTATAACTTCCACCTTATACCTTTCTTGAAGAGACTAAAGGCACCAGACTTTACTAACTAAATATAACTAAGGTACAAAAAAAACCAGATGTAAAATATAAAATTACAACAAAAATAAAATTTCAAGTGAAATTTTTATTTTTATTTCTGAATTTATCGCAGATTTTCCACATTTTGAGTATCGGTTCAGTTAAACTGAAGCGCGCATGTTCAGTTAAACTGAACCGATACCGATAGATGTAGATTAGATGGTATCAGGGCCGATACCCGATACGAGTATCTGTGTATCCCTATTAAAAAAGCAACAAAAAGCAATAGCACCGATGGATGCAGTTTAACCTAAAGATGCATGTCTCATGATTACATAGCTTGTTATCTTTTAACAAAACTACTAAACTTTTAAAGGAATGAAAAAAATGACAGATTCTATTTTCTATTTTACCTCGTTTCCACAGAGCGGTCTGGAACGGCACGATGCGGACCGGATTGTGCAATGCTCTCTTTTCATGTCTGCGTTCCCACCGCAGACAAGACTCCGCCAAAGTGTGCGGGGACGCTGTTGTGGCGTCATACGGCAGGGACAAGGAAGTGTAAAAAAAAAAAATAAATAAACTTTTTTAAAGCGCGCATTTCTGGAGCTCTTCCGCTGACCACACTCGGTTGCTGCTAGCTGCCATCTTTACCTGTACCTACTAACTCAAGTTAATGGCTGGAACAGAGAACTAGTTGTCTTTGTAGTTGTTGTCGCAGATGTGACGTTATGACTTCAGCCAATGAAGGGACTAAGCTGAAAGCGGACTACCTCCAGCCAAGATCAACACACATTTTCTTTATATAACTGCCTGTTCTCTTGTCTTTTCCATTTGGAAGAGTGGCAATGAGACGTGTTACATAATGTTTATACCCCAGGTCAAAATCTGTGGTAATGCTAATATTGTAACAAAAAGCATATATGGAAAGGTTTTATTTATCAAAATGTTTAAGTGTAAGATTTCTTACAACTTTTTACACAAGTTTACCAGTAGGAAGCATATGGTCATTGAAGTAAATAAAATTATTAAGTTTTCTGTTACTCTCTTGGTCTTGGTGTTTCGATAATCTATATGTAGAACGTTGTGCACATAAACTGCTTACTAGAGCCTTAAACTAAAAAGTATAGAATGTATTTATTCACAAATTGTCTCATACGTAATATAGCAAGTGTAAACAGAATTAGCTGTTTAATTTATAGAATGGAATGCAAGTGATGGAACGAATGACTGAGGTTCCAGCAAACTTAATCTTCTGTCCAATTATCTTCAATAAACTTTGTTAAATGTTCCTCAAATTACAAAAAATCATTAAAATGTATTCAAAACTAATTGTATAAATTCATTTGAAATCATTTCTTGCTTCATATATTAGCCCTGCTTCATGCTTTGCATAACACAAAATAAGGGAGGTGCTTTGATTGAGGTGGGACGCCCTCTAAATCTGACACCATCTGTGAGCCAATGGAACTGCAGCAGCAGCAATATTGGTGAATGGTGTGCACCTTCAACCAAAACTGATAGAACTTTAAATTAATCTTGCTTATGTGCAATGTTACAGTTCGTGTTAAAGACAGTCAGTCAGAGTTTTACAAGCCAATACCAATTTCTTTCTTTTTTTGTGTGTGGTTGTGTTTTTTTTTTTTTGCCAAGTGTTACTTCTGTTTTTACGCCAGCAACACATACGAACTAATTTCTGCAAACTGTGTTTTATTTCAGCAAATAAGGTGAGCAAAGACTGACCATAAAGGAAAAACACGTGTTGCAGATTCCTTGATAGAAGTTGTTTTGAAAGTAACAGCAAATGAAAGCATTAGATTATCTCCATGTATGCATCAAAGCATATCTAACTAACATTTATCTGATTCCTACTAAACTCAAAACAACATGTATAAAGAAATATGCTGTTTGTTGATGTGTTTACCGACTGAAATGTCTCTTTTTATTAAATTACTCAAAAAGAAAAATCCCAATGTTTCAGTATCTAATCTGGCTGCTTCCAGAATACCAAGAAATTATCATAGCACATCTAAAGCTGACTAGTTAAGAAAAATATCAGGTCATACAATTTTTTCACCCATTTTTTAAAAAAGCACTTTGTCAGAAGACAATATTAGATATACTATGGGCAAATCACCTGTTATGAATGTATATCAAGGATTTTACAAAGTTATGCTTTGCTTTTAAAATCTCTAAAAACATTCTGTCATGTTGTACTGAGATGCAAGAGAAAGTGCTGCACTGATTGCAGGTTTCTCCAGCTGTGGAGCATAGAGGAACAGAGCTCTCAACACCCTTCACCTGTTGCTATACAACTCGCTATACAAGGAGTTTGCGTGCTCTTCCTGTGCATAAGTGGGTGTTCTCTGGGTACTCGGACACCCCCCACAGTCTAAACTGTAAACTCTTTATATTATGAGCAACATGTCTGCTCAGCAGCTGACTGCAGGCTGTTTAGCTGAGCAGACAGCTTGACTAATTGATGAGCTAATATTGGCTGTTAGACACAAAGTGTCACCCAATAACGAACAAAGCAGCAAGATGGAATTATATTCTGCATAAGCATGTTTACTTGAAAACTACTTCCAAAAAAATGTAGGCATTTAATTCATTTTTTTTTTTGCTGAGGTCCATGTAGCTGAATAACCATAAGAATGTTATAGATAAGTATTGGAACTGTAATAATTAATATTCTATCAGCTGTAGAGACAATTGCTGCTTTTCTCTTTTAAATAAAATGAACTTGATCCAGTTCTGTTATTTCTGTGTAAATAAAGAGAAATGGTGGTAATTTTAGTAAAATTTCACATACTGGGAGAGTCTCATACCTAAAGTGTACAATATGTTTTAATTTTTTATTTTTTATTTTTGTATCTACATCAGCAGGCACATTACCAGAAAACAGAATTTTACAAATAAGTTTAATTAACCTACTTAATAACACCAACAACACTAAACATAGTGATATTCTAAACTGCCAAAGGATACAGGATATTTGGACCTACATATGATCATTAACAAGTTTTTTGATTTAGTGAATTACAATAAATTAGGAGGAAAAAGGGATTGATTATCATAGCACGAAAGGCTGACCAACAATGCAAATCACTAATAACGTTTATCAAAACGACATAGCTTATTCTAAGTGAATCTTATTTTCTCCAGGCTGAAACTTCAGAAAGTGACAAAGCAGCACCAGCAAGACATACCTGTGTTTCGGATTTTGTCATTTGACTTTCTTACATCATGACGCTTTTAGGCAGACATCACAAAGCTGGTAATTATTGAGTGCAACCTTGAATAAAGTTTCGAAGCTTTGATCTCTGCATGCGGGCCTTTCCTTGATATTGCATGAGAGAGTTGGCCACACGCACACAAACTGTCGCCGGTTTCTATTTCCGTCTAATTTTAATATTCTAACTCTGTCGGTGCTACAGCTATTCAAAAAGTAACGCAGCTGTTACGATAGAAACGAACAGGAACCAGGGGGACATCAACAGCCACCACACCTAGCAACCGGGTTGCCAGGACGCAGGAAGTAACTTGTTAGCTGTAGCCTCTAGTAGCCACGTCTGCTAGCTTTGGCCGTGGTGGGGAGCTCGGTGCTGAGTGGCTCTTACCGATGTGGTTATCCTCGATGTGCACAATGAGCTCGGTCAGGGAGTCAAAGTGAAGCCCGCAACCGGGAAACCTGCAAGCGTTGGAGAAGAAGGAAACAGCTGCGATGCCTGTCATGGTCGCCGTGACATTTGTAACGAAGGCAGGCAGCAGCGGAACGGAGGCAGCGGGGCAAAGCAGCGGTGAGAACAGCTGGAGCGAAGCTGCGACTCCTCCGAGCTGCGTAAAACCAGCTGGAGACAGTCAACAGCACCGGATGTAAGGCTGGTAGACTTTCATTTGAAAAGCACGACAGCTTTCAGATAAACTGCAGACACGGTGTAAAGCGAACATTTACAGAAAGAAGCTTTACATAAAGACCTGACATACTACATTACCCTATAACTTCTTAGGCCCACATTGTTTTTCAATTTTTAGTTTTCTTAATCTCATAAAATAATTTGTCAAAAGAGTTGCAAAAGTTAGCCTTACTTTATTGCTTGAGCTACGTTGTTCATAATTCAACTTGACTTGCTATCTATCAGCACATAAAGCTGTTGTTAAGTTTAGGGGCAGTACACCAGCGAGAGAGAAGCACCGCCTTGCCTTACACATTATTAACAGAAATTAAGAACTAGCCAAAGGCTATTACATCCGTAGATAAGTCTTACATACTCACCCTTAAAAGAACAAAAACAATGTACGGTACCAATTGGATTTAACTCCAAACTTTGACTAGGCACTCGGAGGTGGGCATGATGTGCTTCAGAATATTGTCCTGCTGCATAACTCAAGTGTGCTGGAGTTTATGAGGGCATACATTGATGGTTGGATTTTTTCTTCTTCTTCCATGCGTTCCCGCTAGAAAACAGATTTCAAGATTTCTTGGTCCAGGAGAAACTAAGGAGCCTCTGACCATGACACTAATTTACACCTGTTACACATTCAACTTGTGTTTTGTAAGAGAAAGAAAAAAGAAAAGTTGGCACTTAATAATTTTGCACATGTGAGATGCATATTTACATTTTCTTTAGTGTTTTTAGTCTCAGAAAACTCTTTCCTATCTCTTTTCTATTAATGAACCTAGAGACTGACCTTAGCTGTAGGGTGGGCATCATCTATTTATGGGGAATGGTTCGCTGGAGTCCCAATGCCTTCTTTTGAAATTTATTTGTAACTTTTTTTAACAATTGTTATGCAATTTATTTGTATAGAGACATGATGGATTGTTTAAAGTTATATAGACCTAATCCATACTGTCATACAGTTCCTATATAGGTGTTATTTTTTTATTGTATTAGTCGATCCAGGCGATACCCCGATCATAGAGTAGTCAGGTCTGGGTGGGAATTGGGCAACTGAGCAAAACACTTTTGTAATGACAGTTAATACATGGTAAAACAATGTTTAAAAAAGGAAGAGAAAAAAGAAGAGAAGAGATAGCAGGGGGAGGGGGGCATTTTTGTAAAGGACAGGATTGGTTTGAATACCTGTATTCGCTTAAGATATAAAATAAAAATTTTAAACAGCTTTTTATATTTACTCTACTTGTCTTTGTTTGATTTTAAAATGTGTTTGATGAACTGAAATTGTATAACTGTAAGATCTAAATGTCAAAAAACAAACAGACCACACTTTATCCCCAATGCTCTCTCAGAATGACTCAAAAGTAAAGCTTTTATTTATATCAAATACTACCAGTAACACAAAACACAATTACTGGAAAGAGAAAGTTTTCTTTGAAAGAACAAAACAGGACAAACTCCAAGTACTATAAACAGCTGCTATAACCCCAAATTTGAAATTAGTTAACAAAACTGACTGGTATTAAAACATTTGAATGAGATTTAAATAAACTATAAATCTCCAGCTCTCTTATAATGACTGGACTGAAGTTACAGTCCAATCTCTTTTTTTTTCCACAGAAGATTCAAAAGTACTCATAAAACTATTCTCCTCTTGGGTTGCATGTTATTAGGAAAACATGAAATATGCGACAATACTGATTAAAGCTGCGATAGCGATATGACTTGCAGTAAACAAGCAAATATTAAAGAAGTGTTAGTCACCTTTTCACTTTGTAAAACGTATTATTTTTGCATTAAACAAGCCTCATCTATATACATTGCCTGACAAAAAAAAAAAAAAATTCGGCAACGAGCTTCCGCGATGTCACAATATTTATTTATATCCAGTGTTGCATTAATTTTCAACAAGATCCTGCATTGAGATAGAGTCTGACCGCTGCACAAAACTTTCTCAAAGTTTCTATGTGGGATTGGACTCTGTGGTGGCCAATCCTTGTGTGAAAATGATATCTCATGCTCCCAGAACCACTCTTTCACAATTTGTTCCTGATGAATCCTGGCATTGGTATCTTGGAATAAACTTGTGCCATCAGAGAAGAAAAAAACATTGATGGAATAACCTGGTCATTCAGTATATTCAGGTAGTCAGCTGACCTCATTCTTGGACCTAAACATGACCAAATGCACCAAACCCAGATCATGGTACTGCCAACACAGGCTTGTACAGTAGGCACTAGACATGATGGATGCATCACTTCATCTCCCGCTTTTCTACGCTGATGCACCCATCATCCGGAACAAGCTTAATCTGCACTCATCAGATCACATGACCACCTTCCATTCCTCCAGAGTTCACCTCTCTATAGAGGCTTGAATTTTTCCGCTTTGCCTCACTGATAAGTGGTTTTCGTACAGCTACAGAGCTGTTCAGTCCCAAACCCTTGAGTTTCCTTCGGATGGTGCGTGTGGAAACACTGCGCCAGCACGAGCGGCAGCCTCTCTAGCAGCTCCGTGTACTCACACACTTTTCCTCCTTTCTATTTTTTATTTCGTGGTATTTTTTTTTTTTTGTTACTTTCTTGGTTCTCTAGAAAGGTATTACTCTATCCTATGGATATGGATTCTTCTAAGCCGAGACTCGTTTACTCGAGGAACTTTCTACACGCTCTGAGAGCAAAGTCCCGCATCGGTGTGGTTCCATGTTTACCTGACGAGGTAAGGAAGCCGTACCGAGGCTGCAGAGCCGGCGCTTTGCTAAAAGCTAAGCGGCTAGCAAAGAAGTGGAGATACAAGCCTCCGGTACCGTCGATGATCATGGGAAATGTTAACTCACTACCGAATAAGATCGACGAACTGGCTGTGCTGACAAAGAATGTAAAGATCTACAGGGAGTGCAGTTTACTGTGCCTCACTGAAACGTGGCTAACAGCTAGCATCCCAGATGCTAACGTGGAGCTACCGGGCTTCAGCACAGTCAGAGCGGACAGAGACGCTAGAGCCTGCGGGAAGCGCAAAGGCGGAGGACTCGCACTGTATGTAAACAAACTGTGGTGTAATCCTGGGCATGTGAGCGTTAAAATATCCCACTGTTGCAAGGACATTGAACTTTTGGCTGTAAGTTTACGTCCCTACTACGTGCCGTGGGAGTTCAGCCACGCCATTGTTGTCACTGTGTACATTCCTCCGCGCGCCGACGCGGAGGCGGCGTGTGACGTCATACATAGCGCTGTAGCTAAACTACAAACTCAGCATCCTGAGGCTCTAATGCTTATCTCTGGGGACTTCAACCATACTACACTGGAAAAAAACACTGACTGCTTTCCACCAGTATGTGGACTGTAACACCAGGGGAAATAAGACTTTAGATCTGATGTATGCAAACGTCAAGGATGCATACAGTGCCACCCCCCTGCCTGCACTGGGGAAAGCAGACCACAATCTCGTCCTGCTCAAACCTCACTACACACCAAAAGTGAGGAGGTCACAAATAAACCACACGCTCATTCAGGAAGTGGCCTCCTGAAGCTGAGCAGACTCTGAAAGACTGCTTTGAGACCACAGACTGGGACGCATTGCAGGAGTCTCACAATGACAACATGGAGGAGATGGTTGACTGCACAACGGACTATATAAACTTCTGTATGGACGTTGTTGTTCCAGTAAGAACTGTGCGCTGCTCCGCTAATAACAAGCCCTGGATAACCAGTGACATCAAAGGCCTCCTGAACCAGAAGAAGAAGGCCTTCAGAGATGGTGACACACAGGAGCTCAAGCGGATACAGAAGGAACTCAGAGTCCAGCTCAGAGAGGGGAAGGAGCAATACAGAAGGAAAATAGAACAAGGGATGCAGAACAACAGCATGAGGGAGGTATGGGAGGGGATGAAGACCATCACTGGCTGCAGCTCAAAGAAAGGAGCCCCCATTGAGGCTGATGTGGGAAGAGCAAACCAGTTAAACCAGTTTTTTAATAGGTTTGATCTCCATGCACCTACGAGCACAGCAACCCCCACCCACCCAACCCCACAAGCCATCTCCAGCACAGAGGAGGACACCTCCCCTCCCCCGCTCACACCACCCACCATCACAGCAGCTCAGGTATGTGGAGAGCTGAGGAGGCTACGCCCCGACAAAGCTACAGGTCCAGATGGGGTCTCCCCCAGACTACTGAAGACCTGTGCGCAGGAACTGGGACACCCCCTACAGCGTATCTTCAACCTGAGCCTGTGACAGGGGAGGGTCCCCCAGCTGTGGAAGACATCCTGCATCATTCCAGTCCCCAAGAAACCACATCCTGGGGAGCTGAACGACTTCAGGCCGGTCGCCCTGACGTCCCATGTGATGAAGACCATGGAACGGCTGCTGCTCCATCACCTGAGGCCACAGACCCACCACGGTCTCGACCCTCTGCAGTTTGCTTACAGAGAGAAGGTTGGAGTGGAGGATGCCATCATCTTCTTGCTTCACCGCTCTCTCTCTCAACTGGACAGAGGTAGTGGTGCTGTGAGGGTTACATTTTTGGACTTCTCGAGCGCCTTTAACACCATCCAGCCTCTGCTCCTCAGGCACAAACTGACAGAGATGGGAGTAGGATCAGACCTGGTGGCATGGATTACAGACTATCTGACCGGCAGACCTCAGTACGTTCGACTGGGGAACTGCAGGTCCGACACTGTTACCAGCAACACTGGAGCACCGCAGGGAACTGTGCTCTCTCCGGTCCTGTTCACCCTGTACACGTCCGACTTCCAGTACAACTCGGAGCTCTGCCACGTGCAGAAGTTCGCGGACGACACAGCTATCGTTGGCTGTATCAGGAGTGGACAGGAGGAGGAATACAGGGAGCTGATCCAACGTTTTGTCACGTGGTGCGACTCTAACCACCTGCACCTAAACGCCACCAAGACCAAGGAGATGGTGGTGGACTTTAGGAGAATCAGGCCGCACCTTGAGCCTGTCAACATCAAAGGTGACTGTGTGGAGGTGGTTCACACCTACAAATACCTGGGAGTGCAGCTGGATGACAAACTGGACTGGACTGCCAACACAGACGCCCTGTGCAGGAAAGGACAGAGCCGTCTGTACTTCCTCAGAAGGCTGGCGTCCTTCAACATCTGCAAGAAGTTGCTACAGATCTTCTACCAGTCTGTAGTTGCCAGCGCCCTCATGTACGCAGTGGTGTGTTGGGGAGGCAGCCTCAAGAAGAAGGACGCTGGACGCCTGAACAAACTGGTGAGGAAGGCAGGTACTGTTGTTGGCACAGAGCTGGACAGCCTTACATCTATGGCAGATAAACGGACTCTGAACAGGCTACTGTCCATCATAGACAGTCCACACCATCCACTGCACAACGCCATCTCCAGGCAGAGGAGCAGCTTCAGTGACAGACTGCTGTCATTGTCCTGCTCCACTGACAGACTGAAGAAATCGTTCCTCCCCCACGCCATGCGGCTCTTCAACAACTCTAGGGGGAGGGCCATAACATCAACCATAGAACACTGGACTTAATGCTAATCACACCATGCACCTTCGGTCACACATGCACTTTATCATACACACACATCTACAAGTTGGAGTCTAAGTACGTACAAACTGACCATTACTCAACTATTTTTGCATACTGACATCTGCACAACTGTACTCGAACTGGACTGGCAGACATTATACTTTTTTATACCATTATATTTTACCTTAGTTCTTCTTTTAAATTTTTATATTGTATTCTCCCTGCATGCCCCTGGTTCCCGTAAGCTGCTAGAACTGTGAATTTCTCTTGGAGATGAATAAAGTATCTATCTATCTATCTATCTATCTATCTATCTATCTATCTATCTATCTATCTATCTATCTATCTATCTATCTATCTATCTATCTATCTATCTATCTATCTATCTATCTATCTATCTATCTATCTATCTATCTATCTATCTATCTATCTATCTATCTATCTATCTATCTATCTATCTATCTATCTATCTATCTATCTATCTATCTATCTATCTATCTATCTATCTATCTATCTATCTATCTATCTATCTATCTATCTATCTATCTATCTATCTATCTATCTATCTATCTATCTATCTATCTATCTATCTATCTATCTATCTATCTATCTATCTATCTATCTATCTATCTATCTATCTATCTATCTATCTATCTATCTATCTATCTATCTATCTATCTATCTATCTATCTATCTATCTATCTATCTATCTATCTATCTATCTATCTATCTATCTATCTATCTATATATCTATCTATCTATCTATCTATCTATCTATCTATCTATCTATCTATCTATCTATCTATCTATCTATCTATCTATCTATCTATCTATCTATCTATCTATCTATCTATCTATCTATCTATCTATCTATCTATCTATCTATCTATCTATCTATCTATCTATCTATCTATCTATCTATCTATCTATCTATCTATCTATCTATCTATCTATCTTCTATCTATCTATCTATCTATCTCTATCTATCTATCTATCTATCTATCTATCTATCTATCTATCTATCTATCTATTATCTATCTATCTATCTATCTATCTATCTATCTATCTATCTATCTATCTATCTATCTATCTATCTATCTATCTATCTATCTATCTATCTATCTATCTATCTATCTATCTATCTATCTATCTATCTATCTATCTATCTATCTCAGTATTAGACATAGCCCTTAGTTCTCCTGCTGTTTTTCTTTGATTTGATTTCACTAAACGTTTAAGTGATTGCTGATCACAATCATTTCGGATTTTTTCCGGCCACATTTCTTTCTCGACAACGATGGGTCCCCACTATCCTTCCACCTTTTAATAATGTGTTGGACAGTCGTTTACCCAATTTTAGTAGTTTCTGTCATCTTCTTAGATGTTTTCTGTGCTTGATGCATGCCAATGATTTGACCCTTCTCAAAAACACTAACATCTTTTCCCCAACAATGAGATTTCTTTCGACATGGTTGTTTATGAAGTGAGAAGCAACTCATTGCACCAGTTGGGGTTAAATAACTTGTTGCCAGTTAGGGCGATGGTTCGCGAAAGGACTTTCAAATAAATTTTGTTTTAACTCAAATCATTTAATCCTTTTTGTCGTTTGAAAGGAAAGAGAGGTGGCTGACACAGCGGCCTGGGTCTGCGTTAATGACTCGTTTGAAGTAAGTAATGATTGTTGTATTAAGCCCATGATTCTCAAACTGTGGTACGTGTACCGCAAGTGGGACTCAAGCTCTCACTACTGGTGATTGGAGGAAAGTTCTAAATACTTTTTTAAAACAACATTAATTAAAAAATGTATCATTCACATACAGTGTGGCTGTGGCTGGTAACATTTACCAATAAATAATCCGAGAGTAAAATAAGCCTCCTTTGTTAATTGTCTATAGTTAAAAGGGTAAGCCTTCTCTACTGTATGTTCAGGCAAACAGATATCTCGCGAGGGGCATGCTTTAACACAGGACTTGAAACTAAGGTGTAAATCGACTTATCCAAACACAGATGTTATAATATTACACACCGTTACGCATCAGAAAGAGATTCTTTTGAGAAGAGAAAATAGTGATTCTGACCAGTTCTTTTAATCGGAGGAGTACAATGTTGTATTTTGCATTCACCCTAAAGCGTACGCATTTTCGTTCAAATTTGGCCTCCTTGGACCTTTAGTTAGAAACACGTGCAAAATACTCATGTTTGGGTTTATGAATGTCAAATCTCTGCATTCCACTGTTTTTCTTACAGATATTACAAGTGAGTTTGACAGATTGTGTTCTGCTTAATTATTTTATTGGTGACACTACAACACGTCATTTATTGAATAATTAGCCAACAAAACTGAATGCATATTTAAACATTTTATAAGAGTTCTGTAAAGCTCAGATCAATAGTATTTAACTGCCTTCTAAATCTTTAGTTAAATACTGAATTCGAGCAAAATTTCTTTTCAGCTGAACTTGTTCTTCTTGAAGTATTCAGCATTCACAAGCAAACACAGAAAGAGTCTGTTATTCACCGATCCATTTAGAAAAATGTTGTGTTTCTGAAATATTTATCCAGCTTTGAAACAAATAAGAACAATTAAATTAGCTTCAATTCATGACCATATTTGCATAGCTATGAAAGTTTTCCTCTGTATGTGTTTAGCTGGTAAAATGTTTAACCTGTCCTGCTGAATGCAAGTTCTTTTACGGCCAGCAGAGGGCTCTAAGTCTCCACAAACACAATTTACACCTCAGGCTGGGCTTGCTCTGCCTTTAATATACCCCAACTGATCCGGCCATGACAGAAATCTGTAAAAATAAATAGGAATAAATAAATTGGTCATGCATTAATTCAATATATATTTTAATAATATCATATTATATCCCCACATGTACTTATATACTAAATTATGTTTGATTCATTCATGGAAATGGTTGAGTGGATTTATTTCGGGTAGCTACATTTTGCCATTCATAATAAAATAACACATTTGTGGTCTAAAGCCTGTTTTTTAAATAACCAACAAAACTTGGTTACTTAAGTTCCAAAGTAATTGCTTTAGTTTTTGCAATTTTATATTTAAAGGATTTGTTTTAATGGAACAGTATTAAAGGTAATGAGTATATTTTCTGCAGCTTGTCAAAAACTAAACAGCCTGAAGTTATTACAGATACATGTAAATATTTCATCCATTCATAAATCCCTGATGAGTCTGCATCACAACTGCAGGGACTTTGACTACTTCAGAGTTTAATATATATGGCTGTTAAAAAATGGATCATACACTGAATCATCAAGTCGCTCAAAAACAGCTGATGGCCACAGAGTGGCAGTGTTAGTCTGGGGATAAATGTGATTCACATCGGTTGATTTACTTTAGGTAAATTTTTTTATTCACCTGGCGCAACCTTAACGTAACCAGAATTAAACTTGTGCCCACAAGGTTAATAACCCTGAGGTCTCCACAATTATTCCATATAATTAACATGTTAATGGTCTCTAAATAATATTAGAGTAATTCAGATGTTTTAGATTTCCATAAACTATAATATAGGTAAATATTTATGATTTTCATCTAAATTTTATTCCATGTAAGTTTGTTTTTTTAGAATAAAGAGGTGTGATTTTGCTTGTGATTGAGATTATTATTTACAATATTCACTGACTGGAAACACCATTTCATATTTCATTCATTCATTCATTCGTTCACAGATATAACTCTAGGCTTTTCAGACTTGAAACCTAAGTGAAACAGTTTTTCTTCTTATTTCCTGAGAACGCTCTCTATTCATTATATTGTAATGTTGTTGTTGTTGTTTTTTTAAAGTGGATGTTTTTCATTAGAAATGCTGCCTCTGCCTTTTTCCGTTATTTATTTACCATTTCAAATGATGGGTATAGCTGTAACTAATCATTGCGCTTCAGTTTGTTGCACCCCATAAATGTAGATGAGTTAACAGATGTGCCAAAGATTTACTGAACTGGTTGTTTGGCTTAGAGGAACACTTAAATCAAAAGTTGCATTCAACAGCTGTTTTGGTAAGGGACCATAGACTTTCTGTAGCTCAAAAAAGAAATATGAGCTCATGAGTAAAATCATCACTACTTTATTTTTTTCTTTAGGAAAAGGCAACTTTTCCTATTTTCAGTTTCTTACAGAGCAAAGATTAATATCCACTTCGAGAATGAATTGAACCTCAAATCATCTTTATTTATCTATGGATAGCTGTTGAGCATTATTAAAGACAGCTAAGCAAGGAAGCATGGATTAAAAGTAAATAAAGCAGACAGCTTTAAACGATTTGGACATCACACAGTACAGTGTGTCGGGAGAGGAGTGCCATCTTGAAACACTTTTCTGTCATTTTCTGTCATGGTTATGTGTTTAACCTTTGGTATGGCTATGAAACTCGTGAAGATGGTGAAATATGCTGAGAAGTCAAAAAATTGGAGAAGAGTTAAAAAGTCGAACAAGCTAAATTATGTTAAGAAACTTCACATGCTCATAGTTTAAGTTTAAGATTGGCTATGGTTTGACTATCATTTGTACTCAGGAGCTCTTCAGTGGTGCTCAGTAGAAATTTTGGAATCAGTCATTTTTAAATTAAATACCAAGTGAACAAAGCACTGTAAGATGAGCTGTGATATAAAGCTAAAAAGCAGAGTTGGACAAGAACAATTGTGGTCCAAACAAAATACAATCTTGCTGCTAAATGTACACTTCTGTGAGGGCAAGAGCTAATGGCAGCATAAAAAAAAAAAAAAAAAAAAAAAAAAACAGAAGTTAAAGGGTACAAAACTGAGTGAGAAGCAAGCATTCTGGCTACGAAAGCATTGTCAGAGAGATCTTTGTGTAAGATCTGGTTACACTCAACTGAAGCAAAAGAGGAAATTTGTTTCAAGTTATCTCAAATTTGTGTTCAGCTGGCGTGTGAGAGTGGAAGAATAAAGATCCCCGCATGTGGTACTGTATGTGGTTCACTTCTCAGTGACAAATGCATGAATCATTGCATTTTAGACCGCACCCTTCGACCAAACATGTAGAGGTAATGGACAAAACACTTTAATTTGTCAGAAACAAATCCTGCATTCAGTTCTGCATTGATGCACAGATGTAGTTATCATCTGCCAGAGAACTGGGGAAACATTTCACTTTTATCCATCGGAATAAGACAATGTAACAGATTTGAGTGGTTTCTTGGTTTCTGTCAGATATGAATACGGTCTTGTGAGTTTTTGCGTTATTTTGATGCTTGTTGTGGTGGCATTTAGAAAGCATAGGAATTATTATCATTATTATTATATATTTAAAAACCACTGCATCATAGCACAAACAGAATTATAGAATTCTCTCACTTCTTTGCTTTACAGGGTTTTTATATTCACAATAAAAACCTATATGGTTTATATTATAGGCATAATCCATGTTTTACACCATGCCCAATCTTCATAGGGTCACTGCAGGACAGGTTACTGTTGCTAGTGGTCGATGCAGAGCAACACAGAGCAGACAACCATAAACACACCCACAACTCAATTTTTAAGACAATTTAGAGAAACCGTCTAACCTATCATGCATGGTTTTGGATGTACCCAAAAAGAAATCATGTATCTGCTTAGAACCCCCCCCCCCCCAGCACAGACCAGGGCAAAGTTTAGTTGGAGGAGGGCAAAGCTTATTCTGGGTCAGGGGGAGTTTTATTTTGTATTTTTTATATCTTTCATGTTTTTACGTCCTGTTGGCGTTATGTTACCTTTTTTTTGATACCCTTTATGAATATATAAATATTATGCAACATTTGAAATCTGAGATTCTTTAATGGGCAGTATGGTCACAGGGGTTTTCCTGAACAGCCGGTTTGTTCTACACTCTTGGCTGGTCTTATCAGAAAATCTGTTTTCCTGAAATATTCTGCTCCCCCGATGTCAGGAACATGCACAGCAGCCAGAGAGGCAGATCTGACAAAGCACTTCTGATCGATTTGTTGTTAAAATGATGACAAGTAGTCATGACAATTTTTTTTCAACTTTATTTAGTTTCCAGTAGGTAAATTAATAGAAATAAACTTTGTCTTTTTTTTTGTTTTGTTTTTGTTGTTACACAGTTTCGTGTTGTTTTTTTTAATTGCTAAGAGAATTGAGTTCTTGTTCACAAAGGTCTGAAAGATATCAGCCACCAAACACTGTTTTCCTTCTCAAAGTCCAACTGAAGCCATCATGAAAAGCCTCCTTCAGAGAGAAGGGGCGCTTATAGTCTGCAGTGTAGCAGCAGCTGTTCGGATTTGATATTGATTAAAATATATGATCCAACTTTTTCAGTCCTGATACTGATACGATGGCTGGATTTTGTGTATCTGTCGATACCCTATACCGATCCGATACTATTGTTGAATTAATAAACTGTATAACTTTCACCTTATACCTTTCTTGAAGAGACTAAAGGCACCAGACTTTACTAATTAAACATAACTAAGACAAAATAACAGATATAAAATATAAAATTACCACAAAAATAAAATTTCAGGTGAAAAATGTATCTGTTTTTGTGGTTTTAATTACAGATTTTCCACATTTTGAGTATTGGTTCATGCTATCGGTTAAGTTTAACCGATACCGACACATGTACATAAGACGGTATCGGGGGCCGATACCAGTATAAGTATCAGTGCATCCCTATATGAAAATTAAAAACTCTTGAATATGTCATTATCATTTCAAAAATTGCAGCTAAAAACATAATTTGATGGGTATTTCTTACTCTGTCACTCCAAATGATGGACAATGAAAAAATCTAAAGCAGTCTATAGGCTCTTGTAAGGAGCATGTTCTGCTGGAAATATTGTAAATTATTTAAAAAAAAAAAGTTTAGTAAGTCACATATAGCCTAGTCCTTGTATTGTATGCTTCGGGGCTGGGATAGCGGCCCCGATCCAAAAATGATTTTAACATGTGCGGGTTGTTAAGATTGGAGCGATTTGGGCAATGCGACAACCGACCTGCACCATCTGTGTGTGATAGATAATCTGCAGGGAATAACAGTGAGAAAGTTGAAAAATAGGCATTAAGGGGGCCTGAAAAGTCGTCATAGTCAGTGGGGCGAGTCGATTCCTGAATGAGCCTGCATACAGAAAGGTTCCAACTGGGACGCAAAACCCAAAATGTTGTTTTAAAAACCATTCAAAGAACACTTATGAAGGCTTTTCACATTTTATTAATCACTTCAATCTGCATATTCAGATGCCACAGCAATAGCCGAGGATAGAGGACAGTTCCTGAAAGAGTCATCACACTTAACTGCCACGTAATATTACTATTAATAGTTCTGGGATTCAGTTTTTAATGATAGAGACATCACTAAGGTTATCTACCTTCAAACTTTCAATATGCAAATTATATTAAAATGAGATTATAATTCCACTTGTCTCAGCATTTATCTCTTAGTCACCTCAAGTGAGATTTTGACTTTGGTTATACGTTTAAGATAAATGCTGCGCTGTACATAAGCCATTTTATTGCAAAATCAACAGTGCAGAACAGTTTTGCATGTTTACATAGAAGTGTAACCCTAAAATAGAGTCACAGCTCTGTTTAAAGTTTTACTGATCTACAGCTGCTGTGAGAAACAACCTACTCAAATCAGATTCAGAAACGTTTTACTTCCAAATGTGTGAACAGATTCATAACATTAGTAAATTTCTGCAGTACTTTGTGCAAACATAAAGTTTAACATATATCCGGGTACCTTGCAGCTACTTGCAGTCATTTTCCATCTCTCACCACTGAGTACCTGCCCACCCTTTTTGTTTCAATAACCATCTCACCAGTTTACATAAGAATAACAATCAAGTCCAGATCAAGTCTTCTTGTTTCAAATTGTCTACTCTCTTTTCCTCCCCTGCTATCTTTCAACAATTCTTCCCAAAACTAGGTTATTTTCAGTTTGAACATGTACTTACTTCAAGGTAACCTTAAAACTAATCTAAAGCTTTAGCCTCTGATTGTTGTAATGTCCACTACTCTGCTATGCTAATGAGGGCTTGTGTAATGGTTGGCTGAAGATTAAAAAATAAAAACTTTTTTAGACCCAAAACCTACTGCCTGGATCATGACGGAATAAAATATAACAGAGTTAAAATCAATGTTTTAGGAAAAAAGCTATGATGTTTAGCCTTCGTGATTATTACTCATGTATTTTCTATAAAGCACAGAGGGTAAAACAGCACAATTTAAAACGTGCAAAACACAAAGTATCCCAGCAGTGATGCAACTCTACACTTTATAAAGGGAAAGAATAATCAGAAGCAGGCATAACTTAAAGCTAAACTTGCAGGTTAGATGTTTTCTTCAGTGTAATGTTCAGTATTTGTTTAGATTTTATAAACTTAAAGACATTAAGACACTTTTGTCATGTTCCCCCTTTCCCCTTGTACACCTGCTGCAGTGATCATTGCTTGCTCTTCAAGGTGATCTTACCCAAAAGCATTGCAAAAAGCCATAATCATAAAAGGGCTAGTATAATATAGATCAAATCTCCTTTAGTGTGGGTCACTGACCCAAACTGTATCGGCTCTTTCTAGCCTTAATAGTCTGTTCTTCTAGAAGCATAATGTTTGGATTGGTTGGGAAATATATTGGCAATAAAGAGACAAAGGGATGTCATAAATGTTGATTAAAGCTCCGGTTAAAAGACAGAGGCGGAGAGGCTCTGAGTTATGAGGGCTTTTCAGACTGCGTTATTGTTTCGGTGACAGAGCTCTTAGTGTGTCTAGTGGAGTGGTCGCAGGCCAGTGGTAAACATTTCTCAATGTGTGAGGAGTCATTAATCCCTGGAGTGGAGGATGGCTTCACTACTGCCACTGTCTGTGGCCCAAGAAATCACAGCCAGTTGGCACCAACAGGTCACTGACGGAGCTGCAACACTAAAGTGTTCTACTCAGAAGATGTTTAAACCTCTTCCAAAGTGCTGAAGCTAAGTTACACATTTCAGAAAAGTCAAAGAATGCATGTTTATTATTATTATTATTATTATTATTATTATTATTATTATTATTAGGTTTCTATTGATATTAGTAGTGTTATTATATTCATATTCTAAAACAGAAGAAAAGAAAACCCTTACTTTAAACAGAAATTAGTGATTATTATAATTATAGTAAGGCTATATGTTAAAATATTTTCTGTAAAAATAAGTGTGTGTTTTTAAGGTGTTATTACTCTGCATGTTTTGTAATTCTGCTCTCTACAGAGTAACACAACTATAACAAACTGGTTAGCTATAGGTTTGATAACTAGTCGAGTTGTCTGTTCAGGTAGAGCCTGCAGTCAATTGTTTAACGTGATTGATTAACTTAAATATAGTTATGACTATTGCAAATAAAGTTTTCCACATCATGCTTGTCTTCACTGTTACTAATATTTTCAAAAAGCTCTGTTTTCGTTGTAAGCAAAGAAAAGATGGAGGAGTCCTCTTTTTGGCCAGCTGACAGGTAGTGCACAGCAAAAAGTGAGGGAACAAGTGTGTTGGTCTCATCAGCTAGAGTAAACTCTGGTCACTCTGGACTTTTATTAAAAGGACTTTAAGCAGTTGGTATAGACTGAGGGAATATTAGATCAGATCTGAGGCTATAATCTTGTTAAACCAGCTCACTATACTTTGTTACTGCTAACTGGTTCGCAATTAGCACCATAAATGAATCCTTATGAGTTCAAAACTAATAATTTAGTTCCATTATTCTCACTGAATATTTTTTGTTTTTGTTTTAGGGTAGAGATACATAAAGTACTCACAAAAATACTGTACACATACACATATATACTGAAACAAATTGCAAACAATGACAAAAAAGTTAAAAGATAAAAATGACAGGAAATGCCTCGTCATCATCTCATCTAGCAGTATATACACACACATACGTTTATATATATATATATATATATATATATATATATATATATATATATATCAATTTGTTGAACTGCTCTTATTTCACCCACAGTTGAGTTTTAAGTCTTGGTTGAAGTCAGCGTCAAACTGTTGCATCCGGAGCCCAGTTCAGGACTGTCAGTTAACCCGACAGCCTGACTGGTCAGCAGTGGTCATCTTGCTGTGTCGCACCGCACCCACTACAGGACGAGCCGGTGTCCCGTCCATGCGTCTGGGCGTGCCTCCAATAACCCCCCCCCCCCCCCCCACTCCTCGTGCAGGGGCCGCTATGATTTAGAAGTTCAGGAATCCCACGTGACGTCACCCCGGGGTGACGTTATGCTTCTCTAAATAGATCGCATTGTAATCCTTTCTCACTCCAACGTGGTTTCTTCTCAGAGGCTGCTTCACATTTTCTACACTTGTTTGGTAAGTTGAAAGCCCTGCCACCATGCAGACCCTCGTGCACGAGCCTCTGCAGGTTTGTTGACTTTGTTTAAAGCGATTTCTTTGGTGATTTATTCTTTTTTCTTTATTACAGCTGCTTTGTTTCATGTTTCTTGTTCATGTTCGTTCCAACACTTTGGATGCAGATGTTTTTTATCTTATTGTTTTGCACAGATTCAAGCTTGCAGTTAAAACGACTGCCGTCTCTCGTCAGTTTTGAAAGATTTAAGCGATTGTCATCTCGCTCCATTGCCAATGTGCGGGCTTGTATTTACTGTTGCTGAAGTTGACGCGGAGTCAATTGCCTCTGCAGCTCTCGGTTCGTAGTGTCTGCAGGACTTCACTTCAGCTCAGCCAGGTTTAAACTTCTGAACCGGTTAATGCAAAGGAGCAAATTCTACCTCATCCTGGCGCTTCTATCAAGTTTCCTCTCGGCTCCGAGCTGCATCGCTGTCACGCCTGTCCCGTTTAGGGATAAAGCGCAGCCGGCGATCGTCCCGCACTCTGCGCGCGGCGGTTCACCAATGATCTTCACGAAAACGCTTCTGGTGCTGTCATACCAGTTAAAGAGAAACAAACGACACTTCTGTTCCAATGAAATTTAAGTTTCCTTTTTCTTTTCTTCCGAAAAGCACAATGTGAACAACATTACGTCATCCCGCAGGCTCGTCGATATTTGATTAACCGCTACTTTCAGTAAGGTTGTGCTGACGAGGCGCGCTTTGTTGCTATACGGCTTGAAGGGAAGAAACACGCTTTAATTACATGATTGCTCCTCGGCCGCTGTCATTATGTTTATGTGACAGCGCTGTCAATAACCACTTTTCTTTCATGTACACTGTAAATTACGCACCCGGCTTTACTGTTTACCTTGCGATTTCTTGAATTAATAACATCCGAGAATTGTAATTGAATAGATGTTTTTAATCTATGTTTCAAGACACGCACTTTTGTTTCGTTGTGAGGATAACATTGAAAATTGGGACAAAAATAAGTGCATTACAAGGTTTTAAATGTGTTTTCAGTATGGGAACTAATTCCAACTGCAAAGTCTAATTGAAATAATTAATTACGACAGTAGGTAAAAAACAAAAACATTCATAAAAAACGTTTACTGCTGAAGGAAAATTGCCAAAACGTCACAAAACATAATATAAACATCGCAATATCAATCGCAACAGAGGAGGTAGGCCTACATCAGGAACTCTTTTAACGTTTACCTTGCTGTAGATTATTTCCATATTTTACGCAGGCTTGATTGCAGTCTTGATGCTGATTGCACTGGTGAAATGTGACCCAAACTGAGTTTATTTGTTGATGGCTGCTTCCAGTGCTTAGGGTTCCTCGGGTAATGATTGGGCTAATGTAAAAAAAAAAAAAAAAATATATATATATATATATATATATATATATATATATATATAATGAGAAAAGAAAAAGGGAGTAAAGGGACATTTCAGTCAACAGTCTCAGAGCTCCTGTTTCAGAGTGGTACTGGTAATGCTCCGATTTAATTCAGGTTTCTTGCAGTGATCTTGAAGAGTGTCTGCCAGTTTCTCTCAGAGATTTCATAGTAATGGTAACCTCTTTAAAGTAAGACACTTGTAATAAAATTAAGTTAAGATCAGAATAAACTTTTCTGCACATTTGAATCTATAATAGAAGTTAAGGACAGAGACTTTCTGAGAAGGCCAGGCACTCTGCCTCGGGGATCACTGTAATCCTGCCTTGAACGTGTGCTGTCAAAAGCCAAGTCTATAAGAACGTATAGATTTGAATTGCTCTGCATGTTCCTGCTTGCTTTAACCTCTTTGCACCTCAGCACGTCTTTTTTTCACCATATTGTTTAAATTCTAATGCATAGTCTACCTGGAGAATTCCTCCCCAGTTTCTCTTGAAACCAAACGCTGGACCCTAATCCTTCAGCACGCTCACATCAGGGTTCAGTTAATGTTAAAGTGTAACCAAATTTCCTCCGTTAAACTAAAACATCTATATAAAACGTGAGCCAAGTGCTCTTTCCAAGAGAAGGGCGTTGAGTACTGATAATCTAAAGTGTGAAAGGTATTGGGGAATTCACAGAGGCATTTTTGGATTAACAATTGAGTTTCATGCGTCATATGGTTTGAATTTCCTGCTAAATGTGCAGAAATAATACATTTCAGGAAGGAAGAAGTAAATTGAGTTTTCTTTTGTATTATTTAAATGATCTTGCTAAGGAGCTATCTTGTTTTGATTGCTGTGACAATCATTTGCTTGATTTCTTCTGCAAGCAATGTATGATGATGTCATCACAGTTTTATGAATAAAGTATGAGGAAATAAAAGCAACGATGAAAGTTGTGCAAACGACACAAAAATAAACAATGTAACTTTTGAGTAAAACGTGGCAGAAAATGATTCAGCATATAAATAACCAACAACAGGTCTGCAGGCACTGGTCCAACTGGCTGTCATCCTCTGTTGAGTTTAATTTAAGGCTAGAATTAACAGTGTTGGTCGTGTTTGTTGTGTCAAAGGAGACCAGGTGAATTTTTTTGGAGCTCATGTAGAGGAGACTGAGTGCACTGGGGGGAAGAAAGTAAGACCTGATCACTTTGCTCTCTGACAGAAAGACCCTGTCCAGACCCGGTTCTGCAGGCTTGGTCATGAAGCACAGCTTGTTAGGCAAACACCGCTGCTTGACATAACACAATATTAGAGTGTTTTGACGGCGCTTGAGGAAATAGTCTGTACCCATGAAAAAAGGGACACGTAAATAGTGTGTGAAGGTATTCATCGTTGTAGCTTGAAGGGTGGCTCTGACTGAATAACAGGTGTGTTGCAGTTCTTGTACATATGGCAGGTTAAAATGAAAGGGAAAAAAAGTGATACATTTGTGTATTGTAAGTGAGAATAACAGCTTTAAAAATTATTTAAAGCAAACAGGAATAAAAATTTAAAAAATCCAGTGTGTGAATGTTTCAATAATAAGCCTCCTTTAAGACTTGTGTTTCAGATGACTGAAGGTGTTAAAATGTGATATAACAAAGTCAAGCTTTTGATGATATTTGGTTTGGTTTCTAATGCAGATTTCTTTTTTAAAACATATTCCAGATTTTCATTACAAAGCACTAATTTAATTTAGCATAGTCTCATAATTACTGTGCAAACCTGTGAATCGACTCCCCCATTGTGGTTTGCTTTCACACTTCATATAAGTAATGCTTCTATTCACCCTCCACACCAACAGAGGCAAAGCAAAGCAGCTTTATTTGTAAAGCGCACAAGGCAACTAAAGGTGCTTTGGGTGGTTAGGGGATGCAAGAAAAGCAGCAATGAACCAACAGTAAAAGCATTAAAAACACACCCTTATGGAGACAAAACATTTGACACATTAAAGCAAATTACATTCCAGCTATTATTAATCACGCACTCAAAGGCAGCTCAGATGTGTTTTTAGCCTTCATTTAAAGGAACTAAGCGTACTCTGCAGATTTGCAGCGGTACAGAAGTTTGTTCAAGATAAGGGGACCATAGAAGCTGAAATCTGCTTCTCCATGTTTGGTTGGGACTCTAGGGATGACTAGTAGACTAAAGTTGGAAGACCTGAGTGGTCTGGGGAGCTGGTATAGTGGCTAGATATCTTCAATATACTTTGGGGCTAAACCATTTAGTGATTTATAAACTAGTAGGAGTATTTTAAAGTCTGTTCTCTGAGCTACAGGGAGCCAGTGTAAGGACTTTAGAACTGGGGTGATGTGTTCTACTTTAATTACTGTACACCTAGATTTTGGGCCCAAACTGTAGTTTTTAGCTGTACTAACTGAAGCTGTCGGCCTGAATCTTGATTGTTCTTCTTCAGCTTGAAAATAACTACTTCAGTTATGTTTCTGTTCAGCTGGAGAAAAATATTGCACATCTGTTCATTGATTTAGTTAATGCATACTTAGAAATTGGAGGGTTTTAAAGTCACTGGTGACATAGTAATGTAGAGTGTCATCTTCATAGTTATACCATTTAATCTAATTGGATTTGCTGGAGCATGTAGATATTAAATAGGAGGGGCCCCAGGATGGAGCCTTAGGGGACCCCACATGTGATTTCTGTCTGATTCTGATGAAATACAATGACACAAATAATTTCCTGTTCTTAAGGTGAGACTCATACCAGCCTAGTACTGTTCCAGGGACTCCGACCCAGCTCTCCAGTCGTTGCAATAGTATATCATGATGAACAGTGTCAAATGTGGCAAGGAGGTCCAACAGAACGAGCAATGTGGTTCTGCCATAGTCTGTATTTATGCAGATTAAATGAACGTGGAAACCAGACTGTAAAATATAAAAACAGCCTTTAGTTTTACATTAACGTGATGTCCAGATAGTTCTTCTTTAGTAATAGTTTGACAACTGCTGGTTTTTAAGCTTCTGGGAAGACACTTGACACTAGGGGTGAGTTAAATAAATCAGATCAGACCCTATGACAAGGGAAACTTTCTTAAGACAAACTGTGGGTAAGCTTTTGTCATGGTTTTTCAATTTAATTTTTGAAATGCAGACATTTTCTCTTTATAGGTGTTGAGTAAGGATAACAGTTGTGTTGGGTTTGATACGGAGTTACACACTTAACCTCAATTTTTCTTCACCTACTGTCACTGGATGATTAGTTAGTCTTTCCACAGTTGCAAATAAAGTCTATGCACTATCATTGTTTCTGTTAATGATTTCAGAAAAGAACAATTCTCTTGGATCTGTCAAAGTTAAGTGATATCTATAGATCTCACAGTGAACCTGGAGTCAGGTTTTATCCCATTTTCCCTCTGCTTGTTGACAATCCTTTTTTTTTCTAACCAGTGAATCGCTGGTCCACAGAGGCTTCTTTCTGCCCTAGACTACTTTCACTTTAGTTGGAGCAATGGTATCAATGATGTCTGGAATTTTAGAGAGAACGTTATCTACCAGCATGTTCACGATGTTTGAGTTGGAGGATGAAGGGGGTGAGGTGGGAGAGTACATTTGTTTAACTGTCCTGGATAAAATGCTTTTCTATTCTTTTATACTTATACTTTTCTGTCACAAAGTTCGGACTTAACATTAAAATAGACCTCACGTTTAATACTAGTAATGTTTTCACATTTGACATGACATCTTTTATGTGTTGTGCACGTACACCGCTGTATGCGACGCTATCATCCTGGAAAACATGAATATCTGATATTCTAAAATATACTGCACTAATGAAAAAAATGTTTTTAAAAATGTTCTATAGTATGATGACAATGCTCTTCATGATGTAAAAAAATGTAGATATATCACATTGTGCAGAATAAAACATAAAAAAAATGTAACAGCCTCCTAAACGTGAAGAATTTGGAATGATAAATTAGTCATTAACAAAATATTGCATTTTAGATTTAACTACCTGGTTCAACAATTTAGTTGTTTTATTTTTCCAAAGCACTGTCGACATTCATAAACTAGTGCATTGAACTTTATGCAGTAGAAACACATCATAATCTGCAGCTATTTTGTTTTTATTTACTTTCAAACACACAATAACAAACATTACCTCAAACTTTTCTTATATCTAGGATGAGACAAATCGTTTTCTTCACATAGCATCACATATGTTGTTTATAAATGACGGATCCAATTAGCTAATCAGTGCTTTTAAGCCTTACATTACTAATTTTAGTTGGTAAAATTCACATTTCCTCCTTTATTTACTTTTCTTTGGTTATATCTAAAAATTTGAAGGTTTACTCAATGTTTCATTCTGCTGTAAAAAAATTACATTGTGCACATAAATGTGAAGCAGGATTTTATTTAGAAAACTTTAATTTCTTTCTCTTTAACTCTGTGATGCTTCCATGTTATTGCTTTGTTTTCATTAGTACATCCCAGGGTCTAAGATGCTAATTAATAAAATAAAAAAAGTCAAAGTCTTTTACTTTTGACAAGGTGGATCTCTTGCACCCATGAACAGACACATTCTTAGCTTTAGTAAAGCAATTTTTAAGGTTTAGCCTGAGCTGACTTCACAGTCTAATTATATTTGTCTGCTATGACACCACTTCCCTTTATTATGTTTCCCCAGAGAAGTGAAACAGCTAATTCAATTATTTTAAAGATCTTTGAACCAATTACTAAAATCCTAAATATAAAGTGACTTAATTAAAATGCTAACTGTTGTTGGCCTTATTTTAATAGTTAAGTACATATGTAAAACATTTCTTTAATCAAATAAGTTCACAACAATTGATCTAAAAGACAAATCTTTTTTGTTTAGCAGTAATTGTATATCTTAATTTGAAACTGCAGACAGTATTTTGCAGGTCTACATGATATATGACAAACGGCAGATATTGATTTTCTTTTTATGTTAACATGACGATATTAGTTGCAAAAACTCTCCTTATTTTTCTCTTTTTTATTTTGTGATTTTATGATGATGTAATTTCCTAAGCAGTTTATTTAGGCAGAAGCATTCTGGCCTCTGAAATCTTATCAAGGGCGAGTCAGAATTTGTTCTGACCAGATTTGTTATTTGCAGAGTAGTAATGTATGTCCCTTAAAATATAATACCATGCAAAAAGTGACACTGAAGTCAACTTCTATATCTGAAACATGATTACGATTTGATAAATTGCAGTGCTCCATATTTTTGTAATAGGTTATAATAATCCCAGTTTTAAGAAAAATTATACTTATCCCTGGCTATGAATAGACACCATCCATTTGAATATGTGTTTATTGTTGAAATGGTTGCTAGTCAACTGTGTTTGGATTAAAGTATCTGACTTCTTTCTTTTTAAAGTCCGTATTTAATTTTGGCAGCTTCTAGCTCATTAGCACAAGTAATATGTGTCGTAGTCTCTTTGTATTGACAGTAGCATTGCGTTTGTTCCTTTAAGTGCTCACATGGGATTTAGTGTCATCCAGTTTCCTTTATTGAGTTTTTCTTATGTATTTCTTTGCAGTTTTATGAGACGCTGGCCAGAGGGATGAACTCAGACCAGGAAAGGCCATTCATGTGCAATGCTCCTGGCTGCTCTCAGGTTGGTGTATATCTATATATACCTAGAGTACCTATACGTTTATTTGATGATAGTGCAAGAGTGAAGAGCAAATCTAATTATAAAGCAAACAGCCAGTGTACAGTATGTTACTTGAGGAATACATGGGTAATCTTGCCTCTAGTTCCCTGGTTTAATCTGTATCTTTTTTGACTTTGCTCTAAAATCTCAATTTTCCTTTCCATTCACTCTTTTTCCTTTTTCTCCTCTACATAACTCCTGGTCTCAAAATCCAAACAGCGTTTTCCCACTGAGGACCATCTGATGATTCATCGTCACAAACATGAGATGACCCTGAAGTTCCCCTCCATAAAGAATGACAACATGTTATCAGGTAAGTTACCCCGGCATCACTGTGGACTGATTTGGTGCTACAGTCCAGCAGGTTTCTGATGCAGAGGCTTGCACAGGTCTGCAGATGATGCAGAAGTGACTCAGCCGCAGACATACTTGTCTGTCATCACGAACCTTTATGGCGAGTCCTATACAAGCTGTTTACAGTAATGTAAATCATATGGTTTGTTAGCCTACGGCTCATGTCCTTCTGTTCATACCATATGTGCACACTTCAGCATAATAAAGAGATGCTGACGCCTGAGTCTCCATCATATTGTGCTTTTTTTTTCCTTTCCTAATGCTTTGAGTAATTTACATTTTCCTATTGGTGAGTTTATTTTGAAGTATATGTAATGATTTGCACCTCATCTTGGTGTCATAGATCTCTTTTCCTAGAAGCATCATGCCTCTCCAGCTGTTGACTAAATAAAGCAGAATCTATCTCTTTTATTATTTACATTGACTGGACCACAGGATCAGCTTTTCTAGGCCGGGTGTCAAATAGCCTGCTGTCTGAGTTACAAATTCTCTGAATTACTTGTTGAAGTAGGGAGAAAATGGTCTGCAGTTTAACAATACCCATATGCTAGAGCTTAGTCACACGTGGTGATGTGTCAAAACAGTTTCCTTAGCTTTATCATAAAGTGAACATTATTCGCTTTTCATTGAACAAAAAAAATGTATTTTTAAAAAATGTTTCTGTTAGGGCTTGAATTAAAATCCAATACATTAAAAATCAAGTTCCGCTTGGGGTAAAACTATGTTTTGAGTGCATAAGTTTAACTGAAAGTGTGTGTCAATCCCCAGTCTAGCCAGAATGAGTAAACAGACCACGAGGCATGCTTTTAGCCTTTGAAACAACCGTGATCCTAAAATCACCTTCAACTGTCTGAAACTTGATACGAGGGCACCCCCCAGAACGTCAAGCTGAATGCTGCAGCTTGGCTGAGACCCCCCTCTCAGCAGGAAGAATCTGTTCTTTGTCGGCAAAAATGGTGCTGTCAATGGAGCATCTCCCTCTCAACAACTAAAGGCACTGAAGCTTTTTTTTTCAACAACCAAATGGGTGAGAGTAACTTAAAGTACCTTGAACCCATAGAAACCTTGTCTTATTTTATTACGATGTCTTTTATATGTCAACTTCCTCTACTTGACCCCCTAAAATAAAATTAATTGCAGTAAAAAAACTTACTGAAGTTGCTTAATTAGTAAATGTAATATACTTGGGTTTAATTTAAACTGAATATAAATGCAGTTGTGGAGTAATTTAAAAGATGGTTAGATTATAAAACAAAGCTCTGTCCAATCCATCATCTGAAATTAGAAAAACCAAGGCAACACTGCAAACCTACAAGATGAGTAAAGGCTTTGTTATTTAGAGGCTGTTAAATACTTGAATTTGGACCCGAGTTTTACCTACAAACATAAATACAAACCTAAATGTGAAGCCAGAGCTACAGAGGAAGGGCTTAGAAGAAATTACATTCATTTGTTGGAATTGCCCAGTCAAAGTTCAACTACCTCCTAAACTTCATTGATAATCTGTGGCATTACTTAAAAACTGTTCACAGAGGCTCTTCATTAAATCTAAAAGTTTTTCATCTGTTTTGCAAAAACTGGGCAACAACTTGAGTCTCCACAAATGCAAGGCTGGTCGTGAAATACCTTTGACTCATTTTTATTTGTTTTAAAACAACTTTGAAAAACATGTATTGTTTACTTTCCACCTCACAATCGAGCACTATTTTGTGTTTTTTTTTTTTTATCTCATAAAGTACCAATAAATGTAACTGAGGTTTGCAGTTAGACTGTGACTAAATCTGGAAAATGTCTGGGGAATGAATACTTTTACTCAAGGTAGTGTGTTTTCAGTTAACCTGAGAGGGGATCATTATCTTGTTTTCTGTATTACTCCAAATACACCAGAGTAAGTTTCTATTATAATTTCATTTACCTTAGAAAGGACATAACCTCTCTTGTAGACATAATGTTCTGTGGTGTGTTGGTTTGTTTTATTACTGAGCTTTTCCTCATAGTCTGAAAAAATAAATACTGTTAACTGCTATACGTTGAGTACTTAAAACTTGACAAAATATTCTTTGATTTCCAGACCAGACGCCCACACCAACGCGATTTTTGAAGAACTGCGAAGAGGTTGGACTGTTCAGTGACCTTGACTGCTCCATTGAGCAGGACTTTTGCAAAGCGCAGGAAGACGAGGACAGTAAACAGGTACTACTAAATAGAGAAGAAAGCCTCAGACCGAAAAACCCAGAAAAACCTAAAGCCACACCCCTCCGCAAGGGTTGAGTTATAAACCGCTATCTGGTTAAATCTTTAGTCATAAATAGATGTTTACCCTCTGTGAGCTGATAAAGCATCACAACTAGATTAAGAACACCCTAAACCTCACACCACAATGCACTGTTTTAGGATGACCACACATTTTTGTGTGCTACATTATTGTTAATCTATTTGCACCTTTCTGTTTAAGGTATGCACCTTTCAGTAGTAACACACCAGGTCTAGTAGATAAAGATTTGTCACCCACCACAGATGAACAGAACTGAGAACGGCTTCTTCACCTCTAACTTCAAACAGTTCCCCATCCATCTCTGAAGGAAGGAGAGACATAGTTCTTTTAAGAAATAAAGTCAGACCACTGAGGCAACATCTTGGCTCTTACAGCAAAGCCTGACAAACTGGCCTGACCATCCTGCATGTAAGCAGAGGCCCAACACGTTATATTTGTCAAAGGGCATCATCATTTATGCATTATAGGTCTGCCATGTTGCATCTTCACCTGGGACATGGATACAAGTCAAATCAGCAGAAGACAGACTGCTTATTTAACGTCTGGGAACATGTGCAGAGCATGCTGCAGCTAAGCTGTTTTCTGGGACTTTGGCTCAGGAGGCTGTCTGTGTTCAGGTCAGCCATGTCTAGCCTGCCCAGCCTGTGTGGTTTATGACGGGAGGCTCTGCTAAGTCAGCAGGAGACGAGTCAGAGCAAGACAATATAGGGGTGTAATACACAATAGTCAGAGAAAAGCAGTGAAAGCTCTGAAACATCTGAAAAGCTGCAGTTAGCCAGCAAGAATGAAAAATAGTCTCATAATTATGTGCTGTGCAACAACACATTTTGATTATTTTGATTTTGGGGGAGGGTCTCTGATCCAAACAAGTTGGAGGTTATGCATACATGATTAAATGCATATATTATTCACTATGATAATACTCAGTTAAATGTGCTTAAGCAAGTTGTAGGAAAACCACACATTTTTTAATTACCCTTCAACAGCTTCTGGCACAATTCTGTCTGAACATCAGACCATGTATCTAGGTGTTGATTTAAAGTAATTTTGCCGGTATTCCTTCTTCCTCTTCATTCCAACCACTTCGTGCAATGCATATTCTGATATTGCCATGGGAAATGCTTGACAGCTAGTATAGTATTCTTTGGTTTGAAAGTTTCACCTCAAATACTCCAGAGATTCTTCTTGTCATTGCGGCCAAATAGGTTGGTTTTAGTTTCCTATGACCATAAAGCCATTTGGGTCATCCAAAAGGGCATCTACACATTTTCGTCCAGCTTAATGGTGGTAATTTTGTTATGGGCACTTTTTTATTTCAGCTCTCTCTTTGTCTATGCCAACGTAAAGCTAGCTTCACCGTGGACATTGACAGTTGTGTTTTAGGGTTTTCCAGTTCACGAAAGTTTGGAAAACATGTGGTTTCATCGTTATGACAGAATTGTTCATTGGTTTATTGCCTTTGCCATGGAGCTCATGTTGGTGTCTGTATTTTAGCAAAATAACTCAGAAAGTAATGTATGGATTAATGATTGGAAACACACATCAAAAATAATTTTGAAAGGATGAAACAACTTCTGTGATTACTCTTACCTCAAACCTGTTGAAAATAGACTGTGCTTAAATGGCAGGCCCATGCTAGGACACAATTTACTTGAACTTAATTAAATAATCTTAAGAATAAATGGTCAAATATCCAACCAAAACTTTGCTAGGCCTTGCTGAAGGCTTAAAATACTCAGTTTTGCTCAAACGTTCTAAGAAATACTAATTAATATGGATTGTTAAAGCTGAGCCTACATGTATAATTCTGAACCTGAATAAAATTGAAAAGTATGAATTCGAAATGATGCTATTGCAAAGTAAAAGAATGGTTCACATTTAAAAGCTCAAAATTAAAGTGACATTCATGCCAATGAGGCAAGTACGTACTATTCCAACACGTGAACCCAATGAAAAGACCCCCATATGGAAAACAAATTAAAAAAAACATAACTGAAAATGCAAAATATTGTTAGTCCAGAACTATTTTGCAATGGGTGTTATACATGACTGAGCCTACAGAGAGTTTCCAGGGAACCTGGTCTTCATTAGACTGTCAGTTTGTCACAAATGGAACGTGGAAAAGCTTGTAGAGGATAGTTTATATAATTCTTCATTACAGCTTCAAGATGGGTGTAAAGGAAGGAAAAGCTAAATTGTTGCACATATGTACTGTTGTGCTTCATTCTTATCCTTGTGTGCACACTTTGTTATTTTTATTTTCTCACTTCCTCTTTTCAGAACATCTCACTGCATGGCCAAACAGGTCAAGGTCAGCACCAGCAGTCCCACGCACGGATGGCCAACCATGATACCAGCATAGTGATCCAGCAGGCCCTTCCCTCTCCTCAGTCCAGCTCCGTCATCACTCAGGCTCCCTCCACCAACAGACAGATAGGGTGAGTGAAACACAAAACCAAAAACAATTCAGGAAGAAATCATCATTAATAACAACAAGTACACACACTCTGCATGTAGTCTCTTTGCCTTTCTTCCTTTTTTGCATTTATGTGAAGCATCAACAGATAAGGGCATAGGAAGAAATGCTGTCACACAGCAACCGATCTGACAAATGGCAGATTGTATCCTCTCACCTCAAGTGTGGTCCTGTTATAGTGACAGCCTTAGGCTGAGCCTAGTCCTTTGTGTTCCTGCCAGCTGTCATCCCTCTGTCGTCTCTGAGGTAATCTTAGTGTTTAGTTACATTTCGAGCGCTGTATGTGGGGCCAGAAATTCATGTTTTGCTGTTCATTAAGCATTGTCCCAGAACAGAGCATGCCAAAGGTCTCTGAGGAATAGATTAGGTTATTGTTCAAACCTCAGCTGTGAGTATATTTACTGGAGTTTTGGAGTTTTTCCATGTATTAAGATATAGTTTTTTTCATGTTTATGTGAATTTCAGTCACCATAGAGTTCATTTGCTGGTACCACTGTAGATTGGAGCATCAGTGATTGAGTGCTTATTGTAAAACTGATTATTTAGTGTTCAAGCACATTTTTGTATAGGCATAATCTGACCTTGTAAAAACACTTGCAATATTTTTCTCTGTCTTTTTAACAATGATTTATGAAAGTATTAATAATCCTAGAAATTTCCCCCATCTTTTCCGACCAGTGAGGTTGGATGTAGAGTGTCTACGGAGATTTATTTTGAAGTCTTGCCACAGATTGTCAGTCTCGACTGTGACTGAGTCATTCTAACATATGAATAACCCATGCATATGATTTTGCAGCCTCTAACGGATTTCCATCCAGGACTTTCCTTTATTTAGCTGCACTCATCTAACCATCAACCCTGCCCATCTCAACTGTGGATCTTTGGAGTTCCTCCAGAGCTACCATGTGTCTCTTGGCTGCTAACCAGTTATTTCTCCCTTTGCCTGGCCTGCAAGCTAGTGGACCGCCAAGTTTTGCCATGCAGTACTTTTTTCATTCTTTAGATGATGACTCAACTGTGGGGGTATTTTTTTATCACCTATTCCTGCTTCAAAAATTTGTTTTTTTTTTTTTGTCCTTTGACAACCGTCAACTGTCCAAATTCAGTTCTTATTTCTTAGCTCCAGCCACATTCACACTTTTGCCTGAGCTTTGTCATTGGAACCCAGGCCTGTTGCTACCTAGTAAAACATTGAGATGGCTCAGTGTTAAGCTGGTCCTGTGTTCAGGGTGTCCTGTGTAGATTTACAGCTCGAGGAGCTGCTGAATATTGGATGGGAGGCCCATCTCTAAGCCTGAGTGACACCTCGTCTGGCTCTTTGTTGAGCACAGAGATGGAATTTCATCCCTTCGGAGGAGCAGCAAATCACTGCCAGTAACAGAGACCGTGCTAGGCGCTGCTTCACCTGAGTTCACCTGTCAATATGAACTCCCTACCTCTGTGACGCACAGTTTCTCTGCCTATATTCATAGCTTGTAGTTTCTGCTACATCTTCTGCACTTCAGTAAGAAAGTTGTTGCAGTTTAATAATATCTTGCATTGCTGTAAAAGCAAGAGACTGCTACCAAAGGTAAATTCTGTGACAGCTATTATTTGAGAAGACCAAGCTGCTCATTCATGTGCTGAATCTGTGGAAGTGCTGCTTGTTTACAGGGAGTAATGAATCCTGACACATGAATAGGAAGAGTATTTTCACACAGGAGAAAACCGAGCTGGAAATTTTTACATGAGCAGGATGTAAATCAGTGCTTCCACAGGAAGACATTAGGACTAACCTAAGTCTTTGTGCACAGGATTTCTTTACAAGGACATCCAACATGAAAAAACTTGCTTTACAAGCGAGTTTGTCCTGAAACAGTTACGCAAGCTGTGATTCCTTGCAATGAGTTTAATTTGCCAAGTGCAAGGTGAGTTATTTTTGTCAAAATTTTGATTTGTCATCTCTGTTGGGTAGATGAAGCCCTTGCATGAATTTAAAAGCATGTTTATTTCCAATTTAACCTACGAGTCTGTTTAACCATAAATTATTTATCAGTCACCCTTGTCAAAAATGGTGATGTGTATCAATACCTTTGTCTGTACACTTTGAGGAGCCGTGCTTTGAACATTTCACTAAATAACAGACTAAATCAAACAAACTATTAGAATTTGGTCTCACATCACGCTGCTTTCTCATTTTGTTCCTCTGCTCTGCCAAGTGCACAGAATGAGCATCAAATAAATTAGGATAACAAGTCATTTTCATTGCTCCACAATGTTTACTAAAAAGCTTTGAGGCTTGGAATCAATTAGGATTGGTTTTCCTCAAGCCCATTTACTTCAGGACCGAATTGAGCCTGAAGCTGTGAAACCTGAGGACGGCTTTCTCTTTTTCTCTCCTTTCCTCGACTCTGAGTCCTCGAGGTGGGTCTTTGGGGACCTGCGTTGACACAAAACAGTGTTAAAACCAGGCATAAGAAACAGCCAACAGATCCTAATGTCACAGCTCGTGTCATTTCATACGGAAGGCTCTGACTGCTCTCTACCTTTTTGATCATACACAGCTGGTGCTGTGTAATGTCCCAGTTTAGTATAATAGACATTACTGGACAATCATGGGAGATATAGAGTTTTGTGGAAACCTCCACCTCTTGACTTATACGATGGGGGCACAAGTTAATAAATGTGACATTCTCCTTTTTTGCTCAATACGGTAATTTAGCCCAGTTGTTTTCATTGTAAAAAGGGTCAAGCTGAAAACATCTATTTTAATTAAATGATTGGAGTCCAAGTGTGGGAAGATAACAGTTATTTATGATAACACAATGATAAAAGTTGCTGAATTTCCCCTTTGTGTGACAATAAGGGATTATTCTATTCTATTCTAATGACATTTTTAAGTATTTCCTGTTACTTAAGACTTGGGTGTTCCTCTGTAATACTTTTTAATTACATGAAGATTGATTACTTTTGTTGTAAAGTACCTTTTGTTGTGAATTGGCACTATATAAATAAAAGTGAATTGAATTCAAACCCTCGACTTGAGAGAACAAGGCATCCCAACCATTCAATTTGGATTTGGATTTTATTTGATAGACCATAGACAAATAAGTAAATTACTGTGAATTGGACTGAGAATGATTCATTATTTCTTAACTTAAAAAAAAGGATGAAACTCTAAAAAGTACAGTGCAGCCAATCCACGTGCGTATAACTTAATAAAAGTACAAAAGCAGCTGTTCAGAGGTTTATTAGAGAACATGGATGAACACGCAGCATTGAGACCCAGGAACAGAGCAGATATGGCCTTGAAGTGGTTATGTACTCAGTTTATGTTATGAAATAATACCCCAATTTTTGAACATCTCCATCATCTTAAAACAGAAAGATTGTAGCACCACTGCAGACGTACCAGGCTGACCGACATGTTGGGCAAGGAGAGCATTTATCATAGAAGCAGCTGTATGTAGAAGAATGACCCAGTCAGAGTTTAGACGGGGATGCAATTGAGAGTCTTTTATGCAGGACTCGAGATTTAATGTATACCCTGGCTGAGTTTGAGCTATTTTATAAAGATTGGAGCAACACTTGATGATGAGTAAAGCTGGTAGAGACAAATCCCAAAAGATCAGCAGCTGTAATTATAGTGAAAAAACAGTATTACAAACTGTTGACTGAGAGGACCTGAAATAAATGCATGCCATACTTTTTTTTAGATTTTCTTCCTCTTTACAATTAACAACTATTTTGTGTTGGTGTCATAAATTTCTTCTTAAATCCACTACGCTAATTGGGTGCATTGTGAGTACATTTGAAAAGTTCAGGGGGTGTGAATACTTTCGCAAGAGCCTAGCTGTTAGAAGGTGCAAAATAATATACCTTAAGTGTAGGTGAGTCATCATTAACCATCAGTGTGTGAAACTAAAAGCTGCAACCCTCAAACCACTGCATGCTTTTCTCAGGCAATTTTGGTTTTTGACCATCTAACCAGCATAAGTTTTGAAGATCCTGTTTATTACTTGTATTGAAAGAATATTATTGTATTATATTTTCAGAAATGTGCAAATTTAAAACAGCTTTGAACTTGCTATCCATGACACTCGTTTATGGTTTGCCCCTTCTTTGCACATAACCTTTGAGCATTTTTTTGAGTTGTCACATTTATACCTTAGCTTGCATTCTTGCTGATGTTCCACCCTAGGTGCACTGCATGCACCATGCTGAGTTTTATAGGAAGTCAGATCGTGGTTTTGTTTCCCATGCTGCTTTAAATGCGCATCGTTTTTCACACCTTAGTCGGCCAGCTACTTGTGGTCCTTCTTTTTGCCTTTAAGGGATGTAGCACAAATATATGTTGCTCTTCATGTGAAGGCTTGGGTGATAAAAAAGGTTTTCTGTAAGCCTCTTGTGTCTTTGCAGAGAGATTTGGTGGTATGTCAACTGATTATTTAGGACCATGGTTTGCTGGTGGTTAGTGACGCCTGCCAAGTGTGTGATTTATACAAGAAATGTTTGGGAAAACTTTTTTTTTTTTACAATAAAGGTTGTGTTCTTTCCATTGTTATAACAAGGTAAGATCCTTCAGTGAACGGACACTTTTATTGATTTTTTGCGAAACAGTTTTCATAAAACTTTGCATTAGAGTCGCCTTTTTCTAAATGTATTATAATAAACTGTGTTAAATCATTCATGTATGGACAATAGCAGATAAAAAAAGGCTTTCCTTGGAGCAAAAACTGTCCTAATGATTTTCACTATTCAAACTAAGCAATGTTTTATTGTTTTTGATTAGATTGGTATCACATCCTTTGTGCAAAGTGTAGGGTTTTTAGAAAATCTTTCCATCTAAAACGTGGGTCCCCTTTGTACATCAGGCATGACAGGCAGTGATAGGCAGCAGTAGATAGACGGATGTATGTAGGGTAATAAATTGCGAAAATTAAAAGACAGAGAGAAAGCAGGATGTACATCTGACCTGAATTAAGATGAGCTCATTGTGTACTGCTGTGGGTTTAATAGTGCGTTTGTAGAGGAACGCCCAGACTCTGTTCCCCTCTCATTCCAACAGGCCTGTGTCATCTCTGCCCCGGGGCCACCACACATGCAGGCTCCTGCAAATGCAACTCACACATAGGGATGTGTCTTGCTTCTCCGGGGTAAACGCAGGGATTGCAGCATGGGGAAGTGCGGGGGATCAGAGGTGGACAAGGAGGAGGAAAGATGAGATCAGAGGTGGACGGAGAAGAGGAAGAGGGGTATTAGGAGGTAGATGGAGGAGGGGAAATGGAGGATCAGGTGGATGGAGGAAACTCAGAGGAGAAGAGAGGCATTCCTAAACCATCGGGATGGTCACTTGTTGGAGGTAGAAGGAAGGACAGAACACATGTCTGTACAAGGAAAGGAAAAGAATCATGTCTAGATGGCAGAGGGGAAAAAAATAGCATTCGAAGAATGAAGGCGTGAAAAGGACTGGTTCAAGATCAGAAAAAAAATCTGAGGGTAGAAATAGCAAGCAACAAGAAAATACATGAATCAACACAAAGTAAATTAATTTCAGCGAGGGACTAAATTGCAAATAACTTATCAGATTTATTAGCATGTTTATGTTTGATGGAAAGCTTTGGAAAACTGCAGCGATGAAATGTGAGAAAGTGAAAGGAATTGTGTCTGCCAGCTGTTGCAAAACCCGCGACGGCAGATGTCAAGCCAACTTGCTCAGAGATGTCTCATGCCGAGTACTTTACCTGACTCACTGCTGGTAGAACGGTATTGAACTTTTTTTGATAGTAGAAAAAAAGCATTCCTGTTTAAATATTTCCTAAATTTAAACAGAGACAGAGTAGATGTACAGTAGCCTGCAAAGGACCTCATACAGCATCCCATTTTGGCATTTTCTGACATTACAACAACAACATACTGTAATGTATTTTATCAGGGTTTTTTTTTAAGATGTAGGCTTAAAAAACGAGCATCATACTAAAAAGGTTTTCTTTTCAAATAAAAATCTGAAAAGTGTGGCATATAGTTTTATCCAGCCTGTCTGAGTCAGTATTTTTTGCAACCACTTGTTGCAACCATTAAAGCTGGAAGTCTTTTGGGTAACAGTGGCTTACAAAAGTATTCGGCCCCCTTGAACTCTGTCACATTATGGCCACAGACATGAATCAATTTTATTGGAATTCCACGTGAAAGACCAATAAAAAGTGGTGTACACGTGAGAAGTGAAACGAAAATCATACATGATTCAATTTTTTTTTTTTACAAATAAATAACTGAAAAGTGATGTCTGCGTAAATATTCAGCCCCTTTGGTCTGAGTGCATGCAGTTGCCCATAGACATTGTCTGATGAGTGTTAATGACTAATCTAATGCCAGTACAAATACAGCTGCCCTGTGACGCCCTCAGAGGTTGTTTAAGAGAATGTTGGGAGCAACAACACCATGAAGTCCAAAGAACACACCAGACAGTTCAGGGATAAAGTTATTGAGAAATTTAAAGCAGGCTTAGGCTACAAAAAGATTTCCCAAGCCTTGAACATCCCACAGAGCATTGTTCAAGCAATCATTCAGAAATGGAAGGAGTATGGCACAACTGTAAACCTACCAAGACAAGGCCGTCCATCTAAACTCACAGGCCAAACGAGGAGAGCGCTGATCAGAAATGCAGCCAAGGGGCCCATGGTGACTCTGGATGAGCTGCAGAGTTCTACAGCTCAGGTGGGGGAATCTGTCCTTGGGAGAACTATTAGTCGTGCACTGCACAAAGTTGGCCTTCATGGAAGAGTGGCAAGAAGAAAGCCATTGTTAAAAGAAAACCATAAGAAGTCCCGTTTGTAGTTTGCCACAAACCATGTGGGGGACACAGCAAACGTGTGGAAGAAGGTGCTCTGGTCAGATGAGACCAAAATGGAACTTTTTGGCCAAAATGCAAAATGCTATGTGTGGCAGAAAACTAACACTGCACATCACTCTGAACACACCATCCACACTGTCAAATATGGTGGTGGCAGCATCATGCTCTGGGGGTGCTTCTCTTCAGCAGGGACAGGGAAGCTGGTCAGAGTTGATGGGAAGATGGATGGAGCCAAATACAGGGCAATCTTGGAAGAAAACTTCTTGGAGTCTGCAAAAGACTTGAGACTGGGGCGCAGGTTCACCTTCCAGCAGGACAACGACCCTAAACATAATCATATTCATGTGTTAGAATGGCCCAGTCAAAGTCCAGATCTAAATCCAATCGAGCATCTGTGGCAAGATCTGAAATCTGCTGTTCACAAACGATGTCCATCTAATCTTGCTGAGCTGGAGCTGTTTTGCAAAGAAGATGGGCAAGAATTTCAGTCTCTAGATATGCAAAGCTGGTAGAGACAAACCCTAAAAGACTGGCTATGCTCTATAGGCATTATACTACTGGGACTTTAGGACAATTTGACCGGACTCTCCTCATCGGGGGTAAAATATGTCGGCCCACTCCTCTCAGCCGTCCTGTCTCCATACAAAAGTAAGCTTTTTAGAAATTTGTTTAAATGCCCACATTTCCCGACTTTCTCTGTCTTGAGCAGCGTCACTTGTCAGCGCCAAAATGTGCCACATCGCCAGATAAAACAAGAGACAGACATGGAAGAAGCAGCAATCGTAGTTGTGCTTCTGTTTGCTATGTTGTTATATACTGTTTCGCCAGTAACTCTTCTTACAAAGTCGGTTGTTTGGTGATGTCCGCTCATTTTCATCAGAATTATGACCAATCAGCATGACACAACCACAGCTCCCGTCCAGTGAATCTGCCTGTCCATATCCGAGTACATACCCCCCGGCTAGTGCTGTGTTGGTCCCTGAAATGGCCCCAAAAATGGCCCTCTCTGTCCGGCCCGGTGAAGTGGAGACCCTCTCATATGGGGAAGTTCTAGTAAAATTACCCTGAAGTTATATCTTAACCTCCCCACAGCATGATGCTGCCACCACCTTGGGTAACTGTGAGGATGTTGTTTTGGTCTAATTTGATCGAAGCCCCTTTAGCAAAGCCTATTGTGGGGTTCTTATAGCTCTCTTTCAACAATAGCTTTCTTCTTGTTACTCTTTTACAAAGTTTAGTTTATAACATTAAAAGTTATAAAGCGCTCCAGCTTATCTGGAGTGCAGCTATGTTTTTTTTCAAGCTTAGCTGCAGCTGGCAGGTTTATGTTTGGATCGTGCTCTTTCTGCTTTCAGATGATGGATTGAATAAGGCTCGATTAGATCTTTAAAGCTAACTACATGTATGTCATTTTTTTTTCAATCTAAACCCTGCTTCAAACTTTTTAAACTTTATTCCTGACATATAAGGTGTGTTTCTTGTTTGTCCGCAAACCTTTGAACCATTCACAGAACAGCTATATTAATGCTGAGATTCAGTGAGACAAGTGGGACCCTTTGTACTGATTAGTCACTTATAAAGGCAGATAGTTTTATTGGATTTTATTTATAGGGGGGTCAGGGTAAAGTGATCTCAATACAAATGCAAGTCACACTCTGAATTTTATTTTCAAAAAATCTTGGGAACCCTTATTGTTTTCTTTCCAGTTTAAAGTTATGCTCTACTTCATGTTGATCTTACAAAAAATATCCCAAGTAAAATACACTGTTTGTGCTTGTAACACGAAATATGAAAAAGTTGAAGGCATGGGAATACTTTTGAGAGGCATCATATGATAAAGCTAATTGGTAAAAAAAGAAGTGTTATTGACAGCCGTTCATCAACTTTACTTTGGCAGGGGTTGACTCAGCTTGTGGCCCCCTAATGTGAGGACACCCCATCCAAGATCCTTCCCAGTGAAGCTCTTTCACCGCATCCATCTCATCTCTAGCACGTTAATAAAAGTCGGCCTGTGTTGTAACCCATTACAGCTGATTTATTTGATCAGATTCGTATTATTTCCTCAGTCCAAGCCCCATGGCACTCTCCTCCCACCAGTGATTAAAGGCAGTAAATCAGGGGCAGGTCCTGCGCAGTGTTTACTCTAAGAGCCAGGCAGCTGCAAGCTGTTTGAGGCCCTTGTTTCTTTCTCTGTTTATCACGGTTCCCATGACGACTGCACCACCATCTCCCAAATGTCTGGAACTTGGCCCTGGGCTGTTTTGGTTACGTTCAAAACTTTTTAGCTGCTGCGTCTATCCCGAGCTCACAGTGACTTCACCCAGCGAGGAGCCAGTGCAGCGATCCTGGATGGGTCCAGGAGAGAAAGAGAGGGAAAGTGAGGCGCAGAGGAGAAGAGGGAGGGAGGGACAAAATCAAGGGGTATGGAGGCACTGGGTGGGGGGAGGGAGAAAAGCCAAGAGCATTACATCATTGCTGGAGTGGAGTCAAAAAGGGAAGGACGTGAGTCAGTGGACTGAGTGAACCTCTCTCCGTCTCTCGGTCGGTTTGGATGACGGCCAGGCCGCTTGTGTTTTAAGTCCCCACACTTGAGCTGGAGTTGGGGACTGAGGGTGGTAAAGCTTGGTATGTGCACACTACAGGTTTGGTTTGATTAGAGCAGAGAGACTTGAGTTCAAGTATGACCACCCTGAGGGGCCCCTGAAAAAAAATTTTTTTTTTACAGGATTAACAAAACGAAAAAGCAGCTTTCTCTTCCATTTGGAAAAGAAATATTAGGAAACATGCCAGTCGAAGGAGAGAGCAAAACAAAAAGCAGTAGAAGGGTTCAGGCAGGAAAGAAGATACAGTAATGATGTCATGGTGGAGTGAAGGTGGGCGGCGTTGGTGGTACGCTGGTGGTTCTTGGGCGGGGATAGAGAAGGGGACCGAGGCACTCAGTAATGTGAGAGTGCAGGGTCAGGACTGTGGAGTGTCTACCTGCTCCCCTCAGGGCCCTACGGCGCAGGCTATTATCAACCCCTCAGCCGAGACTGTTATTATTCACTCATATCCATACACACAGGTTCCCACAGCCCAAAGTGCAGAACGACTACAACTAAGTTTTATTTTGTTGTTGATTAATTGTTATTCATCAAGTTTTTAAGGGGATTATAAGCACAAGAACCCACTAACTTTCACAAGAAACAAAATAGCTCATGTATATTAAGTTAATTAAAAATAATTTACGATCAAATCATTAGATGAAAACTGCAAATATCATAAAACACAATGTCTTAAATGATAAGGATGTGTTTTTTTTGTTTTTTTTATAATAGCCATACATTGCTTTATGTGTCATGCTCTCGGAGACGTCTTGACATCTTGAAAGAGCCAGCACAGAGTAAATACACTGAGGAAGTGCTGTCAGATGTGAGTGTTTTTTCCCCCTCTGGTGAATCGGCGGACTGTTTTTGTGTGGGGTGGTGACAAACACAGACTTTGTGTTAGCTATGCTAACAGACAGGTGCGGGAGTACAGCCTGTAACTGACTCAAAGGGGCCTTTCTTTCACTAGAAAGCAAGAGGCTACATACCTGAGCCGTGTCACATGTTCAAGCTTATTTGTGGTGTACCTGTTGAGTGCTATTGTGGTTTTTCCTCTTGCCTCAAAAGAAATTGAAGTCGGGTTTAATAATCTATGTCGCATATATTCTTGCATGCATAACTACTAGCATCCTTTCCCCTTTATCTTGTTATATTACAGCCTAACTAAATCGTTTTTTCTCTCTCCTCTGCATGCCATCAAGCGCTACGGTAGCCTTTTAATCATGCATTCATTTCAGTCAAGTGTGTGGCAACAGAGACGAACCAGAATCATGAAGGACAGTGGGCCCTGGAGAGCAGGGTTGAAAGACACTGATCTCCACCATTCCATTGTAGCTCTGATTATAGGCTATGTCTCTAGGTGCAGGTTTTCTAGCCCTGTATTCTGCTCCAACTGCTGTCATCGCCGGGCTTTTTGCTTTGTTACATTTCTGCCACATGTAGTGTTTTACATTAAGGTCAGAAAGTTCATTTTTGGTGCAATCAGACCAGTGTACTTTTCTCCACATATTGTCTAGTTCCACTACATGGGCTGTGGTTAACATTTGAAACTGGACTTCCTATGGGCTTCCTTTCTTTCAACAATGGCTTTCTTCTTTCTCCCCGTTTTTAAAGTCAAGATTAGTTGAGTATGCAGCTAAATGTTATCTTGATACTCCCACTTGAGCTGTGGATCTCTACAGTTCCTCCAGAGTTATTATAGGCCTATTGGCTAGATCTCTGAATAATGAGCTCCTTCCCTAGCTTTTTAGTTTAGCTTGACACCATTTTGGTAGGTTTGCAGTCGTTACATTTTTAAATGGAGTTTGAACTGTAGAAAATTGTATTTAGGTGTATCCAAGGAAATATTGCCAGAATACAAATGCCTGCCACACTTTTCAGAGTTTTACTAGATGTGTCGTTTTTATTCCACTTTTAAGCTTTGCACTTGTTTTTGTTGGTCTAAAAATAAGATTCCATAACTGGTTGTGGTTGTAATGTGGACTATGTAAGAAAAAATAAAGGGTTATAGATACTTTAAAAAGGACCGTACGATTAAAAAATATATAATTTTACTACTTATAATTTGGCATGTGAGCAGGACAGTAAAACTAAAGGAAAATCAATCTTTAAAGCTGGACACATTAGAATAGTGTAAATAAAAATATGTGGTTCAACTAGAATTGTTCAGCTACAAAATCCAATTTGCTCCACTTGGAGCTCTTGTTTTATGTCCACAGAGCACACAAAATCCTTTGGTTGTTTTTGCAAACTAGATTTTATTCACCACCCAACTGTTGCTTTATTGTCTTGGACATTTTCAGAGTATTAATAATGATGCAAATAGTGTAGATGTAAATGTTAAATGGCGCTACACAGCTCATTGTACTTTCATGACTTTCCCCATGTGGAAATGCTTGGATTTGCTGCATTACTCAGGTGTCATAAGTGCTGTTAAATGGATGTGATTGTGATAAATTGGGAAGTTAGACGGGACTGACAAGCAGTCAGATGGTAATAGTCCTGTATGTGTGTGTGTGTTTGTGTGTATGCGTGTGTGTGTGTGTAGCAATCTAAAGTGTCTGAGGCGTAAATGCACTTTTTTAGGTCTGGAAAAATATAGGTATTTATTCAGGTGGGGGACTGTTTGCTCCGGTGCACCCCTCCCCATTTTGCCATCAGTCCTTCATCGCTCGTTATTTCGGTAAATTAAAGTGTGATGCCTTCGACTGATTCCATGAATTCATTCAACACACCTTACCTAAACACTTCTGCCCAGTTATTTTTTTGTGTGTGTCTCCTAAAGAAAACTGAGTGTTATTGACTGCCGAGCAGCAGCATTCATCCTGATGATACTGATAACTGGAGAATTATTGATTTCACTGCCGTGAGTTATTAAATAATCATGCACAGAGTGCTGTTTTTAGGCTGTATGTAACTTTAGGCATAGCCTACATGCGACCTGCAGCTGGAAACTGATGTTCTGACAAGTGCGGATTAAGCGGCAGTTATATAAATGATTTGACAGCATGCAGATGTAGGTAGTGTTGTTTAGCCATGCAATTGAGACGTGACTGCTGTCACTAGCTGAAGCTTATTGCCGATCTCTCTGCATATTATTTATTTATGTAGCCTCCAGTATCCCTTGGCCAGTTGTTCTGAGCACTTTTTTTTGAGGTCGCTGAAGACGATTTTCACCACTGGTCCTCCACTGCTACATCAGAGCTCATCACATGTGGTTGCTGAGAAAAAACAAAAAAAAAAACAAATTTATTATTACTCATTAAGCATAACCACTTTAAGTACTCATTTATTTCTATGACAATATTTCCTTTTGGTGTTTAAAGTGGATCCAAATGATGTCAACAAGAGCATGCTGGGAGCAGAAGAACTTAATTAAGCTGTGCTGAAAAGAACCTTCCATTATAAACCTTAACAGTTATTTGCCTAATTCTGCTTTATGTGACATTGTGTATAATTCAGGAAGATACTTTATAGTTTATGTTCCAATTTTGACGTTAAAACAGTCTAGACTTAGTGTATGTATACTTTTGATTTTGATGAAAGTAATACAAAAAAACATAAAAATTCTACCTCTCTTTATTCTGACAAATAAAAAAAATAAAGATGTCTGACAGTAAAGAAAAACAGTTTTTTTTGGTATTTCTGAAGTCTATTCTACTATTTGGTATAAACTGTAGCTGTTTAACTTTTAGAGGAGTAAATTAGATACATGTAAACCACCATAAAAGATTAAATGTTACACAAAATTGATTATAGTTTAAACATGAGGAACCGCTAATTCAAATATAAACAATCACATTTTCTCTTTTAATTTTTCATCATTTATGAATTTTATACTTTCTTGTTTTTACTTTTGTCCAGTACTGTGTTATATCCTAGATAATCCAACTGGATTATATGAGCATTTACTTAATTATATTTTATCACAGGTTGGATAAATGTATCTGAAAATTATTAGAACCAATTTACTGGGTGGGTTTTATTGCTTTTATAACCAAAACTGTGCTCTAAAAGTTTGAATTGAAAGTTTATGTTCATGTTTTTAACTATATTAATAGAATGTTTTATTTAAAAATTGTTCATTTGGATTTTAGGATTTGAATCCTAGAATTACAGATATTAAGAATCCATTTATGAGATGTTTCCTGGTGGTTATTAATATATATCTAACAAAATCAGCATTTTGTTTGAAGTGTTTCTCCAACCATGAGTCAGTTTGTGCCTCACAGGGGGCGTGTTGTATTCACTTCAACAGATGAGGACTTAAAGTAATTTTCTAAAATTAACTTATTGTCTACGGTAAGGAAATGTGTCTTATTAGCCTGTTTGATTATAACTACAGTGAGAAAGTTACCTGAAGTTATTTAAATTATTTCAGTGGACACAATCTGTGTGTCATACCATGTTTTCTGTAAGTAATTTATGAAGAAAAGTAAATATAAATGTGATTCAATGTTTTTATGAATCCCTTTTCTATACCAAGATGGAAAAAATCAGAAAAATATTTGCCTACAAATAAAAACTGATTTACTGTATTTAGCTAATTGGAACAGGACCCTTTTGTTATGATTACAAAATAGAAAATAGGGATGAAAGTTTAAACCCCAACATACTGTACCAACCAGAGAACTGATCCAGATCTGATTAGACAGATGTTATCGTTGCTACATTACAGTCAGTACAACAGTACAACCTGACATTATGTTGTGTGTGTTTGTGCATATTTTCAGGCCTGTCCCTGGCTCCCTGTCCTCACTACTACACCTACGAAACAGACAGAGACAGCCTCTGCCAGCCTCCATGCCTGGAACCCTGCCAGACCCAACCATGCCTGGCTCCTCGGCTGTGTTGATGCCCGTGAGTTTAACAGCAGATTACAGTGCATGTTGACTTGTTGAGTCCACTGTATGTGCTGCCTGTACCATATACGTTAGAGATATTTTTCTGTCACTATAAAACTACTAATCTGCACAGTAAATCAGCTCCTGTATGAGTGAGGGATTCGTCCTGTGGGTTTAGGTTTTAAACTCTCGTCTTAAAAAGATTTAGAACCACAGTGTGTACCAGAAATAATAGCCACGTGTGGAAAGCTCCGCATATCAGGATATAACATATGTTCTCATTGTAACTCAAGACAAGCTGTGTTTATGGTAAAGAAACGTCCCTCCCATGTTTATTAAATTAGGAGCTAAGTGATTTGGGGGAAGATTGACGGTTCAGGAAAGGGGTGCAGGTTTGGGTGATATTTTTACACAAAACACACTTACTGCAATTAAGGTTGTGTGTCAGGTTCTAGACCTAAGTCTCTGTGGACACAGGGTGGAGGAAGGGGCTAACGCAAAAGGAGGGGCGCCATTTCTGTGAGAGAGCAACACATCCAGCAGAAAGCTGAGAGGCCAGAGCACTGGTCTCTCCCACACATATATACACATATATGCTTTTAGACGCTGAAACAAAGGGTTCTGCTTTCCTGCTTACATTTTCATGGCGAATGCTACTCACATTATCACCCTTTGCACAGATGACCTCTCACCCCTGTAAGCTTACCCAGCTGATTTCCTGACATTCACATCTCAGGTGTCAGTCAGAGGCAGACCACATCAGCACACATTGATACAGATTAAAACTCTTTAACCCGATTTAAACCCTGTGTGCTGTAGACCGACTTTGACTGACCCAAGATTTAATGCTTCTTGCTGTCATAAAGTCACCACAGTACTATCAAAACCGCACACACACAAATATATATATTGCACTGGCTTCCTGTGTTAAGTCCCGCCGTTCTGGCTTCCTGTTTTGGGTCAGCTCCAGTTATCATCACACAAAGCCGTGCAACAGGCAAGCCTGTCATGTGAAATCAGCCTCTCACGTTCACTCATCTAATCTATTGTAGGTTAGAGGCTATGAGTCTAACACTTTTGCCCTGATGGTCATTTTGTGACAGCAGTCATGGTATCTCACCCACATCTGGGGAAAAAAAACATAATTCCAGCAAATCCGTGCCACACTGTTTAAACTGTTACTGGTATAAAACTTTTACAACCATAGGATTTCCTCTAGTTCAAAATGATGCTCTACTTTTGGTAGGTTTCTCATGATCCCAATTAAAAGCGAAACTGTGAAACTGTTGAAAACTTTGAGTAGTTTTGCTAGACACTACCACTGAGTGTGACCTTATCCTTATGTTTTTAATGTTTAGATGGAGAGGCAAATGTCCATGGGTTCGAACATGATGGGCATGCAGAGCCCCGCCCACAGCAACTCGTGCTCCTCCACTCACATTCCCTCAATGCACTCAGAAGCCAAACTGGTTAGTATATGTGCATGCATCCACATGGATACATACTGATTTCTGCACACACAAGTGTTGCAACTTTCTTTTCCACTGGACTGTGCCAGCAACGCTGTGCTCTCAGGCCTGTGTGGATTTCATCATTTGGTGTGTAATCAAAGCTGAGTCTGAACCTGCCAGTGCAGAGCTGGCGACTCCGGCTGGAATAATGGATCCTTTATGTGGTTGTGCCTCGCTTGCCCACCGACCGCCTGATGTATATCTTAATGTACAGAACATGTTCTGTAGGTTCTGCAACTTGTTAGCACTAGTTTAGCAGTGTGGGGGAAAAAATCTAATGACATCATCGTTCACAAAGCAGGCAGTTACAGTTAGCAGTGGGAATAGGATGTTGATGAAGAAGCAGAAGAAGAAGAGAGGCTGAAAGAAGATTGGGTTTGTAGGTTAAGGAGGCATGAAGGCTAAATGGCAAAGCATGGTGGGGACGGTGTGTTCTGGGTAATTCCTTACTATCAACCCCATATAGTGTTTTACATTTAAGTGATAAAAAATATATTTTTGCTTTTTTCAGATTTTTATTTGTAAAAACATAAAAATAAAATAAATGAAAATGATATATCTTGTTAAATCCCAATAAAATACATTCGAGTTCCTGGTTTAGACAGCCAGTGAAAAATACCTCTGAATATTTTAGCATGAGGAGCCTAAGTCACGCCCTTCTACTTCCAGATCATGGGTCCCCTACTGCCCAAAAAAAGTGAATGAGAGTCAATGGAGCGATAAAAGTTATTTTCTGATCCCGTTTGAAATGTGCCATGGATCGAACATATGATGTCCAAAAATTTCAAAGACACATTCTGATGCAGAGAAAATTATGATTTTTGACCGGTGGCAAAAGTTACTTTAGGTTTTGTGTGTTATCTCTTAGCGGACTACAACTGAAGAAGAAGAAGGAGACAGAGGGTTACCGATATCTAGTTTATCTAGGTTGTAGTTACAACAATAAAAACATAATTCCAGCTGTTGGGTTGCCTGGTTTGCTGCCGATAAAGCCAGAGACCGACCTGAACTGTGTCCATTGAGGAATGTATTTTAGAAGAGTTTAACTGACAGCCATGTTAGCTGGTGAGTTAGCTTACCGATCCAGGAGGAAAATCGCGTTTCCATGTGTGTTTGATGCCGTTGAAATGTTTTATGTGGGTCCATCTAGTGTAGGCCTCACCTAAATGTACTGCAGTTTCTGTTCTTCTGCGGTCAATCCTCTCCTGAGACGGATAACGATATCTCTGGGGCTCTGAAGCAGCTGTCTGACTTCCTGACTCCCCCATTTTTCTCAGTGCTGTGCCAACCGTATTGTTGAAACATAGAGACCATTTCTGTCAACCCGCAAAGGCGGCCCCTGCTGGCTGGTAGATGTAAACATAACGTCATTGTTGTGCTCGTTAAAATGTACCTGTCATATTTTAATTAAAATACTATTTTTAAGGGAATGTACTTTCATTTTCCGCCCCTTTAAACGCCACCTGGAGGTATTTTTTTACTGTAGCTTTTTATGAAAATGTTCCATATTCAACCTTTTATTGTCTAAAAATTTCAGTGAATACAACTGTTTATTTCTGCAGCAACATAGAAAACCTTTTTTTCAAAATAAATAAGTACATAGTCATCATTTTGATATAAGGAAAACTCCAAAGCTATGATGAAAAGCTTTGGCCAGTTTTAATGTTTGGAGACTGTTGGACATAGCAGGTCTTTTAGGGGAGAAACATCTTGTAGAGAGGAAAGAGGAGGCAGCAGGGGTCATCAGAAGAGTTATTGCTCTGATAGAGGAGAGCGGGAGCAGTCCCAGGGCATTTAATTCTCCCTCTTCCTCCTGCTCTCTCAAGATTGATCGCCTTTGTAGTCTTTTGAATCTCCTCAACTGTTCCTATGGTAACACACTAAGGTAACACAATATTAGTGTATTAGGCTTATCTTTCCTCTGGCGGTCATCCAGACACATCTTACCCTTTTTTCCTCCTACTATCTGTGTAATTGAATTGTAAATGCTCTGTTAGCTCCCCCATAAACATTTGCTCTCTAAATGGCTGCAGACCCCCTTAACCACGCAACTTTCTGGTTTGTTGGCTATTCAGCAACCGAATTTGGATCCGTTTAGATCCTGCTCCCTGATGTCTGAACACGACTGATGGAATTCCCTGATTGCGGGCAAAAAGTGAAAGACTAATTGTATTATCTGGGTGCAATCTCTCGCACAGGTTTCATAAGCATAGACAGGGTCTCTAATATCTGTAATATCCTCGTCGGGTCCATGTCGATAAATACGACCATGCTATCGGATAACTGGGCCATGATCAGGCCCATGTGTCCCCTGTGACGTTCTCAATCCGGCTCTAATCACATTACCCTGACCATGTTGACTTTCCGCCAATTGGAAATCTCCGTACTGTAACCCCACACCTCAGACGCGCAGAACTGGACGGACTCTTCCTGCCAAGATGTTTACACTGGGAGAGTTGAGAAAGGGATTGAGCGGGATTCTGACAGGCATGGAAGGTGAGACAGTATTGATGTTCTGTGTCACTCTACAGTGAAAAGTTAAGATTTATTTCTTTCAAACAAAACTTGCTCTAGTTTCCTCTCTCCTTTTTTATGTGAATGCATCACAACACATTTGTCTGTGACTGCTTGATACTCTGCAGTAACTGGAGGCACTGGTTGCAGGGTTATCCCTCCCCTCAGAGAAAGCATGCCCAGAGCATGGGCTAATGAAGGCTAATTGATTTTGTGGTGGGCCAGAGCAGCAGGGAGGACTGTCTCTGGTGTAAATAGTTAATGAGCCAAAGGACTGCTGTGGCCCCTGGGGGACTCGTATCTTGCTCTGAGCTCTCTGTTTGCGCTCTTTGGGGCTGAAGAATCTATCACTGAGATTCTTTGTTGTCCAGATTTTACCCTGTAAGTGCGGTCGTTTAAGTGGTAGAGCACAGCCTGATGGTGGAATAATTGACACGCCTGCCTTTCCTTGATGCTTCAAGTCGCTGTCTGAGGGTTGGAATGTTTTATTAATCTTGTTTCAAGTGTGTTTTTCCTTCTTGTTTAGGACTGGGTGCTCATGGTGCCGGGTGTGGTTGAATTCTGCTCTGTTGTTGTCCAGGGAATTGAACAGTATGTGTTGTGTGCTGGAGGTTGTGGGATAGTTGACCCTCGCAGCGTGGAGGAAACACAGTAGAGACGAGGCCAAGTTCCACAGCTTGCTGGCCAAAGCATTACATCACTGCTGAGAGCCAGTACTCCACGGGGCCTTGCAAACCACTCATGCACGCTCACGCATACATCTCATGCCTCAGCTCTGTGTTGTTGTCTCTGCTTAGTGACAGATGCTTAGATGGCAACAAGCTAACATTCAAAGAGATTGAGAAAATCAGGAAATTGAAAAAAGATGCAGCAAGTGATGTACATGCATGATTAACATGGACAAGTGATAAAAATTGTAGTTAACTTTTATTTTCTTTCTCTCCTAAAACCTTCCCTTCATGTGGAAATGGGTTTGATATCTTCAGGGTTTTTTTTTTTTTCATATTTTCCTATAAGAAGGCAACAGAAGATAATTATTTCCAACACTTTCTGGTCTCTTTCTGGTTTATTTTTGGATAATCAATCAACAAATATCAAACTTTGATTATATTTATGTTAGGACTCGATATGGTCAAAATTTTATATCCCGATATAGCTCAGTACATTCCGGATTATGATATACTTCACGATATAGCAAGTTTTCTGTTAATTTATTTCATAAATAGTTTATAAAAGTTTACAACATGGAAATGCAGTTTTAAATGATAGATGACAATAACAGCACGCACACTCATGTACTGATCGCCTTCCATGTGCGGATGGATATCAGTGATCTTTTAGGAGAGCGGGTCAGCTCTACACTTTGCATTTGAATGAAACATTATTTGAAAAGCATTCTTATTTTGCCACGATACCTGCTGTCACCCATTTTCTTAACTTTACAGCACGTTTTGGCAGTAGAGTTTTTTTGCTCTCTCCTCTTGCACCCTCTCGTTTTTATTTGTTTCACTCTCTGCGTCTCCTATGTAAAAGAGGGGTGTTATGTCGATATGTGTTCCCGCTTCAAGATGTGTTCCGACTCCATCCACACGCTAGGCGACTGCTGCTCGTAAATGTAAACACAGAGCGAGTAAATGAGCAAAAGCTGCGTCGAGTCGTGGCGTAAGCTCTGATAAACTCCATATACAGACGCTGTAGCAAGCCACTGATGTGTTGCTAACAAACGAAACGGCCTTTAGTGCCGGTATCGTTCTGTCTGACAGACACTTTTTTTACTGCTCCAGCTGAACAGGGAGAACTGGGTTGTCTGATAATGTTATTTAGATCCCTGGTCTGAAATATTCTAGTTACCCTCTTCCTCCCTGTATTTTCATGTATTACAGCACAGAAATGACATAAGATGCATCTTGACGTAATATAGGCTACTGCTGTAAAACTCTATCATGTCTTAAACGATAGAGATTCGTTTAAACGATAAACGTTTTCTATCGTCCTGACAATATATTTCATCATATCTCCCAGCCCTAATTGATGTTAACTGATAAACTATTTTTTCAGGAATGCAGAAAGGCATAACACAGAAGCAGGTTAAATGCGGCAAACAGAGGTTGGGGTGCAGTTTACTTAAATAATCAATTTGTAATTGCATAAGCCCGTCATAGCCTTTTGAGTCATGATCAAATCTTTAAGTAACTAAAGATTCCCAGCAGCATTTACCGCTCTGCCAGATCAGAAACCAACTTCAGCCAAGTGTTGAAATCAAGCCAAATTATAATCATATACTTTTCTCTTTTTCTTGAAGCATGTCGATAATATACTAAACACACTGCAAAGACACATTGAAACGACTTGTTTTCTACATTCTTTTTTAATATCCAGTTTTGTTCCCCCGAAGGTGCAGACTGTGAGGTCGTATAATGTTTTTTTTTCAATGCCTTCCAGACATCCAATAACTAACTAACTAACTAACCAACTAACTAACCAACCAACTAACTAACTAACTAACGTACTATTTTAGACAACCTTTCAATATAATATTTAAAATAATTTTACGTTAGACGTTTTTGTAAGCTTACTCTAGGCTCTGTGCATAACTGCATTGTCATTTCATAAGGTGCCACAGAAGATAAACTTTGACTTTAAAACCGAAGTGGATACTGTAAGTTTTATGTACCGTTACACCCTTATCTAGAGCATCTAGAATGCTATTAAAACAAAAATAGCGATTCATTTTTAAAAGTAATGTGTAGAGAAGGATGGACATTATTAATGGAAAATGCTTAGCATGCTGAGGCCCTGTCCACAGATTTGTTCAGAAACAGAACAAAGAAATAGCCGTTTGAGAAAGAAAATATGTGGACCAGAGTAGCATGTGTCTCAGTCTCCGTATAAACTATCAGTAACGTTAAAAACCAAACACATTGTCATCATAGCACCCGACTCAGCTCATGTCAGTGGGACCATTTTCCAAACAGAGGACTTTTCCCATTGTTCATCCGTCACCATTGAAAAAGTGGCATGCTTGCACACATCCTGGCTCGCTTTCTAATTTCAGGCAGAGCAGCCTTGAAACAGTTCTGGTGCTGCCGTACGAAAATGTGTTATTTATTATCTCCAAATTATCTATTGTTTATATTGTTACTAAGGACAATAAATTTGTCACTAAGCATTGGTCTAGGTGCTGAGATTTTTATGTGGTAAACAATACTATATGTTCTTTCAGTGCAGCCTGCTCGGCTGTGGAGCTGGCACCAGAATAGTGGATGACATAATTCCTGGCATGCTCTAAATATGCTCCTTTTTACTTGAGAAAAAAAAAAAAGGAGCTGCTCTTAAAGAAACATTTCATAGCACACAAGAGAGTGTTTAATCAAAGTAGTGGTATTGAACTAGTCACTTGTGAACAACTTACTGTTCTAATATTTCTGCATATTTGGACAGATGGCACAGGCATTTAGATTAAAGATTATCTTAATCTCTAGAGTGTGCAAGTAAAGGCTTTTTTTTTAAGCACCAAGAAAGTAAGACTGTGAACTCTGAGACAGCTGTAGTTGTGTCAGGTTTCATTTCAGCTCAGAATGAAATCCTTTGCCAGCAGCTAAATCATTAGCATACACGGTAACCCAATTACACCTCCCATTCATTTTCTCCTGCTGTAGCAAGGAAGCACGTCTTGCTGTGCGCCTTGCTGTGAGAAGCAGGAACTTGAACAATTGCAGGCTAACTTTTGTAAGAAACGTCTCGTGTGAATGATGTTATTGTCAGAGTGTGATGTCACTGAGCAGAGACGGTGAGCTAAGAGCACAGCTGAATCTGTACGCTGTCTCAGTGAACATGTTCACTGTATAGGTTTGTATGTATGCACATTGTGTGTGCAAAGGGCTTCTTTTCAGAGGATTGGCAGCGTCTCTGGTACTCATTGTCCTGCTAGTCGAAACACAAACAACAAAAAGGGCTTTAAGACAAACCCTTATGCTTCCATATCAGTTTTTGATACAGATCTGTCTTGCACATATTTGTGTTGAATTTCTATGGTGTCAAGTAAGCTGCCAGACACTTAGTAAGATCTTCACTGATGTCTTTTTTTTCTTTTGCCATGGAGTTGAGTGAGCTGAGCTCCATAAATCTGCCAGATGAAAGTGACTGCAAGTTTAATTAACTTAAAATGCTTCATCTTTGTTACCAATTCAATTTCTGTAAGAATAATACTGTAAGCAGAAGTTATACGATAAAGCAAATAAGTATGTGTATACACCGGTTATCCATCCTGTAAAGAGTTAAATTTCTTATCTTTTATATTAAATGTAAGTCAACTTCCTTAAGCCTTAGGCCATGGCTCTCAACTATTAAAGGATTGCTCCCTCTGTCTTAGAAGAGTTTCGTTAATTATCATAGGTTTTTGAATTGGTGACAAGTGATGAAAGGAAAGATTGCAAGACGAGATATGTTTGGGGCTTTTGACTGAAGCAATATTGGTTCTGGTCTTTTAAAGTAAGAGCTAACACAAAAGCAAAGTTTTCTATTTACGGTTTGTTCCGATTATACCTAAAGTTGAGGGATGTACGATGGCTGAGAGAATTAGATCTCGGCTACAAACTGGCCACAGCTGTAATAGGCGTCCTTTTTAGCTGGAAGAATTCAGGTATAGAGATAAAATAAGGAGCTCTTATCAAAAGAAGTCCACTTAGGTTACATTCATAACAGCATCTGGTATTGATTTAACTTCAATCCATCCATCCATCCATCCTTCCATCCATCCATGCTGTGTGCCATTGGGAGGAGGCATGTCCAGATTTCCATTCGGACCTGACCATGGACAGTGCTGCACAATGGATTGATAAAAATAAAAAAAATCTGGGAAGTTATGTTAAACGGACAGAACTTATGCAGAACTTCTCTGGACATAATCGATCACACTTAAAGCACTTTTATATATTTTCACACATTTACAAACAAATGTGCAGATTTGTAGGTGGTGTGGAGAAAGTTTTAACTCTCGAGCAACTGAAACTTCTCTTCTGACTGAGCAACAACCACCTGAAGCGATTTTTGTATTTATTTCACAATTAGACAACACCATTTATTTTCAAGAATATTAATGTATTTGTGGAATATACAGTATTTGAAGGTACTCATGTTTTATATCGATAATGAATTACAGAATTAATAAGCAGTTCTCCACAGATGTGACACTTTACGCTGGGTTATATTTTCTTAAGATTTGTATACAATTTCATTCAGTTTTTTTCCAGTCATGTACAGACTGGTTTCTTCAGAAAACCCTCCAAATCACAAAGTTAAGAATATTCTGGAGGGCGTTGAAGCTGCTCAAAGAAGGTAAAGGTTTCGATCCGGGAAATCAAAAATGCCCTTAATAAATTCTGCTAAAACCTAGAAACGCTGAATTACTTGATTTGGACACAACCAAACAAGATAGAGAACATCATTTGCTTGGGTCTTTCAGATCTCTCTAGATAATCATTTCCTTTTCCAGCAACAGACCCAAGCAGGATTATTTCAGCACTTTTTCTGTGTTTTCTTGCAGTTTTTCTTTCTGATGAGCTTTAAGATATTTTATTTCAATATTAAACCTTGTCCCCAGCCTAAAATCTGAAATAGTTGAATTGTTTTAATCTATTTTTAAAATAGATGTTCAAAAAAGTTTTGAAAAAAATCCTTGACACAAAATTGGGTTAAATTACCTTCCTTTGTTTTGCCACCTCAAATGGCACAAAGAGATTTAAGAGACTAATCCACATCTGCTACATTTCAAATCCTTTAAGGTCTGCTTATACTATGGTCTGTTTATTTGAGCAAATACACGTGACTCTGTGTGTGTGTGTGGGGGGGTTGTGTTATAAGCACAAGGCACCCAGCGAACGTTGTATCTGTTTGTCTTTGGATGACCGTGTGTTGTTTTAGGGGTGCTGATGGTGGTTGGGGGGGGATATGTGAAGGCCTTTTCGTCATGGTTCATGGCTCATCAATGGGACGGGACCCCAGTAGAGCCAGGCGTGAGTAAACTATCTGCCATGGACACACAGTCCAGACTGGACTGGTCCAACCACCATCAGCTTCCCCCTTTCAGAGACAATGAGGAAATATTCACTGGATTCCAGAATAGATGTAGGAAACAATAACTGGTTAGAGAAAGAGCCTGTTTGGTCAGAGATTTAAATCTGATAAACTTCAGTCAGTTTGCTGACCAAATCGCATCTGTCATTTAAACTAATTATCTGTTAACTGTAACTAACTGTTTTGTATAAATATTTATTCATACTCAAAGGTAAATCAGGGTTTAAAAAGCTATGTTACAGCTATTTCTATGATTAAAAAAATATATTTATGGAGAAGTTACATGTTTTCAGAACATAAAGTATGGCACCGTTGCCCGTCTGCAATTTGTTGCTGCAAACTGCCTGCTCAGCCGGCTGTAGAAAAGATAAATTAACTTCTCTGAGGCATACAAATATGTCTGTTTAGAAAAAAATCTATTTGTAACAAACACTTTCAGCCATATTGTGGAAACTGACTACACCACCCATCGCTATATATAGGTAAACTACAACCCAACCAAATAGCCTAACTAATTAAACACTGAATACCAAGTTGTGTTGCTCCATTATTCCCAGACGTCCTAGGCATTAAGCACTTGAAGATTTTGACTAAATTTAAATGCTTTTGCTTATGTTAAAAACAAAAAAAAACATCTAAGGTATAGAAGGCATCATAACTTTAATAATCAAAATGTAAATTATTTTAGTAAAAGTATTTTTTATTGTGTACATATTTTTATTTTAAGTTTTAAGTGAAATTAAATAATTATTCAGCTGTTACTCATTAATAAAATTTTCACCCAGGGCCATTATGCCATTTCATAAATCTAAGAATGTCGGTAATAATTTTGTTATTTAATCATGAAAACAAGTGAATAAAACAAAAACTCAGAACTGAACACAGGAATAGTCAGACACAATTATAAATCTTTTCTAAGCATATTAAAGTTTATTTCATTCAAGTCTTCATGTTTCAAACGCGAGTTGTGACAAGTGATGTGTTCTCTCTGATCTGGCAACGTGTTAGTATTTAGACATATGTTTGTGCTTTTCTTTTTCAGCCAGTTTGGGGCATTCTCTGTATTCAGCACTGTGACTGCAGGGTGTAGTGATAACCATGTGGGTTGCACTGGCGCAGGGCTTTACATGAGAGGGAACAGTGGGGATATGTAGACTGGAGTCAGAGGCCCATCCATTAACTTGACAGGGCGCAGAAGCTGCCAGGAGTTGAGCGCATGCTTTGGAGCATGCCTCCGCTGTGGGTGTGTGTGTGTGTCTCAGCGCACCCATACCGCCCCGGTTCCTCCGAGCACGACCAGAGATTCTGGCCCTGGCAGAATAGCCAGGCTACGTCCATCTCCCCTGTCTGTGTCTGGAACCACAAGGAGGCTCTGTTCGGATCAGCTTGGCCTAGAACCTGAGCGGGGAGAGAAAGGGCGACAGTGCAGCCCGACGTTCCCATCAGACTGTCTGCCTCGACGCTCCCCGAGGAAATCAGTTTAACAGTCCCCAGCTCTTGGCAAGCAGACGGTGTGGGTGGGGGGTGGGGGGGGACTTAGAAACAGGGAAGAGGTGTGTGTGTGTGTGTTTGTGTGTGAGAGAGAGCGAAAGAGAGAGGAGAGCAGGGGAGGGGAGGTGTTACTGCCTTTCTGGGCGAGAGAGAAATCTAATAAAATTGAACTAATGGGGTTGTGGAGTTTTAGGGGACAGAGAGTGGGACTTGCTGGCAGGCACTGATGGGTAAATGGTGGAAGCAAAGAGGATGGAGCAGGAACCTCAGACCAAACCCCTGAGTTTGAATGCAGCTTTTTGAGTTTAGTTTGCGAGCTAGATAGCCAGGATGTTCATACGTTATGCTTAAAACGTAGCAGCCATGACAGCTCTGGAAGGAATGAGAGACTACAGCAATATTTTATTTCCTCTGATTGCTCTAGTTATAGGTAGGGATTAAATAAACATTATTCTTGTATTCTATAAACTTCTGACATTTGTGCCAAATTCTGAACAAATATCTTATCATCTTGAGCATTTTTTCCAGAATATGAAAAACAGTCCAAATAAGAAAAAGGCTGTTTTTTTTTTAGATATCAAATAACACAATTAAACCATGTTTATGAGTATCGATGACTATCAACAGTACTTTTTTTGTTAGTTAGAACGTTAAATGATTTTAAAAGTTAAGATTTGGTGCAATATCCCTGCTTTTCAATCATAATTTTTATGTGTCTTAGCACTTTCTCCTCAAGTCATTTACTTTCCTATTGTTTTCAGGTGATCACCTAATCAGCAGCTCGTGATGTATAAGATTTATGTATGTGTTGGGCTTAAGAAGACATTGGAATAGAGTCACTGTCCAACATATTCTTATTTAAGAAAAAAAATAGCTTTGTGGGATTCGGAACTTTATAATGAGAGATGCACAAAAGTTTTGTGGTTGACTCTATTTTTAGTAAAGCTTTAACACACGATTCTGAGAATTATTTGACTTAGAGTCAGATACAATGTGTTAGCATGAAATCGCTACACATTTGTGCTTCCTTTGACTTCAGAATGTTGACCTTAAATGCACTATCTATGACACTCTTCTTGTTTCGGTCAGTCGTGGAATATAGCAAACTTTTTGCATGAGCCTGTGTGCAGTTCAAGTTAGTGTTTTAAGGAATGTAGGTGGTCTGTTCACTATTATTCTGCTACCAGTAGCAGATTTTATCTGCAGGGCGGTATTTTGTTTAAAATACGAACTTGACCGCCTCAGCTGTGTCTGAACCTAGGTATACGCTATAACAAGCAAGAGGCCATTCTTTATCGCCTCTTGTCTCTTGAGACATCTGCCACTTGAAGATATAACTGCAGTGATGATCTTTTCTACCAGGTTTCATAATACATTCACTGATCAGAAAAATATCTCTGTGCATCTCTAAACCAATTGGAAATACTTTGTGCTCACATCCTGAATTAGTCTTGTGTTAACAAAGAGTGAAAAGAGCCTTAATATGTATCTGTGGGCTGTTTTTATGGGAAGAGTAAGATCTCCATTTAAAACTTTGATCTCTTTGTCGTTAAACTGTGACACCACAGACTGGTTAAATCTTTCCAACCTTCTGCGAGGCGCCAGAGGGCCACAGGTCCCCCCCGATAGCGCACCGCTCCACTTTTAAGGGGAATAAAAGTGCTCACCCTGACCTTGCGGGGTTTGATTTACCCATCCCCAGCCAGGCATGGTCCCCTCCTTTTTGTACCTGCTCCATCCTCTTGCTTTATCTTCCCAGGGTTAATAGATATGAAGTCATCTGGTGGAGGCAAAAACCTGGGTGTGTTCTTAGGAGGTGCCTAGAGCACTCATGGGGACATCACTCAGAGGCCTGTCTTGTAAGAGAGGAAGCAGCTATTAATAAATATCATTAATGGACGATCACCTGGTATCACTGAAACCACATAAATGTGAGAGGCCTAAAAAACAGAGTGGGAGTACGGAGGTTAGGGGGCAGAGGTCTGAGAGGAGATAGCTTCCTTCTGTGCAAAAAGCTGCCTGACTCAGGGATTTTTTAAAAATCAATACCACCTCTACTTTGAGCACAATGAGAATGCATGAAATGTTCTGTCAAACACATATATTTAAGCGGCTGTTTGATAGAATTACGATGAAAAAAGATGACCAGGTCTTCATGGTGTCACATAGACCTAATCTTCTTGTCTCTTTGCCTTGTTTTCCGTTTACCTACAGCGACAGGAAAGACAGTGTTCTGAGCCACTGCATGCCGTCCAACCTGCGAGTAGTCCGTGTTGCCACATGCTAACACCTTCACTCTTTTAATGACTGTTTTCTGTGGCAGCTACAATACTGCAAGAGAAATGTAAATCTATGCATGTGTGTGTGCGCGTGTGTGTTATTAAAGTAATATGCACACAGTGGTTAAGTACCTGTGCTCAGCAGAGTCAGGGGAAATGCAACCTTGTGTTAAGAAGTCATTAGGGAGCTGATGAAGGTGTTTGAGAGTCACAGGCTGCTCATCATCTCCCTGCTAACGTCCCTTAGTTGCGTCACTGTGGTTCTGGATACAAAGGCTTAAAGTTTTGGCTGAACATTACTTAACTCCAGATGGAGAAGGAGCGGACACTTGTGCAGAGATAGCTTCAGAGACAGACGAGTTATCACGGTAAGGCGTTTCACTTTTAGCACAGTCTGTGACTGTGCCTTTGTTCTTATATTTCTGCTTATATGTTAGAAGTTACACTATCGGTAAAGTGTTTCACATGTTATTACATAAAAAATTACAGTACAAATGGATGATTACAGACCCAGTTTTCAGCACTCACATTTTCAAAGTAATTTTTTTTGGGGTAGAAAAAAACTTAAAAAAGGAAAAGCAGGTATGATGATGTAGGGATTGGAATTGAGTCTTTTTGTTTTAATGAAAGCAGCACGGTTGCCTGGTGTCATGCTTTTAATACCACAGTATAAAACACATATGATCTAATTTTTTTTTTATTTAAACCATAAGAGCAACAGTTATTCCGAATACAACTGAAAAAAACACCCTAAACGAGTTGATGGGTGGGGATACTTTGGTTTCCAAACTGTGTCTATTCATAACAGCTGAATTTATCCCTCTTGTAAGCGAATTACAAGGGTAAGGGTTTAGTTTTAGTCAGCTGATGGACAGTGTGCAGCAATAGGTGGTAGTCTTTTCTTGTAAAGTGCCTTGAGATGACATCTGTTGTGAATTGGCGCTATATAAATAAAAGTCAGTGCACCGTTTACTCTATGGTTCATATAGCCAGATCAAAACTGATTGATGCAGCACTTTCTCTGGCATCTCCTTAAAAGAACTTTAAACATGGGAAAGGGTATGATGGAAAAAAAGGTTGTTTTGAAACTCTAACTTTATAAAAATGTAAAATTTATAAACTGTCATCTTGCACTACCTTTTTTCTTCCTTAGCGATGTAAACCAGCTTTTAAGTAAAAAAGCATTTGGTTTATTTCAGAGATGATTATTTTTTTCACCTTTTATTTTAAAATAAATGTTTTGAGACAGTTGTAACTTTCAGACTAAAGTAAACTTCAAGTCTCAATTATTTTAAGTTAATCTGCTATCTTCGGCCAAATAAAATCCTTTAGATTACATGTTCTGTGTTTTCTGTAAATGGGCTATTTCGAAATTAATTTCAATATTAACTGAATACAATTTGCTTGATTGTTGTACATTCTCAGCAAGTTTCGCACTAAGAAATATTAGTAGTGGTGTTTTACCTCCAGCCATCATTTCCTGTGTATAGAATGTCTGCTTTCCAGTAAAAAGTCATCCAGTGTTAACAGACTGACTGCTTAAAACATCATAAGATAGGATATATACATCAGCCTTTGAGATTTTTTAAGATGTTCTAAGACGTCATTGGTCGTCAGCACTCTCAAACTAGCTGTTGAGCTACAGATGATTAGCTTGTTAGCCTGTATTTAGAGAGTTTTCTACTGCAGGTCACCTTTTAAAGTGACCTCACTTTTAAAAATCCTAAACTATCCCTGTAATGTCTGTTTTTTAATGTGGGAATCGTGGGTTTTTGAAACAATCGTGAAAAGATGTATTTGCCATATCACCTACAGTTACCATGAAACGTGAACTGTTTTATTTCAGGTCATTTATATCTTGGAGTATTTTCTGATATTTCTTCATTTGACTGTACCCTACAAATACTTGTAGCGATACTTTGGTTGATTTTGTGTTTTTGTAGTTCGTAACCCTTCCTGCTACAACCTTGTTAGCCTCCTCTCAGCTTTCTGGCCTGCCTCGGTACTTTGACACTCGCTCGTCCCTCTGAATTGAGGCTAATTCAATTAACAAGTACACACTGCTGCACTGCCAGCTGGAAACCTCCATGAGTTGCTGATAAATGAGCAATCCGTTGGCCTCGCCTGATCGTGTGCAAGGAACAGACATGGAAACCCATCTAATCTCTCCTCACCCCTGGTCTCTTTCTGTTCCTGTTGCGTTTCACCTCCCTCCTTTGTTGTTGCCTGACCGATCATTTTCCTTATAAATTTTTGTAGACTGTAAGGACACTGTGCAATGAAGCAACTCCCTGCTCCATGAGTGGTAGAAACTTGTAGAACCATGGTTGGTTTTATTTTGCGCAGAAGGAGTTGATCTCCCCTCTGGTGCTCACTGACAAGCAGAAAAATTATGGAGAGGTGTTTAGTCCAACTTTTGAATCCATTATTAATCACAAAGATGAAGGCTACAACTGATATGTAAGCCTTTTAAACTAAGTTGAATCTCAGCTTGTTTTCTGTTACTCCTGTGTTGTTATGTTATATTTGGATAACTATTCACTACACACTCGTGCGTGCTGTATGAGCTGTCAGTTGAAAGAAAGACAAATGCCTTGAACTACCCACTGAGATTCTCTGAATGACTGTTCAGCTACGGAGACCTGCGTGTTTTAGTTTAGCTTTTGTGATATTTTAACACCTATCTCATTGGTCAGAAAAAGGAAGAGCTGCAGCCCTTAACACCTAATGCTCATGTCATGAGGCTGCGTTTACGGTAGTTAACTAAGTGTGACTCTGAGAAAGAGTTTGTATTTGTTATCTCTCTATGAGCCCTTTCTAAAATAAACACATATAAGGTGCAAAAGATAAAGCTGCAGAAATGAAACTTCTGCCTCAATGTGTGACATCTCCTGGTATGCCAAACAGAAACTATATTTAGCTGAAACAGGCTCTGCAAGGTCATAATTTCACTTTGCTGGTTTCATGTGCAACCCTCTGTATCTCTCTCTACATTGGAAACAAGGTAATAAAGACTAAACTAATTTTACATGTTCCCACAGAGATATATCTGCATTTAGTTAAGTAAATGCAACCAAACCGGTGTTCCCATCTTTTTTTTTTTTGTGTCTTTTAAAAAGTGATTTATTTGACTTTTCCTCTGCTCTGCTTGTAAAAAAAGCTTTGCGCTCATGAGACGGTGTGAGTGAGGAACCCAAAGCTGATGTTTTCGCTATGGTCATGTCTTAGCATCGTGAGCGGGGCCAGCTGGATGCCATTCCCTATGGGAATCATGAATGTGAAAGTTGTTAAAAGATATGGAGCCTTGCACCAAGCGTGGACTCACTAACAGCAGCTGGTTGGTGGGGGGAAGGGAGCAAGGAGAAAAATGGGGAAGGAGTTTTAAAAAAAAGAATGTAATGTAATTCATTGCAGTAGCCTTGGGAGGAATTTCTTTGGTTGCATTTTTGCTGCTAATATTTTGTATAGGACGTGGTATACATTAATCATTCTAAATATTTTTATTAAAGTATAGAAGCCATTCAAATCTACATATGCCACATATTTTTTATTTGTGTCTGTGTCTGTGCTTTTCTTCATGTGATGCCCAGAAAAGCAGAGCAGAGGAGACGGACATTTGGTAAACACGAGGAACACAACTGCACCTTTAGTGAGTCTCCCTCTGGTCTCGGATTAGGCTGCTCAAAGACACAGCCAGGGCTAAGTAGACTTCGCAGTTAAAGCAACAAACATTCTTTTGGCTAGGTCAACAGTCTGTCATTAACACGTCACCGGCAGGTTCATCTCAGCGGCATCCAGACTCACAGTTGCACATGAAAAATAGGCTATTAGGAATATGAAGAGGAAGGATTGGCATGATGACAGTCGAGAAAGGTGCAGACCAGGAATGGCAGGAGTGAAGGGGAGACCGAGGACAGGCTAAGTGGTTTTGATTTGTTCTCCTGACACATGGATTTATGAAGCCACTTGTCTTGTCATCTTCAGCAAATGTGCGCTACCTCTTAATCAAATAACTGGAAACACACAAATCTACAGAGGCTGAGCAAGAGATTCATACCTCTTGAACTATTTCACAATTCATCACTTGAAAACCAGATATTACTGTTCAACGCATCAGTGTGAAATAGTTTGGTTCCACTTTAGAGGCACCAAGACACCATGTCTGCCCAACTAAACTGACAGACCGAGCAAACACAATAATAGGAGCATAATTCTGGAGGACCTGCAGTGATCCACAGCTTAGGTGATGGAATCCGTAGACAGCACAACTGTTAGTTATCCACTCCACAAATCTGACCTTTGAGGAAGACTGGGGAAAACAGCCATGAAATGTCCTGTTTGTTTGCAGTTTGGTACGAGCCGATTAAGGGACACTTAACCTATGGAAGAAGGTAAACTGGAAAAATGTGAACTTTTGGGCCTGTATTGAAGCCCTTATGTGAGATGAAAAATAAACAGTCTCAAAAACATGGTGTTAGGATACAAACAAGACTGTTAGGATATTTTTCTTTAATAGAATATGAAAGCTAGTCAGAGTTGATGAAAAGATAGACAAAGCAGTGGAAAAAGCTAATTAGATATTCCAAAAGACTTGGGATGATTGTGACTCTGTAGGTAGAGTCTTGCAATCAAATGGTTGTAGGTTTGATTCCAGCTTCCACCTGTCACATCTTGATGTGCCCCCGGGCAAGGCACGTAACCCCGAGTTGCCTACTAAGCTCTATGTATGAATGTGTGTATAATTGTGAGTACAAATGGAAAAATTAAGCTCTGCTCCATCCGTCGTTGCGTAGATGGATGATGGCATTGAATCAATCCGTTTCGACGTAGACGGAGAAGTATAAACTAGGCTTAAAGCGCTTTGATTGGTCCATTTGACTAGAAAAGGGCTATATAAATTCAGTACATTTATCACTGGATATTATGTTGAAGGTTGACCTTCTGGCAGGACAACTCTAAACATGAGAGCTTCGATAAAATGAAGTAGATCAAAGCGTACATCCATCCAATCAGTTATTTTGTGCTATGTTTCAAAGAAGAATGTGTACCAAAGTAGAGATATATTTACGACTGGCATCTGTGATTGCACAGGGTCCTACAAATTGTTGACTGAGCACCACACCTTTTATATTCGTAATAATATATTAGAAACTTACATTATTTCCTTGCTTAAGAGGTGGGAATGCTTTTGCAAGGGTTTGCATACATCCACCCAGACATTTTTTATTCCATGCAGGGTCGTGGCGGGGGTTGCAGCCTTAGGTAGGTTAGAGTTTGAATACTCCCTGGATAATTCCTGAATCCATCACAGAACAACACAGGACAAACACACACCTGTAATATTCATGCTTTTGGACTGTCTGAGAAAGCTGGAGCTTCCACACTGCAAAAAGACTACTCCAGAAACAAGTTTAAAAAGAAGATAATCAATAAAAGACAGTTTTTGTTTGTAATGAGCTGAAAAAAAATCTCTCAATGGACGAAGTCAAAATTTCTTGAGAAGACCTCTTGAAATAAGAGAATATATTCAAAGAAATAGGCTGCACCGTGGCACAGTGTGACTCTCGGGTTAACTGGTCTCTCTGTATTGTTCTTAGGTGTGAGTGTGTGCATGCGTGGTCGTTTTTCCTGTCCGTCTCTGTGTTGCCCTGCGATAAACTGGCGACCTGTCCAAGGTATACCCCACCTCTCGTCCATTGACATCTAGAGATAGGCACCATCCCCCACGACCCCTTGAGGATAAGCAGTTTAGGAAATGGATGGATGGATGTATATTCAAAAAATAAGAACAAATGTCCATAACAACATATTTTTACTTTCTTGAAAATCATGAACTGATTTATGGGGAGAACATGCAAACTCCAGAAGCCCAGGCTGGGATTCAAACCTCAAATCTTCTCGCTGCAAGGCAGCAGTCCTAACTTCACTGCAACAACATGCAGCTGCATTGCAAACAACAAAGTAAATGTTGTGTAATGTGTCTGTTTTGTTCATACAGAGGCTCAAAGCTGCCCTTTCCCACCACCCTGGTGCCATCCCCAACGGCAACATGAACTCTATGGGCCACATGATGGAGATGATGTCAACAAGGCAGGAGCAGGGCAGCCATCATCACATGCACCCACACCAGCACCTGCAAGCGCCTCCCCACACGTACCAGCACCATGCACACCACCACCACAGCCAGAGCCACGGCCAAGGCGCACACCACCACCCGCAGGGACACAACCCTCATCACAACTCCCACAATCCTCACCTCCTGCCTGGGCACCCACACCAGACGTCACCACACGCTCCTATGCACTCCGCCTCACAGGTAAGAGAAGCCAATTCCCAGGGACTGAGCTCCAAGGCAAAGCCGCATGTTTAACGACACATTAAACTATACTACGTATTAAATCTGCCACACAGCGAGGGGCCACTGACTGGAAGAGGGCAATGCTTCAGTAGCCCTTTGTGTAGTTTTGGAAGACGTTATTAGTGGTTTGATGCTGAAGCATTGCTGAAATTATGCTTAAAATGAGAAGGTTAGTGGACAAACCCATTATGCCCCGCTTACATCCTCTATGCCAGCCAGTTTCCTGGCACACTTCTCAGTAAACGTTTTTCTTCTGAGGTTGGTCAGCCACAGGTCAGGGCTTGATGCCTGTTATGAGGGTATTGCTTAGAGCGGAAGTCATAAAGTGGTGCTCAAAAAGTTTCTTTTGGAAACTTTGTCTCACTTCATCAAGATGCAGATATGAGGCCACATGAGAGCTTCGGGTGTAAAGGGAGTTTTGGAAATGCTAGTCCTGATGATGGGCGACAAGCACAGATGAGAATCCTGGAAACTATTATATATGAATGGATGTGGTTAGGTTTAATATAAACCTGATGGCCACTGCATTATGACTTTCTCCTTGCATTGTTGCCGCTATTTGCAGTGACAATCATTTTGGGTGAAGGCCAGTCTGACTAGAAGAAATGCAACTCGTATGTTCCAGATGTACCATTAAGGCATTACAGGAGTCCTTTCTGTATACACAGCTGCCTTTAAAGCAGCTTGTGTTTTCCATGGTTCTCATAAAAATGGTAATGATCTGAAGACTGAAAACACTTGACTTTGCCAAGTAGACGTCAAGATCTGTCACAGCATGTACAGTTTTAGAAACTGTCCTTTTCACTGTGTCTGCCGGTGTTAGTCTGAGTGGAAGTGGGCGTTGGAAAACTGCCTCCTGACACCTCTTTAACAAGGTGGGCACCTCTGGTGAATCAACCCAGTCACCCACTCAGTCTTTCACCTCTGACGCATGCAGCCCGGCTCCTGAGGCACGTGTTGCAAACAGATGTTGTTTTTTGGTTTAGGTGCGAGGCATTAAAAAACAAGGAGGAGATAATGTATAGATGTTCACACACCAGCCGCTTTGAGTGCGCCGCAGCGGTGAACAGCAGACAGCTGACGGGCTGTTTACCAGATGCCAGAACGGTTACATACTCAGACAGACGCTGTGTCATCCCAGAGATCCCAATAATGATCATCTTATACGGTGCGTTTCAGATGTCACCTGCAACCCAGCAGATGCAGCCCACGCAGACGCTGCAGTCCCCCCCAACCAGTGGCGGGCGGCGCAGACGGGTAGTGGATGAGGATCCGGATGAGCGACGGCGAAAGTTTCTGGAGCGAAACAGAGCAGCTGCGACAAGATGCAGGCAGAAGAGGAAAGTGTGGGTGATGTCCTTGGAGAAGAAAGCTGAAGAGCTCACTCAGACTAACATGCAGCTTCAGGTACAAAGATAAAACTCTGCATTTTTTCATGTAACAGCATGAGATTCCTTACGTCCAGAGCCTTGCAAAAGTATTCACACCCTTTGAATGTTTTCACTTATTTGAAGGTACAACCCCAACCTTCAGTGCATTCTGTAGGTCTTTTGTGTGATAGACCAACACAAAGCAGTGCATAACACTGGAGCAGAATGAAAACTGTATATTGTTAACATATTATTGTCTAAATAAAACCTGAGAAATTTGACATGCATATGCATATATTTACCCTATAAACCCAATTATAGTTGCAGGTCATTTTGTGGTATGTCTCTGCACGGTTTACACACACACAAAGGTGTGTGTGTTCTTCTTAGCTAAAACAACTGAAGTTCATTCAGAATGTTCAAATCAAGTTAGGGTCATTCTAACACATGGACATGCTTTGATCTGTGCAACTCAAATGTAGCTCTGGCTATATGACCCAGTAACTGGTTGTTGCAACACTTCTGCACCAGTTCCAAATCTTTTGTAGTCTCTAAAGGTTTTCCACCACATCTTCGTTATAATTAGCTCTATCCTTCTTCTCATAGCTCTAACTCTGACCAGCTCATACTGACTTTCATGTGCTTGCTGAAGAAAAGCATCCCCACCACATGATGCGGCCACCTTCATGGAAATAGTATGTTCATAGTGACTTGCAGTGTTAGTCCATGACACAGCATTTTGCATGGCCAAAAAGTTCTCATCTCATCAGACAACCTTATCGCATACATAGCTTGTGGCAAACAACAAACATGTTTTTTACTTTTTTCAAAAATGGCCTTTTTTGCCATTGATATACTGTCTGCAGGTTGTCTCATCTGGGCTATGGATCTTAGCAGATCCTCTGGAGTCACCAAAGACTTCCTGGTTTCTTCTCTGGTTAATGCTAACTAAATGCCTGACCTTTCTGATCTTTGAGTTCCTTTGTTTTAATAATGCTGCATGGTAGAATTCATTTACCAAGAAGTTGACATCTGAAGCCAGTTAATTACGCAGGATTTTACTTAGGAATATAAGAAATGTGTGTGTTATTTTATTTTTACTCTAATTTGCAAATATGCTTTACTCTGTGTTTGTCTACCATATGCATATTGATACTTTTGCAAAGCAAAATAAGTGAAGTACATTCTTTGTTTGTAAATGATCATCTCTAATATAAACTGTCTTTTGTTTCAGAATGAAGTGACCATGCTAAAGAATGAGGTGACCCAACTCAAGCAGCTTCTGCTCACACACAAGGACTGCCCCATCACCACTATGCAGAAAGAGTCCCAAGGTTACCTCAGTGAGTAGCCCAAAACATAAACACAGATGAATCCAATCACACACACATTTGGGAATGTGACCAAAACTACACCTTCACCGATGTGCCTTAGACCTGCAGACGTAACTGTAACGTGTCTGCCAGGACTCTTCGCTCCGATGTGTTGATATCCGGCTCCCACGGTCGCCACAGAACTCTCCCTTTCGCATGAGGGTGTTGCACGCTCTGGTAGCCTGCCTGGACTGGGAGTTGGTCGTCTTAATTTTTCCATTCAACAGCCGCTTTTTGCACAGGGAGTCAACATGAGAAAACCCAGAAAGTCTGCAAATTGGCTAAATTTTACCAATGCCCACAATCATTGTGACTTTTTTGGAATGTGCTTTCAGCTCAGCTTCACATGACATCAGAGCTCCACCCTTTGATACGGACTCAAGTGACGTTTTCATGTAAATGGGATGAGGCACCTCCCTGTGCTAGCAGAGGAAAATAAGGCTAACATCCCCAATGGCTGAATGGCTCTTTTATGCAGGCGAAAGCCGCATCCCAGACAGGGATGACTTTCTTTGATGAGTCTAGCCTGTGTGCAGATGTCAACTTCTGTGTGTCTTAAACTCATCAACATGTTTACCAACCTGAATATTTAACTCCGCTGTATTTGAGTTATCATCTTTTGTTTTTGGAATGTTATATGTATTAAAAATATATATTTGTATATATATATATTTTTTTAACCAATAAATGGCTTTTTCTTTACTAATAATTTTAAGATGGTTTGTGTTTATTTTTGTATTTTAGCATTTTTGTATTTGCAGAACTCACACATACCATATCTATCCTTAGTGATGTCTCTGCCTTGTCCTCAGGTCCAGAGAGCAGTCCGGCAGGCAGTCCAACCCCAGCATGCTCCCAGCAGCAGCAGGTCATCCAGCACAACACCATCACCACCTCCACCACAACAGTGGGGGGCAGCACTGTGCACGGACAGGCCAATCACCGCACAGACATTAACCCCATCCACTAGGGACTGGAGAGGATCTTTTTTTTCAGCTCTCCCTCTGCTCTTCTGAGGGTATCCAGCTGCACATGCTGGACCCCTCTACATGGAGAAAAACCTCAAAAGGCCAGCAAGGCTGCTCTTTATACAGTAGCTACAGTATATTTTTATAGACCAACCCTATTAACGAGTAATGGCCCTATGGTTTCCTCAATCTTGCTTTTCTGGCTGTTTTTTGTGTGTGTGGTTGGCTAAAATAAGGGTTATTGCTAATCACCAACGGCAGTTTGGGGAGTTTTTCTATTCTGTTATGGTACTAAGATGACCAAGGTGGTTGTGGAACCAGAGAAAAGAGCCAAAAGGATCTGATTATCCTCTTTAGAAACGTGTCTTACTTTTTGTATTCATAACGGACTGAATAAGGAGTCAAATCGTTGCCTGAACAACACAGGCGGACTAAAGTTTCATGTGTTTGACACAGAATCCAAGTCAAACCGGCGCCATTTGTAAAGACTTCAAGCTGGTATGACTGTTAGCATTCACCCTGTCATTATAAACCCTAAGCTTTATTATAATCTGCATGACAGTGTTGATACCTTGAGAACGAAACGGAAGCAATACATCGCAGTATTGATCGTCTTCTTTACTGTATGCCCGCATTACGATCAGATTGACCGAAACTTGTTGATGTTGCGTCAGCTACCGAACTGAACACTGTGATCCCGGTGAGGCAGCTCAGGGGTTGAGACCAACTCCTACGCTCTGCAGGACCAACTCGAGCTTTAATCATAAAATACTTTGTGTATGTACGTGTGTGTGTGTTGAGTGTTTTGGTTAAAATTCCAAATGAAATTTATGTTTGATTGTGTGAATGCATGTGAGTGTTGTAAAGTAGTTCCCAACCCCCCCCCCCTCTTTTTCTCTGCAGAACAGAGTTCACTTAGCAGTTTTTGGTTCAGAAAAAGATGGAAGGATGTGAGAAAACTGGATAACTTTGTACGTTTTCTCCTTTGGGGGACGAACAACCTTTGATCATTTCTTTTTTGGCATTCTTTCCAAGTTATCGCAATGTGCCTGAATCTTTTTCCAAATCTTTGCTTGCTTACTCTAGACTACTTTAAAACAAGTAACTATTACTTTAATTGTTTAAGATATTATGCAGAAACTTCTTTAAATCTCAGAAAGCTATGCATTAGGTAAAAATAAGTATTAAGCATGTTCATGTTTTTCTCATTTCAGTCATACCGCGTCTGTAACAACCCAGGTAGTCCACACATGTAGAGAAAATTAACGCAATCCAGGGATTAAGTATTGAAGAAGCTATCTAATATTTATTTAATAGATCAGGGGGAAAAGCCTTTCTTCTAACTCTAATATAGGAAACTGTTTGCATACGTTGCTCAGGAGGGATCTTGATCTGTCCTACAAAACAGTTTTTCGTTTTTGACGTTTCTGATGGCCTCTTCCATAAACTCTCATCTTTAGTTCTTTCCAAAGATTTTCAATTGGATTTCAGTCAAACAAGTGACAGGGACATTCTTGCTGCTGTATTTTCTTTTTCTAAAGCCAAGTCAGTGTCCTTGGTTGTTTGTTTGGGAACATTGTTTTGTCTAAAAAAAAAATACAACAACTTAATTTTACCTTCAGATTCTTAAAAAGATTTTTTCTATTACATATCTCCATTCATCTTTCCATTAATTATATGCAGCCTGCCAGTATTGTATACTGAGAAACAGTCCCACACCATAGTGACATTACTTCCAAACTTCACAATCTGTATGATGTTTTTGGGATGATGTGCAATATCATTCTTACCCAAACATGGTGTGTATATTGACAGACAAAGAGTCTAAACTGAACAGAATATATTTTTCACCATTGTTCCATTGATTTTTCTTCTGCAGTGGAGTCATATGCAGTGAGTGCATACAGACAAACTTCAGGTCTTTCCGAAGCACTCTGAAAGTAGTCCTTGGCCCTCCTATAATATTTTTTGTTTTATTTGTTATAATATTTTTCTTGTCTTCTCTGTCAAAAATCTTGCAAGGAACACATGTTTGTGTACCCAACTGTACTCACTGGAATGTCCATAAGTTTAGATATCTGTCTTTAACAAAACATCATTAGCATCTTTTGCTGCATTCAGGTTTCTGAAGGTCATGAAAGATTTCTTTGTTTTTACTAATCATGTTTGATCCCGTCATACCAAAAAACTTTTTTATAGACCAACAATTTGATACTATTTGTCAACTGATGGAGTGCAGGATTTATTTCTAAATACTGACCAATTGCAGTGGTTGTTCTTCTCTTTCTCTGCCTTTTTTTACACTTTTGTAAGTCTTCAATACTTATTTCTTGTGCCACATTAGTTTTGATTTTATTGTAAATGTGTCAGTTTGTCACTGACGTGGTGTTGCTTTCATGTTTGTAGCCTCACTAGAAATACAGTATATTTACTGAGAAAAACATTGATGTGTTAAATGGTTGTTTCCCCTTTTCTATTTCCGTCATTTTCTGCCGACCGCCCCCCCCCAGCCAACCTCAAAACTTTTCATGTCAACCACATCTTCTCTTTCTTTTCTCTCCTTAATGACCAGGAATGTCAGCTGAATTGCATGCAGAATATGATGCACTGTTTTTTGCAGTAAGATGGGTGAAATACATTCCACTTAGAGGTGGAGCGATCACGGAGTTGTCTATGCACTTTTGTCCTCTGTTGTGACAGAGGTTAAAATAGCCATATTAAAAGGTCAGCGTAATTCTCAGCGATCACCCATCTTCACACACCAGCGACAGAAAAAAAAAGTAGCAGTGTTTTGCCCTTTTTGAGAGGCCATGTCTGGCTTGCACCACAAGAGTACCTAAAGTTATGGATGTCAGACCGTTGTGCTGTTGTTTCTCTTCCCATTCATGCTAGGCTTTTGAAGGGGGGTGGGGGGGGGGGGGGGTTGTAGCTTTTATGTCATCTCTTGATGTCGCAGCCTGGAGTGATTTGCAGCTCAGTATGAGTGAGAGACATTCTCTTAAAAAGGGCTTTGTTGTATCACCCCTCTGACCTGAAGCTTGCCTTATTTTTAGTTTGAAAAACTAATGATGCTGATGATGTCCAAATGACCATTCCGAATTAACCTTTTGCATGGTAAAAATATGTTAATGACCTCAGAATATTTTAACTGGAATCATTAGACTTTGATGTTGTGTATAACTTTCCTTTCTCTGGCTCTGAATATGAATTTATTACAAAGAAAAACATTTGTTACTCTTTGGGCAAACAAAAAAGTCAGATGGAAGTACAATGTGTGCATATCTGTGTGCAACATCTTATTGCTGATGTTGTGACTGTATTATTTGAAATTAAATCTATAAATATTGTAAATATTATCATTAATTTCTATAATCCTGTACATGTATTGACACCACCTTTCTTTTTGAAGGGAGTATGAGATGTGTGGTACGTCTGTAAATAATGTTTTCATAGCACTTGTTGCCTTTTGTTGTATGCCTAGACATGGAGATTCATTCCAGCGCTTAAAAACCTTGTTTATATGAAATGAACTGATTAATTCATTCACGCCTGCATAACTTTGTACAATATTTTGTGTGTGTTTGTCTCTGTAATTATGTTGCCTTTTATTTTTATTTTGCATTTGTACAGACATTTAATATCGCAGTTACATTACGGTATGAAAATAAAGCACTTGTTCTGTAACATACGATCCAGCTCTGTGACTTGGTCATTTCTTTTGAAGTGGGCTTCCTGGTGTGTTTGCATGTAATCCTGTTAAAAGGTGATATGATCAACTGTCCTTGAAAAAAAATATAACAGCTCATTAAATAGTTAGATGCTTTAAAGGTTTAGAATGCTCATTAATTATTAAGCTGTCTAGACAGCTTGATAGATGCCTGATGAAATAACATGGCAGTTAACGTAAGCGCTCTAATGCCAGATCCTTGCAGAAAGAGGCTGAGTGCCAGTTGCATTCACACATGAACCACATGAACATCTAAGCAGAAATGTTTAACATTTTGAACTCATTTGTTCATGACTGCAACAAGTCTGAATATCAGTTTAATAGTAAAAGGAAATTTAGAAGCCAATGAGCTTGCAGAGGAATAGAAAAAATCAAAATGAATAGCTATGGTGTTTTTAATTAAGGACTATATGGCTCACTGCCCAGGGTGCTATACTTTCAGGGAATGGCACAAGCTTTAAGGATAGAAATAAATAAGTTTTGTCCAAATTAAAGTATTTTTTATGGACATTTCCAGTTCAAAAAGAGTATGTGTTATACACAATGTAAGTTTGGAAATGATTGGACAGCATATCCTGACTGCATATTGATCTTGGGAGTTGGTATTTTATTTTATTCATGGCAATAATTGAAGGGATGCATTTAATCTTTATTTTCAGAATATCATCAACTATCTAGAATTTTTATCTAAAATACAAATTAAAAGTTACTCTGTACATTTAACTGGGAGTCTTTAAACAGATTTCCTAAAATAGAAAAATCTAATATTTTCAGGGTTTTTTTTAGGTACATGTTAAAAAACAAAAAAAAGTTGGTCAAATCTGTACGCAGTCTGCTATTGATCATAGAATCTTGACAGATTTCTAAAAAAAAGGAAAATCCTAGAAAGCAAATCTATCCATCTATTCATTTATAGTGATTCAAAAGTGGGATGGTTTTTTCAATGTAGTGAACCCAAAAGATAGAGGCACAAATTAAAACAAATAAAAAAATTAACAAAAAAAGTTATTCCTATACATTTACGTTCTTCAGTTACTTCTTAAAAGTGTCATTTATAGGATGAGTTACAAATATCAATTTAAAAACCGTTGAATAATTTTTAACCATTACAGTTGTGGCCAAAAGTTTTGAGAATGACACAAATATTAGTTTTCACAAAGTTTGCTGCTAAACTGCTTTTAGATCTTTGTTTCAGTTGTTTCTGTGATGTACTGAAATATAATTACAAGCACTTCATACATTTCAAAGGCTTTTATTTAAAATTACATGACATTTATGCAAAGAGTCAGTATTTGCAGTGTTGGCCCTTCTTTTTCAGGATGTCTGCAATTCGACTGGGCATGCTCTCAACTTCTGGACCAAATCCTGACTGATAGCAACCCATTCTTTCATAATCACTTCTTGGAATTTGTCAGAGTTAGTGGGTTTTTCTTTGTCAACCCGCCACTTGAGGATTGACCACAAGTTTTCAATGGGATTAAGATCCGGGGAGTTTCCAGGCCATGGACCCAAAATGTCAACGTTTTGGTCCCCGAGCCATTAGTTATCACTTTTGCCTTATGGCACGGTGCAACATCGGGTTGAAAAATGCGTTGTTCTTCACCAAACTGTTGTTGGATTGTTGGAAGAAGTTGCTGTTGGATGGTGTTTTGGTACAATTCTTTATTCATGGCTGTGTTTTTGGGCAAAATTGTAAGTGAGCCCACTCCCTTGACAGAGGACTGATGGTAGCGCTCACCTTTTCTTCTCCGGACAAGCCTTTTTCCAGATGCCCCAAACAATCAGAAAGATGCTTCATCGGAGAATATGACTTTACCCCAGTCCTCAGCACTCCATTCACCATACTTTCTGCAGAAGATCAATCTGTCCCTGATGCTTTTTTTTTTTGGAGAGAAGTGGCTTCTTTGCTGCCCTTCTTGACACCAGGCCATCTTACAAAAGTCTTTGCCTCACTGTGCGTGCAGATGCGCTCACACCTGCCTGCTGCCATTCCTGAACAAGCTCTGCACCGGTTGCACTCCGATCCCGCAGCTGAATCCTCTTTATGAGACGATCCTGGCGCTTTCTGGACTTTGTTGGACGCCCTGAAACCTTCTTAAGAAGAAATGAACCTCTTTCCTTGATGTTCATGATAATCCTATAAATTGTTGATTTAGGTGCAATCTTAGTAGCACAATATCCTTGCCTTTGCAGCCATTTTTATGCAACGCAATGATGGCTGCATCCGTTTCTTTGCAGGTCACCATGGTTAACAATGGAAGAACAATGATTTCAAGCATCGCCCTTCTTTAAACATGTCAAGTCCACCATTCTAACCCGATCAGCCTGGCTTAAGATCTCCAGCCTTTTGCTCGTCAACATTCTCACCTGAGTTAACAAGACGATTACTGAAATGATCTCAGCAGGTCTTTTAATGGCAGCAGTGAAATTTTCATGCAAAGAAGGACTATGCAATTCATCTGATCACTGTTCATAACATTCTGGAGTATATGCAAATTGTTTATTATAAAAACTTAAGTAACACCTTTTCCAATTTCCAATATTTATGTAATTCTCAAAACTTTTGACCACGACTGTACAGTTATCTGGAACACTACTTAAAGTTGTTACAAGGAAGAATGCATTTACTGTTTGATGTTTTAATCAATTCATATAGCTGTCACTACATCAGAAAACGAGAAGGCAGGCCAGAAGGTATTTATGCCATAGCTGATCCAGCTGTCAAAAACATGTTTCAACCTTTAAGCTATTCTGCGTATTAAATTGTTTTGCTTTAACTTAAAAAAAAAAAAACTCACTCCACGTTGTTTAGCTAGTTAGTCCGTCAGCAGAAAAGTTCAAAAAGTTAATGGTTGACAAAATTTTCAGGATATGTCCGCAGTGGGACCAGGAATAGGTGATTAGATTTTGGTGGTGATGCAGAGGTTCATGCTTTTCTATTAGACCAGCAATTTTTTTCATGTATTTTTTTATTTGTGTCTTCAGTTACAGTTTAATGTACTATAGCGACCCCTTGTGTACATTTATTAAAAGACAAATTATCAAACCTGGATTATTTCAAATCTAATCTCAAAGAAATGCTATTCATAAAACAAAGAAGTAAAGCACTTCTCTTATGAGACTTATTGATACGAAACATGATCTGTGTAAAAAAAGAAAAAAAATCATCTTGAATTACTTCAGTCAGTAAAACTGGAACAATTCATTAGTGATGAGTTATCAGATAAACAACAACAAAAGATCTTTCAAATTGTTGCAAAACTATATACAAAAATGTTTTAATTTACATTTGTTGTAACAATCAACAGTCTTTAAAATCAACACTCAACAATCAGTGTGTTCTATGAGCCCACGATGCTATGGTTTCACACCCAGCCCTTTGTTGAAAGGAATCTGTCCATCATGTCAAAGGATCTCGCCGGCTGGTCGTAAGGCAGAATGTGTCCTCCTCCTCTGATGATGACCTGCGGGACACATGGACGGGTTAAAAGGAGGAATAATATGGCAGCTTATCTGCACATGCATTTCGGGGTTTCGTCCCCTCTGTCATCAGACTCATGAACAATGACCCTAAGACTGTTCCCACCACCCGCTCTGTTTCAGTCACGTGTTTTTTTTGCACTGATCATCACCTGCATTAATTTATATAGTAATGTTTATCAAATTACCGCAGCAATTTCCTGACAGATATGGCGATAAAACCTTTCTGATTCTGAACCATCCTGCGCATCTGCTCACCTGGAAGAACTCCCCGACTTGTCTGACGTAACCTGCCACCTCGGTGTCACTGGGCTGGAGCTTCCAGTGGAATCGGGGAGCGACTTTATACTCAGCGGCTCCGCTCCAGTTGACAGTCGGCAGGAACCTCTCAGTAAGAGGAGCAGCTACGATCACATCCAGCTGACCGCTATAGATTAGGACCTGTACAGCCGTCACATTTGGTTTTTAGAAAACAATTCATTTCGCAAATTGAAATATTCCTATGAGCGAGCTCTCCACTGTGCATTACCCTGTAGTTGTCCATCAGAACCCTCAACCATGGTTTGATGCTCTTCATGACATCCTGCAGGAGGTGCTTCTCCACTTGAGAGCCGTCATGGAAGGTCAGGTTTCCTACGTGAATGGCTTTCCTTACAGCAGGTAGGGTCACAAACTGGGAGAAATACTCCTGGTCTTCAGGCTCCTATAATAAACGAAATTAGTATGATGAATGAAAGTGTAAATTTGTTAAAACATGGCAGGTAGCTGCTCTGATCTCGGACTACCTGGCATATCATGTAGTTAAAGTAGTTGGTGCAGCCTGTAGCATTTTGGAAAAAGGAGGGATACGGATCCATGTCTCCATTCAGCAAAGAGTCAAAAACCTGAAATTAGAAAAGGACGCAGTTTTTTAAGAATATTTTATTTCTAACATTTTTTACTCCATAGTCAGCGATCATGTGATGGATCTTACAAGATTGTTACAGGCACAGAATGTAATTTTCGGCCAGTAGGGGGCAGTGTATACCTAAATTATCACAAGCATGCGGTATCTGTGTCTTCGAGTAAGAAACTCAACAACGGAGGTCCAACTAGTGTTGTTTTCAAACGCTCAATTCCCTGAGAATTATCTATTTGCAGCAACATGACGAGCACATTAGTCTCTCTTTCATTGCTTGGAACTAGCGAAGAGATAAAAATGTATTTATGGCGAAACTTTTTTGCATTTTGAGGGGAAATCAATGTTTTAATAGCGGGCGTGTTCCGTGCGCTTTGTCCGTCCGGGCTCTTGTAGAAGTAAAGACGTCATCTAATATGGCTTTTCCCTGAAAAGAGGACCCACGCCTATGTATTTTAAAACAGATTTTTAAAGTCATATTTTACAATATTGCCAATATTTTGCTATTAATGTGCTTAACATAATTATTATTACATAATATTTTAACAGCTATTTTCAAAGATGTACTGCAAAAACTACACACTGTCACTCTAAAAATGACTCAAAATGTAGGAAGAAAACAGGATGAGTAACACAAAGTACCATCCTACGTCCCACCTTAAAAGCCTCCACCCATTTCTGCTGCTGGATGAGCTCCACGCCGAGGTCCGTCTGCTTGTCCACATACTGTTTTTGGAGTTCGTCTATCATTCCTGTCTGATATAGGAACTCTCCATAACCACCCAGCATCTGACGGGGAGTGAAGTTTCACAGAACAGAGACCACGATAAGAGTTGAGACCCGAAATACAACGCCATTAAATATGTATGTAGAGCTATGGAGTGATTATCCACATGCATCCTTCCTCTGAAATAAGAAAACCTGACTTGCTTTGATTTAAGGAACATCACAAAATGAAATTGTTGCACAATACCCACCAGTTCGGGATCACAGAGTCCGTCACCAATAGCCATGCCTTTGAAGTTTATCTTCACCTTTGCAGTGGGATTGTTTTTGTGGATGTAGTAGGATACGGCAGGAACATATTTCCCTGCATATGACTGCAGAAATAACAAAGTGCAAAGTGAAGAACACATCAGAACCTGAGGGGGTTACATGTTCGTTCTACGGCAGGTTTATTCCAATCCAAATCTAAACCCTAGTTTATACTTCTCCATCTACGTCGAAATGGAATTACGCAGAGCTATTATCTGTCGACACAAGGCCTCTCCATCACCTTACTTCTCAGTCCATGATTATGTTAAACTCCCTTCACTGCTAGATGTGACCTTGGTATTCAAGTCATCTTCCAGTTTATGATTAGTTTGAGGCTGGATGCTGACTGGGTTGTTCCTGAAAACTCTAGAAATGTCCATATTGTCTGATGGCTAAAGATTGGATTAGGTGGTTGAAACTTGGACACACAACCAATGGTTCCAACAGGATAAAGAGACTAAAAACGCCCCAAAGAGGGTTTTGGAACAGATGAAGCATATTCAAATTAGGTTTCTAGAATGGACCTGACATCAAGCCTATTGAAGCCAGGGCCCTTATTTATCAACCGAACCTGCGCACAGATCTTTGCATATCTCATGCAAAGGAACAATTGTACCCATTGTGTGGTATTTATCAATTTGTACTTGTGCATAGAAATATTCCTAAATACAAGTAAACTTCTAATTGTGCATCTATTGTTAGAGCAGAGGAACTGCAAGACTGAAACAGTTTTACTTTGACAGAATATTTCTCTTAACAGTTTATCGCCTCTCCCAAGGAGCTCACGTTGGCGACTGTCTGTCTTTTAGCAAAAATAACTAAAAGTTATGCAAAGATTTGCAGTAAATGTTCAGGAAATGTTCGGCATTTGCCAAGAAATACATAATTTAATGTTGGGGGTGATCATGCATGGAGATCCTGTCACAATAAATGTTAAATTGGGACTTATAACATTTGTTATCATTGTTTTTATGATGTAAATTGAGGGAGCAGAATCAGCATTGGCTCCAAATATTTGCTTAAGAAAATTGGCAGCTCCTATCAGTCAGGCCGTATCAGGCTAAGACGGATGACAAAAAAATCAGTATCGATCCCTTAAAAAAATCAATATCTGTCGCCCCCTTGTGTTGAGGAATGTTTTATTTTATTTAGTTTGATATTAAAACCAGTTTTTCCTTTATTTCCAACAGGAACGTCTCCACCGTCCCGACCGCATTTACTGCCTTTGTCACTTTCTCCCAGGCTGAGTTATGTTTTTTATTGGTTCCCCCTGAGCTGACAGATGCTGTGGTATTACCAAATATAGTTAATGACTGAGAATGGGCATGAGCAACTAGGTAGGCACATGTGGGATTCATCGACAGATAATTGCGGGGGAACATGCATACGAGTGGCCACCGATCATTTCATAAATCTGACATTTGACTGTTCGTACGAACATTGTAAATGTCATTCATAGGGTAGAATTTAGGACAGTTTCTACGAACACTTGATGAGTGAGGGCTCAGGTCTGTAACATAAAACCAACCGATTTAAATTAAGCAGTTTTAGGGGTGTAGGTTAAATACCCAGAAGTTTCTTAATGGCTTAAAAAAAAAAAGAAAAGGTTTCATTTGTACATCTTGGTAAGGAACACATACACATAGTATATGCATAGTTGAGCCAGTATTTATAACTTTGAATGACAATAAATCCAAGCTTGTCATCACATGCTTGTTTGGGAAATAATTAAATAAAAAGAAAAATCACAGAAAAATTGTTCACATGTGACTATAAAAGTCTTACATCAATTTATATATGACCCTGATGAGTGTATTCAGATTACTGTAGTCACAATATGCTTTTTTGAATAAAAAAAGTAAATAAACACCAATTAAAGGGTTTCGATGTGCAACGATTAAAAGGCGGTACTCACCTCCCCAGTTGCATAAAACTCATTGGACTGATACTCAGGAAAGAGCTGGAAGAACTGTGTTAAAGCACTTTTAAAGGAAGAGAAACAGATACGTTAGAAAGCAAATACAACACAAACACATCTGAAACATAAGATTGAATAGTTTAGTAGGATAGCCGACCTGTACAGATCTCTGCCAACATCATCTTGGTTTTGAGCAAAGCCTCTGTCATCATCGGTAAAGCTGAAACCGGTTCCAACCTAGCAAACAAAAGCAGACTTTATAAACTTTGTAACATTTAGTATTAAAGGTGGGTTCCAGGGCTCAATTCTTTTAATTATTTTGTACGTTAAAAAAGGGGAAATAAATACCGGATTGTCAATGTACAAAACCGAATATCTGCTTGTCCAGGCGAAAGGCCTTAAACCAACTGCAAAGACAGAAAGATTGAGACTCCAAAATGAAAGAGTAAGACAGAGCATCACCATCTCTGCCACACCACTTCTTACCAGTCATGTTCTTGTACACGACATAAGGTCCGTGCTCCACAAAGAGACCGAACATGGAGGTGCCGCCGGGTCCACCTTGCAGCCAGAGCAGTACTGGGGCCTTGTCCTGGCCTGCCTGGAAGTCAGGGATAAGACAGAAATCAGCACCACCTAGAGGAAAGGTGAATTTTAAAAGAGAAAGTAAAGGCTGGACTTCCCATTTTTGCATTTTGGCAAAGTTATAGGTCATTCTAGTCTGATTCTTAAAGTAGGATTAGCATAAATTAGCTCTTTTTAGGTAGTGAAACTGAAAAGATTGCAGAACTAAAATAGTCAATCTCAGCATAAAAAATAAAATAAAATATACAGTTAATGTCAGATTTTTCCACATATTCCATTTTGCCAAGAATCTCATTCTGATTTAGGTCTTTAAACAATATTTTATAAATGTTCTACCTACAAGCAACTTTAGACCCCCAGTTTATCAAGGAGAGAGGGTTGGAGTATCCCTTCAACTATAACTTGACTGTATTTTGCAAACACTTGAAACACCAGAATCTTCATGAGTGCACACATTTTGAGTTTTATTGCAAGTCAGGAGTTGGCATGTGACTCTCTCTTTACTGTTATTGTTTGAAACTCTGTTACTGATTTATAGATACAACAAAAGAAGGTTTTAAGCTCCCAAAATTGCCTCAGTTTGTCTTGCTGTAGCAATGTGATATGCCTGATTTAAATCCATGCACTCAGTGTTGACTGAGGGATTCAAGTTAAAGTGTGTGGAGAATACTTTAGTTCCTCAGATAAAATAGTATGATCCTCTCTTTAAGTGCTGAATCACATGGGGAAACCTGCTGTAGAGGAAGCAGCTGAGCTCACTCACCATGTAGGCAGGGAAGAACCAGAAGAAGAGGTTGCTGTTGTAGGTCTTGTTGACTGTGAAGTATCCGGAGTAACTCTTGACATTTGCTCCAGGGACTTCTCCAACCATGCTTAGTTTCCTAGCTGTCAAACAAGAAGTGTCAGTGCAAGAAAAAGTGAACGTCGCAGAAAGTGAGTGACATGCTGTTCGTGGGGGGGGGGGGGGGGGGGGGGGGGCAATGTGTTTCTGTCGTGTAAAAAGTCGCCCTTACCTTCATCAATGGCGCCTTTCTCCAGATAGGGAGTGATAAACAGAGGGGACCCGGGGTCCGCTCCATTCAGACCGCTGACTCGGTGGGATTTCCTGCAGAAAAACGACGAACAGCTTCGGGCGGCGGCAGCTGTCTCCAGACAGGTCCAGAGAAACAGGAGAGCCAGAGTTTCCCTCAGCATCCTGAAAACAGTAACAGGTTTCAGATCAGGCTTCCAGAGTTTCACAGCCTTTCTCTGTTGGAGCCTCAAACACCGCACTGAATCAGATTTCACAACAGTAATCCCGCCGCAGCTGAACCATAACACAGCCTGCTGCGGGCAGAAGGAGAGTTTGTCTCCACTCACCTCATTATCCTGCAGTCTATACTGCAAGGGGAGAAATGTCAGCTTCGACTAAACGAAAAGTACCACCAGAGCGATTAAAAACTCCTCACTGTGAACCACAGTCACATGACCAGGTCACGTGAGCGATCGAGAACCACGTGGTTTTTGCCAGGTTGGAACCCCGAACGCTGTCTTGCAGGAAAGATTGAGTTTATTATTAATGAGATTGATCTTTGATGATCACTATTCATTCAGAATTTATGGTTTTCTGAGTACACACATTTATGGGGTATGGAATGAGAAGGATTAAGGTGGTTAGTTTGGAATACATATCACAAAAAGTTTCATTAACAGGCTTCACTTTGATAGCTCAAAGCACTTACTGGACAAAATCGATACAATAATAATTTAGTAATAATTAGAGATGTGTATTGGCAAGAATCTGGCGATACTATACGTGTCACGATACAAAGGGGAAAATACAATAAATTGTGATATATCGCGATACTATGAGTAAGACTTTATATTTTGACTTTAAAAATGTATTTAACTGTAGAAAGTCACAGCATTCTAAACACCCAAACCCATTTTCTATACACATCTATAAAATATCGATAACACATAACCAGTTTTATTTCTAGATGTAGTTGCTCCAATGGAACCAAAAGGTAATGCCTCCAACTAGCAGTCATACTTTTACATTCATAGCAAAATTCAATTCAAATTCATTAAAAAATTATAAATCAAAAAATGAATTAATCATTACTGTTAATCATTACATTAATGTGGCAAATATTACTGTGATATATTGGCATATCAGTATTTCCTTACATCCTTAGTAATAATAATAATCATTATTACTAATTAATAACACAAATTCTAATAATTTAGTGAAACAAAGTATTCTCTTATTTGTGATTGCTGAATTATTAAAAATATCTGGCAGAAGTTTCTTTAATTCCTTGAACCTTTTCCTGTTTTGTCACAACCACAAGACTCTGAGTATTGTATGTGATATATCACAACAAGAGTGCGTAACTGATGTGGAAGGGCAATTATACATTGTCTTTAAGATACTTTCAAATAAAATTCTGAAAATAGAAAGATGAATTTCTTTTCAAACTCTGAAACGCCGAAATAAACTAGCTCCTAGTGACAAATCCCCTTCAGAAATGAATGAATTGAGCGGAGTTATCTACAGAGTTAATCTGTGCTATTTAATCTCAGTATAAATCAAGCTGTTTCGAAGAAGGCTTCAGAGGTTTAACATACAAAAAGCATCATGAAGATCAAGGAAGACAGCACTGAGGTCAAAGAGAAGGTCATGGAGAAGTTCAAAGCAGTTGCAGATTGCAAAACAATCTCCAAATAGTGAACATCTCAGAGACCGCTGTTTTCTGCCGTCTGAAAATGGACAGAGAATGCAAACCTACAGGACATGGCCAGGCAAGGAAAATTAAAATCGGAGAAAACTCTAGGCCCATGGTAACTCTGGAGGAGCTGAAGGGATCCACAGCTCAGGTGAAATAATCTGACATGTTGTTCTTTTTTGAGCAGGTCCTGTCCACGGTTTGCCACAAGCCGTGATATGGTAAGTGTAAGGAGATGCTCTAGTCAGATAAGAGAAAAAAAATGATTTACCTTCTCTGAGTGGCTGCAAACCAACAATACACAACTCTGAACACATCAGATTCACCCCCAGACAGTCCTGGCAGATGGCCACCCATACTGAGCACGGTTTTGCTGGAGGTTTCTTCCTGTTATCGGCGAGTTTTTCCTCTCCACCGTCGCTACATGCTAGAATGAGGGAGTGCTGAGAGGACTGCTGTGGTTGGAGTCTGCATCAACAGGGAAAAACTGCTAGTCAATGACTCGAGGTAATCTGCTGGGATTCCATAAATACAAAACTCTTTAAACTGACTGTGCATGATTGTATTGAAATGACTTTTCTTGTTAAGTGCCTTAATCATACATCCACTGTGAATCGGCACTACTGTATATAAATAAGCTGAACTAAACTGAATTGTGGCTGTGGCCGTTTCATGTTGTGGAAACCAGTGGCGTAGCTTTAGGTGGCCCACCCAACAAATGGTTGGGCCAAATAAATGTTATTGAAATGAAGTTATTTCCACTATTTCACGGTTGCTTCAACATATTAGTGTCTGTACACATCACAAACTGCTTAGAAAAAAAACAATCCGGGCAAAATGAGACACATAAAAGCTGAAACCTTACACAGGTACCTCTTATCAGCTCTCTGATATAAACAATATAAAATAAGCTTAAAGTTTTTTATAAAGAAAGTCGTTTATTTGGATGGACCCCCCCCAGCCCCCACCCCCCCAAGGCCCACCTATAGCCACACCCAGGGTGGGAACACTTTTCTTTATAATGGAGAGAGAAGCTGGGAGTTTCTGAAAGGTAGGGAGGTTCACTTTCCACAAGGACAACTACAGTTAATGGCTGATGAAATGAAATATAAAAATTGTCATGATCTAAAAAGAACAATATACTTTCACAATTCACCGAGGTTGGTTTGGATAAATGATAATCATAGCTTGTGTTTGTATTATTGTTGGTATTATTCAGTTTAGCTGTGATGATCACATTTTGTTGATGGTATTAAACATTTATATGTGTATGGAAGACACTTATGGCCCCCCCCAATGCAAAATCAGAAGATTTATTTGTATTTTATTTATTTTATTTTATTTTTGGGGGGGGGGGGGTATTTGAATGTTGTTGTATATACGACGTCAAATTTTAACTCCACATTTAATAAAGCATTTACTAAATTATTCATGTTCAAAGAAACTCTCTAGTGTGTACATACAAACTTGTAAAATGACCACCAGATGGCGGCAGAATAAAAATATGAATTTCGCTCCTCCACCGTAACATGACACAACAATGTTTCTGATGAAAATACACAGCGCCGCAGCTGGTATCGTGTGGTTTAACCATTTGGACTGGCACTGACTTACTAAACAGCAGTTTTTTTTTAGAAAACAAAAACAAAAGAAAACACACCGGTACTGTATTCTACACACAGAAAAAGACTTGGTTGTTCTGCTTTTCATTGACAACGCTCCAAACTTTCGCTTTAAGGAGGCGAGTCTACGCTGCGCTGTGTTTATCGCAGCCCTTAAAGTGGCACATGGAAACCAGAGCTGATCTGTGCACGGAGAAACCCTTCAGTATTTCTGCTTAGCGAGAGGAGACGCTTCAGTTTTAAGCTGATCCACGGAGCGTGTTGTGTCTGGTTGTGAGGTAGGCTATATATGCGGCAGCCCCCTCACCGCTCCGCGCTGGAAAAAAAAAAAAAAAAAGGATCGGCAGATCCGACAGATGGTGGGCTCGACATTTAAAGGAGGCATGAAATAATTAGCCTTCAATAAAGGTATAGGGTACATTGAAGTGGCATGGAGGCACCGCCGGGGACGAGCTCCTGTGAGCCCACCTTGGCCAACTGGGAGTGACCGAGTTGCAAACTGGTTGGGATGGCAGCATCCAGTAACTCAAGCCTTTCAGGTTCATCGGTTTCCTCTGGTAAGAGCTCACTCATCCCACATTTTTTATTTGATACAACAATAACAACTGTAATACTCAATATTGTTATAATTTCAATCAAGATGTCACTTCACTTAACATTGCTGCTTTCACCTAATGTAAATTAAACTTTTACATGTGTTATTCAACTGTATTTCTACCAATAGCACCTATATCACATATATGTTATCTTAATCCTTAAGCATGTATTCCAGACTGCAATAAATAATAATAGGAAAGCTTTGCTGTCAGCAGTAGCAGCATGCAGGGATGAAAATGTAGGAAAGGAAGTCTCAGTTTTGCTTTATTCTAAGGTTGTGAGCATTCAGTGTGACTCTGGCTCAGGGTATTGTTGGATTGCCAACCGTCTCCATAAATCCTATATTGACTTTCCACTTGGTTGGGTTTGAGGATTGTTTTTGGCATGTGTATAAAGTGTGCATTTTCCCCCTCCAAACGCAGCACTATGCTGAGATCTTTCCTGACACTGTGAGAAATTCTTATATGCCATGCCTCAGCGAGTGCAGCACTGTTCTAGTTATATCCTCCCTCCCCCCCCTCCCCCCCTTACTGGGAATGTATTACAGTGTTGTGAACTTCAGCTATTATGTATATGTTGAAATGTGATTTTCTTTCTTTCTTTTGAAGATTGGGTTTTTGGCAGGAATAGAAAAATGTGATGAACAATTGTTTACACTCTCATCTTTCACTTGATAAAATGTGTTATGTGGTATAAGGTACTACACAACACACTTTATTCTACTTCTCATTGATGTAAAAGCTTCACCAAAGCCTGTGTTTGATAATGGCTCAGCGTTTATATAAAAAAGTCTTATTAACATTACCATGTGAAAGTTTTTAGACGTTTTATTTCACTGAATAATCCTAAACCTTATTTTTCTTTGGAGTTTAGTGCAGTCCAACACAAGTAGTAGTACATAATTGTGAAGATAAAGGAAATTGAAAAAGTTTTAAGTTGAAAAAAAATAGCTTTTTCATCTGCACATTGACTTGAACACACCGTTCTCATGGTGAAACATTGTGGTGGCAGCATCATGCTACAGAGGATGTTTTTTTATAGGAGGGATAGGGAAGTTGTTGAAGGTTTATGTGAAGATGGTTGCAGCATAATGCAGGGTAATCAAGAAAGAAAATCGGTTCAATGCCACAAAATCTTTGATGTTAATCTACAACCAATTAAATTCAGTATATTTATTTAGTGCCAATTTATAAAAGATGTCCTCTTAAGACACTTTACAAGAGAAGTAATTTCAATCCTGTCATACATACATTCAATCAGTTTAAAAGTTTTATATTTAAGGAAACCCAGCAGATTGCAATGAGTTATTGACTAGAGGTTTTTGCTCCGTTAACGCACACTCATGTACACACAAACATGTAGTCGTGGTAGAGAGGAAGAACTCTCCTTTAACAGGAAGAAACCTCCAGCAGAACCTGGCTCAGTACAAGCGGCCATCTGCCACAAGCGTCTGGGTTTTGTGGAGTCAGAGCAGAGACACAAAAACAACTTTAGTACTTATGAGTAGTTTCTATGTTAAAGAAAGTAAAAAGTGGATAACAGTACACAAAGGATGATCAGTTACTGGGAGCCTTAGCCCAGTTGACGTCCCCCTCCAACAAGGCACAACAGCCAAGCATGATGCCAGACCAGATGTAGCTTCTAGGGAGAGAAAAACACTAAAAAAAAAAAAAAGTTAATAGTTGAAATGACGGCAGATGATACAAGTTGAGAGTAGCAGAAGAGAAAAGTAGCAGAAGGAAGAAAAGTGGTCAGTCTGTCGTCCAACAGTTTAAGCCTATAGCAGCATAACTACAGAGATAGCTCAAGATAACCAAGCCCGTTAGAGTCAACCATGAGAGAGACAGAGCCAGGGAGAACCGTCTGTCTGGGCTGCATTCCCCCCTCAACTGGCTTAACTGTTGGCTACGACCCCTCCCAGACTCTCTTCCTCATCTAGCGACGGACAAAAATCAATCTGTTTTTAACTGTAAAATTTATCAAAAGAAAAGTTTTAAGCCCAGTCTTAAAAGTAGACAGGGTGTCTACCTCACAGACTAAACCTGGGAGGTTTTTTCCACAGAAGAGAATTCTGATAACTAAAAGATCTCCCCCGCCCATTCTACTTTTAGAAATCTTAGGAACCACAAGAAAACCTGCAGTTTGAGAGCGAAGGGCTCTGTTAGAAACATATGGAACAATCAGATCTCTAATGTAAGTTGGAGCTTGATTATTGAGGGCTTTATGTTAAAGGAGGATCTTGAATTCTATTCTGGATTTAACAGGGAGCCAATGAAGGGAGGCTAAAACACGAGCAATTTGATCTCTTTTTTTAATAATCATCAAAACTCCCAAAACCACCCTAAACATACAACCCGGTCTATAATGTAATGGTTTAGGTCAAAGCAAACTGATATGAATGGCCAAGTCAATGTATATATCTACTTTGCAAGACTTGAAAATTGATGTTCACAGTTGCTCTCCATCTAATTTGACAAGGATTGATCAATTGTGTAAAGAAGAATAAGTAAAAATTTCAATCTGCTGAATTGTTAACTTGAAAACGGCATACCCCTGGAGACTTACATGCTCTATAAAGAGGAGGAGGGGGCTGAATATAAGTGCATGCCACACTTTTCAGATTGTTATGTGCACAAAATCTCAAAACCATGCATTTATTTCCTGATCATGGTCTGCTTTGAGTTTCTCTGTAAAAATCCATAAAGTTTCTTCGCAGTTTGTGCTTGTAACAAAATAGTGAAAGAAATCAAGGGGTGAGGCTATTTCTATAAGGCACTATAAGTAAAACAAGACAGCGTTTGAAGCAGAAACAACCAATGCATTTTAGATTGAATGTTAAATAGAATAACTGTGTTTTTCATAAGAAAAAATGTAAGGACACTGCATAGCACGCTCAGTGTTTGTTTTACTTTCTTACTGTCTCCCTATCCCAAGTAGACCACACGGCAGCATCACATTTCCAGAGGTACAGCCCAGTGGACGGCATACACACCACACACACAGTGGTTTCCAAACTGATACGGTCTGCACTCCAGCCACAAGCCTCACGAAACATTATCTCATGTGTGCTTAAAAAAAAAGCTGCCTTTTTTGACCACTGCTGCTTTAAGGGGAAAGTCTTTTCTCTTGCGGTATCGGAAGGTTGTCATTACTGCTGGGCTCTCAATATAATTATCAGGGGTTACAAGCTGCACTGCTGCCAGGGATGGAGTGGTTGTCGCAAGGGTATCATTATTTTCCTGCAAAACTGTTTGGCAGCTAAAGCATTTGAATAATCTTGTCTATAGGAAAATATATATGTCTCAAAAATGAGTCTCAGGTCCTTCTCCATATAAGCGCATCTATTCCGTTGCAAACTGACTGTTCTGGGTGTAGCTATTTGTCATAATAGTCTATCCTGTAATCTTTTTCAAAGCCTTTATTTTAGAGGATAGTGTTTAAATAAATCATCAAACTTCAATTTGTAATTAAGGTATCCCAAATGTTGGTAAACTGACATTAAAGTAACAAAACAATTATTTGAACAAAAAAAGAAAACATGTCCATACTTTCTTTTTGCCAAACTTATCTGGTAAATCAACACAAAATTGCTGAATCAGATTTTTTTAACATCGATTATTAGACGCCCACGTGGTCCCCCAGACGCACTGCATCCTGTGACAGATCAATATAACCACACAGGCTTGGAAGTACCTTGGAAAAACCATTGCCACTCAGCACAATCCACTGCTACATGCTAAAATGTAACCTGAAACTGTGTTATACATGGAGGGAGCTGTGTATCTGCTCAGAGCAGAAATACTTCTGAGGTCTCTGGGAGCAAACTCTCATCAGAAGGGTAGAAAAAACAGTTGACATGTGCTCTGTGGTCAGCTGACTCTGTGTTTCGTTTTACTTTTTTTGGGGGGTGGCGGGGCGGGGGGGGGTACTTTGGGTTCTTACATTCCAGAACATAACAAATATAATTCCGGCTTTAATCAGAGGGATGTGTAAATGCCAGCATCTGTGATGGTATGTGGGTGCATCGGTGCCAAGGCACAGACGTGAAAGTACCATAGACGCAGAGGCGTAATCTTCAGTTTTCTGGCTTCTTTCATCTAAATCTTTCTTTAAAGCATGCAAACAAATGATCTTCTTTAGAATTAGGTTCAACACAAATTTCTATAAAAGAACTCCTATAAAAACTGCTACAAGCTACTTTTTTCATTTACACATTTTTTAAGTTAAATTCGTAGTGTTTTTACTCTTCTTTATTGTTATTAAAATTTACATGAATGACTGCATGGTGAAGCAGTTCATAGCACTGTTGCCTTGCATCAAGAAGGTTGTGGGTTTGAACCCCTGCCCAGGAAAGTTTGCATGTTCTCCTTCTCCATGTGTGGGTTCTCTCTTTGTTGAGGTTAATTGGTCTCTCTAAATTGTCATTAGGAATAAGTATGTGCATGCATGGTTGTTTGTCCCATATGTCTCAATGTTGGCCGGTGAGGGACTGGCAATATGTTTAGGGTGTACCTCACCAATGACTTCTTGAGATATGCACTTGCGACCCTGCAAGGTAAGCGGTTATGAACAATTTATGGATACATTTGTGTGATTTTATACTGGCAAATTAATGTACTGTGACTAGAGATGCACTGATACTGGTATCAGGTATCAGCCCCGACACTGTCTAATGTACACACAACGGTTAAAATTAACCAATACCATGAACCGATACTTAAAATGTAGAATCATTTCCCAGAAAATGTTAATATTTACCTTGAAATGTTAGTTTTGTGGTCATTTCCATTAATATTTTATTTTTTATGTAATTCACCATCATTTGTTGTAACAAGCAGAGAAGAAAAAAAAACCTGACTTCCAATTCATTGCATTTTCTTGTGTGGGTGGTAGAAGTATCGGCAATGTGTACTCTGTATCGGCAAGCACTCCGATTCAAGTATAGGTAACGTAGGGTTTGAAAAAAGTTGTATTGTTGCATCCTTAACTGTGACTAGGCCAGGGATCTGCAACGTGCAGCTTTGGAGCAGCAAGTACCTTGGACCCTCCACAATGACTCCTAATAACTTTGAATTAAGCCTGAAGTGAGCTTTTGCATCATCCACCAAAAATGTATTTCTCAGTCTAAAAAATATTTAAAAGGGAAGAAAGAGCCCAATTCTAAGGGACAGGAATACAACCAGTGTTGCCACAGTTAATTTAAAACGGTCATCTGATTATCGACTACTGATTACTCCTTCCAAAACTAACTTAGTTACTTTACTGATTACTGTTTTAAAAAGTGAGTTAGATTACAAGTTACTTTATTAATTACTTTCAGCAGCTGCCAATAACACTCTCCACTGTCTCAACATAAAAACAATCACCAGTTTTGCCAATACTCAATTTACTGGGAGTGCATTTTAACAGTGAGGATGGAAATATACTTTCTTTTTAACCTTGCATAATCACGTGTTAACACCAGCAACAGGCTGTGTCTTGGGCATGTACTTGTTTGTGCACTGCATGTACTGCTGGCGATCTTCACTAGGATTTGTTGGGTAGAAACTAAGCAAACATGCCACCCACAGAGACGATAATCAGCCATTTTAAAATGATGACAGAAAAAGACAGCAGCAGTGTCGTAGACGGTATGTAAGACCGTATTTACTGCAATTGTTGCTTGTTTTCCTACTGCTTTTGCTGCTGTTATCCCCATTTACCAAATAAATATCTTTGCTTAAGAAAATACCAAAATAGTAATGCACACCGGCTTGGACAAGTAACTTTAATTTGATTACTGGTATGGAAATGGTAATATTTTAGATTATATTAGGGTAACACTCTACTAAGCAACACATTACTGACATTCCTGAATACAACACAGTTCATTTCAATGCTACAGCAGCAGGGAGTCATCAGCTAGCCCGCTGAGGCAAAGGTACTGTTTTTGATCTTAAAGTTTCTCAGTTAACAAATTGTGTTGTTTCAAAGCAATTGTTATTTTATGAGTTTGAAACATCTCTTAATATCTATGAATCATGTGATTAAACTTAATCATCAATCGCTGTCTCTAAATTTAGAAATTACCACATCTACACTGTGATGTGTTGCACTCAGACTGCGCTTGCCAAAGAGCAATTTTAGGTGCTTAAAAAAAATACCTAAATAAAATTTAGATCTCCAGGCTACTGCTGTCAGACTGCTTACTTTCATAGGAATCGTCACTGCATAAATTCTTGAGTTTGCGACTTTACTCCCACAACTTAGAGTTTGCACTTTGAGGGTAGGTTACATATAAGAAAAGTTTAGATAATGAAGCAAAATTTAGGACGGAGTTGAGTTAAATTGCATCTGTGATTCTCATCTAAAATACATTTAAAAAGTATCCTGTTGCATGACAAGATTCATTCTGTAGTCTCCCGATGTCCTAGGAAATATGTTTGCAAACATCAGTGGTATTCCTGGAACCTCTCTGGCATAAATAATGATCGAAGCTTATATTGTACTAGCACCACAACATTTGCAAGATTCCTCCAGGAAATAAATGCTGGAAAACAAATCAGGGTATAGGACATGAAATAATATTTTCAGCTTCTGGCCTTAAGTGACATAGTGGTTTGGGGAGGCAGAATTGCAGCTATGCATTACAGTGACGCTGACTGCTCAGCATGTTTCTGGCAGAGGCTGCAGCTCTCAACATCTTCTTGTTCCATACATTTCTTTTCTCCACTACAATAAATCATGTGGGAAATGTTTTTTTTTAATGTCATGTGATGTGAACGACTTGCACAAAATACCTGCATGTTTTGTAGTATCAGCAAAGAAGTATAGTTGTCCTAGAGGTATTTCAATGCTGTACTGGTTAATATCAGATTGATAATGAAAACATTTGCCTAGCAGACTTGAGAGTATTTGAATCAAGTTCCAATATTACAGTTTTTGTTTAATTGAACACATTAATATTTCTGTATGCAGATTAACTACAAAATCTGCATCAACTCTTCTCACTGTTCATTAACACCAAAAACAGTCTTAATTTTGAAACTGTACATTGCACAGATGGTCTCCCTGCTGCAGGTCAGCTGCACTCGACTGAATCACTGTGTGTGCTGATGGTCTGCATGCAACTCAGAGATAAACTCCAGGTTGCTATTTTCCACAGTCATTGAATATATTTTAAATCATGTAATAAGCTGTAAATAGTATAAGAAAAAATATGATTTGCATTTGTAGTCATTTATTTCTAAGACAAAAAACATCTAAAACAACTCATTCAGATCTGTAACCCTGGTCTCAGGATAGATTATGAAACCCTCCATTTATACCTACAGATTTATATAAATTGTGCAATATCTGTGACCCTCAGCAGGCTTTTTAAATATTTTAGAGATATTTCCCTTGTAGTGTCACTGAGCATCATGTTGTAACTAATCTGGTGGTGAGCTTAGGACATTGTCCATTTTTGAAGACCCATTTGTGCCCAATATAAATATTGTCTCTTCAATATTTCCATTCAATCTTTTGTTTTTCATCTGGATCCCATTTAATTATTGAAGTGGATCGGTCCCTCTAACTTCTTTGTTAAAATAGTGTTCCCAGACTGGCACGCTACATCCAAATTTCGTCAAATGTAAGGAAAGCCAAACACTTAAATTTCATCTTCTTCAGGCCACAGGAGATGTTTTAAAAATTGTTTTAATTTTTCGTTGAGTGAACTTTGCAAACTGTTTTTTTATGTTGCTTTTGTAGTATTGGCTTCTTCCTCACTAATTGGCCTTTCAGCTCATATTATTACAGATTATCACATATCATTTATCATCTGTAATGTCTTGTAAAATTACCACAAGGTCTTTTGCTGTTGTTCTACAAATGATTCACACATTTTGCACCAAATGGTCATCTCTGGAACGGACCGTTTCTTTTCTAAATATCTTGATGGGTGGACAAGTTGTTAATACTTACATATGATTGTCTGAAGAGATGAATGTGCCACCTTTATGTATGTGGAAATTGGACCCAAGGACCCAATGGACCCAGACTTATGGAGGTCCACAGTTCTCTTCCTGATTGTTATTTTTTTTTTCAGGAAGTCCCTCAGGGAAGCAGTGTTTGAAGTGTTTGCTTACACTGCCTGGGCAAAAAAAAAGTCGCCACAAAAAAAAGGTCTCAAACAAAAATATTTTGTTGGACTGCCATTAGCTTTGATAATGGCACATGTTCTCTGTGGTATTGTTTCGATAAGCTTCTGTAATGTCACAAGATTTGTTTCCATCCAGTGGTGAATTAATTTGTCACCAAAATCTTACATTGATGGTGGTAGAGTTTGACTGCTGTGCAGAGCCTTATCCAGCACATCCCAAAGATTCTCAATGGGGTTAAGGTCTGTACTATGTGGTGGCCAATCCATGTGTGAAAATGATGTCTTATGCTTTCAGAACCACTCTTTGAGCCTAATGAATCCTGGCATTTTCATCTTGGAATATACCTGTACCATCAGGGAGGAAAAACCCATTGATGGAATAACCTGGTCATTCAGTATATTCAGGTAGTCAGCTTACCTCATTTTTGGAGCACAGAATGCTGCTGAACCTAGACCTGACCAACTGCAGCAATCCCAGAACACAGTACTGCCGACACAGGCTTGTACAGTAGGCACTAGGCATGATGGGTGCCTCACTTCATCTCCCTCTCTTCTTACCCTGATGTGACCATCACTCTGGAACAACCTAAATCTGGACTCATCAAATCACATGACCTTCTTCCATTCCTCCAGAGTCCAATCTTTATGCTCCCTTGCAAAATGAAGCGTTCTTTTTCTGGTTTGCATCGCTTTCCGCCCCCATTTCTTCCTCGAATACGATGGGTCACCACCATCTTTCCAGTTTTTGATAATACACTGGACAGTTCTTAACCCAATTTTAGTAGTTTCAGTAATATCCTTAGATGTTTTCTCTGTTTGATGCATGCCAATGATTTGACCCTTCTCAAACACACTAACATATTTTCCACGACAAGATATGTCTTTTGACATGGTTGTTTATGAAATGAGAAGCAACTAATTGCAACAGTTGGGGTTAAATAACTTGTTGCCAGCTGAAAGATATAATCACTCACACAGTTATTATCGTTTAGGAGGCTTGTACCTATTTGCTTAGTTAAATCCTGGTGGTTGCAGGTTTTTTTGCCAGGCAGTGCACATCTTAATAAGTGTCTACCCTTAACTCAGTCTCACATACTGCACTTCTGATCGGGAACAAACTTTGGAAGACTGTAAAACTGCTGAAACACTGAGTTCTTCTAAATCAAGGCCAAGCAACCACTTACTTAGAGCTATCTTTGATTAATAATCACTGGAAATTTGATTACTTCTAGTCTGTATTAGAGCTTTTCATTACTTTTCTTTATTTTACCACCATAATGTGATTTCCGTTTTTGTTTATTTGTTGTTTTTATTATGTAAAGAGCGTTGAACTGCATTGTTGCAGAGTGTTATACAAATAAACTTGAATTAAAACTAGGGATGTCCGGTATTATCGGCCTATAGTCATTAATTATTGGCCGATATATCAAAATGTAATATCGGAATTGATCTGTATTAGTTTTTACCTTTTTTTTAAATAACATGACTTTTATACTTCACATTTTAACCATGTACATATAATTCCTATGTACCGGGGGGAGGATGTTGTGAACCAATGGGCCAAATCTGCCTTCCCTCTGGACACCCCTTCCATGCACATATTATATATATTTGAAAAGCTTTGCGTCTTGAGATTCATTGGATGTATGCCAATCAAGGATACAATCATAACTGTAGACACAGTCAAACTACCGACACCTTTGTGGCCTCATACCTGTGCCATCTTGAACAAAAATTGTCATCTTACATCCACAAGGGTCCATGTAAAGTCTTCCAGTGAAACAGTCCACAAATAGTCTGACATCCTAAATTAAACATAATCCGTCACTGAAAACCGCTGGAAATTCCTTGCTTGCAAGTATTTCACAGTAACGGTAGCTTCTGTTAGCATCATCAGATTAGCCACAGGGCATGACTGGAAGTGCTAGCTTTTGATCGATATCTTACTTGTTATCCTCCTTTTTGGTGTATCGTTCAAACCAGTCACGACACAGAATAATGATGATTGACACATCAAATAGCCAATGGAATGCTGTGCATGCATATATTTAACTTGAGCATTTTCTAAACAAAGAAGGGCTGAGATTAATGATCTCAAATATGTTTTCATTTGTGAACTGCACATCTTGGGATGTTCCTAAACATAAGATAACTCTGCCGGGAGTTGACCATGAAACAGAAGCCACGGAGATTACTAGAGAACACACTAATCCTGACTCCCGACCAGCTCAGACAGCCGCTATCAGAGATATACAAGTGAAGAAAACTCCAACAGGACAAAAAGTATTCACACCGATAGCCAATGCTGTAAGCAATGCAACAGGAGTTAGCAGAGACGTACAGCACTCACCTGGGCATTCTAATTTCTCTGGCTAATCTACAGCAAATGACCCTCCCTTAAGAACCTTCTCCAAAAAATTAGAGCATAAATCATGGTTTGGACACAGCTAATACCGAAACTTGGACTACATTAACCTCCTGGGACTAATATCCTGCCCATCTGTCAACTGGTTGTAACAGACATCTGATATCAAAGGGTACTGGACAGTAATTACGTCTTTGTCAGACAAAACACTTCTATTCAATGAATTGATCACTGAGCATAATGTACATATAATGTTTAATCAGAAACCTAGCTAGATGTAAATCATGAAACATTTGCACTGATAGAATCTACTATCCCAAATTCTAAACAAATCTACCCTCCCGCCTCACCCTCATCTTCCATCTCCGCAACAACGTCCTCACAGGTCTACCTAAAAATTCAATCAGACAGCTGCAGATGATCCAGAACGCTGCTGCTTGCGTCCTTACTAGAACCAGGAAAATAGAGCACCAAGTGAGTAGATCAGCCCAGTTCTAAAGTCCTTAGAACTGTAGTTCAGAGAGTAGACTTTAAAATAATCCCGCTAGTTTATAAATTGTTGAATGGCTCAGCACAAAAGTATGTTGATTGTTACTATACCAATCCAGCTGACCACTCAGGTCCTCCATCTAGTCTACTAAACATCCCTAGAATCAGAACCAAACATGGAGAAGCAGATTTCAGTTTCTATGCTCCTCAGATCTGGAATAAGTTTCCTGATGACTGCAAAGCTGCTGAATCGTTAAGCTCTTTTAAATCACGGATAAAAACCCATCTATTTAGAGCTGCCTTTGAGTAATGTTCTAATACAACCTTGTGTGTGTTACGCTTGATTGCTATTTTTGTTGTTTTCTTTAATGTTATATTCCATGTTTTTATCACCAAGTAAGCTACTTTTAAAACCACTTTTAAAGCTTTTAATATAAAAATATAAACAGGCAGACATAAAAATACAATATTTTCCAGTATATTGAAAATCATATTAATTGGTAACAATGGCACTTAAACAGATTCTGACTGTTGTGGGGGAAGCTTCAGAGTGTTTTATTTCAGAACCCAGACATGCCTCAATTCCAAATGGTTTAAGATTAGCTTTAATTTGAATTTGGGTATACATTTTTTTTTTCAGCTTCTTCTCATTTGATTCAGAATTTCACATTATAAGAGTTCAGGAGTATAGTTTTTGATATATGTACATTTTTCTTTTAGCAAAATTTGCAATACATCCTGTGGCTTTTTCATATCTGAGCCAACCTTGAACCTTTAGCTTATATTGGTATCTGTATTATTGTTTAGACTAAATCAGTATATCGGATATTGGTACTACCTACCTACTTAAGACTTGAGTTAGTCATAGTCATGTTAAAGTATGTAAATTTCTGAATTTAAATTAACAAAACGTACACATTTTTCTAGCATTCAGCATATAAAACAGCTTATGTAGATTTTTTCATTGCGCATTAAATTATATGTTATCCAGTTTCAAGTATAATATGCTTTTATTACCTTTTAACTGCTGTGTCAGCAACTTGCATGCATTCATGTCTCTAAAAAAGTACTATATATTATATTTTCACTTTTGCATGGGCTTTATCCCTTTTTTTTCCGGAAGAAATCGTAGAACTTCAAAATTTGAGCTTTTGAAAGTCGGATATACAACATCATCAGTCTTTGTTTTCTCTGTTAAAGTATAACTTTTTTTTTTGCGACCAAAGATGGAAGAGACATTCTCTCAGGGCTCATAAGTCCTACAGCATGATTCTGATTCATAACATATTATCTTTGTCATCAAAGCAAACAAACGCTGATAGTATTTGTATTGCATGCTTGTCACTGGTGATTAACGAAGTTAAGCACAAATAATAGTTGTATTTTTTTGGTGGGTACAACCCTCTGGCTGCTCCAGTTTATAAATTCCCATTGATCTTCAGACAACACTCAAACTCTACTCAGAAATTCGTTTTGATGTATTTTTGATTCATCTGCGTTCATGCGGCTGCCTGTGTGTGTTTCTCTGGAAAAGAAGAGCTAAGAATGAAGCAACCCTGAAAAGCTCTTTCTTTTTTGTGGCTGAAGCTGAGACAGGAGTCCAGACAGGAATGCCGTTCGTCATTAATAAGAATTTGATTGAAAAAGAGAGCATTTGGCAGACGACCAGATGAAATCACATTCTTTAAATAAGCCGCAGTGAAATAAATCTTGCAGACTGTTGCCAGTGCGGTGCACTGTGACAAAGCTTCAGTGTTAGGACAATAGATTTTTCTGAGGCAGGTTGGCCATTCACCAGCAAACAGACCTTGAAGGCTCTTTGAAGCACAGTTTCTGTAGAGGAGTTTTTGTTCTGTAAACGTTACCTTCTTCTCTAATTAACTTGCTTATTCATTTTACAATTAAATGGACCTTAATCCTCTTTTAATTAATTCAGTATATGCAGTGGGCAAAAAAGATATTTGGCAGCAATTGTGCAAGTTGTCCCACTTTAAAAATGAGAGGCCGGTAATTTTCATCATAGGTACATCATGACTGTAAGAGACAGAATGTAAAAGAAATATCCAGAAAATTACATTTTATGAAAAAATTGCATAATGGCCAGATAATAAATATTTAGTTTCTACAACCAAGTAAAAATTCTGGCCCCCACAGACCTGTTACTTCTTTAAGAAGTTCTTTTATCCTCCACTCGTTACCTGTATTAATGACACCTATTAGATTGCCTTATCTGTATAAAAGACACCTGGCTACACTAAGGACACATGGGGCAAGATTGTACACTGGAATTTAATTGTACACCTCCACAAGACTGGGACGAGCCAATCTACAACAGCCAAGCTTGGTTAGAAGAGATAAACTGCTGGAGCAATTATTAGAAAATTGAATAAATAGTAATCGCCCTCGACCTGGGGCTCCATTCAGGATCTCACCTCATGTGGTACACATGATCTTGATTGGTGAGGAAACAGCGCGGAACGGCACAGGAATGAACTGGTCAATGACCTGAAGAGAGCTGGGACCACAGTAACAAAGGTTACTATTAGTAACACACTATCATCATGGATAAAAATCCTGCAGTCTCCGTGCTTGGACCAGCACATTTCCAGGCCCATCTACAATTTGCCAGACACCATCTAGATCATCCATAGGAGGATTGACAGCATATCATGTGGTCAGATGAAACCAAATTAGAACTCTTTGCTATAAAAGCCAATCACCATGTTTTGAGGGAAGGAATGCTGGGTTGCATCCCAAGAACACCATACCCACTGAAAAGAAGCCTGGGGGCTGCTTTTCTGCAAAGTAGACAGGACGATTGATCCATATGAAGGAAGTCATGAATGGGACCATGTATCATGAGATTTTGGGCAAACATCTTCTTCCATCAGTGACCGCATTGAAGACGAAATGAGGCCTGATCTTCCAGCGTGACAATGATCCCAAACACACTGCCAGGACAACGAAGGAGGGGGTAGATAAAAAGAATTTCATGGATCTGGAGTGGCCTAGCAATTCTCAAGGACCTCCATCCAATAGAGAATCAGTTGAGGAAGTTCAAAGTCTGTGTTGCCCAGCAACAGCCCCAAAAGATCACAGCTGTAGAGAAGATCTGCATGGAAGAATGGGCCTAAATACCAGCTACAGTGTGTGCAAACCTGATAAAGACCTACAGGAAATGTTTGATCTCTGTCATTGCCAACCAAGATAACTTTGCAAACAATTAAAATTAACTTTTGTTATTGGCCAAATACTTATTTTCTCCATAATTATACAATGAAATACTTTTAAGATCATAAGGTGTTTTTCTGAATTTTTCTTTTGCAAAATTTACTTTTCTGCTTTTAATTAAAATGTACCCAGCATTCACTCAAACTTGCAGAGCCCAACAGCAAAGAATAGTCCCGCAAGCACAGTCAGACTAATCAAGGTGAGAATAAAATAATTTTTTAACATTGATGCAGTTTAAATGAGTAATTAGTTTTGGAGCCTAACAAGTGCTAACTGGTTTACATAATCCAATTCCCGCCCTGCTTTCTTTCTTTCCCTCTGGCCAGAGAGGAGCGGCTCCGATCTGCTCACGAGTGCAAAGGAATGCTTTGCATGAAGAACATGTATCCTCAGGATCAACATGACTCATCATTGACATTGCTCATTAAATATTTCTGCAGAGTTGCAGAGAACTTATCAGAGATTAAAGTTTGCCTTATTTAATATATCAGAAAGAATTTATCACCTAAATTGCACATTGTTTGAAATCATATATCAGCGTAAAGAGGAAGGGCCTAAAACTGTGAACAAATTAAGAATGTGTAAAAAAAGACGTTAAAATACCCAAGGTATTTACGGTGTGTAACAGTCTAGTGTGTATGGTTTGTGCCCAATCAAGAAATGGAGGAAAAATTTCTTCTTAATGCTTTTGTTATCCAAGAGAAGATTGGTTAATAACTGAACTAGTTGATATTGTCACCTCTTGTTGTGTTCCATTTTTCAGTTCTTGTCCTCTATGTACGGGATAATGCCCGACGGTCACTTACGAAAGAAGGACATAATTAATCAATTAATAATACTTTCATGTATTTTAGAGTTAAAATCGCAAAGTTTTTTATATAAGTCGAGCGCAGTATTTAATATCTTCCGTATACAGGTGTTGCCAAGCAAAGTGGCCAGAGCGAGCCGACCGCAGTGATTTATCAGTGAGGGGTAATGAGATGATGGCTTTACCTTACATTACGTGATACTAAATATCATTTCAGAAGGCCAGTACACTACTGCTTGTGTGTGTCCAGAGGATGATGCAAATAACGTTGAGTCTCCGTTGCCATTTGAGCCAGCGCAATATTTTAGAACTGTCATCAGGCAATGTGACGGGACGCCTTTCCTAGGTGTACATTATCACTTTTTAATGTACACTCTCCAGCCAATCAGAATCGAGTATTCACCCCAACCATGGTATAAACAGATTCAAACCACAGTGGGGACATCGCAAAACCTCAAAAATTCCCTCGCCAGGCTGCATTTTTGCATTTAATCTGGCAAAACCACACAGCCCTATAGAGGTGAGTGTGAGATCCTCAGCTTAGAGTAAAAGCTTTAAGTCATCCCTTGTTTGTTCATTTTGTTTTGCTTCTGAACATCCAATCTTATTGTAATTGATTAATATGTTGATCGGCAGATCAGATGGCTTTTAAGTCTTTTTTTAAATTTTTGTTTAATTTTCAGTTTTTTAGCGTCTTCACTGCAACTTTATTAGGCACACCTGCTAGTCGTTCATCACTGCCTTTATCATGGCACAGTCTCGGCAAGGTGTCCAAAACATTCCAGGAACATCTTGGTCCATTTCTACATGACAGCATCTTTGTTGGCCATAATGGGAATCTGTCATTTCAGTGCACCCCAAAGATTTTATTTTGGATTAGAATGGAATAATCCTTTTTGTCCCATAAAGGGGAAATTCACTGTAACAGCAGCAAAGTGACAGTTAATAGAAGCATTTGTGATCAGGCAAGAAAGGTAGAAAAAGTAAAAAAACATAAACAATGTACATTAAGGACACAATTACAAAAAAAACCAAAGTAATGCACAGTTATTAAAATAAAGTGGCATACTTAGTTTAGAAGGTGCAAGTGAGTAGGATAATTTAAAAACCAGTTTCTTCAAAAAATTGTTTAAGAGGATTTACTCTGTAAAATAGTGTTTGATCCTGTAGGAAATAGTCATTGTTAGTAGCAATAATCAGGTAGGCAGCATTGATTCATGTGTTCATGTTGTTTACACCAGATTCTTACTTGATCTGAGTTCTGCAGCTGATATTGAGACTTAACTGGAACAGGGAGTGTTTTTCTTAACTGTTATTGTCCAAATTTAGTGAGTCTGAATCAATTGTAGCCACCCTTTCCTGATTTTAGTTGCCAGGAGTTGGACCTCATAAGGTCTTCTGCTGGAAAGTACTGTTTTGTTTTTGCAACCTGAACCTTATTTGAAGCATGCAATATGATTATTTACTCACCCAGACAATTTCGGTGCGTCTTGAAGTTATTGAGAGATGTTTAGATCCATTTGCAATCAGCGTATATCCAAATAATGGGAGTTGTTGGGGCGCCCAAAGCGCAGCGTCTAAATGAGGCATTGTCTGGCACAAAACTCCTTCATTTCTCCAATGTTTTGTTATAAATTGTTAGCACCATTCCCCTGTGAGTTCAAAGCTTCTCGGAGGTGCTTTGTTATTTTCTTCCATGGGGTTTTACAGGCATTTATTCCATCTTACACTAACCACCGATTCCAATCACGTCACTGCCGTGCCCCATTTAAGTTGTAGTCTGAGCAGGGCTTCCACACTGTGTTCTGTAGTGGCTGTCAGTTAGACAGAAGTGGCTACTGCAAACATCAACATGGTTCACCTTTGCATGTTTCCAAATTGCACAAACAAAATTAAAAAGTGGACTAAGTTCATTTCCCGCTGGCTTCCTTTCTCCAACCTGCTCAGTCCTGCTCAGACTAAAGTTGCGATGGGTCCAGGTTGTATAAAATGGTGCACGTATTCTTAAGTGCATTGTGAGATGGTTCTGCCCTACATCCATAACTTTCACCAATTATTATGTCTACCATTTGTTGGCTCTAAACAGTGGATTCAGAGTGAAGTACTACTTAAAATAACTAAAATCCAGTACAGATATCATGAACAAAAACTAACTGGAGTAACTGTCAAAGACTATTGTCACTGTTGTTCTTTTCAGTGATTTTTATTTGCTGCCGTGCTTTGTTGATTTAATCCAATCCCCTGTAACATCTTTTTTGTGTCTGAATTTTATATTTTATACAGTGATTTTACAGATAGTTCCTTCATTGTATGAGCAAAGAAATACTCCAGGGAAGCCTTAGCGACAAGCTGCAGTACATCTGATTGAATATGAAACAATTCTCTCCGGCGGCTCCATCAGCACTGGTGGCAGCGTTGCACCTGTAATGTGTTGCAGCCTATCCATGATGGGATTCAGTATTCAGATTGAGCTTTTTATCTCCAGCAAGAGAGGATCTGCCTTTTTCCATTTTGTTGCTTTATTAAATTTCTCCCTAATTCCAGAACAGAGAAACAGAACATCTCAGAATGAGTTTCTTGTCTTTGAAGCGTTCAACCAAATGATCTGATTGTGGTACTAAAGAGTGACTTAACCCCAAAACAACTTTTTTTTTGCTTATAAACTGTATTAATGGGCTTTAAACAATACAATCTTTCAGTTTAAGGGCATATATTTGACATTTTTGTGTAAACTTGTTAAATTCCACATTTTTGGTCTAAAAACGTCTTAGTGCTGCTGTACATGGTCAGTGTCTTACTGCATTTGAACGCCCTCCCTCTTCCAGACACACTCGCCCTGTCCCGTGGCGAGTCGAGCTCATCTTGTGTGCTACAGTCTATGGTACTATGTGTGCACACAGAAGCATACTGAGAGAAACAGAGGAAGCTGAAATCCATATATCGTTGGAGGACCACAACGTTGACGTGGTTTAAATCCATAAGTTATAAACTTTATTTTTTAAACACACCGTGAATAAGGAAACAAAAGCTGAGGTAGTTCCCTCCAAAGCTACTTAGCATCGATGCCAGCGCTAGGCTCTCTGTGGTTGTTTGCTTCTATGCTTGCTGCTGGCTTCAGGCAGTGCTGACTCAGCACCCTGAGCCAACAGTTTGATGTGATACGGCGTGTCGCCGCTGTGCTCCATAAAGCCTCTGTTTACCTATGGTGAATGGCAGAGAAGAGCCTCATTTTTCAACGGTGGCAAAACCAGTAGGAAAGAAATCATTAATAGCGGTAAATATGTTTTACATACCATCTACGATACTTCTGTCGTCTGTTGTTATCTGAAAATTAACCAGCTAATAATCTCCCATACTCACCATGTTTATTTTACTTCTTCTTTGGTAAAAATCCGGTCTGAGTCTATACTCTGCCTCCTACCGGGATTCTTCAGTACTACATGGAAAGCAATTAGAATATGTGATTTGTAGCTTGCGCCAACGTGAGGTTTAAAAAAAAATTATACATTCAGCCTTAGAACATCAAGAACGTCTACGAGAATCATTATCATTTAAATTATTTTCATATCATTCACTTTTGTCTGGAAAAAAACAATATGATGCAGTCCATATGGCAGTAAAATGGGCTATTTAAAGCAAATTTTTATATTCTTCATTCTTATAAGATAAAGTGGATATGAATGGTTTAGTATGGCAAAAAAATACCGTTAAATACCGTAATACCGTAATGTTTTTTTAAAATACCGTGTTATGAAAATGTTGCTATACCGCCCACCCCTAAGGTCCGGTGACTTTGGAGGCCAGTTTATTTCACATTTTCTGTACAAGTACTACATAATTCCATATGTGTTCATTCATAGTTTTGATACCTTCAGTGAGAATCTACAGTTTCATGAAAAGAAAGGAAATTCATCAAATGAGAAGATGTGTCCAAACTTTTGGTCTGTACTGTATATATGTATATATTAGGCGTGCACCGATCAGATGTTTTCAGTCCCGATACCGATGCCTGGATTTTGTGTATCTGTCGATACCCGATACCGATCCGATACTATTGTTGAATTAATAAACTGTATAACTTCCACCTTATACCTTTCTTGAAGAGACTTAAGCCACCAGACTTTACTAATTAATCTTAATTAAAACAAAATACAGTTGTAAAATATAAAATTAACACAAAAATACAATTTCAAGTGAAAAATTAACCTTTTTTTTGTAAATTTATTACAGATTTTCCACATTTTGAGTATCGGGTTATGGTATCTGTTAGATGTGTGTTAGATGGTATCGGGGCTGATACTCGATATTGGTATTGGTGCATCCCTAGTATAAATATCGTATATATATTATTTATTATATATTGGTTTTTATATTTGTGATACACTTCTAATTAATGTTATAATCAATTTTAAAGTTTTATGGATATGCAATATTGGTTGATCTTTTTCCAACCCCCCCCCCCCAATAAATTCAGCAATGAACATGCAATGGTTAAGTCATTGAAAAGAGACCAAGATAAAATAAAAATAAAAAAACTGCCCAGGACAGTGGTACGCTCGAGGACAAGACTTATGGGTAATATATTAGTGTTAATTGTTGAAGTTGTCCGTTGTATGTTATAGTTTGTGTTACAAATGCAGCCATGCTTCTTAGATATACTTTCAGTTATTCTGTTGTCAGTGTTTGGTGGTTATCGCATAGAGACGGCTGTCTATAGGATTTATATGTCTGCCTTGACCCCCATGATAGTGTGGCACAAGACCGCAAGTAGTGCAGGTGAACTTATTGCTCATTTCCTGGGTGGTGTTACACTTGAAATATGTATTGCTCCCGAATACAAATATTTCATAAAGTATTTGTTAGAAGAAAATATTTGTAAAAAAAAAATAAAAGTGGGGACCCGACGTTTCCGATGCCGCCTCTCACAGAGCGGGGAACTGGTGTTGTGCCTCACTGACCTAGGTTGGGTGTGTCTTGGATCAGGTTGGTCGGTCGGTCTGGGTTGGAGAAAGATTGTTTTTTTAAAGTTTGTTCATAAAGCTCTTCGTTTAAACTTCTAGAAGACGAGCGTATAGTGAAGTAACCGTGTATTATAAAAATCAGTAAAGGCATTTTGTCCACATAGGCTCACGTAGAAGGAAACACATCGTACACACAGTATGTCCGCGCCCCAGCTATGTGTTTCAGACAATATTGTGATACATATTTCCAGAAATTAATGGGAAACACTAAACACTGTCACTTTAAGCTCTTTTCTAAGTATAAAATTTGGTTGTTTTCTACCGCATTTTTATTCCTTGTATCTCTTTAAGCGCCGTGAAAAAACATTACCCTATCAGTCCTTCTGTTTTTGCTTTTGCTTTTTGTCATGTGGTGATGTTTCTGTTCATCACAAAAACTTAAATATCAGGAAAAAAAAGAACTAAGAGAAAATAAGTTATTACATGATTTAATTCATTAAGGAATACCACCTATCCAATTCAACTTGGCCTCAAACCTATTTTTTTTTTTCTGCCACGCTTGATGGGAACATTTCCTGTCAAGCATTTGTGATAACCGGTTAACTTTAGATGAGTCTTTTACCTCCTTGTGGTAGAATTTCGGTTCACTCTTCTTTGCAGATTAAAAAAATGTCACAATGTCCAAATAAAATAGTTGGAAGATCCTCAAAAAGCTAGGACAGAAAATGTTCTCCAGAGCACCTTAACAACGTATAATTCAGACTCTTTTAAAGCAAAGTATGAGGAAATCATGGATGGAAGGGAATGTTTGCACTGGTTTTACTTCCTGCTGTGTGCTGAGAAATGTGTAGCTACATGAATAAAATCCTGTATTCTACATTGTACCAGTCAATATAAGACAGTGCACTATAGCATTTGTAAGTAATCAAGGGTGATTTATTGTAAGAGTCATTAAAACATGACATTAAACTGCGACTTGCCCCAGGGTATTTTTCCCCCCAATATTCTCCCTTCTTTAATGTAATGCAAAAGCACGCTCCATCATGTAATCCGTAAGTGTTCACATAAACATAACTCGCCGCATTTTCCCAGAAGAGGGTGTCGCTGTAATTACCTCTCCCCTCGCTTTGATTGCTGTGTTTGTGTTTTTATCTCAGCAGATATGTTATGTTTTCAGGGCTCCTGCCACTGTTTAATATAGATCAGGTGTGTGTAAAGACGCCCAGACATGCGCTGCATATTGATTGACTTTGTGACAGTGATTAGAGGTTGTGCGTCCCAACGGGCAGATTCGCAGCGTGAAGCCTGATGCATAATTATAACACAGAGAAAATCACCAGTGACATATAATCATAATACATGGCTCATATTTAATATGCTTGGGTGTAGCGGAAGATTAAGATTTTAATGAAAAAGAATTATAAATACTGCTGTATATTCATGACAGAAACTTGCTTTACTTTTATGTTTTCCAGATCCCGATGACTATCAGCCACCCATATGGAAATCCTACTGTAAGTAATTAATTATTTTCTGTATAAAAATATACATACTTGTTAGGGGGCATATTACACTGCACACTTCCTGTGCTGTAAGGATTCGGGTCTTGTTTTTCTCTGTAAAATTAGAAACACTGCTCTTCGTTCTACACAAAAGGTGCACAGTCAGAAACATTCGCCCACATACACAAATACAAAGCAGCAGATTCCTATTTTCTGGGTAAAATAGGTTACCAGCAGCCAGGAAAACAAGATCCTCCACCTGCCAAGAGGCTAATCTAAAATAGAACCATCAGAGCACCCATTTTGGTGCACAATGTGTTGAGGATTTTTTATGTAGGAGATAATTTACTCCTCAGAACACATTTAATGCTTAGCAGAGAGGAAAACCTCTTGTCCTTATGTCCTAAATTTATCGTTAACCAGTTAGAGTCCACGTTAGTTCATTCAAGTAATTTCTGCTGAAAAAGTTTCCTCTATTTGTTTTTTTCTTCTTCTTTTCTTAAGCCTCCTATCTGTCTCTTCTGGCCCTTCACTGAGGTATTTTTAGAGGTGTCAGTGTCTCAGCAGTGGATGGTGTCCAGATCTTACTGGTTGGCTTAAATCAGCTTGACAAAACATGAAAGTTCACAGTCAGGAGCCTTCCTTCCCCCCCGCCTGGATAATCTGCTGCACTGAGGGTTTAGCTCAGCCTCACGCAGCGATTTCTTAGGTAGCACTGGTTGTTTACAATTAAAATATCATCTCTTATGTATAGAAAACTGTGTGTGTTTTTTTTGGCCGAAGGACACAGCTTGCAAACAATGAGCAGAAATCCACAGTTTGTAATTGATTGTAGCCACATTTGTATTCCAACTGTTTTCATCTTGTCATTCTTTTACTACACTAAATGTGGTTTGCTAAAAATTTTACTGAGTTTTAAATTCCATTTAGCATCACTGATTTGAGCATACCCCCAGTATCTAAACTGTGGCACATCTAATACATATTGTCATGGATTTGCATCATATTTGCAAGTGAAATATCTCTGCTTTGAAAATGAAAGACTATTTTGTTTATGTGTGTACAATAGTTGAGTAAATAATAGCAGCCTGTATTCACATAATGCATTCCCATCAAATGATTCCTGTAACTTACACTCTCATCAGCCTGATACACAGTAGCCTAACACCCCCCCCCCCCCCCGCTATTGACAGGCCTACATAATGAAAACAAACACTATACAGAGACGAACAAAACATTTTCTTTTATTTTTTTTTTTTTTTTTTTTTTTTTTTTTTTTTTACGTGTCCTGTCTAGCAGTATGCTACTCAGAATTGGTGTCTGAGTACCAAGTACAAGCCCAACAGTTTTACTTTCCCAAGCAGAGTATTACAGCTTCGCTATTCGTACGCCACTTGATGTATATGTATGAAAAATCTTTATTAGTGATTACTGTGGGTTCAATTTCCTGACGTCATGGACATTAAACTGAGACAAGAAGGGAGAAAGGAAGAAGGTGAAGAAAAGAAACCGGACCAACAGAGGGGCGAACCGATGACACACGACAGGGAGGTAAATAAAGAACACAAAACATCCCAGTCCTCCACCTCTGCCGGATGGCAGAGAAACAGTAATACAAAAACAACAAAGTGTACAGAACCAAACCAATAGTTCGGATCTGGTAGAATAAACAAAGAATTACACATTCACTACACACAAGCATTGATTAATGAACATAATACAAAGGTTTCTGGTAAGCTCCTGTGAACAACTAACTAATGATGATAACCTCAGCTTAAGATATGTCCGTCCTCACCTATGTCCCCACACCTATGTGTGTGCGAGCATGCAGGTCGGAATAAGGTTTCCCCATGCAAGTGATTGATAGCTGGTGTAAGGAATCGTCAATCCGTCCTACAGGAATCGGCACAGACATGGAGGAGGCAAGAGATGTATGCATCCAGCGTCCCACAGAGTACATAGTCCACAGGCGGATCAGCGCAGGGTCGATCACCCGCCAAGAGGGGAACAGATGGAAGCCCCAGGGGAGCACCCATCAGCCGCGATGCTGGGGCCCGAGAGATTGCAGTGACGAGCCCACGGGCTCCGCCGGTAACCGGCTACGCCAGGGCAGGCCCGGACCAGGAACCGGAGGCCACGGGGACCAGGGGCACCCCACCCCCCAGCGGGGCCCCAACCAGTGACCAGCCGACAAGGGTCCCCCGCCGCCGCCGCAGGCAAGGAGGACCCGCAGCCAACCGACGGACAACACACGCCGCCGCCACCCCGGACCAGTACCCACCGCCAACAACCCGGCCCGCCCCCACACATCCACACGCCAGGGAGCCACAGCGGATGTACGCCCTCCCCAGGTCGCGCCCAGCCGGCACCTGGACATCCAGATCTTCCAGCTCCAGGGTCCAGATCCCGCCCCACGTGGGGCGCCAAGATCAGGGGCCCAGCCAATGCCGGACAGCCCCACCAGGCGAACAGACCAGCCAGCTGAAGTCCTGGAACCGGCAGTAGGATTGGGCGCCAGGCACGGTCCCCACCCATCCACCGGACGGCACCAACCTATTCTACAATCCCGGCACCCCCATAAGAGGTGCCCCAGTCAATCCAAGGAGGACATCGGCCCGAAACAGCGGCCGCCCGACACACCGGACCACCCAGGACCCGCCCGACATGCACCAGGACCGAGCCAGGCCGCAACCGGGACCCCCAGCCCCAGGCATCGAGAGTCATCATCAACCAGCGGGCAGGAGCAACCATCACCGACGGGGAGTGACGGGGAGGGAAGAAGATGCATCAGGCCAGAGAGCAGCCAAACACCCAACCTGACAGGTAGACATAGACAAACAGAGACACTCATACGTGCCCTCCCTTTCTTGTGTACACATTCTTACAAATACAGGACATATGAAAAAAGGACGCTATACCCTCATTCATACCCCCCATACATACACTATACTCCATACTCCCAGGCCCAGGGACAGACACCCCAGTAGAGAACCCTGCCCCTGCACCCAGGAGACAGACCCCTTTGCCCACCAGGACGGGGACAAGTAGACCGCCAAGGCCCACACCGGCAAGAGCAGCCCACCAGCCCAGGACCCCGACCAGACGGCGTGATGTTCTATCCGGGCTCCGACCCCTGATGGTCCAACGAACAGGGGTGTGGAAAGACCCCCCAGCCTCTCTCCCCCAGCTCAATGTGGTGTTGTTGCGTGTTGTTCTAATGTGCACTTAAAACAGAGGGGGGGGGACATGGGAATACTGCCGGGTACCCCCATCTCCCCCCCCGGGCCCTCAGTGTCTAGATGCGTTTAACCAGTGGGTGCCGGCACCACAGGCGAGGCCCCCTCAACGGGGGGGTCTCGTCTGTGGCGCCACACCGCCAGGTCCCTACATGTGCGTTCCCTGTAAATGTTGCAAGTGTAGTGTCTAAATTGCTCAATAAAATCGGGACCCAGGCCGCCACCGGGTAGCGAAGACGGAAGCTACATCCCGCACCCCAGTGACGTGCCCACGTCCCAAGGCCTTGTGAATGGTAGAATGAAGGAGCAGGTGGACAGAGGCATGGGGATGGGGAGAAAATAACTGGGGTGAGCATTGCCAACCCCAGGGAGCCAGCTCCCCTGCTGACTCCAATAGGCACCCCCGTTCGGCCCGATCCACCAGGGGTGGGAGGCCCCAGCACGTCCAGTCGGGGCCCACGGCAGCGGTACCGCCGAGCCCCATGGGGGCCCCGGCAATCCACCAGCCCCCATGCCAGGGGCATATCTAAATCCTCCCCAACATTCACACTGCTAACAAAACACATGTCACTAGACACCCAGGTTGAGTTTAGCCCCCCCTCACCCTCAACTCCCCCCCCCCTCCCGTCCCAAGCGCACCCCGTTAAAAAGAGCGCCTGTGCTAGATGGTAAAAAGCCTCCCCGCCAATAAGAGACGCCCCAGGTTCCGCCAGCGTCCGAGGACCCCCGGGCCGAGGCCGGAACCCGGCGCACCACCGACTCGGGTACCCCGGACATGCCGCGCCAGGGCCGTGAGCAGACCGAAGTCCCGGGCGGCCAATCCCCAGGCCGACATCCTCCAGCCTTGCTTCTACCGCCCGATGGCCGGGTGGCAACAGAACCCAGCACGTCCACCCACAAGCCCACACCCCACCAACTGGTCTGTCACTGTGGAGGCCGACCAACAACGGCCAGAGCCCCCCACCCCAGCACCCCCGCGAGGGCTAAGACCAAGACCCAGGAGCCAGGTCCAGTGTGAATATAGCCGATCGGGCCCGGAGACGCCGGCCACCCGCCACGGCCTCTCGCCGACGCCCGGACGCGGCAAGCGGCCACCGGGGAGCAAGCGACAGGAACCAGCCCGGGGAGATGGAAAGGGCAGCAGCGCCCGCCAACCACCGGCTGACCACAGCCCCCCCCCAGCCGGCACCGACGGCAGCGGCCCCCCCCGGCCAAGCCCCGCCAGGGCCCCAGCCGGGGGGCGCGCCGCCCCAGAACCCCGAGCCCCAGGCCCAGTCCAGACCCCCCCAGAGCAGCACAGCACCAGGCCAGTAACCCGCGTCCGCCCGCACGACCCCTCTAAGGCGCCGCATGCAGCCACTAGGAGTCACCACACAAAGACCCCAAAGTCCCACCCCAGGCGAGGGTCTCGGCACCTATCGCCGAACCGCAAGCGGACCCACCCCCAAGGACCTCCCCGCAGTCACCACCAACCCTTAGCTCCACATCTGCAACCGTGTCCCACAGAACGGAATCAAGGGCCCGACCCCACTCGGTGATGGAACAAAACATTTTCAATTAAGATTTTTTTTTTTTTTTTTTTACGGAATCAAGGGCCCGACCCCACTAGGTGATGGAACAAAACATTTTCAATTAAGTTTTAAGACCTTTGTGAGAATAGTCGTAGTCTCACCCAACCAAAGCACAGAGATCCAGTATAAGTCCCACATTTAGCTAGCTCCCAGTCCTGATGTTGGTAATAGTGAGACAAAAAAGACATTTCTGTGGTTTTCCTTAACACCTGGTTGACATTTAGATTGCATCCCATAGTTTTTATAGAGACTTGGTGACCCCAAAATGCCACTCTTTGCTACAGATCTCTAACAGTGATAACCACTGCTGTTCTCCTCCTCAGTACAATTGGTGACAAGATTAATATGAATCCTTGCCTTACCTACTAGCCAGTATCTTAGATGAATTTATGCCCTACCTCAAGGAAATTTCCATTGATTATTAAATAAACATTCCTAAAAACTCTTACATCAATTATTAATGGGGCCGACAATAGTTACACCATTGATTTTGTTTGATTTAACTGAAATAAATCACTCAAATTAAAAGCTAGATTTGTCCACATTTTAAGGCTTTTTAACTTCTTTGTCAGTGTTGCCATAAACTATGGAGGGGGAGGTGGATAAAGCAATAATTTATTTTATAACATGTTTTCCTCAGAGCAGTAAAATACATTAACTGGAAACCTTGTTTTTCAATTAATGCCCCAATTGATCCATATTGCTATGTCTATAAATCCTGCAAAACATCCTTGGTTCTTTTCCTCTGAACTTCGTGTCAACCATGTTTGTTTTGTGTGTTTTGTACGCCGCATCTGCTGTATGCATGCAATTATGTACTGCACCGAGCTCTGCACTGAGCTGTTTATAGCTCAGAAGGACAGACAAACTTCATTAACATGCATGTTTTTATCTGACAGTGTACCAGCTCCAGCAGGAAGCCCCCAGACCAAAGAGGATCACATGTCCTCAGGAGGTCAGTGCATCTGTGAATTTTAAAAAGCTGGCTACTGTAAAGAGCTGGAGTGAGTGAGCTTATGTTATGTTGATGATTTAACTTGTAAATATTTCAGAAAATAGGAATAAATATTTGCATCAGCTGTCCACAACTTCAGAAAAAGTAAACGTGGAAACATGATGGATAATAAACTAGTTGCTAATTATCTTTAGCAAAAGACTAGTTGGCCTTGACCTAGTTTTGACAATTTGAAGCCGAGCACTTGAAAAAAAATGTATTACAAAGGCTTGTATGAAAAACTGAGTCACAGTTCTGATGAAGAAAAAGAGCTTGTTTCATCTGTTGCTGTATTCATCAGAAGCAATGTCCAGTTTCCCCTCTGAATGCATGATTAGTCACCAAAGCACCCTGAAACACCCACTGGCCTTGTTTGTCTTCTCTTTATTTTCTCTTTGCAAACTGGGTCTGCCAGAAAAGGGGAGCACTCAGTCTGGAGATTAAGCTAAGCTTTTACTTTAAGGTTTGAAGCCTTAGTTTATTCCTGGGAAAATGACTGAGTGTGGCAGCTGGAAACCAGACAAATCAGAAATAATAACCAGTGGGGAGTGGCTCCCTACTGCTTTTAACTCACCTCATGGCTAAATGTTTAAACACTTCATTTTCACAGAGCCTAAAAAGCACGTGTTATCCTTTTATTTGCTGAAAAACAGATTTTAGTGAATATTGAAGGTAAAACTATGGAATTTATCCATTTCAAGTACGCTAGGTTTTCAACTTCAAACCAGAATCCTGCATATTCCACTGAGACATTTTTCACCTTTTAAAGGGAATATATTATATTTCTTTGACTTCTTTTCGAAAATGGATGGATTTAAAAAAGAAAAAACGCACTGGCCACCAAAAAAGAAGCAACTTCTCTCACTAAAATAGTGAGATTAATGTGATGATTTAACAAGTGAGAAGATCTTTAGCTTGGCGACCCAGCAAACCGGCACCCTACTCAGGGATTTAAAAGGGTTCTGTTGAAAACCTAATATTCGTGTATTTTGACCCAGAGGACCCCTTGTGACATAAACTGTTATTCGATATACTCAAATTCTGGCAATGTTAAGGTAGGCAACATTCTTTGTGATCCAGTGCTGACCAGCATGGTAAATCTGTAGAGCAGGTGGGTCAGTAATAGACTTTTTATATTAGTGAATTGAGCTGTTTTTAAACAAAATAAGTGGCAATGAATGGAATCAGCCGAAAGTCCTATTTTTATGTAACAACTAATCATTTCATGTTAAACTTATGATGGTTTAGGTCCACTACAGCAAAACTAGGGTACCATCTGTCATCACACTCAAACGCTATAGGCATAAACAGTAGGGATTTCTTTTAACTTGTTTAATCTTTGCTACCGTTAGAGGTCACTTAGGCTAATGCAATGGTTGGAAAATAAGAGTACTGATACACTGGCTGTTGTTAATTTCGTGAAGAGACTGCTAAAACCAAATCACTGTTGCAGCTAACTATCACAGTTAAATTTGTAGGAGGTATAATTGCAGATAACCTTTATTGATTTAATGAATAAGGAGACATGTCAGCAAATTTGTCATTGTTTCTTGCTTTTTACTGACAGAGGGCACAAAAAGTTAAAAATACAACATAGCAATCCATTTTCCTACCTGAGAAACCGTATCTTACAAAAAACAACTACAGCTGGTCCAACTTGACCCAAATACCGTCGCCTTAGCATAAACTATTTTTTGCTAAGAAATTTCCCCCTTTGCCCCCCAATTCTTGCCGCCAAGAATTACTTAGAATTTCAATTAGTACACTGTCAAAAGATTTATGATCCACGAAACGAAGACATTTTGCTGAAAAAAAAAACTGTTATCAAAACAATAGTGAAATTATAATACAGTTTTTGCCGTCTTTACCAAGAGAGCTTCCAAAAGAGTGCCAATCTTCTATTGTATAACCCAGCAGAACTGATGTGTGTCTCATCCTATTTTGAGTGCTGCCACACTTTGATGAGCAAAGTAAAAGCTCTCGGGCTGGTTGTGTGAGATTAGTGGTGGGCTGGTACTTTAGTACAAGATGATGTTTTACATTATCAGATGTCCTTATATTAGAGCTTCTTGAATATCAGCTCTGTAAAAAGAATGTATGGATGATGGGGGGAAGAAAAAGTATTTTGGTATACTGTCACTCAGATACCTTCCCACTGAAAGTCATGTGAAGACCAATAAACTATAGTGATAATGAAAAATGTATATACTTGCAGTCATATATCTTTGGTCCCGACTTCTTATACACCCTTGTGTGTCATTCTAACATGCCTGAAATGAATTTCTTTGCAGCTGGTCATCTTTTACCTGCTGCTTTCCAGTGCTGCCTCTAATTTATCTTCCCCTACTCTGTGATTGGGTTTTATGGTTTGCTAGTTGTGAACAGACGCAGGGCCCCCAGATGGAGATAATCTGGCCTGTGGTGTAAAGTCCTTTATCTTTCATGCACACTTTAAGGAACAATTTGCAGAGCTATTAATTTGAGCTTTCATATCGCACTACTGCAGCCAATATTTCTTCCTCTGGTTTACAGATGGAGAGCAGACCCAAGTACTATGGCAGAGAGTGAGTTTAACTTGATTACTTTCTTTTTTATACCATTTTTTTGTTATTATTGTGTAGTAGTCCTTTTTTTGTGTGTTTTACACATGAAGCTTTCAGTTGTTTGTTGGAAAAGCACTCATAGAGTGCAGACCTCCACCAAGCCAGCTCAGTCGTCAGACGGTGATCCGGGTCACCCCCAAAATCTAATTTCTTGTTCCTGGTCCCACAGTGAACATTTCATAAAACTGTCATCCAAATCCATCTACTGTTTTTCTGTTTGTTTTTTGTTTTGAGTTATGTTACTAAATATCAGACAGAGAAAAAAAATATTGGCAAATACATGAAAAAAATTTCATTTTTAAATATTTTTTAATAGATTTCATGGCATGATATCTCGAGAATATGCAGATCAGCTGCTGGCAGGGAATGAGGGTGCTTATCTCATCAGGGAGAGCCAAAGACAGCCAGGGACTCACACCTTGGCCTTAAGGTACCAACAACCACCCCAAAACCAGAAACGTCAACAGTTTTATAATACGACCCGTTCAAGCTCTTGTGTTCCTACTTTTCTATACAGCTTTGGACACCAGACCCTCAACTACAGATTGTTTTATGATGGGAAGCACTTTGTCGGGGAAAAGAGGTTTGAGTCCGTCCATGACCTGGTGACAGATGCCCTCATCACTCTTTATATTGAGACCAAGGCGGCGGAGTATATAGCCAGAATGACCACCAACCCCATCTATGAGCATCTCGGCTACACATCCCTGCTCAAAGACAAAATGGTGCACAGATTGAGCCGCGGACGCACAGAGCCTCGCAGGGTCACCTTCCAGAGCGATGAAAGGGTAAGTTTGATCGCTATTGATGTCATATAAAGATGTATGTCCTCAGCAGTTGTCTAGCTTTTTAACTATTACACACCGCTTTACAGTGATGACTCTCATTTTCATTTAAAGAAGACTCCATCTGCAGCACCAAGAACAAGAAGTCCCTCAGTAGGTTTTGCAGATGCCCAGAGAGCTTTGATATCAGAACCATGCAGTTAAAGTGTTACACAGAAAGAAATAAAATCTCTAAACAGCTTTAATCTATGACAAGTCAGCACTAATTGAACATTTATCTGACAAGTGCTTTGAAATTGTTTTTTTAGTTTGTTGCTCCATCTGTGCTGTGCATTAACATTTAACTGGATGGAAAACTCAAGATGCAAATATGCTTGAGAAACTAGCTTTTCAAAATGCAAAGTATTAAATGCCATCCTTCCATTTTCCTCCGGTTTATCTGGGGTCGGGTTGCGGTTGGCAGGAGGTTAAGCAGCGAGACCCAAACTTCCCTATACCCAGCCACTTGGGTCAGCTCCTCGGGAAGTACTACATGGTTTAATTTAAATGATTTCATCAATCTTTTCATTCTCTATATATTTATATTATCCTGTTTAAGATAGCAGGTGGTTAAGGGCTGGAGCCTTTCCCAGCTGTCAATAAAGTGAGAGGTGGTGAAGTTCTGAAATGGGTAGCCGAATAATCAAAGAGCCCAATTTAAGTAATCACTTGGTACCTTTCAAAAGTGTTCACACCCTTTGAACAGTTTCAAGTTATTTCACATTTCAATAACTAGCTTCCATGTATTTTATTGGGACTTTATGTAATTGTCTAACCTACACACATATTTCAGGGATACTTTTATTTTGCAGGAACGTGGAAGCTGGGTCAAAACTAGTAGAAAGACCTAAATACAAATTAATCCTAAAAGAAACTCTTTAAAACTGATATCAGCTCTGTAAAAAGAATGTGTGGATGATGGGGGGAAGAAAAAGTATTTTGGTATACTGTCACTCAGATACCTTCCCACTGAAAGTCATGTGAAGACCAATAAACTATAGTGATAATGAAAAATGTATATACTTGCAGTCATATATCTTTGGTCCCGACTTCTTATACACCCTTGTGTGTCATTCTAACATGCCTGAAATGAATTTCTTTGCAGCTGGTCATCTTTTACCTGCTGCTTTCCAGTGCTGCCTCTAATTTATCTTCCCCTACTCTGTGATTGGGTTTTATGGTTTGCTAGTTGTGAACAGACGCAGGGCCCCCAGATGGAGATCAATACAAATTAATCCTAAAAGAAACTCTTTAAAACTGAAATATGATGAGAGTTTAAGTTGAAGGAAATGCCAATGAGCTTGGATTGATCACAGTTCAGAAGTTAAACAAAACTGATTCTCTTTATAGACTTGAAAACTGATGGATGTTGATAGCTGCTGTTCATTCAGCCCAAGTGAAAAGAAATGTAATTCACACTTTTTTAGTTGTTGTTTAAAAACTTTGAAAATCATTTATGCTGTTTCTTGTACTTCACATATATTCACCTTGTTTTGGCTTAACTCATAAAATCCCAGTAAAATACAATGAGGTCGCGGTGGTGATATGAGTAAATGTGGAAAAGTTGAAGGACTATGACTACTTCTGCCTGGCGGTGTATATTATTCATGCTTACATCAATGTTTAAACTAAAACCAAACACATTTTTGTGTTTGCTATTTAGTTTTATGAAGACGTAGTTTGACACACTAATTTTGATCTAATTCACACTGGTTAACAAGTTTCTGCCTTTACAGTAACGTGTTGGGTTTGTCTGAGGGAATGCGTTTTGTCATGAGACTGAGACGTACATTATCCTCTCAGCCTTTGGGTGTGTTCACTGCTGCCATGCTTCGTTGCTCACGCTGAAAGGTAATAATGACCAAGGGGGACTGGGACTTTGCGCTGCCTACCATCCATATCAGACACGCAGATTTGAAGTGAGACACATCTCACATTGTTCTCCTCTGGCACTCTATCTGATTAGAGACTGTGAATGATTTATTATCAAGAAACAAGCAAAGCCTGTTTCTTTCATAAAAAAAGATTGCCTCTCCACTAGGTGGCAGTCTTAAACTGTGTCTTCTGGTCTTTTTGTTGTCCTAATAGATTGATGGCTTGGTCTTGTCAAAGACAGATGCTTGTGTTTTCTTGGCCTTGTCTTTTTTTGTCCTGTGCCATGTCCTTGATATAACTCTCAGTTTCTCAGTAACTCGCAGGGACTATTTTTGTCCAGCTTGTATTTTTTTTCATTTAGCGACAGTCTAGATGACAGCCTTCATCAACATTAGTTGTAGCTGTATTAATACTGAATTTGGTTGTCTTTGATGCCTCCTTGTATTGAGAGAAACTTTATCAATACTAATACACTATGGAATTTTATTGAATTATAATTTTTATATAATTATAAATATCTGGGAAAAACACTGCCATAAATTAGATTATATCTGGTTTACTTATTGTTGAATGATTTGGATTAGATTATTATCATATTGTATTTGGCTTGGCAGATATCGTTGTCTTCTCTGCAGAGGGCCTTGAGATGACTCATGTTGTGAACTTGGAGAGATTTGAAGAAAACATTAGTAAAACCGGATAGGTTGAGTCTTCAGGTTTTTTTTGGGGGGGGGGGTCAAAAACAAAGATGTTTTTCTAACTTTAAAGCAATCTGAATCAATAACTTACAGAAGTTTTAAATGAATATGGATGCTTTTAGGAAGACCCTCCAAACCCTGTGATTCTAAAAGTAGGGATATGGGGACCCCACTGTGGTGTTTTAGTGAAAGCTATAGACCCACAAGGCTTCATGATTTTATTGACAAAATGATTTAATCTTCCTAGGAGGCAGAGGGGTAGCAGAGTCGTTCCATCCATATATGCAGTCAGCGGTTACTATGCAACTACATTGGTATATCAATCAATCAGTATCCTCTTTCAGTCTGCCCAAGTTCACTAAGAGTGGAATGTGCTTTTTTTATATGCTGCGACATCCTGTCATGTTGCAGTAACATCAAAGATTGTACATTCCTGTCCTCTTTCAGGTCTCGCAGTCATTTTAAAAAACGATCCCAGTGGAGTCACGGTTCAGTTGATCAGGATAACTGATGCCGTCGACAACCTCCAAAAACAAATAAGAAACATCCATCCATCCATCTTCCAATAAATCTGGGTTGGGTCGCGGAGGCAGCAGCCTTGGCAGAGAAGCCCAGTCTTTCTCTCACCAGCCACCTGATCACTTGACTCCTCCGGGGGAATCCCAAGGTGTACTCAGAGCAGCCGAAACACACGGTCCCTCCATCAAGTCCCAGGTCTTCCTCTGGGTGTTTTTTCCAGTCGGACGTGCTCGGAACAGCTCACCAGGAGGCATCTTAACCAGATGTCCGAGCCACCTTAGCTGACTCCTCATCATGTGTAGCACTGGCTCTACTTTGAGCTCCTCACAGATGACCAAGCTTCTCACTCTATCTCTAAAGAAAAGCCCGGAGAAAACTTACTTTTGTGTAAATACGAACAAAGCAGCAAAAACCTTAACAGCGGTCTACTGTGAACAAGTAAACAATTAGTATGGCTTTTTTCAGTTTAAGTAGCAGAAATCAGCTTAAACTGGTGTGACTCTATGAACTTTGGGTTTGTGTTGTGATAATTTTTTGGTTTGGTTTTATTGTAGATTTTTAAAAACTTTTTTTTATGTGCTTCCTTGAGGTCTGTGTTCCACCCGCATCCCTGCTGTTCCTTTCTTGATGTTTGGTTGGCAAAGATTCAGTCTTTTATATATACATTCACATAGATATAATCCTTGTTCTTTCCAGCTGTCAGATCCTTTCATCAAGCTCCTGTTAGTGTTTCAGGTCTGTCTGTTGTGGGTTTTGTACACAAGATTTTAACAAAACTTTGGCCTCCAAAGCTGACTAGCTGTTTGCCTTTCAACGCTCAGAGGTTTTTTCTTAACATTTCTACTGTCTCAATGCAATGTGACATCTTTGTTCTACAGGTAACAGCTATTACTGTCAATAAAGTCACAAAACCTCACTTTAAAAAAATATGTACCAATAATATCCCTTTAAGCTGGGTGTGTCATGATTCATAAAAACTCAGGGTGATTCCCACCGTGAGAAAAAAAAAGTGTTCTCCTCTGAGTTAGAAGCTAAAACCAATGCTCTGATATGTACAATAAAACCTCTTTTTCTTTTTTAATAGCAGAAGTTATGCTGTAGTTATTCGCTTTTTTTCTAATTGATGGATTCTTTCTCCAATAATCTCCCACACTGCAGGTAGTTACGAAGCGTGTCTCTTGCTAAATGTCAAATTGTTACTTATCAAGGCATTTGTAACACTCACAATATCTTCCTCCTGCCAGTTCCACACTTGAGGATTCAAAATTCAGTGACAGCTGTGTTGATGTTAGACTTTATCAGTCTGCTTGTGCCTCACAAACAGAAAATCAGTTCTCTGTCTGCTTAGAGATTGGAGAAACCTGGGCTTCACTGCCTGCTTGTGTGGTGGCTTTTTGAACTTGGTGTTTACCAGTTACTCAGACACGCCCTGAGGCTTACAGTCACAGTAGTTTCACTGTAAAGTCAAAATCTATTTACTCTGGGTCAGGTTGATGCCCATATAATGCTGCAATTGTAAATGCTCCTGTAATTAAAAGGCTGGCACAAGGTTAAAAGGTGTGTTTGAGCAGATCAGCCTTTTCAGTTTCTTGCCCATTAGTGCTCTTGATACTCACCACGGTGGTGTCGCTCTCAAGAAGCTGGAGCTTAAATGCCACGTAAAGAAATGATCTTGTTAGTTTGGAATAATCGCGTGTTCTCACTTGAGGTTTAGGTTGTAAAATGTTAAAAATACTTCTGACACTCCACAGTTAAATGTACTTTTCAGACTTATTTTATCCTTACACATCAGAAAAATAGATCGCAGTGTTTGCAGTGTTCCCAGCATGAACAAAAGTGTCAACTTCCTCCTATTTTCTCTTTTACTGCCCCTTTCACAGTATGGGCATTTTTGTCATTTTGTTGCTGTTAGGGCTTTTTTTTTGTACTGCTGTCTAACTGTGCTGTTCTCCACTGGGTCTACTCAGCTGTGCTCTCACAAAGCCTTTCTGGAATGAAAGAGCGCAGCCACTGGAAAGAAAGCCGAGGTTGTTGTGTGGACCACCTTTTGTGTTCCTTTTTTGTCCAAGCTCTTCTTTAAGAGACAAGTAGCCATCTGCCTGCAGACAAAAGTGGGACCATGCCTCATCTCCCTCCCTGTACCCTTCCTCCTCCTCCTCTGAAGGCTAAAATATCTCAGAGCTGCCCATTTCTCAACTGTCCCCACAGACATAACTTTGGAGAGGAATTGCATGGTGTGGCATGTGTAGGAATGTCAATACAGTGACAAATTACTTCACCTGTCCTGCCACTCTTGCAGCCATGGGTCAGTTTGCATGTGGTTGTTTTTTGCTATTGTTTAGTGATCAGAAAGCCCATTAAGGGTTTATTCTTCATTTTTAGTGCTGTCAGGCTTTGTGTATTCCCATAAAATGCAATAAAACATGCGTTTAATACAGAGCACAAAAAATACAAGCATATCATTAAATATTATGACAAGGACATTTGAAATTAATAATATTAAGTTTTTTTAGAGCCTTACTGAGAACAGGTATATTGTTAAATATGTGGAGGTATTTTGTAGAATGCCATTTGTAAATATGCTGATGTCTTCATAAAGAATAGCTGCTGTTAAAACCAAATATATACATACAGCGTACAAAAGATACATTAATTTCCTTGACATTTTTTACATATTTATTTTAAATGGTATGACTTCAAACATTTGAGGCATCCTCCCTCATGCTTCTCACATTAGTTTGCAGTGATTTTAGTTGATCATCTTGACAGAACTGGTTTTACTAAGCCTTGCTTATACACACCTTTTCCGCTCTGTCTACAACTTTTCCACTGGATTGAGACACGCACAGCTTTGCGACAACTACTCCAAAACAAATAGATTGTTCTCGTTGAGCCACTTTATAACCAACATGGCGGTATTCAGAGTGATCTTTGTTTTAAAGATCCATTTGTGCTCTATATTTAGCTTCTTGTCTTTTAAAAAAAAATTTGTTTGAGGTTTCCACAAAACTGTTTGTATTTCATAATTTCATCTATTTTAAAAAGTGCACCAGTACCTTCCTGCGGCAGACGTTTTTGTTCCAATCAGACTAATTACTTCTCTGTGATGGACTGGCGACCTGTCCAGGGTGTACCCTGCCTCTCATCCGTTGACAGCTGGAGATAGGCACCCCCGCGACCCCTGGAGGACTAAGCGGTTCAGAAAATGGATGGATGGATAATTACTTCTACTTTTATAATGGTCTCCAACCTCATATTATTGTATATATTTTGTCCTTTTTTGCGGGGCTTGATATGCCCACCTTGCACCAAACCAGATCAATCCCTGACCTTAAGAACCTTCTTCAATGGTTGCTGAACATTCCAAGTATGTTGATCATTTAAAACAATTAACAGGTTATTGTAACACCTTCAGGCATATGAAGTTTGTAACCAGGAGTGAACCAGAATTGTGGAGGCCCGCAATAATAATTAGATTTTCATATGATGTGACTTAATATGGTAATGGATTTGAGGTGTGTTTAAATACATCCACAGTTTTGCTTTTATTTAACTTAAAGATTCACTATGCTTTTTAATGGAAATCGACCTAATGGGTATACCTGCTCATCCTTCCATAAGCACATGAATTAAGGACTCTATCCTCAGTATAAAAGTGGAATTGGCATTGATATTGATTTAAACTGTGAGGATAATTCTGCAATGACAGAACCCTGGGGAGCCCCCAAGCAAACTGGGAGAAAAAAATCGGACCTCATCTGTAATCTACAGGAAAAGGTTGTTTTTAAACCATATAAAGCTATTTTTGTCAGAGTCTAAAGATGACAAATAGTGTAGGTGAAGTGAATTGTCAAAAGTGTCAAATGTGTATTTTTTAATCTGTAAAGATGGTTGCAAAGTGTGGTCTAAAACTGAAGCTTTGTCGTTGAGAACTAGATTGATAGCATTATGGGTAGATTGAAAACCAGAGGGGATTTAAGTAAAATAAAGTAAAAATGATTCAGTTTTTTTATTTGAAAGTCATTCAAAATTTTGGACCAAAAGGACAGTTGAGAGATTGGATGGTGTTTATGTTTAATAGCAGATTTACTGACGCTCTATGAAAAACAGGTGTGATCTTCTAAACTTTTTGCATCATTTAAAAAAAAAAGCTTAAATAAAAATCACAATCATTTAGTTATCTGCATTTTTTTGATAATAATGAGGCTTTTATTTAGCTAGGAAGATTGTATTGAAATCCTGCTTTAAATGGAAGCATACATATAAACTAAGACAATATCAACAAATTCCATGAATTATTACAAAATGGAAATAGATAAAGGTTGCAGTTTTTTTATTCCAGCTTTGAAGTTCTCTGTACTTTTCTCAGTACTTAATCTATCAATTCTCATATTGTTATCCAAGTGTCTTGCCTTAAAATCCAACTAAACTGGGATGCAATAATCCTAGCTTCTAGTCACTAGTTTACTGTAGGACCTGGTAGAACAGATTCTAGGCAGACGTATTACCTAGCTTACATTTAAACTGTCTTCAGCATCTTACAATATGGATTATTGTGAGGAGCCTTACTTAAACACCTGTCTCTATGTCTATTCCTTTAGCAAAATCTTAACACTGACATTTGAAAATGACTGCCAACTTTAAAAAATCCAAATGTGACAGAGATTGAAAGCTTGGACGGATAAAACAGAGCCACTGTGCTGTACTACGTTTAGTTTTTAATGTCTCTGCAATTCTCTCTCTCTCTCTCTCTCTCTCTCTCTTTCTATCTCTCTCTCTCTTTCTATCTCTATCTATCTTGCTCTCTCTCTCTCTCTCTCTCTCTCTGCAGACATGTCTCAACACGTCATGGAAAATACAGTTTCCTTTCCAATAGCTTCTTGTATCTCAGTGCTTATTTCATTTTAAACACCTCACTAACACTAAAAATGACTACGTCTTCTTCCCTCAGTAACAGCACACATAATGAGGTGTGCTGTTACTGCAACCAAGTAGTTTTTACTTATTGTGCATTTACATAAAATCTTCAAATTTCAGTCACCATCCAATTTCTTTGTGCATTTTAATATTAATTATGAAAAACTTCCCTGTGTTTATTTGTCGGGTTACAGGATGTGTAATTGGAGTTGGGTTTTTTTTTGTGTTTCTCTCGAATGGAAGAATTAACCCTTGACAAATGAACCACAAGCATAGCAACAACCTCCCGTTAGGGGGAAAAAAACTACATGTCTGGAGACATGCAAATAAGATTCCATTTGGGATTTTCCTTGGATTTGAGCAGTACTGGATTATTCCTTGTGCAAGGATTATGGCTGTAATCCCTCTCCATCTGAGTTAATGGTATGGAAGTTTAGGTTTTGGGAGGCAGCAGATCATGACAGACAGTAGCAATCTGCATTCAGAGTGTCTGTGAGATCCTGTCTGGACGGGAGTGTGGGGAATTCCACCAGCAGACGGACATAGCTGGAGGTCAGGATCTGTTTTCGCTACAAGGACCCAGCTTTGAATAAACTGCTGTCTGTCTCAGAGCATCCAAGTGACCCATTTAGAAAAGACCGTGCGTTGAACGAGAACCCCTGCGAATGGAGTATGAACTCCAGCTAAGTGAGGTGGAGCGTGGCCGGAAGGCAGCCATCTATTGGGAATGAGCCCTGTCCTAAAAAGCAGGAGGGTGGGGGTTGGGTCTGAGCTGTTGATCCTTCTTTGGAGAGCTGTTGAGCTTTGTGAAGCAGTCCTGACAGCACCTCAACATCTCTTAACCATCCTGGACTCTGTTCTTTCTTCTCTTTCTCTCTCCCCTTTCTGGGCGTGTGAATGAGGCCCATTGTTTGGGGCACGCTCCTGCCCTTAGGCCGCCCACTTCCAATCCTGTTCCTCCTGCTCGTCTTGCTCTCTGCAGCCACTGGTTTCAGAGCAGATGCAGAAAAAAAACCCAGGCGTTAACTGTCATCAGTAGCTCTTCCTGTTCAGAGCAGAGTGGAGTGTATTTGTGCGCTGTGTGCTGCGCTGTTGCCAGCAGCATCTGCTGCACAGCACTCGCACCCTCGTCTTAAAGCGCTCCCCTTAGAAGACTTGGACAGACCCTGAGCAGTCAAGCATGGAGGCTGAAGCAAGCAGAGGGGGCTTAGAAGGGGAACTGATTGCTCGCATGGCTAAAAGACAGGAGAGGAAGCGTCAGGAGCTGCTTGCATTGGCTCTGGGAGTCAAGATTGGGTGCAAGGGAAATCTTATGTGGAAGCCTATTAAACTGCTGGCCTCCTATCCACAGATCTCCTCACCTTTAGTGCGACGGAGTGCCTTGAAAGACACGCCTGAGAAGCTGAGTTCCTATGAAAAGATCCACAACTTCAAGGTAAGCTGCTTTTTTGTGTTAGAGAATACAGAATTCAATGTTTTTGCCACTCTTGAGAGTAGTTATTTGCCTTTTTTTTAATTCCCATATTTTTTTTTAATAAATAAATAAGATATTCTTTGTAAGCTTGAATTCTCAACAGTTGTTTAGAGAAATCCACCCAAATACATTGTGGCTCCTAAAACCACACACCTGTACATTTCGAGGTTAAGGAAGTTAAAAACATTGAGCCTAGATAAATTTCCAAACTGTTTCAATTTTAATTCTGACATATATATCCCTTTTAAAAGCCCTCCAAAATCAGTTATATTGTGTGTCTCGTCCAAGGTTCACTTTTTTTGTCAAGTGAACTTACATTATCCGTCAGATTCAGTTGTGTACTCTGGCACTGGCCTTTTCAAAACATTACTTTTCTTCTTATGAATATGAGGTCATCTTTTTGTTGATAGGGGTTGTATGCCCAGATTAGCAGTGATGCATAAAAGTAAAAGCCCTCTTCATCTTCGGTTTTCAGCAAACACCAGAAGGTTTTGGGTCAAAACTAACTGGTATTTTGAACTGCTGGTGATTTCATCCACCTTCACTAAACACAAAGTCTGTATGAAGAAGTATCCCTCATCCAGCATTATGCTGCCACTACCATATTTGACAGTGGTAGGTGCCGTTTTCTGGAGATGTTTATAATATCTCTGCAAATATGGCTTGAGGTAAAGTATGCAAATGTTTAAAAAGTCATGAAAATCTTTCTAGGACAGCTGAACTGTATTTCAGCCTTATCATTCAGTATTACTGACGGCAGGTGTGACGTCAAGAAGAGTCAGTGTCATAAAGTATTCCAACAAACTTTTAGTTTGTTGGAATACTTTTCTTTTTACTTTTTCTTTTTCACCCTAACATATTTATTTGTTTTTCAGTTGAATTTTGTAGGATAGATATCACAATAGATAAATAATGGAAACTGTTAGGAAATGATTCACCATGGTGTCAGTTTTTTAAAATCTCATACTTTGAATTTTTAACAGGACATTTGAGAGCCAATGTGCGTGTTTTTGTTGGATGTTTGCCTGTCCTGTCATAGAACTCCAGTCTGTGTATCTCCAGCTATTTTCATGAGAACCAAACCAGCTGACACTCATATGCACTGAGGGGAACTAATGGATGCTCTACACCACAGCCCATTAACAGCAGAACGCTTTGATTAGCATTGATTCGAAAGCTTTTAGAGACTTTTTTGGTTCGTGCTTCTGATTTGGTGACAACAGTTATAGAGCTATAGAGGGTATTCAGGTGCTTAAGGGTTTTCCTTTTTAGCATTAAAAAGAGAATGGTGGGATATTTGCCTTTGGGTGCTTCAACATTTTTGTAACTTTATCTTTGGTTTCACTTACTCGGCAGGTTATAATGACTGCCACCTTTTTGTTCCCTTCTCTTTTGAAACAATCCTCCACCCACCACCTGCCACATGCTTTCTGCACCTCTGCACTCCTTAGGTCACTGGTATCTATTCAATGTGCTTCTGTGAGTGTGTATGTGGTTCTGCCTGTGGCTCCATGCGTGATCTTATCTGTGATCTAAGTGTGCAGGGAGGGTGTACATCTGTTATTTTGACTTTCAGGCCGGCCCCTGCTCTTGCCTGCATGTATCCAATTGCTGAGCAACAGATGCCAGACGCATTGTAATAAATCCTTTAGTCTGCCTCTTCCATACACATATGCTCCCATTCATTGAGGGGTTCCATCCGGTGCGGTTTGGGTTAACAGTCCAGTATATCAGAGAGGAAGCCCAACTGTTTAAACTGGTCACTGACTAACATTATGAAATTTCTGACCACAGGTACATACCTTCCGTGGGCCACACTGGTGCGAGTACTGTGCTAACTTCATGTGGGGCCTCATTGCCCAGGGTGTCCGTTGCTCAGGTAATTATTGTCTACAGTATTCAAGCTGGGTAATAAGACATATGCATGTGGGATTTTTGTAGTAAATAACACTGTCTTCTGTTGAATGTTTCTTTTTTTTTTTCATTACTTGTTTGTAGGTTTTTGTGTTTAGTTTTTCTCCACATATGCACTAACAAACCAGTGACGGAAGTACTGATTGTTGATGCCCCTATCTGAACTGTGAAGTTGTTTCTTTTGGGGCCAATTCGAAATTCTCTTTAAGAGCTATAACTGGAAATTATAGAAAACATTTTAAAATATGTCCAGGGGTGAGCAACCATTACTTGCTTATTTACTGTTCAAATGAGAACAATAATAGTGTTTTACTCACATAAATAAAGGCAAAATTAATAGAGTTTACATTTTAAACTATTTTTAAGACTTTCCTTTAGTAATTAGCAGGATTAGCATTAATAAAACAGCACTCTCAGTGTGTTCTGCCTAGAGATTATAGAGCCTTACTTGAACATTTTGATTTCCAAAAAAAGGCCAACATTTCCACATCCAGCACGTTCCAAGATGGACATATAAAAAGTCAAAATAACTAAATAGATTAACTTCTGGCTCTCCATATAACATTTGTCATACGTATTATATCTTATATTTGTTTTGTCTTCCTACCTCTTGCAGTTAATTTTTCATTTGAATAATTTCTTACATTTCTATACATCTTCTGACATTATCTTTAAAAATCTAACTGGTACTAAAAATGGCTAATTTTCAGTTTTCCTGCTTAAGTAACAACTTCAACACAGAAGATTGTTGCTCTTGTTAGCTCTGCTAATCATGCTAAATTATCCCATTAAGACGAAACAAGGCTTTTTGTCATAAAAGCAACCATTATTATCCTCACTTAAATTCATTCTCTTGCTAGCAACTAATTATGGTTTTAGATGTTGTTGCCCATTGCTGTTGTAAAGATAACCGTGTAGCGTAGTCTTGTAAAAAAGACAGTATTAACAGCATTTAACTAAAACGGCAAAACAAAGAAATAAAAAAAGGAAGTGAGGTTAAATGAATCATTAAAGTAGTATTTAATATGTTAATCTCAATCCGCAAAGAAAACTGCAGAGGTCAAGAACCGAAATGATAGCTATAAACCAGGCTTAATTCTTCTTATAATCATTTCATACAGCATACTCCTCTGCAATCTTTCCATCTTTTTTAAAAGAATAATACTTTGTGAATTCCTTGACTTCTATGTTATAATCCTAGAATTTAAAGTGTTAATGTTCTTTCTACCTTCAAACTGAACAGTGGACATGTTTGTCATGAAGTTTGAAAATTTGAAGAAAAGTTTTTTCCTGATATTCAGCCTCAAACTGCACATCATAAAGCATAGTGTGCATTGGTGCTACTCATACTTCCAAATCACTAGTATGGACACATGTTTTGCAGTTCATTAGCTGTTAACGTCAGCAGAATTTGTCTGTATTAAGTCACTTTTGTGCTGGCATTGCCCTGAGATTCTTATCAAGGTAATGAAGAAACAGTTTTTGTGCATCTGTAAAAGGTTAAAAGGGCTTCTAAGGCTTCCAGGCTTAGAATTTCTCAACTAGCACAAAATACACATATTTCGTCTTATCGTTTTAAATATAGCAGCAGAACTAAGTGATCGGTTTTGTATTAGAGATAATGGGTTTTCAGGGGTCATGAGAAGACTCTGCCGTTAAACTACACTGGTAGCCTTGGTTAGCCTCTACCTAACAAAATGTTTGTTGTTGCGATATTTTCGACGCTGATAAGCCTGAGGCAAACATTAGCATCATCAGACGCCTCGTGTCGTGGGAAACATTAGAAATGTCTTTCTCTTCTCTCACACTTTGTCAGGCCTTCATTTTTGCCTCTTATCTCATTGCTTAGTCTTTCTGCACTCAAAAAAATCTGCAGGATCCCCTTTCAGACTAGAAAATATTTTTTTTATTTTTTTTTATGATGAGCAATTTTAGACAAGCGCCTGTCTTCACCTTCTGTAGCTCCACCAGGATCACCTCTTGCACTCTCAGCTGTTCAAGAAGCTCAACGTGACTAAACCTACAACAAAATCACCCCAACCATACTGTTATATCCGCTGTTATCTACCTTTGGCGCAGCACACTGGGACAGCTTAGCTGCAGCTGCGATGTATGACAGCGCAGTTTATCACTGGCTCTGGGAAAGCTTTTCAAACTGCTGTCTTTAAGCTTGGTGCAAAGATTGTGTTATCAGCTTGAGGCTTCTCTCTCTCTCTCTCTCTCTCTCTCTCTCTCTCTCTCTCTCTCTCTCTCACTCTCTCTCTCTCTCTCTCTCTCTCACACACACACACACACACTCAATCTCTCTGTTTTTTTTCCTCTGCTAGATTGTGGGCTGAATGTGCACAAACAGTGTTCCAAACTGGTTCCCAGCGACTGCCAGCCAGACCTGCGCAGGATTAAGAAAGTGTACAGCTGTGATCTCACCACCCTTGTCAAAGCTCATAACACCACAAGACCGATGGTGGTGGATATGTGCATTCGAGAGATAGAACTTAGAGGTATGCTGCAAACCAACTCTTTAAATTTGTCTAATGCTCCGATATGTATTTGACCAACATTTAAAAAATATGGTTAAATGCCATTTTCATGAAAAAAAAAGAATAATCTGTTCTGAGCATGTATATACCACTCTCTTAGCTGTCTTTGTATAGTTGAACTTCTTAAAAAAGCTTTTACTCTACAGCTTTTAGAGACTCTTACTGACTTTAACATCCTGAGCAAATTATAATCTGCGTTTTGCAAAGGCTGAATTCAAACTCAGAGTCATAACTGTGTCTTCTCTATTCCAAATGTATGTTGATTTACTGTGCAGGGATACAAGAGAATCCAGAGTAGTGACTCTGAGTTTGAATTCTGCCTTTGACACTGTGTATCATTCAATGTTATTCTTAAACTTGGAGTTCCACAGAGTTGTGTTCTTGGTCCTTTTTTAATCTTTCATTTATTTACTTCCTTTATACTATCTTTTAAGATCTTTCAGTGATAGCTCATATCACTGCTATACTGATGATATTCGACTGCAGACACAGAAATGTTGGAGATAATCTGGGACATCTCATGATGTGTTGCCACAATCGAACAGATTTGTTTGCTCCTTGTCTATAATGCAGTTTCTACGGGGCAATGCACATCAGTGGGGTCAGAAGCGCGTGATCAAATACGCCTCAACGCTCCTGAATTTGTGCCGTCTGCTGGCACAAATGGATAGTTTGGTTATAATCCATAGATTTTATGTGTCTCTGTGCACTTTTATGTGATCCATCCAGTGTGTGTTAAACGTGTAATATTAGCTGTGTCAAATGATGATCTATGACGTGTTGTTCCAGATTTTCATTCTCCTTTGACTGTAATTTGCCCAAGTGCTACCATGTCCCAGCTTTAATGTCCCTTTGCACCAGCTCTTTGTACAAAACAGAGTACATCTTACTCCCTGATTCATTTCTGATATTCTTTGATTATTCTTATGGGGCGACTGTGGCTCGGGAGTTGGGACTTTGTCTTGTAATCGAAGGGTTGCTGGTTCGAGCTCCGACTGTCTCAGTCGTTTTTTCCATGGAAAGACACTTCAACCATTGCCTACTGGTGGTGGTCAGAGGGCCCGGTGGCAACAGTGTCTGGCATCCTCGCCTCTGTCAGTGTTCCCCAGGGCAGCTGTGGCTACATCGTAGCTTGCCATCACCTGTGCGTGAATGACTGAATGTAGTGTAAAGCACTTTGGGGTCTAAGTAAAGCACTATACAGGCCATTAGCCATTTATGTCACCACCAGGTTCCTGAGATCAATTCATTAGGGGTTCTTTCTGTTTCTAAATCATGGCTAAATACTAAAGTTGCTAGAGCCTTTGTAGCTGTATTCTCTATTCCAGGGAACCCTTTATGGCTGGTGGAATCAAGTGTTCAAGTAACAGCTAAAGGGTCAACTGTTTAGACTGACATTTGTTAGAAATGCATCTTATTTATTTGTATTTGCTTGCATTGTGGGTTTTTTATTGCTTATATTTAATTGTATATGTTTACTTTTTTTGGTTGGAATACAACTTTTGATTTTTTTTGGAAAGGTATTAAATAATAACAATTTACTTACTTTAATCCAAATTAAAATTTAAAAAAGTCATTGAGCCTTATTGCACTAACATTTTTGGACTCTGAGATCAGTCTATATCTATATCATCCATTGCAGGTATGAAGTCCGAGGGTCTGTACAGAGTGTCAGGCTTCTCAGAACACATTGAGGATGTTCGACTTGCTTTTGACCGAGGTTTGTTGATCACACATTTCTTTGCCTCCGGATCTCTGTTTGTAACTTTTTGTCTCAGGGTTCTTACTTTAAATAAGGAGCTTGTTCAGCTGCCGTTCTGCATGAAATAGCACTTTCTAATATGATGTGGTTAAAAAGAGGACATTCATACCAAATGCAGCCTTTGATCCCCGGCATGCACTGTTTGCTTCTTGAAAACAGATGGTGAGAAGGTGGATATCAGTGCCAGTGCCTATGCAGACATCAACATAATTGCCGGTGCTTTGAAGCTCTACTTGAGAGACCTCCCCATTCCAGTCATCACGTTTGACTTGTACTCCAAATTTATTCAAGCTACAAGTAAGAGATCCTCTCCATGGTATTTCCTTGCCATTACTGTGCTGGTCCTGCTTGACAGTGCTTTGAGTCCTATCGTTTCATTCATGCAGAACTTCCAAATTCTGAATCCAGGCTGGAGGCAATACACGAGGGGTTGCTTCAGCTTCCCCCGGCACACTATGAAACTTTACGTTACCTGATGGCTCACCTCAAAAGGTTAGTTCATGTATTAAAACAGTTGCATGTATTCTCATTACAATACTTCCCCCTTTCCTTGTTCTTCACAATTTGCATCAAATAACACCCAAATAAGATATGTATATGAAGTCTTTAGTTGTAATGTGATAAATTGTGCAAAATAACAAGGGTTATGACCACTGTACTGCATGCTTATTGTCAAAATTATGCTTTTAGAGATTAACAATATGTACAGTTAACCTCAAAGAAAGGTATTCATATCCCTGGAAGATTTATATATATATATATATATATATATATATATATATATATATACACTGTATAAATATATATATATATATATATATATATATATATATATATATATATATATATATATACTGTATAAATATATATATATATGGTTATTTTCCTTGAACATGGAATTTCTTGGCTGATTGAAAATGTCAAAGCATTGTCAAGAAGGTAATTTTGGAAAAAAAATATTTCGTTAGTTTGATTTACAAATAATTCCCATGCCCAAATATATGAATATTATTCCTAACCAATAGAGAAGACTTTATTAGTATTAAAGTGACTAAACGCATAAGTTAACTACCCTTGACTTTTCATCTTTTCATATCATCCTCAAGACTTGATTTTTGGTAACCTTTTTGGGCAACACCTTAAGATTTTGCGGCATTCACAGATTGCCTATCAGACCAAAGTAAAGAGACTTTAAAAAGTGATTTCTTTTTTTCCCCTCTCCATTTATTCCCCTCATACAAAAACACAGCTTGTTTTAGCACAGCCTGTGATGTGAGCAGCCACAATGCACAGCTGCTTTTTTAGCCACAGGTCGTTCCAAACCAGCTGCAGAGAGCTGCTGTTTTTTACTTGATGAGCTGATGACAAATTGTGCTCAAATTGTGTTAATTAATCTGGTTAATTAGAATGCTTTACAGCAGCATCAATAATTTAGAAAGGCATAGATTTTTTTTTTTGCTGTAGTCTGTGGTTCATTGAAGTATATTATTTTTATATGCATAGATCTCCTTTCTATTTAAAAGAGAACTTGTTTAAGTTGAAAGGCTACTTGTATGTCTGTATCTACCAGGAATATAAATAATTTTGTGCTTGGCTGTACAGCTACTGAAAGGTGAATTAAGACAACAAAGATTTTAGTAATTTTATTGGAAATATTGAAACGATGTCAGTCACAGGACGATCAGTCCCCAAATGAAACATTTCAACATTAAAATCTCACTCTGTCACTTTGGATTTGTCATTCAGGGTAACAACATTCGAAAAGTACAACCTAATGAACGCAGAGAACCTGGGGATTGTCTTCGGTCCGACTCTCATGCAGCCTCCGGAGCAGAATGCTTTGACAACCCTGAATGACATGAGACAACAGAAACTGGTGGTGCAGCTCATCATCGAACATGAAGATGTCTTATTTTGAGGCTAAGGCCTGTGGAATTGGAGGCGATGGACAATTATTTATTCTGTCAAAGAGGAAAGTCAAGCCAACTGTGTTTAAGTGAAGACTGAAATGTCTGCGATCAAACTGAACTTGAAACAATTTTGTTCTTTTTTTTTTGCATGATGGATTTAGTTGGTTTTGATATTACTGTAAGATTGGGGTTTGCATCAGCCAAGAGCACCATTTTTTTTATATGAGGCAATAGTTATGTATTTTATTTTGTTTACATTGTTTGTTCCCTCTGTCTATAATCTATAGATTGTTGCTACCTGGTGTAGACTCAGTCAGGATGAAAGCACCATGTGGTATACAGAACCCTACACACTTATTGCCCCTCCCTTGTAAAGGTTTCTCCACATTATTAAGATAGAACTGGTTAACAAAATTGCTAGGGCCACAGTTATTAGCTGCCCTGCTTCCGATACTCTTCACAACCCCACTCAGACAACAGAACAGCTCTTACTCTTCTCTAAACCATTTCAGAAGGTTGGAGGATACAGCGACAGATATTTGACCAGTTCTCTATTTCTCTAACTTTGCCTAGAGTCCTGGTTATTTTCTCTTCTGGTTAACCCTCATTATTTTCATAGGAATTAAGTCTGGGAACCGTGCCCATTGAATCATTTCCATGTTCATTTGTCCTTTTTTTTGGATCATTATCCTGCTGAAAGACCCAACGATAACTCACTTTCTGTTTTCTCTCAGAATACACCCATTTAAAATGCCCTGGCATATCAATGAGTTTGTGATGCTATCTGGGCCTTTAAAATACAAACAGGCCCAAAGCATTATACTTTCTCCACCATTGTTCACCAATAAAAAGCCCGATCTTGGTTTCCAGTTAAAGTCCTGCTACCATTTAGCAATCTCTAAAACCTTTAGCAATAGCTGGACATGTTGTATGGTGTCCAATGGTTGTTATAGGGACTTGAAAACACAAAGATTCAACTCTTTTCGTTCTCTATCCACCTCACTGTGCAAGGGGGCAAAAGAAACTTGGATTCACATCCAGGCCTCTTTGTCACAGGTCCAGAAATGTTTCAGTTACATTTAAGTTGCAGGAAGTATTTGGTGTAATTAAACAGATGGCAAACTAGGCTGAATAAATCTACTTAAATTAAAGGCTAAGTTTTTCAAAATTTTTCAGCTATTTTGAGGGTCTTTAACATCTGAAACAGGGGGAGGCAAAGAGTGTAGAGGGTGCTGCAGGACCAGTGTGGATCAAAATTGAAGAAAGCCTGGTGCTGTTTAATCTGAACCTTGCAGGTCAGTCAAATTTATTCTCGCCTGCATTTTGTGGGAACACTGGAATGATACAATGTAGATAAAGTCAGACTTGTGTACTTAAAAAAAGATAAATGAGACAAGCACTTTTTTGCATCAAGTGTAAAGATTTAATTTGTAAAGATGTTGGTGGTCTGTGTTTTCCTTCTATTTTAATATAAGTTTTTGGAAATTCTTGTTGTACCTACTGAAGGGTCAAGACAGAAAAGAGAAGTTCGAAGAGAAAGAGGAGCCATTATTTGTGTGTTCGATGAGGAATAAGCTGATGGATAAAACTAATCCTTCATGTATCCCTTTTTGAAGGCTGAAACACGCGCCAAGCTCTTATGTGCACATTCTGGTTGGCAGTGTTGCAAAGTTTCAGCAGGCAGACTATTATCGGGGATACGTTCAAGTAAAGAAGTGTTTTATTTTTATTTTATCTTAAGCCAGTAACATTGCTCGACGATGACCATCACCACCATCAAAAGGCCCATAGAGGCGCGTGGGCCAAGCATGTTCCTATCTCACTTGGTTTAATGTGATTGTTGTATCCTTTCTACAGATCCATTTTATTAAAATGTATTTTTGTGACAGTTGCAATTCAAATGTAATTTATGAAATGATGTTTTATTAAAGAATGTAAAACTTGAGTTTGAAATACAATGACCGGTTAAAGATTTTTTTTTCTGAACAAGATTTAAAGGGGAGTATTATAGCAAGATTTGGGGGGCGTTAAGACAATGAACAAAATCCAGATTGCCTTCACAGTTTTCCTTTCCTGTTTTATTCTCTCACTTATCCAGCTCTACCTCCACGCCTGAGGTGAGAACGATTGAATTTTGCCAGAAGCCGAATGAACTGTAGGAATGAGGAAAAGAAGGAGGAACAAAAAACAAACAGTGGTGCTCTTTGTGAGAGAGGTGCAACACAGTCACATCCTGTACTGCTACTTAAATTCTCCTCTCTATCTGAACTCTGAGGCTGCTGAGTGTTGCTCATGCACGTCAACTGTCATCAGGTTTTTTTTTAGACCTACGGGATAGCAGAACGATGCAATCATTTCCTCATATTTAAGTTAATGTACAGAGTGACAGACCATGTCGAATCGAGAAGCACTGTTTTCTAAATAGAGAAGTCATAAGTTTTTTGCTTAATAAATGAGTTAATAGCTGAACGATTACGATAGCTTTAAAATAGATTACACATTTTCTTCCCTCCATTGCATCATTGCCCAACTGCTGGAGTTAGTTTAACGTCGTAAAATCCGATTTCTTATTCAGTTGTATTCAGCTAATGATCAGGCAAAATGTGCAGTGTTTAAAAGAATTTAGGTAAAAAGGTGATTTAAAAAAAAAAAGGCTGACTGGAGCAGAGCTGTTGGCAGTCCCATGCTTCAATGCCTCCTTTGATCCGTGAAACAAACAGTCTGCTCCTTGTTGCTGATTTTACTAGTCCCCTGACTGAGCCTCGAGACATAAGTCACATTTACTCCACATGTTAAACTACCTCTGTTACTTTGGAACCACATCAAGAGCTTTCGAAAGTGTAGTAACAGAAACAACCCTGTGAACTAGTTTAATAATGATATGTCATTTAATGCATTTTTGAAGACAATATATATATATATATAAAGGCATCTAAATAAATTAGAATATCATCCAAAAGAGTTATTCATTTCGGTAATTAAATATATGAAACTCCAGTATTATATCCTTTAGATATAGAGTGGTATATTTTCATTGAGTTCCTTACAGTTAATGAAAAACAAAAATTCATGGAAATTAGAATATTACATTAACAAAATTTGAAGAATATGTTTGTTTTTTTTAAACAGAAATGTTTATCTACTGAAAACTTTGTCCATGTAATCAGTATATGCCTTCAGTTTCTGGTCAAGGTTCTTTTTGCATGAATTACTTCATCAGTGGCATGGAAGCCAATCAGGCGGTGGCTCTGTTGAGGTGTTTAGGAAGCCTTTGTTGCTTTAACGGTGGCGTTCAGTTACCCAGTTTATTGCCAATCAAGCACAATGCTTCTATGCCTGATAAACAAGGAAAGACAGCAGCGCTGATTTTGGACATGAAAAACTTTTGACCATCAGCAGCTTACTGCATGACTCCCCATATTGTTACTGATTGTTAAATCCTAACTTTACTTCAAGCAGCTTGGATTCTGTACCTTTCCACTCTATCTCCAGACTCTTGGACCATGATTTCCACATGAAATGCTTAATTTACTTTCCTCTAAAAGAAGGACTTTGGAACACTGAGCAACAGTACAGGCCCTTTTCTCTTTAGTGCGGTTAAGAGGGTTCTGATAAAATACTTTTCTTCAGGAGTAAATTAGCATAAGAAATGCAACATTTGTAGCACTTTTCTGGCCCAAGCTCTGACTCTACCTGCAATCCACACCTGGTGAAATTCCCCCAAACTGACTGTGCTTTGCTTTACAATCATATCAACGCAGCTATTACCACTGTTGCTTGCATATATTATGGTTTCTTCTTTGACTCAAACTTTAATTAGGGTAGCAGTCTATGAAAAACCTGCTTGTGACTTACCCCTGTTGTCTTCTAGACAACTGCCAAGTCAACACTTTAATTTTACATATAAGTTTTTACAAAACATAGGTGCATCAGTCAATAAAGATTGAACTTTATCTCACAAGAAATTTCACTTCTTTAATTTTAAAGTTTAGATTGAAATCTATCATAAGAACATGAGGAATTATCTTTGACATGCTGATTGAAAGCAAATAGAATTTCAAGTGACTTCAACTCTCAGTACATTTCTCTGATAACCAGCCATTTATTACGTGACTTTACTCTTAATTTGAAGAAAAAATATATATAGGTCAGTCTGCAACCGTGGGGGAGCATATCTTGTGCATTTTTACTGTTTTGGAGGATTTAAAGAGATCAGAGCGTAGTACAAACATAAAAGCACAAGAGTGCCCTCTAGTGGGAGCCATGTACAGAGGAGACCAGTTAACCTGCACTACTACAGATTGAGACAAAAAAATCATTGAAAAAAGATTTTTATTTCACTCACACAAAAAAAATCAGTTTCATCAGCTTTAACAAAAATGCACTATGACATTTATCTCTGTGTGCAATGGAAATATAAATAAAGTCTGACATGTACAAAATGTGAAAAAACTACTAGGTCAACCTGAAAAACAAAACAAAGAAATAGCATAAAACATCTTACATATGTGTTCACATGTAGCATTACAGGAAGGAAGGTTTTGTTTCAAACAGCAATATATGTAACTCTTTCAATCTATAAAACACCTAATTCAAAGCTGAATCAGTCATTCAAAGCTCATCATGTATGGAGGTGAATTCCCTAACAGATATAAAGCCATCTTTGTCCTCATCCTCGTTTTTGAAGATGTCATCAACCATCACTTCATGATGTGTGTCATTAGGTGAGTAGCCATGTTTCTCAAATTCCTTCTTCAAGTACTGCTTCACCTGTGGAAAGACGTGAGAAAATGATCAATGATGTTCAGTGAAGCTGAAAGCTCTTGCTTGCTGTCAAAAAGACACACCTCCTGTCTGGAGAGTTTCCAGTCGTCATTGAGATCCATATCCCGGAAAGACTCGTGAGACCTGGGACCATTTCGGATCTCCATGAGCTCAATGTCAAAAATCAGGGTACTGCTCGGAGGTATCTTACCTGTAAACAACAAAAAAACTTTTTAAAGCAGGTAAAGGTTTCAGGAAAAATCATGTAACCCTTTAACTTTTCAAGGCATCCGTGTATTTTATTGTCAATTTATGTGCTACAGTAAACCAACACTAAGTAATGCATGAGAATCAATTGCAAGAAAAATTATACATCGTTTAAGATTTGTCTTTAAAAGCTTTGCAAAATTGAAGAAATTTTTGATCAACCTGTCCGTTTAGGTGGACCGTATTGTCTTGGTAGGTGCCATTATATACAGTCATGGCCAAAAGTTTTGCGAATGACACAAATCCTAGTTTTCACAAAGTTTGCTGCTAAACTGCATTTAGATCTGTGTTTCAGTTGTTTCTGTGATGTACTGAAATATAATTACAAGCACTTCATACGTTTCAGAGGCTTTTATCTACAAATACATGACATTTATGCAAAGAGTCAGTATTTGCTGTGTAGGCCCTTCTTTTTCGGGACCTCTGCAATTTAACTGGGCATGCTCTCAATCAACTTCTGGGCCAAATCCTGACTGATAGCAACCCATTCTTTCATGATCACTTCTTGGAATTTGTCAGAACCAGTGGGTTTTTGTTTGTCCACCCACCTCTTAAGGCTTGACCACAAGTTTTCAATGGGATTAAGATCTGGGGACTATCCAGGCCATGGACCCAAAATTTCAACGTTTTGGTCCACAAGCCATTAGTTATCACTTTTGCCTCATGGCACGGTGCTCCATCGTGCTGGAAAATGCATTGTTCTTCACCAAACTGTTGTTGGATTGTTGGAAGAAGTTCCTGTTGGATGGTGTTTTGGTACAATTCTTTATTAATGGCAAACTTGTAAGTGAGCCCACTCCCTTGGATGAGAGCCCGAAACATAAATGGTCTCAGGATGCTTTACTGTTGGCATGACACAGGACTGATGGTAGCGCTCACCTTTTCTTCTCCGGACAAGCCTTTTTTCAGATGCCCCAAACAATCGGAAAGAGGCTTCATGGGAGAATATGACTTTACCCCAGTCCTCAGCAGTCCAATCACTATACTTTCTGCAGAAGATCAATCTGTCCCTGGTGGTTTTTTGGAGAGAAGTAGCTTCTTTGCTGCCCTTCTTGACACCAGGCCATCTTCCAAAAGTCTTCGCCTCACTGTGCGTGCAGATGCGCTCACACCTGCCTGCTGCCATCCCTGAACGATCCTGGCGCTTGCTGGACTTTCTTGGACGCCTCGAAGCCTTCTTAACAAGAATTGAAACTCTTTCCTTGAAGCTCTTGATTATCCTATAAATTGGTGATTTAGGTGCAATCTTAGTAGCCACAATATCCTTGCCTGTGAAGCCATTTTTATGCAACACAATTATGGCTGCACGCGTTTCTTTGCAGGTCACCAATAGTTAACAATAGAAGAACAATGATTTCAAGCATCACCCTCCTTTTAATATGTTAAGTCTGCCATTCTAATCCAATCAGCCTGACATACTGATCTCAGTACATCACAGAAACAACTGAAACAAAGACCTGAAAGCAGTTTAGCAGCAAACTTTGTGAAAACTAATATTTGTGTCATTCTCTTTTTTTTTTTTTTTTTTAACTTGTCCTGTCGAGCAGTATGCTACTCAGAATTGGTGTCTGAGTACCAAGTACAAGCCCAACAGTTTTACTTTCCCAAGCAGAGTATTACAGCTTCGCTGTAGTACGCCACTTGATGTATATGTATGAAAAATCTTTATTAGTGATTACTGTGGGTTCAATTTCCTGACGTCATGGACATTAAACTGAGACAAGAAGGAAGAAAGGAAGAAGGTGAAGAAAAGAAACCGGACCAGCAGAGGGGCGAACCGACGACACAAGACAGGGAGGCAAACAAAGAACACAAGAAAACATCCCAGTCCTCCACCTCTGCCGGACGGCAGAGAAACAGTAATACAAAACAAAAACGACAAACTGTACAGAACCAAACCAATAGTTCGGATCTAGTAGAATAAACTAAGAATTACACATTCACTACACACAAGCATTGATTAATGAACATAATACAAATGTTTCTGGTAAGCTCCTGTGAACAACTAACTAATGATGACAACCTCAGCTTAAGATATGTCCGTCCTCACCAATGTCCCCACACCCATGTGTGTGCGAGCATGCAGGTCGGAATAAGGTTTCCCCACGCAAGTGATTGATAGCTGGTGTAAGGAACCGTCAATCCGTCCTACAGGAATCGGCACAGACATGGAGGAGGCAATAGATGTATGCATCCAGGGTCCCATAGAGTACAGAGGCCACAGGCGGATCAGCGCAAGGTCGATCACCCGCCAAGAGGGGAACAGATGGAAGCCCCAGGGGAACACCCACCAGCCGCAATGCTGGGGCCCGAGAGATCGCAGTGACAAGCCCACGGGCTCCGCCGGTAACCGGCTACGCCAGGGTGGGCCCGGACCAGGAACCGGAGGCCACGGGGACCAGGGGCACCCCGCCCCCCAGCGGGGCCCCAACCAGGGACCAGCCGACAAGGGCCCCCCGCCGCCGCCGCAGGCAAGGAGGATCCGCAGCCAACCGACAGACAACACACGCCGCCGCCACCCCGGACCAATACCCACCGCCAACAACCCGGTCCGCCTCCACACACCCACACGCCAGGGAGCCACAGCAAGAGCCACAGCGGATGTAAGCCCTCCCCAGGCCGCGCACAGCCGGCACCTGGACATCCAGATCTTCCAGCTCCCGTGTCCAGATCCCGCCCCACGTAGGGCGCCAAGATCAGGGGCCCAGCCAATGCCGGACAGCCCCACCAGGCGAACAGACCAGCCAGCAGAAGTCCTGGAACCGGCAGGAGGACTGGGCGCCAGGAACGGTCCCCACCGATCCACCGGACGGCACCAACCTGTTCTACAACCCCGGCACCCCCAGAAGAGGTGCCCCAGTCAATCCAAGGAGGACGTCGGCCCGAAACAGCGGCCGCCCGACACACCGGACCACCCAGGACCCGCCCGACATGCACCAGGACCGAGCCGGGCCGCAACCGGGACCCCCGGCCCCAGGCATCGAGAGCCATCATCAACCAGCGGGCAGGAGCATCCATCACCGACGGGGAGTGACGGGGAGGGAAGAAGATGCATCAGGCCAGAGAGCAGCCAAACACCCAACCTGACAGGTAGACATAGACAGACAGAGACACTCATACGTACCCTCCCTCTCATGCGTACACATTCTTACAAATACAGGACATACGGAAAAAGGACGCTATACACTCATTCATACCCCCCATACGTACACTATACTCCATACTCCCAGGCCCAGGGACAGACGCCCCAATAGAGAACCCTGCCCCTGCACCCAGGAGACAGACCCCTTTGCCCACCAGGACGGGGACAAGTAGACCGCCAAGGCCCCCACACCGGCAAGAGCAGCCCACCAGCCCAGGACCCCGACCAGACGGCGTGATGTTCTATCCGGGCTCCGACCCCTGATGGTCCAACGAACAGGGGTGTGAAAAGACCCCCAGCCTCTCTCCCCCAGCTCAATGTGGTGTTGTTGCGTGTTGTTCTAATGTGCGCTTAAAACAGAGGGGGGGGACATGGGAATACTGCCGGGTACCCCCATCTCCCCCCCCGGGCCCTCAGTGTCTAGATGCGTTTAACCAGTGGGTGCCGGCACCACAGGCGAGGCCCCCACAACGGGCCCCTATAGGGGGCCCCCCATGAGGGGTCCCGCCCCCAGCGCCAATGCGCCACACCGCCAGGTCCCTACATGTGAGTTCCATGTAAATGTTGCAAGTGTAAGTGTCTAAATTGCTCAATAAAATCGGGACCCAGGCCGCCACCGGGTAGCGAAGACGGAGTAGCTCCATCCGCAACCCAGTGACGTGAACACGTCCCAAAGGCCTTGTGAATAGGTAGAATGATAATGAGAGGTGGACAGTCCGGCATGGGGACGGGGAGAAAATAACTGGAGTGACCATTGCCAACCCCAGGGAGCCAGCTCCCCTGCTGACTCCAATAGGCACCCCCGTTCGGCCCGATCCACCAGGGGTGGACAGGCAGCGGCACCCCCGAGCCCCATGGGGGCCCCGGCAATCCACCAGCCCCCATGCCAGGGGCATACCTAATCCTTCCCAACATTCACACTGCTAACAAAACACATGTCAGTAGACATCCAGGTTGAGTTTAGCCCCCCCCCCCCCCCCACACCCCACTCCCCCTCAACGCCCTCCCCCCTCCCGTCCCAAGCGCACCCCGTTAAAAAGAGCGCCTGTGCTAGATGGTAAAAAGCCTCCCCGCCAATAAGAGACGCCCCAGGCACCTCCAGCGTCCGAGGGCCCCCGCGCCGAGGCCGGAACCCGGCGCAACACCGACTCGGGTACCCCGGACATGCCGCGCCAGGCCCGTGAGCAGACCGCAGCCCCGGGCGGCCAATCCCCAGGCCGACATCCTCCAGCCTTGCTACTACCGCCCGATGGCGGTATGATGACCGCCGAATGATTTGTGTCATTCTCAAAACTTTTGGCCACGGCTGTACATTAGACTGTGCTGGGTGAGGTGTAAACCCCTTCTAGTATCGTTTTAAAACCTAACCCTTGGTGTTGATGATGCTGGTTTGTCACCAGTCTTCTGTCTTCACAGAACAGCTGGATTTATACTGAGATTAATTTACACACAATCAGTTTTTTTCATCTAAGCGGCTTCTGAAGGCAGCTTGTTGCACTGGATTTTGTTAACATGTATAAGAGCAAAAGGGTGTGAATGTAGATGCCCACTGCACTCTTCTGAATTTTAACTAAAAAGAACAGTTGACCCTTTATCTCATTCGCTATTTCAAATGACACATCTTATTGTTCATCAGTCATATAAAATCACAGCAAAACACATTGAGTATGAGGTTGTGGTTGTATCATGACAAACTTTGGAAGGCGTTTATGAATGAACAATGAAAACAATTTTTTTTTTTTTTACACTGAACTCGGGCTACCTTGTCCTTCCTTGCCGTACCCCAGTGATGGAGGGATGGTCAGCTTCCTGCGCTCTCCAGCACACATGTCCTGCAGACCCTTATCCCAACCTTTGAGCACCTCTTGGATCCCAAGAGTGAACCAGACTGGATTCATATCCCCATGTTTGCGACTGCCAATAGTCAAAGAAATTTGTCATCATATTACAGTTGCATAACATAAAAAAAAATGGTGCAGTTTGATTGGATTGCGGCATATTATCTGTGCTTTTAAATAGTCAGCAAATCATATTTTACAACATTTAATTTCATCTAAACATATAGAGCATATACATATCAAACAGCAAAAAATGCTTCAGTATTAACAATTATTACCTGGAATAAAACATAGTGCCATTGCTCTCTAGGAATCCCTCGTAATGAACAAGAAGCATGTCTCCATACTTTGACTTTCGATTACAAACGAAAGGTTTGTGTGTCACCTCAATTTTCACGTCGGGTTCTGGGAGTTTTCCTCCAGTGACAATAACAAACAATAATGGCAATAAAGAACAAAGAGAAAACAGCCTCATGTTTAAAGAAAACTGCTAAGTTTTTCACAAAAAAAATTATAAATAGGCTGAAATAAAACTTTTGTAAATTAAGAACCTTAAACAGTTACTTGGTAAAGATCCCTTACGTGGCAGCCAAACTTCTGCAGCAAGGTGCGCATCATTAGTGAGCCGGCGAGGATACCGCTGCGCTTTGTGGATGTGGTTGGCACAGCATTTCAAACGGCGTGTCAGTAGGGGGGGTGTTAGGGCTGTGCAAATTCACCCCTAACAAAAGCTGTCTCTGGGTTCAGTTCCCAGTATCAAAACCTAACTTCATTTCTTTTCAGAGTTTATAACCGAAGCATTCTAAACTTAATTTACACTCACATGAAGAGATACACTCTAACTTACTGTTTCCTGCAAAAAAAAGTTTTTGAAAACATGTATAAATTGTAATTTTATGAGTCACTTTGCATATTTGTAAAGCCATCGTACACAGTGCTAGTTTTTCTTTAGTTTGTTTGCTTTTTTTTTTCTTTGTTTGTTTTTATGGGGCATAAAGACAGCTGCCAAGGGTGGTAGCTTTTTAGAAAGAATGCACCTGCGCCAGATCAATAATATGACATTTCTGCAACTTTTACCCTGTAGGCTACATATTGTCCATTGCTTTTATGTATATGCAGTCTGTGAAGGAGTTGGCTTTCCTATTTTGCTGCTGAGTTTAGAGACAAGATCATGTGTTTTCTGAGAGACTGCCACATAATCACAGAGGGCACCATTAATGCAACCACCGCGATCGATCATGGAATATGTGCTACCTGGCCACTGGTACATTATCCATATCTTTTTTTTCTTTTCTTTTTTTTTTACCTTTTTAGATTATTTTCTTTTAAACATGTTCACTGTATGTTAGTTTGTCCTGATTCTCAATAAAGCAACAGTCGTGTGTACAACCACTGCTATTTTATAAGGTACATGGTTGTCGTTTTTTCCTGGTAAACAGAGTGGATCAGTGCATGGCACACAAAGCATGGTGGCAACTAGTCACTTCTGTATCTAAATGTGGACGATCCAATTTACTGATTGTCACTTGTTTTACTGAGAATAAAGTTCTATAGTCAGAATATAGAGATTCACATAAAACATTTTAGATATCAAGAGTCACAAGTTTTGCAAAACAAAATCATAATTATGTATCTTTCAATTAAATGCATTCAGAAAAAATTAAATACATTTCTAAAAACTAAATTTCTAAAAAACAACCTCTGCAACAGTTCAATTGTTTTTCAGGCGCAAAGATGGAAATGTTAGCAAGTGACTTTTAGTCATTCCTTATTTCAGAACGTTATCTTTCACGTTAACTCCTCCTTCGCCGCCAACTCATCCCTTTTACCCATGTCATCCGCCTGCCGACTGTTAAGGAACGCAACCGCTTTTTGGTTGTCCGCCCCTCTCAATACTATTGGTTATATCTTTTATAGTCCCGCCCATCTGCAATTTCCTATATTTCTATTGGTCTTGTTAAACGCCAGTCTTTACAACCTTACGCCTAAATTACTCAAATCTCTCTTGACGTAAGCAGAAGTGCTAGGCTGTCATTCATGATTGGTTAGATCTTTATTCACGAAGAAGTTTACGTGCTATTGTTGACGTAGATCAAATGGAAACCCAAAGACGTTGCTCCGCAAAACACATTGAAGGCCCAATGGAGTCACTGCAATCAGCTGTGCCGCACATCTTGTGATAAACAAGTAATGAACGTTAAACAAAATACGGAATTAAACAATGGAAGGGATGCTGTATAAGTGGACCAATTACATCAGTGGTGAGTTCCTGCTTTATTTAGGACGAGTTTTTGATCTTATAGCTTGTTAAAAGGAAGCTGGCGATAGAAAAAAAAAACGCCAGAAGCTCACTTGAATTGAGTTTGAGATTGGGAAGCTAACGTTAGCTACAGTCAGCTTTTAACTTTCGAACTTTATTAATCGCTTTAAAATTTATCATCGTTGCTACCTTTCCATCAGACCTGTTCACCGAGTATTTCTTGTTTTAAATAATCTTTATCTATTATCTAGCAAGCTGAACTAGTTTCCACTTCATCTTTCCTAATCTGATTTACCAACTGATTAGTCTTTGCTGACTAAACGTAAATGACTTAGGTTTTTCCAGCTTTGTAAAAAAATTTTCATCCTCATGTGAAATGTATTAGATTAATTCTGATAGTGAATCCTTTAAACAGGAACCGAACTGTCTTTTTTTTCCAGGCTGGCAGCCTCGCTGGTTTGTTCTTGACGGAGGAACTTTGTCGTACTACGACTCCCAAGAAGATGCGTGGAAAGGTTGCAAAGGCAGCATTAAGATTTCAGTTTGTGAAATCCAAGGTCAGCGACGCTTTTATTTTTCTTCTGTGAATTGTCTTCGTACAGTGGTTTCAGTTGCTGTGCTGAAATGTGGTTTTCAAATATTTTCAGTTCATTCCTCCGACTCCACAAGAGTTGACCTGATCATACCAGGAGAGCAGTACTTTTACCTCAGAGCCATCAATGCAGCGGAGAGGCAGAAATGGCTGGTGGCCCTGGGCACAGCCAAAGCCTGCCTCACTGACAACAGAACTAAGAGAGAAAAAGGTATCTGAATACCACGAGACGTTAAACATTAGAAATGAGCTTTAATATTTGAGTGATTTTAAGTCTGTAAGATGATCCCATGCAGCAACTCTATATGAACCTTAAAAGAAATGTGCTCTGCAGAAGTCTGACGCTTGCCCTGCTTTTTGTATGATTTGTGGATCTATATAATTTAGTTCAGAGGTAAGCAAAGGCTAGTTTGAGGTTATTTTTAACCTGCAGTTAAACGGTTGCTTAAATGTAAAACTGATAAACGAATGTAATTTTGTCACTGCTACAAAAAATATCTAAAATTGTGATTATTTTCAAATATGATCTATAATATTCTTTCATTTTATTTCGATCTTGGTGTATTGACTAAAGCTAAAGTACAGAGTAAATACCAGCTAAATTTAGTGGTAGTTTATCTAGTAAACATGCTTATTGCACCTAAAACTAGGATAACTGTGTGGGAAGCTGATATTAGTCGGTGTTACTAGTTGTCTAGCAGTCAGTTTCTTAAAAGACATACAGCTTGTAGTTTACTAGGTGTAATTTAAAACAACTATGTCTCATTAGGAGTGATGGATGGATCTTCTTCAATAGTTATAGGATGATTATGACCAGAAGTATTTCCAAGCATCCAAATCTCTTCACCGTGAAAGCAAGGGATAAGTGCAGGAGCATTTTATTTCAGCCAGCTGCCCCGCAGTGCACAGGTAGTGGGGAAGTCGGAGTGCTATGATTCATACAGCTCGACAAAATATGTGTGACTCATGTACATTATGTATTATCTCATTAAAGAGGATTTTAACATTGGGAACGGCAGACTAGGATTTTTTTCTTGTATTTTCTTTGTTCATTTTTATTTCTATCTTTAATTCACCCTCATCCTCTTAACCTTTTGTGCTACCTCTCTTCATCTTCTTTCTATTTTTCCCCTTTATTTTACATCTCCATGTCTATAATATCTGGAGTGAAAACCCCCAATGCATTTCATAGATTTCTTACACATAAATATCAAGTGGAGTATTGTAGCAAAAGTCGTAATGCTCCACTTGTGAAAGTAACTCTGTTGGGCCTCCAGTTGGTACTCAGATACCAAATCTGAGTGACACACTGACAGATAAGACACGTAAAAGAAAAACAAAGACAAAAAAAAACATAATATCCTGAAAAATATTATAATTTTAAAATAGTAAATTTTTAAAATGTTGGCGGGAGGCAGGTTACCAGATTATCCCTACATAAAGGTATTCATGAAATCTAATACATGCAGAATTATTTACCTAAATAATATTATTCAAAAGTTTATTTTAGTAACTGGGCTCACTGAGTTAAAATATTTTATATATTAATTAACCACAGACCGATGTTTTCACCCTTTTATTTCTGTTAAGTATAATGACTTTCTGCTTACAGCTAATGAAAACACCACATTTAGGATTAGAATTTTACATCAGACAAATAAAAATGTATTTTTTACATAAATGTACACTTAGTAAAAAGGAAAAGTGTAATACCTCCTTATAGGTTGTTATTTTCAAAAGTTATTTTTTAATTAGATAAATAAGCCTCATGGTAATGCATTTTCTACTTAATTAGCTATAACAGCAGCACATGGATTAACTGTAAAATGATGGTCCAGCTTTTGTATTGATTGTTCCTCCTAATTTTACACATCTCTTTTTTTTTAGCCTACATCTTCAGATCTTTGTTTTTTTTTATTTATTATTTTTGTTGTTGTTCCTGAAGTCATTCAGATTGCTCAAACTTCCTGACCACACTGACCTACATTTTTGGCTAAACTTAGAGAAGAACCCTAAAACTGTGCCTTGGAAGGAAGAAAAGCATAAAGAACATCCTTCCTTTAACCCATAACAGATTATGAAAGTTTTTTTGTTTGGGTTTTACTGCAACAAAGACTAAATTTACACATGCAAAGACACTCATTTTACTTAAAAGCGTATTTTAAAACGTGTTGAAAAAAGAAAATATAAATAGCTGTGGTTTTTTTTTTCCCCCTTTCTTTTTGTAATGTAACAGAGCTTCAGGAGAACACAGAGGCATTGAAAACAAAGATGTCCGAGCTCAGATTGTACTGTGACCTTCTTCTGCAGCAAGTCAACAAAATCAAGGAGAATGATGAGCTGGGAGAAACGGCGGAGGTATGGGTAACGTTTGGTTGAAGCGAGGAAATCAGAGAAGCTGCTGGTAATGTGAAGCGGCTGTGCAGCACACTTCAGCTGAAATCAGTTCAGCCTCTGCGCTCTTTCACCTATCGGGGAACCAAGAGGCGCATGTTATCACAGGAACTTAGTTGTGTAGCTTTTGTGTCACCAAACAGTGCTGTGATATAATTGCTGGGTTTGAGAGGATTTGCTGATTTTCCTCTTGTTGTTTCAGAGTGGCGTAGACACCGGAAACATGGTGAAGTCAACATGCACCACTTTCCTTAAAACTCTGGAGGAGTGCATGCAGATAGCAAACCACACTTTTGCTACAGATTTGGGAACTCACAGTCCGCCAGGAACTCCTCCAGTCACAGCCATTAAACCCCAGAAGGTTTGTTTCCTGATCATACTCTCTAGTTTATCATTTCAACACGATCCTGGTGCAAAAAATTCCTGTCCTGTTTTCAATACTCTGCACTTTGTTTTCCCAACAGATTAGACATGCCAATCATTTAAATCTAAGCCTTGGAGAAAAGTAGGTTACTTGTTTTTCTTTCATGGCCTTGTATTCTCCTTTTTGTCTAATGAGTCATTTCAGATGCTAACAGTTTGGGTTGCTTATTAATAGCAAATTTTCTTTCTAGTCCCCACTAACTGTGATTATTGTACTGCAGGAGACGTTTTCTGTATGCTGCCTAAATACACATCCTAAAGACTTTTTGTGCCAACGTCTCAAAATGACTCCCTGGGCTTCAAATCTCATTCTAGGTGGAAAGATTTGACTGACACCTCAAGAGAAACAATTACACATGGCAACCAGAGCCTCGACTCTGGAGCAGAAGGACCAAATGAGCCAGACGGATCAGAACATCACCCTCCCCCCTTAGGTCAGTCTACTTTACACCTGACAGGGTTTCCTGATATGAAAATCTTTTTTGCATTCCACATATGTTTCCTTTAAACCCACAGGGTCTCGGTATCTTAAGAAGTGAAAGAAGATTATTGGAAGGACTGTTTTGTTTTTGCTTCCAGAGATATGTCAGGTTGAAATAAAATATCAAAATACAAGGATCTTGTATGACAGCTCTGTATGACCTAGTACGTTTTTGTGAAGTAGTTGTAAAGCTAACTAAGGGTAAAATGGTGGTGTGTTAACTGCTTTTGAAAGATGGTACTTTAATTTGAAGTGGTGGTCCTGGTCTCAGGCCTAACTTATACAGCTTATGTTTGTACATTTTGTACAAATTAAGCACTTTTTCTGTGAATAGCTAAAGATGCACTTTTTTAAAAACATGTTTAATGAAGAAAGAAAACGTTTATGGTCAGAAAGAAATAACACTTCACCTTGGTTTAAATTTAGATTAATTTCTCATAACATGCAAATAAATAAAAAAACGTAAATGCAAATAGCCACAACTGTGCTTCCAGGATACTGTAACATAATAACAGACTTTACTTGTTTGGGCACGTAGTTGTATTGTGAAAATATTAATTTCAAAGTTAAACAGATAATAGGTTAAGATATCCTCCCATATTAGGAAGGTAAAATTGTTTCTATTCGTTTTGACCTTGATTACACGGAAACCTTCATGAAGATCAGTTGGTGATGTGGGCAACAGATTAAGCTGCCGATTCTATATCGATTCAGCTTATTTCCCACATATGTCGATGGATCACGCGGTCAGGTTGGGTCTGTGTAGCATGCTGGGTTGGTAAGTTTGAAAGTAATATTTGCAAATACAAAGATTGAATTTACTTCAGTTAGGTTTATCTCTATTGCAACAGTTCACAACGAATGTCATCTCAAGACGTGTTGCAAGACAAAAAAAATCCAGTGTTAATCATTCCACTCCTATTGACAGATTTAAATGTAATTCCATAAATTGGAATTAAATCCTAGTTTTAATACCATGCCATGCCATGGCCATAATACCATAACATGTTTAAAGTATTGAGCTAGTTGTCTAAAGAACTGAGATGATACAGAGCAAGTATTTGGAAGGGTATTTATACCCTTTGAACTTTTTCACCTTTCTTCACATTACAATCATCAGCTTGTTGGAATTCTACATGAAAGAGCGACACAAGTTAGTGTTTATTTATGAAGTGAAAGGACAATGACATGAAGCTTTTAACATTTAGAAATAAAAATCCAACAGGTTTGGCTTGTATATGTATTCAATGCTTCGTTTTATCACCTTTTGCTGCAGTCACAGTTGCAAGTCTTTAGGGTTATGTGTCTTCGAACTTTCAACTTCATGTCCTCTCTGTTTTTTTGTTGTTTTTTTTCATGGAAGCTACATCTGGTCTGGCTTTCTGTTTAGCTGGGACTCCTTTCTGGAGGTGGGCATTGGCTGGGCTTCTCCTGCCAAAAGCCTAACGTTCTCCTTCCATGGATGACACACTTGACCCCATCTTTCATTGTTTAACTCTCTCCCTGACATACCTAGTGGTTGATGTTTTGTTGCCACTACCTGCATCTTTCTTCCATCCTAAAAGCTTGAAAACTGACTCAAAGCTTATCTCTGTAGCTGTGTTTTTATCCTAGATGAAGCCACCGAAGGAGCTACTACTGCCATTAGCTTCTTACGTCTTGTTTGTAACCTAGAAAGTACTTCTGTATCAATGCTTCTGTTTCTTCTTTTTGTGTATGCTCTGTATTCTCAAATCCCCGGTCGGTCACGGGAGATGGGTGTTCACCCAGAGTCAGATTCTGACGGAAGTTTCTTCCCATTAAACGGGAGCTTTTCCTCTTTTTCTGTTGCTGTATGCTGGCTCAGGATGAGGGATTTCTGTGAAGTCAACAACAGAATGCAAGCAATTGTAGGGTCACGATGTGGATCCTATGTCCAAACCGATGCATGTAGGCCAGCCTCATCTGACCAGAGAACCTTCTTGGACTGGTTTGCTTTGTCCCCTGGTTGGAGTATACCAAACTTTATATTGCCTTCTTATGTCTTTCTTTCCACAGTAGTCTTTATGGTGCTCTTTGCTCACTAATGTCTCTAACAAACCATTGAGGCTTTCTCAAAGCAGTGGTAATTGTACTGAGATTTAATTACACACAGGAGGGCTCTATTTATTGATTAGATGACTTCTGAAAGAGGTTCTGGATTTTATTTTGGAGAGTCAATGCACGGGGGTGGGGTAGAAGTTTCAGTCACACTATGCACATTTTCTATAATAAAAAAATGAAAACCATAAATCATTTTCCTTCCACTTCACCGTTTTGTGTTAATCTATAATGCCATGAATTACAGTTTATGTTTTCAGTGTAAAATTGTAAAAGTATTGAATTTCTTCTATTAACATACAACGTCCATGTGTTGTGTTTGGTGCGATGCAGACATTGAATCGTCCGTCGCTCATAGCGAGCGAGTACATCCTGCTGCACATGTTACCCAGAATGCCTCTGAGATTGAACACTACGACCAACCAACGGAGGGGGATGACGGGAAAACATGTGATCAAATGAAAACGGATCAAGAACTGCGCAAAGGGGACCAAAGTGAAGAGCATGACGGTGAAAGGGGGGGACAGGACGCTGTGTCGCTTGAGCACCAACAGGGAGCGGTTTTAGATCAAGAAGAGAGTCGGGATCAAGTCAAGATCACGAGCGATTCGTCGCAGTCGGACACAGAGCAGGTGGAAACTTTCTTCAACACAATGACTCACAGGTATGAAAACGCTGCCCTGTAAAGTCACATCTTTTAGGAAGGTATAGAGGCACAAGAGTGAACATACGGAGGGATCGCCTGTGTTCCTGTTACAGTATTAAAATTATTTAGGTATTAAACCTATGCTGCACCTGTTAATTAATCTGCACATACAGTGCTCTGCATAAATGAGTACACCCCACTACGTTTGTCAGAAAACCTTTAGCTTCCTTTCAGATTCAACATTTCGTATGATATACTATACTACAAAATACTCAATTGTAAGCAATCAATACCATTGATTGCAAACAAGATTTGTTCATTTGCACACACAAAAAAGTGATTTGCCTAACAAATTAATTCAAGCCCATGTTGCAAAAATTTAGTACACCCCAATTATAATCCTAGGAGAAAAGCCACAATTAAGACTACAAACTTCTAATTAACAGGCATTCAACCACAGGTGAGTCTAATGATTCATTAAGAGGTGTCCAGCAGACAGGTGACTATAAAAGGGCATTACTTTACAAAGAAAAGCCCTTCCCATTTCATGCTGGCAGTAATGGCTCCCCATGGAAGAGAAATCTGAGAAAGGAAATCATTTCTTTACACAAAAAAGGTGAGGGCTACAAGAAGATCAGCAAAGCTTTAGATATCTGTCAAAATACTATAGCAAAAGGGATCAAAAAATTTGAGAAACATGGAAGTGCAACCATCTTAAAAGGCCGTCCACCGAAGTTAACAGGAATGTCTTCTGAGGAGAAGGGTTGAAGAAAATTGGCATGCAAGTTCACTGCAGTTAGCTAAAGCAGTAGAAAGCCAAACTGGAAAGACCGTTTTCCGGGACACCATATGGCGCACACTGCAGAGTAATGGCATGCATGGGTATCGTCCATGAAGGAAGGAAGGAGAAGCCCATGCACAAAAAAGCACGCCTAGAATTTGCTAGGGCCAATGCTGAAAAAATGAAGACTACTGGGACTCTATACTCTAGAGTGATGAGACCAAGATCACTGATTTTGGAACTAATGGTTTAACTTTATGGTGTCGTAAAGGTGAGGATTTCAAAGAAAATGCATGGTGCCTACAGTGAAACATGGTGGTTGCAGTGTCCTTATGTGGGGCTGCATGAGTGCTGCTGGTGTTGGGGAGCTGCATTTCATTGATGGTATCATGAACTCAACAATGTACTGCTCTATACCAATGGAGAAGATGCTGCCATCAATCTGTGCACTTTTCACGACAATGATCCAAAAACACATTTAAAGCTACTGTTGCATTTCTTAAGCAGAACAGGGTGAAGTTGATTGAATGGCCAAGTTTGTCTCTTGACCTGAACCCAATCGAACACCTGTGGGGAATTCTGAAGCGACAAGTTGAAAATCCCTCTCCATCCAGCATCCAGGCTCTAAAATAGGTTATTCTTGAAGAATGGAAAAATATAGATGTTGCCTAGATTGCCTAGACCATGTCTAGAAGACTTGGTGCTGTAGTTACAAATCATGGTGCTCATACAAACTACTACATGTAGTAGTTTTTGTTTGCAGGGTGTATTCATTTTTGCTTCAAGCAATTTGAGTAAAAGATTTTAGAAGATTTTGTGATCTAAATTAGATTAATAACCTTACTTTCATGTTATAGAGTTAAATAAGTGTTCAATTAAACTCAGCCTTGTGGAAAGTTTGGAAATTGTTCTTTTATTCATTGAGCTACTTTTTAAAGGGGATGTACTCATTTATGCAGAGCACTGTAGTTTGGGTTTGTATAAATTGCAGTATTTCTTTTTGTACATTTAAAAACCAATTAACTAAATCAAATTATCATTAAGTGTTTTATTGCATTCTCTAACACATGACACAGAAAGGCTCTCATGTTTGGCTTTGTAAGAGTTTGTATTTTTCTCAGAATTCTTTACACGTTCTTCTCGCTTTTAAACACTAAAGTGTTTCACTAGTGTGTTTATTATCTTTTCTGTCATTGAAAAATAAAGAAAAAAGAAATGTTTATTTGTAGAGGAAGAAGCTCAGTAGTTTCAGGATATGTCCGACTTTACTCTGTGACGTGTTTGAATAACTTCTCTGACTTGGTGTGGACATTTGTACCTCCTTTTTCTTTTTCTGTCCTGAGTTGACAAAATAAAACAAACTGTCGACTTGCATTTAATATATTGTCCTCTTTGACTCTTTGTTTTATTTTTGTTTTTTAGATTTAGTGATATAAGCCTGGATGACGACAATGGTATTCCTTCACAGGAGTTTTTGGACTCATGCTATGCAATAGTGCCTCTATTAGGTAGGCTGGTCACTTACAGTCACTCCTCATCTTAATCTTCCTCCTGCTCCTTTTTGACATCATTCCCATCTGTATCTTTTGGTCTTTTCAAACTCTAACTTTGATAAGAAAATAATTATTCTCCCCTTCTCTTCATGCTTTGAGTGCATGGCGCTTGTTAAGATTCATTCTCTGTTTTGATGCCCTGCATTAACTTTCGGCTGCAGTCAAACATGAGTTACAATTTCTTTATTTGTTTATTGCTTAGCAACTTTTGGAGACATACAGCAAGTAATCAGTATCCGGTCTGCTTGGGAACAAACCAGAAAGCAACAAGCATGTTTTAATTTCTGTTATATCAGTGGTGCACAGTAATTTTCTAAAGTTTTTCTAAATTTGTAGAGCAAATAGAGTTTTTCCAATAATTTGAGGAAAAGCTCTTATATAACAGACACATGAGAAGGGGAAAAAACCTAAAAAAATAGATATTATGTAAAATTGCACAAGTTTTTTTAGTCCACCATTTCTGACTGAAAACTTACAAACTCACTTTTAAATTACATTTTCATTCTAAACCATTCTCCAAATTAAGTGCGAGAAAGCCTTTCACAGATGTTTGAAATCGGTCAGCAGAAAAGGAAAAGCACTCTGGAGACAGCATCCATTTACAGCATCTTGATGTAGCATTACTGCTTGTTATAAGACCGTATGTCATGTGAACCTTATTCTTATTGGATAGGGAGGCCTTCGTATTATATCACCTTCATTTATTAGTTTGAATGTAATGTAATTGGTCAGATTAAAGGCTCTCCTTCTGTTATTACTTGATTACACACGTCCACCTCAGTTCCCAAGACAATGTTTGATTGCGCTTTGATTATTTGGAAACGAGAAAGAAAAGTAGGAAAACTGTGCAATACAAATTACTATATATATATTATAGCTTAGCTGTCTACTTAAATTTTAAGTATGCAAAGAGAGGTAAACATGAAGCATTTGGTGCTAAAGATGTGTTTTAAATTGAAAATCTCACAAGGATTTCTATAAAAGTTTATTTCCCACATATGAAGCAATAGTATCGGCCTTATTTTTGATGCAAGGTTATATATAGCAGTGTTCTAAAACAAGAACCGTGTCCTCCATATTTAAAGGCACCACTTGCAAAGATGTGAATAACAAAAAAGAATTGTTTGAATTAGGGATGCAACGATACCACTCTTTTCAACCCGATACAATACCGATACCTCGATGAGCGTACTTGCCAATTCCAAGTAACAATGCAGATACTTCTACCGCCAAAAAAAATGCAATGAATTGGAATGCAGGGTTTATTTAATTATCTGCTTTTTATAACAAATGATGGTGATTTAGATAAAAAAAATATTAATAAAAATTTCTAGTAAAAAAAAAAAATCTGTGAAATTATTGCATAGTTTCCTTAATAAGCCATTTCGGTATTGCGATGCGTGCAATGCATTCTGGGGTTTTGGACCCCAAACAGGCAGAAGCGAACATTCATATAGATAGCGAAAGCTGCAAAATTAATTATTTTGAACGGTGGAAATTCATCAAACCTAAAACATATATTTGCCGTAGAGGGGTGTCTGTGTCCATGAAGTATAAGAAAGAACTATGTGCGCCAGCATGTCTAGCTACAGTGCAGAAACTACTGATTGTTTTTGACGGAAGAAGAGGAAAGGGGCTTATTTAAGGCTGATTATACCAGGCTTGCTGATTTACATGGAGTGACAATCCCGGATCCACCAACCCTGTTCAATGGCTAGGAATAAGGGAATGTTGTCATGCAGAAGTGGTCTCAGCTACTTTTCATTCCAGAGCTCATGGAGTCAAAATGTGCCGTATCCTAACGCAGGTATTTCTTGCTTCCGTCGTGGTTTTAAACTCTAACAATTTGTATTTTTGAATGTGCCTTAAATTTACAATTTTGGTATTTCTCCTGCCGTACGGTCAGTGTCCACCACGTCAAGAAAGTGAATAACGAAGGTCCTCAGTGCACTCAAAGTTACACACATTTTTCCGCCACGTTTTTTTACTATAAATCCAAATTTTTTTCCATAGAAAGTCGCTGACATACTTTTAAAACCCCGTTTTCTATGTAAGCAAGCTTGATAAATGAGACCCCTGATCTATAGTATCAAATGAAGCTTTGTGCTGATTCTTCATCGTTCTTCTTCCGGTCCAAAGATAATTACTTTGGTTATGTTTCTATTCAGTTGGAGAAAATTATGGGGCATCCAGCTATTGATTTGCTTAATGCATTCATTTAAGGTTTGGATGGGATCAAAGGTCACCTGGCTACATCATAATGTAAAACTCAGTGTAATCTGCATAGTTTAGGTAAATAATTTTATTGGTTGTAATCTGGAATAGCAGGGAGCATGTAGATATTAAATAGGATGGAGCCCTGGGGCACCTCACATGTAATTTCTTTTGTGTTCAAAAATTGCCTTTTCACACAAATAATTTCATGTTCTTAAGGTAAGACTCAAACCAGGCAAGTACTATACGAGAGGCGCTAACCCAGGTCTCCAGTCATTTCAATAGTATATCAACTGTATCAATATATCAATAGTATATGACCAACTGTGCCAAATGCTGCACTGAGGTCCAACAGAACCAGCACTATGATATCATTGAAAACTTTGACAAGGGAGTCTCTTTGTTGTGGTGAGCAGAGAAACCAGAATATTTTTTTTTAAATAGTTGTTTGGAAGCTATTTAACTCTTAATATATAGCTTTTTCAAGAATCTTGCTGATGAATGCAAGATTGGCCTGTAGTTCTGCATTAGTGTGTTGTCCAGGTTGTTGTTCTTTAGTAATGGTTTGATAACTGCTGGTTTTAAAGTCTGGGGGAAGACACCTGACAGGAGGGATGAGTTAAATATTTCAATTAGATCAGACCAATGATTCGGAAAACTTTCTTAAAATTACAGTGTAGTTTTTACCATCCATCTCTGGAAATATCCTTTGAAATATTGTTGAAATTGAACAAAATGATGCACAATCATTTAAAAGTATTGACAGCTTCACAAAATATAACCATAAAAGGCTGGTCCAGGATACATGGATGCGGATCCCATACGTGAGCGTATGTGGATAAAACACATTTACTGGTTTTTGAACACGTGGTTACATCACTATGTCCTCGTCGTCTACAAAAAGTTTAAATAAAAAGTTGAATGAACATACTGAAAAAATCCCTTTCTCCAACCTGGACCAACCCGAGTCGCTGGTGCAGTCTCGGCGACACCGGCTCCCTGCGCCTTCAGCTGTTGTCGCCTTCATGCGACACGGAGGCCCACGGAGACTATCAATAGTGCCAGAAAACTAGAGTAAACATCCGCTTCGAATTCTCATGTTGTCCTGGTAGTTTTCTCCACTTGTACATCTCTGATTGTGGCTGGTGACGTCATCTCTGCTTTGAGTGCCACATGTTTTGAAACCTATGGACTAGCTTTTTGATTGATATAGCAGAACATGTTTGAGGCCAGGAGTCTCAGTCCAGTTTAGTTTAGGTATCAGTCTGAGGGCGTTTTCACATGGTATGGTAGTCTGTACTCGGATACCGTATTTGGTCAAAACGCGGAAATGACGGCACCGCCGGCCGAAATTACAGAATCACCTCGCGACCATAAAAATATCAAAACTACGCGATTTAAGCATCTCACAGCAACACAGCAGATTACAAAACGGCGTGTTTACTACAACAGTCACCCTGTAGATGGCTCAGGTAGTAGTTGACCAGTAGACCAGTTTGTTTACATTTGTTTACAAACGGCTGTCGCTCGTTTTATGACGTCGGTACTTCTCACTCCCTTGTTTGTTGGACAGCTACAGAATTATTTGTATACCGCCACCTGCTGTTTAGTTGTAGTAAAACACTGAATTCCAGTACGGGTCAAATACGTGCCATCTGAACAGAAGAAATTAGCATTTTCTCTGACCGTATTCTGGCACGGCCACACATGTGAAAACAGCCTAAATCTAGTTGAACTGTCAGGGCAATATTTCTTCAGGAATTTGTTTCTGTTGTACCTTTCATCACTCCCCTCAAGCAGTCGTTAGCTGATAAGGATGTTAAGGTTGAGTCCCTTCCGTCTCTGTAGCAGATGAAACGAATTCTGTTTTAAAATATCTGTCTTTTGGTTTTTTTTGATACATCAGTTGATCCTAAACCAGCTTTTCCCGTTTTGGGTGTTGATTTAAGATGGTCTGAAGATTCTCCTGTAATGTCTTTCGCAGTATAATGGAACCAACTAATAATACTAGTGTTCCTAACACTAAAATGTTCCAATCCATTTAAAGAACCATCATGAAGTGTTGATAAATTTTGAAGTTTGCCAATATTCATCACTGTAAATGTGGTGTTCTCTGGGTTAAGCTCCTTGTTTGGGCACAGCAGTCAGAGTTTCATAACTGCAAGTCAACAATACTTGTTGCACTGCTAAAGGACGACAATTCAACCTCATGACCAGATTTTCTATTTTGACAGTTTTTTTTTCTAGGACTTTCTATAATCAATGTAAATTTGAATTATTCTCATTTTGAAGAGTAGCTTTGAAAAGTGGTTCATCAATCTAATTATATGTTTTCCCCACGCAAATGAAGTCATTGATTACTTAGTAAAACAAATATTGTTCTGATCAACATAAACAGCAAGCTTTTTCATAACTGTTATACTTGTCGCACCACTATATATATATTTTTTTTATTAACCTTAATTTTCTCCCCGTTATTAGAAAACGAAAATCTCAAATAGAGGGTTGCATTTTTTTTCTTTAAGTGTGATCAAGTATGTTTTTGTACAAATTACAGTTAGCTTAATTTAAAGGTCTTTTTAACAGCCTTACCAAGGTTGCCTATAATTTAGGGGGAGCACTCTCAAAAAACACCTACTTTATTAATTGGAAATTAGAAATCAGCTTCATTATCTTAAAAACATACTAACTGCAATATTAAAGTAATACTTCAAAAGCAGCAGTGAAGTTATTATAGACTCTCTCTTCTCAGACAAACTGGGTTCCACCGTTTTTGCACCAGTTAAAATGGATTTTGTTGGAAATATTAAGGTAAGTTCATGTTCAGTTGTAAATGTAAAATATTGTTTTACACTGATTTACCAAGGTAGAGATTTGCTGTTTAAATTTTGGTGTAAACTTTGATCTGCTCTTTACACGCTTTTAAATATTATGACAAGATAATTCAGTGAGTAAATGTGTAATGTAACAAAAGGTAATGATATTTTGGTGTACTTTTGTACTTTTCTTCTTAATATTCTTGCTTTTCCTTTTAATATTTTATGAATGTAAATTTTTACCCTTTTAGTTAGAGAAAATACTTGAATAAATAAGTTTAGATTGCATCCCTTTCAGATTAAAGGCTGCACAACTTTTTCCTTGTTTCTGTAGAAAATTCAGCAGAAGCTGATGTCCGACCCTGACAGCTTCCCCACTCTTCAGTCTATTGTCCTGCATGAAGTGCAGACAAATGTCGCCAAGGTGCGCAACTCTGCAACTGAGGCTCTGCTGTGGCTCAGACGAGGCGTCAAGTTCCTCAAGGAGTTTCTATCAGAGATCAATGCGGGAGAAAAAGACATCCAGGCAGCACTGAGTAAGTCTGGGACTGTGGTTTCAAGACACACATTTACAAAGATTTTTTAAAAATATAGAACTTTATCTGTTTGCTGTCAGTTTTATGGTTTTCTTTAATTATGCGTTTTTATTTTGTTTAGATAATGCTTATGGGAAAACTCTCAGGCAGTACCATGGATGGGTGGTGCGTGGTGTTTTTGCTGTAAGTATATTTTACACATTGGGGTCCCACACTTTCTGAAAAGAATCAAGTATGTTCAGGAATCTGGGTCAGTATTGGTAGAGAATAGAACATTTTTAGATTTTTCTTAAACTTTATGCCCTATTTCCACCCTTCTATTATTTAAAACCTTCCCGTTCTTTTGCCCCTTGTCCATTCATCCACACATTTTTTTTCACGATTAATCTGGCCTTCTAGCCTTCTGTCCATATTATCTAACTTTTCATTATACATCTGCAATTTGTTTGTCTATTATTAGGGATTTCCTGATCAGCATTTTAGGCCTCTGACCTGATCTTTTAACCTTAAATATGATCGGATTTCCAGTCCCGATCTGATATTTTGCCTTTAGTGTTGAAATTTAAAAAACTGGAATATATTTTTTGCAAGTAACTCAACTTTTTATATGACTAATTTCATCAATAAACATGACCATTATTGTTGTAAATCCAATGAAATCAAAATCTTAAAGAGAATTAAAGGGCAGCTTCAATTTATTATTTCAGATAAAAGTAAAAAGCAAAACACTTTTGGTGCGTTCACACCGCCCCAAATGCCAGCGTCAGTTGCGGCAAGATTACATGTAAAGTCTAGTCAGAGTCTGTGCGGTGCGTTGTCTCCGTCAATTTTTTTAGCGTTACTTGCGTTGCAAGCGGCAACGTAGCAAACACAAGCAACTACCTGAACTTTTTACAGACTTTACGCACTTGACGCATTGCGTCAACCAATCAGAGCGTCTCACTGTAGTGATGCCACTACACGTATCTTGAATGAATCGTGGGACGAGTGAAAACATTTTCAGCAAACAGAGATTTAGAAATTCAGAAATAACATTTACCGAAGACAGATGGACAGGCGCTCCAAAGGAGAAACAGAGCACCTGTAGTTGGCGTCCTGGTAGGAGATTTGAGCTCCGATGCTGCCCAGGAGGTCGTAAAATTAAGTGCGGGACAGACGGAAGTAGTGCTGAAAGCGGACCTCATCCATAAGGAGCTCCTGCAGCAAATTGTTAAACTCTCCAAACTCAGAACGCATCTGAAGAATGGACGCTGCTGCACCCGTTGTCGACGTTGTCTAGCTTTATCTAGCAAATAAACCCAAGCCACTCTCTCGATATGACCCGTCATAGTTCAGAAGCCCCGCCCACGCTTTCTTTTTTGCTCAGAAAAGGGTTGGAACCCTCAAAATACATGTGTCAAACTTCATGCATTGGGTACGTTGCCTGACGCAGACAAACTGTGTGGTGTGAATGCAGCATTACTTTGTAGAGTATAAAGAAATGCTGCCCTCCATTGTCATGCTATCGCATTTGCTCTGTATTTTTGCATAAATACCAGAGTAGCAGAGGAATTTGATAATGTCCTGACATTTCTGGAAATGTTGAACCAAATGAAAACAACTTAAGAAATGTTTAGTTTGCACTGCTACTGAGGTTTTAATTATTCCACAATTACAGTCAAATGTAACTAGGAGGTACTTTGGTAAAAATCGGGACGACTCGGCACCTACTGTAATATAGCCAATCACTGAAGAATATGAAAATGCAGTTACAATCTTCCATGTGATCTGTTCTTCATCCTTTTGTTTATCCATCTATTTTCCTGCTTGTCTCTGTCCGTCTATCACTGTCTTGTCCATCCTTCTGTTTGTCTGTTCCTTGTCATCTATCCATCCATACAGCCATAATCACTACTTTATGCATCTGTCTGTTGGTAAAATGCATTGATTGATAGGGGTTCTGTCCATCCATCTGTCTTTTATTCTCTAGTGTCCATTATTAATCACTCTATCCATCAATCAATCCATTTTTGTATGCACGGATAAACAGATCTATCCATCTGTTTCTCTGTTTATTTGCTCATAAATTCAACATTTTATTGAAATTGTATTGAAAGTACTGTTGCAGTACTGCAAGATGTATTGGAACTCTGCGTACCCATCAACACTCCAGTTTGAAAAAGGGGGCCTCGTCTGGAAGCCTGACAGCTAAGTCACTGCTTTCCCTCCCCCCAGTTGGCGCTGCGAGCTGCCCCAACCTACCAGAGTTTCACCGCCGCCTTGGTGTCGAGAGAGGGTGACGAGCTGAGGAGCGACTTCACCAGCAGCATGCACAGGGACCTGGGAGTGTACCTTCCAGCCATGGAGAAGCAGCTGGCCATTCTGGACGAGCTCTATGAACAATACAACCTAGAGTCTGATGAGGTGGTGTGAAACCTGACGTATTATCAGACCTCCAGGAGCGATGGAGCCTCTCTGGTGGTCAGCGCAGGGATGGATTGCTGAAAGGACAGTGCCAGACTGTGCTGGGAGCGTTTGTCATGGCAATCGGAGGTCATTCAGTGGTATTTGAAGTCTACTTTGAAGAGATTAAAAAAGCAACAAAGGGCTTGTCCAAAGCAAAAAGTAACAACTGAAGAAATTAATATTCCAGAACTGGTTTAAAGGACCATAGATGGAGAAAGAAAGGGTTTTACTCCCTGTTATGCATAATCCAGCCATATTTGTACATGGTGCCATTTGCTCCTGATTCTTTTTTTTTTATCCTATTATTGTGTTGTGGCATTTTATAATTCTTTTCATTTTAAGGTGTATAACTCCATTGTATTTATTTTCAGAATTTTAGCTGGAAGCTTGTTTTTAACACTCTCAAACGCTTTTATTTATCCTCCTGGAACAGGCAGATACCATGTACTAGCACAAAGCACTCATGGCAAAATAAACAAAGTCATAGTGTTACAAGAACTCTTTGTAAGTCTCCAGTATTTGATAGTGGTTTACAAGACTGACCCAATTGCATCATGTTAGCTTTCTTTTTGTTTGTTTTTTACACTAGCTGTGAACATTTTTGTGTAAATCATATTTAATGTAAATTATTTCCCTAAAACAATTTTTTTATCATATTTGTTTCATCTTGCGTCTCATTGTGAGCCACTTTAAGAGTTTACTGGGACCAAAAAGGGGATGCTTTAGCCTCTGCTGCCTATTCAGTGACATAACACAAGAATGAATTGTTAGTAGTAGTACTACTAACAGTTAGTAGAATGAGAGAAATGTTTATGTTGATACAAGCCTATGCATAGGATGCATTTGAAATATTTATGGTGTAATAGATCACATTTTTCCTTGTGTCTGAATTGTGTAAATCCTCTGGGTGAATGTATTCATTGTGCATGTTTGATAGTTTTTTCTTTTTTTTTTCTTTTTTAAAGCAACACCGGTGCCATCATGGATGAAGACGAGCCAAATGCTTGAATTTAGCCAAATAAACTAAGACAGTTACTAAACCTTTCTTTCTCTCTTGTGTCTATTGAAAGCTGGCTGTAATTTCATATCATGTGTTTGTTTTTTTTTCTCCATCTTGCCTCCTTTTGCTCCAGCACTTAGAGGAGTGGGGCTAGTGGATGTGTGCATTACTTTATGTCTGTTCACACATAAACTTTCAAATGCTGGCAAAAGATAAGAGTGTATATAGTTCAGTGCTGGCTTTGGTTAGCTTGAGGCTCAGTCATGGTAAAAGAGAACTTAAGTTAAATGTTGGTGTAAGATTGTCAATTTTAAAGTTATTATGTGGCACATTTACAACATCAAATTCTGACCAAAGTGCTTTACAAAGTAGGGAAGACGAATTAAAAACAATGCCACAAAAACAACTGAAAATTTCAAAATATTAAACAGTGTGACGAAATACTTAATATACTTTTAGTAAAAAGCCATCTTTTAAAAATGGGTTTTTAAGATTGCCTTAAAATTATTCAATCTAAGCACCCCTAATGGTAGCAGGAAGACCATTCCATAGTCTGTAGCCTGCTACAGAAAGTGCCCTAACTCTATCTCCATGAGACTTAAGGGTTCTAGGACGGTTCTGATTGCTAGATCTCATGGATCTAGTTGGGACATGAAGTGTTAAAAGGTCAGACTAAGAAGGTGGAGCAAGACCATTCAAAGACTTTAAAAGAAACAACCGGTGGATTTCTTTCTGAAGTGAATACTGTGCAATTCATAGTTTAATAAGTCAAGCAAAGTGACTTTACTGAAATCCTAAAAGAAAAGTAATTAATTTACGTCTAATAAATTGTAATTAAATTATATTCCTTTGATTGATTCTTTAAACATACGAGAAATAGATATTGTTAAAAGCACACATTTATGCACCTTCAATCTTATTAAAGTAGTAGTATCTGGAGTGTGCTCACATTAACAATCCCTAGATTGTTCAAACCTTTGTTGCTCTATTGATAAAGACGTAAAAAAAAAAAAAAAGTTTGAAATACCTTTTCCTACAGTATCATTGAATCTTAGTATATTTAGTCACTGTGGAAGAAATTCAAAGTAATTCTTAAACAATTGACAGGTGTCAGATTTTAGAACCTTTACTATTATTGCTTTGAAAGAACCTCACTTTTGCCTATGGGGTAACATTTAATCTCGTATAATGTCACAGAAAGTTGGAGAATGCAGAAAGATAAATCTTTGACCATTCATTCCTCTTTGCTCAATCTCTGTAGAACAGTGTAAGTCCTGGGTCCTAACTTATCTTCTGATCTGTTCAGTTCATCATGTACCTTAATGTAGGATTTACTGAAGGTCGGAATAAGATAGCCACAGAAAACAGGAAACTGATTTTATGCATTGTGAGTCGTTTACGTCCATTTGACCACATTTTAGATTATCATCCTGTTGCAACATGACAACACATTTTCCGTTTTCACCAGATATTATTTTAAAATAATAATGTAATGTCTGTAATGCTTTGTGGCCCAACACGTTTTCCCCACTCTTTGGAAGAGAAAGAGGCCCGCGGGATCATAGATCCTCCACCACACATTACAGCAAACATTAGTTGCTCTTACACACATTCAGTTTCTGTTTATTGTTTATGATGGCAGGAAAGATATCAACCAATCAGTTTGATTGTAGATTGCATCTCTTGTGTAGACTCTGTGACCTCGAAATGCCATCTGCTGTCATTCCTTATTTCAGCTTTGAGATCACCCTTCAGAATCTTAAGAAAGTCAAACGTGAAATAATTTTGTGCTTCAAAAGCGGTATGTAAACTTTTCTTTTTTCTTTTAGAAATGTCTAAGAACCACACAGACATTGTCTTATTATATAGTCAACAGGAATCTGTTTGGGAACCTTTCAGTGCTATTTGTCTGTGGGAATAAATGTGATTGGCCAGGTCAGAGGGATTGCACAAGATGGGATAAGTATGCTAAGGTAAGCTTTTACTCTGGCATCTTTGTGGACAAATTGACTTTATTAGATTTGGGAAAGGAAAGCAGCATGTTAATACACTTACAAGCAGTCTCAAGCATCTCGGCTGCAATTCTGGCCAGCTGCCCGTTTTCAACTTTAATAGCTTTGAGCTGGTCTCTGGGTGCGGACTTCACTCTGAGGAAGTTTATTGAGACTCAACTCGAAAAGCTAGAAACCTATCTTTAGAGCTTCCAAAACAGTTGAAAACTGAGTTAACATTACATGTTTACTGATTTAAGTAAACGGTTACGATTTTCATGTCTGAATAACCTGTAATGAAGAGTATCCATGTGAGACTTTATTCCCTTATTGTTAACATGAAATTTATTTTATTTTTTATTTATAAACTGCTTCAATCAAAGTGTTTTGCATACAAGTCTGTATAAAAGCTCACACATTTACTAGATGGTTATTTTTTTCTGCCTCTACAATCTCAGGCCTTGATTTTATTTAGACATAGCCGTTGGTTTTTGCATCATTGATGAAAACCACAGACATGTCACTCAAAGGTCTCTAAAGGATTCCTATATCAAAATTTCATTTCTCTGATTGGCTAGCCTGGTTGATTTATTACTGATTACTAGGGGTGGGACATGTGAACCACACAACCCTGTTGCCCTTAAATGCAGTTAAGCGGTGGGCACCGGCACCACGGGTGAGGCTCATTGAAGGGCTTCCCCTCTGGAGCCGAAAAGGCCCCTACATGTGTGTTTCTCACAAAAATGTTAACATTTTCGTGTAACATATTCATTTAACACGTTATTTTGGCGCTGAAATGCCAATAGCATCTCCATCAGTTCATCAATCACAGGATAATTTGAATTCTTTTATTATTTTTTCAAAGGTTTACACAACTACTATAAAAATCAGAACAAAAAAACAACATGAATCCCAGTCACAGTGCATAATAAGAACTTTACAAAGCCTAATGGTACAGTACGTTACCACATGCGTGTTCCAGCATTGTTGTGCATACAGAGAATCACACACAGACACAACAATCACAGCACAGTTTTCTAACAGTAGTTCATCTTAGTTCATGGCACAGTTAATCAAATAAGGTCCGTCATACGTACAGTAAAAAGCTACACTTAGGACAGGGGCGCTCCTTTAAGACACCTGCCATGCCGATGAATGCAGAGGGTGACAAACAAAACATTGCTTGTTGAAACTGATGGATTTCATGTTGTTATGCATGCGGACATGATGCATTAACAGTCTGAGCTCGGAAAATGTCGTCCTTGGCACTGCGACTCAAACAGTAGCTTATGGAAAATGTCAGCTTATATCGGCACAGTTATTTTGAGCACACGGTCGACTACATCTACGCAGTTAAGGTTACTGATGAGTTTCTCTGTTGCTTTATAAGACAAACTGGATAAAGAGGTATTAGAGTAGATACAGTAATGACCTTAGAACAGACAGGAATTTTTTAATTCCTCCCCCTTTTAGCAGCTACAGATAAGTCCAGTTGGTTCTGTGCAATGAGGAAAATTAAGAGTAATAACAGTTTCAAGCCTTCACATCTTTTGTTTTTGCTTTGAAGCACAGGGGAGGAACTTGATTTTGCAAGGATGCATATTGTGTATTTGCAAATGTTTTGTTTGAGTTACCTGTGTGTGTAAGCGTACAGTAAGAGACATTTTCTAAACAGGAAACATAGTGAGGCATGTATGGAGCTACACCTGTTCCTGAGTATGTTTTTGGATTTCTGAAATTTTCCCCAGACTGAGAGTACCTGTTAAGTTTTGATGTATACTGAAACTAAGTCAGCCTTTTGGAGGTTTTTGGACCTTGTGAATCATCCGTGTTCACAGAAACAGTCTTGTTTGAATATCCAGAATACCTTGATACTGAGAACGTACAGTAAAAAAACGAACAAACAAAATACAACAATTAAGTGTCCCGTTTTGACAACGTAGAAAACAGCAGGGTGGGTCCAGTGGCCTTGAAGTGTTGGAGACCAAATGTGTTACTAATGTTGTCATAAGTTAAGTATGGTCTTAGCTCAGCTTCATGCAAGAGCTGTTTGCTGTCATTCACCCTACAGCAGGTCTTTGCTTGTCCCACTTCGTCTTTCCTATTTTTTTGTGTGTGTTTTTTGTAACAGTAATCGGGTCAGGATAAATGAACTTCTGTTCCACTTGCTGCATTTCTGGAATACACGCCAGTGTCTCTTAATCGAGCCTGCATGGCCGTCCCACAGCTGTTGCATTCAGAAGGTTTTGTTTCAGTTCAGCGTGGCCTGTCGAAGTCCTGCTTATTAAGACAAAGTGCAGCTGTTCTGCATGTTTCCGATGTGCAGATTTTTGCCTTCATCACAGGGACGCAGCTCCGCAGAAAAACAGATGAATTAAGTGTGCATTTGTACATATGTCAGCCTTTTTTGTTCTTTTCACTGTAGAAACATTTGTTGCCTTTTCCTTCAGAGTCTTTTGCTTTTTCAGAGCATTTTTCTTTTTGTCATTGTTTGCATGAAAATAGTCCTATCACGTGTCAAGCAGCATCACACAAAGGATCCGGCTGGACAATCCAGACTCCTCCTCAAGTAAAGAATTTGCAGTTTGTGGAGTCAATAATACAGCTCCGTGTGCATTTGAGGAAACCATAAGACCTACAATTGTGGAAGAAAAAAACTTAGTTCAAGATTGTTATAATTTGCCAGACAGTTATGTGATAACACATCCAGTACTTTTCACAAGTATTTCACTTCAGGTCTGATTTCTATGTACTTTTCGTTTTCAAGTGGCTTTCAGCAATATTTCTACGTTAAGTTTTTCCATTGGACTTTGGCTGCTTTTGTATGTACTTTGTTTTGCTGTATCTGATCAAACGTTATGTGTAATGTGTGCTTAAAAATAGGTAAAGTGGATGAGAGGAGGGCAACCATAGAATTGTTGGTGCTAAAAAATAACTTGAAGTGCAGATGAAGACTGTGAAAATCATATCTTTGAGCACCAGGGAAAAAAAAAATTCTGACACAAAACCTGAAAGAAACACAGCCTTGTTGGAGGTAAAAAAAATAAATAAAAAAAAGTATTTTTGTATACACTGATTTAGTTAAAGAGACTGGATCAATCTTTCTTTGAAGTCGATAGTAACCAGGTGCCGGAAACTGGAGTCTAACATTTGCTGTTCATACTGTCATCTGTTCTACCGCCTTGTGAAAGAATTCATATTCATTAAACTTTGCCGTGTCATGGCCACAAACTTAAATGTATTTTAATGGGACTTTACAAGATAAATTACCATAAAATGGTGCATAATTGTGAAGTTGAAGTAAAATCATATAAGGCTTTTCAAAATTTAAATAAAAATCTATGACGTGTAATGTTCAATAGTATTCAGCCCCCTTTAGTCTAATAACCCTGAATAAGATCAAGCATAATCTAAAGCCTTCAGATGTCACCAACTATTCTGGAATGTATGGAGGCTACAGTGTGAAGAAGGACTCTTTGTAAAATCAAGAAATGAACAGACAATCCTGAGCATTCTATTCATGATATTGTTATACAACAACAGAGGCTTCTTCAGCTCCACTCTGATACAGACCGATACGCTAAGAGATCCTTCCTGCCCCCATTATCCGAAACAAATCTTTGAAAAAAATCTAAGATAATTTGAGTTAAAACATTTATTTCCCTCTTGGATTAATAAAGTAATTGTAAAAATGTGTGATCACGAAGACCAGGGAACAAAGCAGACAGGTAAGGGTTATATTTTGGAAAATTTAAAGCATGTTTATGTTATTAAACTAAAGAATAAGCTCTGAACACCTCGTGCCGCACTGTTCAATAATTTATTGGAAAATGGAGATAGTATGGCGGCACTTTTTCTTAGTGACGAGAAGCTGGTCAGAGTTAATGAGAAGATGTATGGAGCTAAATTCAGAATAATCCTAGAACCTTTCAGAGGCTTAAAAAGTCTTGAAATATAAGTTCCAGACCTATACCTAACTGATGATCTACAGTTAGACTTGAAAAATAATATTCAGAGATGCACTCCATCCAATATGAGTGAGTCTGAGCTATTTTAAAAAGACATATGGGTAAAAATGTGAGTCTCTTGATTGCAAAGCTGATAGAGGGCTCAAAGCTGCAGCTGTAACGGCAGTAAAACGCAATTCTATCAGGTTTGCTATAATTTGCTGTTTTGCATTTTGTTAAAATTTGCAATACGAGTAAAATTGCTCTGTCTTATCTCTAAAAGGTTTAAAGAAAAATGTTTTTTCTTCCACTTCACAATAATGCACTATTTTGCCTAGCTTTATCATATCAAATGGCTTTAAAAAAGATAGAAAAATCTCAAGAGGAATTAATACTTTTCAAGACACTGCGTGTGTAGACTTAATACTGGTTCATCATTTGAATTTAGGGGCTTTTATATTACTGATTCATAGTGACCCTGAAGTCAGTGGCTAAAAAAACAAACAAAACATTATCTGAAAATGAACTGCATATGGATGAAAAACAACTGAAAAGCAGAAAAATCTAAATAAATATGTTGAAAAAATGTAGGAAATCCTGAAGTAATCAAGATCGTATTTTAAAAAATCATAAAGAAATCTCTAGTTTCTACCAAAATGCAAACAAATAATGTGTAACTCGAGACTTTTGCACAATGCTGTCAAACATAGATATATTTTTTACTCACCCTGGAAGATATGAGTTACACGTTTGGTATCCAAAGTCTTTTCCATCGCACTCTTCGACCCCTTCATAGCGGTATCCGTCTCCACAGTAAGCATGTTTACACTCTACAATAAGATGAGACAGCATGAGTGTGGTGCTTAGGTTATACGTGCTTAGCAAAGTACAGCTAAGGAGGCTGTTAAAGATCATTTCATGTGAACTTACTGACACAGCCATCTGTGACAACTCTGTTCCGATCATCACACTCCTCCCCATTGGAGATCTGCACTATCCCGTCACCGCAGTAACCCTCATCGTCGGGTGCATTTTCCATGGACTGGAAGGGCGTCATCTGGAATGGAAAAGTCTTTTGCAGGATTTTAGTAACTTGAACAAAAAGGAAAACCTGAACAATAAACGACTGGACAGAGATCTGAGTGCAGCAATACCTGGATTGGCAGCCAGCCATCGATGTCTTTGAAATAGAGGGATTTCTGGTCTTTTCGGAATGCTAGTGCATTGTCAGTGTGAAGGCGCTCCAGTTCTTCCTCATTACTCACCACAAATATCTAAAATGAAACAAAAATAGAATGATCTACTGTCAGGTTTTAAATATTTTACACATTTCCACCTAACATTACACATAACTCTGAGCACAACATCCTCATGAAAATGCATTTTAGAGGCAGCATCATACTGTGGGATTACTTTTCTCAAAAATTTTCTTTAGTGATATATAGGGACATGATTCCAAGTGTATCCTTTTGACAGCAACACAACATATTCCTTACCACAGGCACTTTGGGATAGTTCCCTGTGTAGGAATAGTCATCAAACTGTGAAGTGCTTAGAGAGCTGCAGCTACACTTCCCTGGAGGACCTGGTGGACCTCGAGCACCTTTTGCTCCAACCATGTAGAGTCCTACAATAATAAAAGTTATGAATTAACATCATATATTTTCCTAAAAAACAAAACAAAAAATCATAAAAGAATAAATAAAAATGTAATGTCAGACGGATGAAAACATATTCAGGCCCAAGGTTTGACACAGAAACATTTTGGAGTCTGAATAATCAAAACAAGATTAATGACCTAGAGTGCTAGCTACAGGAAGTGATTTAAATACCAGAAGTCATTTTATGCAGTATCGGTGATACATCTATCATGAAGCAGACTTAATAAGTGCTCAAGATAAATGTCAATTTGATTATATGGTGACATAATATTTTCTAAACTATATGGAGGCCTGCTATGTGTAAACTTACTTTAGCCACATGATGTCATCATCTTAGAGTCCAGTTTCAACTCAGGAGCTCACATTTCTTTCCTGCTATGTTAGACTACTGGTGATACATCGTTCATCGCTCTAAAGCAGTGGTTGCCAACTTGGGTCCCTAGAGATCGGAGGGGATCCACAGAATTTTGTCTGTACTGCTGGTGTAAGGTTACCAAAATTATGTTTGTATATACTACATTTGTAAAAATCCAAAAAGACAAGAAGAGTCCATATTGTCCATATAGCCTACAGTGTACAAAGAGAAGAATAAGAACAAAAAACTACAGCTGTTGTCTAAGTTTGTCTAATAAAGGTTTGTAATTAATCACTTTTAAAGTCTGGTTGCAGTTAGGAGTCGGTGCCAGGGGTTTCAGGCTTTACTTAAACTCAGGAAAGGAAATAAGGTTTGGAAGCACTGCTTTAAAGTGTGCTTTCTTTTGCTGAGTTCTTTCAGCCTTTGACAGAGTTCCAGCCAGAATAAAAAAATAGTACAAAAAGGAAAAAAAATCCTCTGACATCAAAGTTCAGTAAATTCACAGAAAATGTTCTGTTTTAAGTCAAGAGACATTTGAAATCTATTGATGTACCTGCAGCAGGTAAACCAGGAGGTCCGGGGTGACCAGGAGATCCCTGAGGACCTGCAGGCCCAATAGGTCCAATTCTTCCAGGGTCTCCTTTCTGTCCCTGAAATAATATATAATGTACAGATTTAAAGTGAATCCTGATAAAACTGGAGAGCCGACACAAAATCTCTCTTTGTCCCACTGTAAACATATTTTTACTATTTTTTATTTATGCTTAAATCTGTCTGTTTGAAAGTCCTCCAGCTAATTCGTTGCAGTTCAGTTAAAGAGATTAATTCCTGGTTTCGGTTTCCTTCTTTTGTTTGCAGTCCCTCCAGTTTATGACGACAATATTGTAGTGAGGGCAGTTACCTCTGACTTGAACATGTCTTTATTCCTTACGATGAAACATAATTTATCTCTGCATGATGCAAACCTTTTACCTGTTTTCCTCTCTTTCCAGGTCGGCCTGTAGGTCCCCTGTTTCCTGAGATTCCAGGCTCTCCTTTTGGACCCATTTCACCCTGCACATAATGTGAGATTTCTTATTTTAAAAAAATCTTAGTCAAATGTTGTACTTCTAGAGAACAAATCATCAATCATTGCTTTTTAGAGTCTTGCTTACTTTTTGTCCAAGCATTCCTGGGAAACCCATGGCGCCCTGTGCACAGAGAACAGCAGATATAATTGGATCATATTTCATGCAGCACATGGATGTAAACCTCTTCTGATGCATCATATACCCACCTTGTCACCTTTAACTCCAAGCTCGCCACGATCACCTCGAGAACCCTGACAGAGAAGAAACAGCGTTCCTCAGACGATCTATTATCTCCCTCTGAAGGGAAAATTAATGAAGTGATCTCATACCTTATCCCCTTTGTACCCAGGTAAACCCTAGGATTAAAGAGATTTAAAATAATCAGACAACATAAAAAAGGGTAAAGTTGGCACAACTACTTTATGTGTGAATCATACCCTTGGCCCCATTGGTCCTCTAGATCCGGGCAAACCCATCAAACCTGGGTCACCTTTCTCACCCTGACAGCGTAGAAATATATATTTTAACACATGGAGTGGCTGAATTTTCAAAAAAACAAAACGCATCCAAATATACTATTAAAGCAAACTTTAAAGCTTTTTCTTCCTACTGCTGTTTACAGCCTTTCAAAAGTATTCATACCCCAGTTTCAAGAAGAAAAGCTTCTCTACAGCATCCTTCTGCCACCACCATGTTTCACAGTGTGGGTGTTGAATTCAGGCCGATGTGGGGTGTTATATATTATTTTTCAAATCAGCACTCAGTATGTAGAGCAAAAAGTATCAATTTGGTCTAATATGAACAGAGCACCCAAATAATCTTTCCATCTTCTCAAGCGTTACTTTTAATCACTTCTTTTATGTGCAACTGGACTATGCTCTTTCCATTTTCAGATGGTAGAATCCGGGTAGTGCAGTGGGTGAAGTAGTCCTCTTAACTTCTGAAAGTTGTGGGTTTGACTAAATTTCTTCTGCTGCATTTCAATGTGTTCCTACACAAGGCACTTAACACCACATTGCCTAGCAGCCCGTGTATTGGTGCAGGCTCTAGTGTAAAGTGCTTTGAGTTGTTGGCATGACTAGATAACCGCCATATTAATACACGGTATTGCCTGTATCTGTTTACATTTAATTGTTGTTTGTCTGTCTACTCTTGATCACTGTACTGAAATTAATTTCCCCTCGTGGGATGATTAAAGGATTATTCTATTCTTCTACCATTTAATAATAATACTTTATTTATATTGAACCGTTCAAGATACACATCACGAAGTGCTGTATAAGGTTAAAAACATACCATGATAAAGGACACAATAAAACAGTACAAAAGTTATTAATAATATGCTAGTTTAAAAAGATTGGTCTTAAGCTGCTTCCTTAAAAGCTCCCCAGAGGCCATAAAGCGTAAGAGGACAGAGTGTTCCACAGTGCCGGTGCTATTACTACGAATGCTCTGTCTCTGTAGTCTGCATTTAGGAATGGTCAGATGATCTCAAAATTCTTGAGATTATCTTGTTTTGAATCCCAATCCTGTTTAAAACCTCACAGTTGTATCCCCGACCTCTCTGCGGTCCTTCTTGACCTTAATGAAGTTCAAGGGGTGTGAGTACTTTTGCAAGGCGCTGCATTAATGATATGGTGTTTTTTAAAGGCTACATTATAAGGTCTGACTTACTCACTTTGTCCCCAGGTGGTCCTGGCCATCCTGCTGGTCCCTGTTTCCCTGGAAGCCCAGGAGGTCCATTCCGACCCTGATGTGACACATCACCTTTGTGAATTTATGAAACCAGCGCTTTTAATGCCACTTTACTTTACAAGTTTAGAAAAATATAAAGGGAAAGAGAGATTTCTAAATGCTACATTAGATGATAGGCAGGACAGTCATACTTGCCAACAGTGGCGGCTGCATGAATTTTCTCCCGGGGTGGGGGGGTTGGGGGGCGGGGGCTGTAGGTGTGTTTCCATTACCCATGAAACTGCGCGAATTGAAGTTGCAAAAGTAAATTTACCTAATGGAACATCTGCAATTTCGAAAAAGCTCGCATTTTTCGAAAAAACGTGTTTGCGCTTGGATGAGGTGGTTTTACGAACGTATTGAAATTCAAGGAGAAAATTGGCACGGCATGTTTGGGTTTACAAACAGTTTTTTTTGTATTTGGTTCATGATAAAGGCATAATTAATATATTAGATTAAAAAAACCAACACAAATAACAACTTTTGTTGCATCTTTTCTCAAAAGCCGGATCATTCACAAAAACGTGCCACAAAATCCTGGAGGGATAAATAACTTAATAATAATGTAAAATTCAATTATTTAATGTTTCTTTCTTTCCCCAACAACTGCCCCCTTTGATCTCCCTAATTCTGAGATCTCAAGGTTGGCAAGTATGAGCACAGTGCAATATCTGTCCATCCCTGCTGCACATGTAGTGGCAGAATAGCTTTAACGAGTACTGTCACTTTGCTCTCTTTAATTAAATGATGGCTGTATTTAGAACCAGGACTCTTCGCTTGTTGGGAATAAAATGATTAATGATCTGGCTGAAGCACTAAGCTAAATTGCACTGCAGTGCTGCAAAGCTGGTCTGTGAGGGGCTGCACTTACTGCTCCAGCACACTAACAGGAACATTTAGGAGTTTAGATCTCATCTGCTTTGTCAAAAAAAAAAAAGAAAAGACAAAAAAAAAGAGTATCCTGATCTCTCTGTAAAGCTGTGTATGTCGTCCTTCTTGAGCAGGAATCATGATGGTGCGTGTTGAATCGTACCGGTGTGAGTGAGGTGTTTAGCCTCAGCAGCCCTGCAGCCCTTGCATCCTGACAGCCTACCTGCTCTGTCTCCTGTCAAGCTTGTACTTGAACACAATTTCCCTCTTGATGTACACTCATTTGCAGGGGAGGCAGGGGGAATGCTTTGTATCGTTTTTGAGAAAATCCACTTACAGCAGCAAGGAGGATGGCATGATTAATGGGGACTCTCACCTTTTGCCCAGGTCTTCCGATTTCTCCCTGACAACAGGATGCGGAGGAGGGCAGAAGAACAGCAGGCACTTAATGAACTTCCCAAAAGCATTTTTCAGTTATGTGCAACAGGTCAATTAAATCTGCATTTTCAGCAATAATGACAAGATAAGGAAATCAAATAAACTGCTTACTTTTTCTCCTTTAGGCCCTCTTATCCCAGGAAATCCAGGGGGACCCTTGTTAACATAAGAAAACACAAAATAATTGCTTATGAATCATATAGATAACCATCTAAATTAGTTTTACTGTCCACGGCATGCTTCTTGGAGAGCAGAGCTGCAGTTTTAATTTGCTGAAGGCTGACTGGTCTCTATTGATTCAAGAAGTGCCTCATGGGTATTTTCAATAGACTGAACTGCAGTTCATCTGGTGGTGTAAGCAGAAGCCTCAGCAACCGTTAGAGGTAAGCTGTCTATTACTTACTGAAACTCTAATTTCTAAACAGCACATGTCTGACTCACAGCACAAACTGAACCAAAATGTTTTTAAATCTGTCATGACTTGAAAACACAAATGTATGCACGCGGTGCATCGGTGATCCCTGGAATTTACGCGAAACAGCACGCGGATCCAGCTCCTCTGACAGTTCTGAGAATGATGTGTGGCACCCTGACTGGCAGTGGAAAAAGGCTATTTGTGTCACAGCTATATGTGGAGCGTTAATGGGCTGTTGTGCTGCAAGAGCCAGAGAAATCCCCATCTCCTGCTCTGCAGGAACTATCAAGTTGGAGAGGAGATTGGGGCAACATGTTGCCGATGTACTGATTCCTCACACCTCAGACCTTTGCTTCAAGTGATTTGTAGTCACGCCACTTAACGATTCATATCGGAAGCAAGATGAGTTGGATTGTAAATACGGAGTCAAGTGTCAGCAACAAGATCCCAAATCCTAGAGTTTGGGGCTTTACCTGAGGTCCGGGGGGTCCAGCAGGGCCAGGAGGGCCCTGGACACAGGCAGAACCTTTATTCTTATGGCCAGACTCGCTCCCATGATGTGAGCTGTGCTCCTGTAAAACATGAGTTTCAGTTTCAAATCAGTGAGATCTACGTCTAAATATCACAACCTCAACAAAATGCCAGCAGAACTCTAGTATTGAACATTTCTGACAACCAGGCCCAGGGGGCAAACGACAGTACACACAGACCCATATGACTATAACCCAAGGACATATCAACAGCTTGGTGCTCCATAATAGAAAGTCACATGACTCACAAGTGTGTAGCGGCGCCAAAGTGAAGGGGGTGGAGGAAAGAGCGGGGGTGGTGGAGGACTCAGTAAACAGCATGGGTTAAAACTCTTCTGCTGCTCCTGGGATCTGAGAGCTGTGCACAGCGTACATGCAGTCACAAGTTACACCAGAGGTTAAAATCTTGTCAGAATCTGTCATGTTTATGCAAATATTATAATCTAAGCTGCAGTGGTTGACTGGATAAGGACTACAGCACCAAAAATGTCAAGCAGTTTACTAGTGCATTTGTGCGACTTTATTGCAATTGTTTACTGGCATGGCAAATTAACTAATAAGTAAAGCCAGCTTCAGTTAGTCAACTTGTTAAAACTTTTTTTGACCAGGACGGTGGGGGAAAAAAAAGTTTTAACTAGTTCACTAATTAAATAATACTGGTTGACTTAATGGAAGCCAAACTGCCAATGCTAAGGACCTAGTGCAACTGAAATGTTAAATAGTGTGCAACATATTTTTCACATGTTCACTAGTATAGCTGGAAAGTGCCTACAGCTTGACTTTTAGCACTGCAATTAAAGTACTTGTAAAGCTGAAATGTGCTCTGGTTAATTATGAAAAGCTTTTTTTTTTTTTGTTGGTCAGATTAGTAAACTTCTCGATCTTAAACTGTCCTCTAGTTAACCCCAGAGCAATAACCTGTGAATGGTAAAGATATGGTAAAAGACCTGCTTGATAAATTGCTTTATCGAGATCACGGATTTGACTTTTTATCTTTGGCTAACTGGGTGAAGGTTTTTTATGCCAACTAATTTACCAGAATGACACTGATGTTCCAACTGCATACACATGCCACATAATTAAGATTTTAGAGCTACTTATATTGAGTACTAGGTCTTCTGGATATTGATGGATATTTACTCAAACTATGTGCTTCTAGTTGCACTAGTTCACTAGTTTGGTAACAGACATTTTCCACTAGCTAAAAAACCCACTAATTGACAAGTTGATGCTTTTTTAGCCATGCATAGTGCAGTAGAGCACTTCAAACAGTTGCCAAGTCAACAAATATGGCTAATAAATGCTTACTACTTTACTTGTAACAGTGCTTTTACTCTACATGTTAAAAACTGTTAGAAACATGTTAACATATTCATCTTCTAGGTTGGTCTAGTCCTCAACTAGTGTGTCAAAAAGTCTCCTATAACAATATTTGTCCACCGCTATGGCTTACTTTTGGAACCTCTAGTTGTACTACTAGAATTACTGGTGTTTTCTGAACTATTGCTGCAAAATATTAAGCTAGTGTGGGTAAATGTAGAACTCTAACCCCAAAACTATTCTAGGATAGTCACAAACTAGTTTGCAAAAACCATGACCGATTTTAAAGATGTTGAATATTTACACAAATGGCTTGCAACTTATTTCTGACATAAATATGAGCAAAGACATCTAACTGAATGACTCAGAGAATGCACAAGGAATTCCTACGTACCTGCACTATCTGGTGCCTGTGCAGTTGGTGATTTATTCTATTCTAACCTTTGCTTTGTGCGAATGCATCATTTGCAAATTAGGAACAAAGTGAAATGCTCTTACATATTTTTGGTAAATGTCTTACAAGGAGGTACAAGATGCACAAGGAGCCTAAGCAACATGAAAACAGGTGCAAAATATCAAACACAGAGACACATATGAAGTGCCTGTCACAGACTTACTGAAGCTGCTTGGACTATTTATAGAGACATTTACAGTCTACCTCAAGGAAAAAGGAAAATCAAAACAACTACATTATACTGAGGTCAACGTAACTCAGAATCAGTGCTTTCAGAAACCCTCAGCACACGTGTAATGCAAACACTGGTGCAGTAAAACACTCACAGACAGCCTACAAATGTGCAAGCTCAGAGTTTTAAATGCTCCTACCTGCTGGGAATGACAGGAAGCTGTCCACAAATGAGGATTGAGCCAGGCAATAAGAAAACCACAGTGGCATACACAGTCCAATTGTTAGAAGAGTCATGCTGCCACAGATAGTTGCCCGACTTTACGTCTGAGCCACAGCAGCCCTGAAACTCTGCCTTTCTCCCTCAGCTCCTCACCCTCTCTCCCCTCCCTCTCTGCTAGCTCGTTCTGTTGGTTTCCCTTACGCCTTGACAAGAGAGCACTCTGACCAATGCCCATTAAATCTTTCCTCCGCATCAGTGTGCTCTAAAATTACAGGAGACAGCACACCAGCTGCCATCAGTGCCAATATTAGATCTCTACTACTGTAGGGGGTCTTATTGTTGTTTCCACTCGTCTGAGGGAGTCTCAATAAAGACAAACCTACAATTTGCTTTACTATAAATAGAACAGAAGGTGAAAGTATTAATTTATGACCTCAGTTAGAAACCATGGCTATTTATTTTTGAGAACTGTTTAAAATATTCCCCAATTTAATCATATGAAATCAGAATTAGTTTAGGTTAAAAAAATCCAGGAATGAGGACGCACCATTCACATGTGCAGCAAACAGCCCCCACCCCCCCCCCCCCCCCATCTGCTAGGACTAATAACTGCCTAAAGCGCAGATTTCTGTGAAAAATATTTGCCTCCTTGCAGATTCCTACTGTTTATCATTTTAACTCACAATTATATGTTTCAAGTCATCAAAGTTGAGTACCAAAAAAATAAATACAAAACCAATTTTTTTTTAATGATATTGTTATAAATTAGAGGGGAAAACTTTCCAAACCAACCTGGCCCCTTGTAAAAAGAGAACTGCCCCCTAAACTTAAAATCGTGTTGTTCCACCCTTGGCAGAAACAGCCACTGTCCCGCCTTAACTATAACTGGCAGTGATTTTATTTACATCGCAGTGGAGGAATCCTTTGCCATTCAGCTATGCAGAAATGTTTTGACTCACACTGAAGGGTTTCTGAGCATTAATTACCTGGTCATAGTCATGTCACTGCTTACCAATCGGCTTTAAATCCTTACTTTGACTAGGCCACTCCAATGCTTCAGTCTTTTTAATGTGTGCCTGAGCGTAAAGCCACAAAACATTTGCTGGAGATCCTATTTGGGGTTCTTCTGCTCGAGAGCATCAAATATGGCAAATCTAGTTTCAGAAGCAGTACAGAACCCCCAGACAATCCCAATACCACCACATTTCACTCTTTTTCTGACATACTGTCTTAGTTTCGTGTCAGATGTCAAGCAACACACACCTTCCACAAAATTCCACTTCTGAGTTCTCAGTCCACATGACATTTTAATAAGTCTTTGAGGGTGATCAAGATGTTTGTTGCTAAATGTGAGACAAGCCTTTGTGATCTTTCTACCCAGTCAGCTTCTTTTTGTTAAATCATGAACATGGATCTTAACTGAATGGAGGCCTGTAGGTTATTAAGTTTTGTTCAGGGTTCTTTTGACCTCGTAGATGAGTGGAACCGAACCTTTAAACTAAATCGTCATTTAAATAAAGGGGGAAATTCTATTTTTACATATTTCACAAATTATTTTAAAGTGCATTTTGTAATTACTCAGGTAATCTTTGTCAAATAATTATCTTTGATCTGAGAGATTTGGGAATGACAAAAACAAAAGTCTGTAAATCTTTTGTCTGATACAGACACTTAAAAGAAGCCATTGTGTCAGTGTGAAAGCTTCAAAAGAATTCATCCAAATTTAGGGTAGAAATAAAGGTTTTTTCTTTAAAACATCTCGGTTTTATATTTCCCTTAAACTCACAGTACATTTATTAATTATTTTAATATGATCAGGCTTGCCTATCAATACAATAGAAATGGTATGGAGTGTAAACATGTAGCAATTTCATAATTGCATTTTATTATGTGGATTATATAGCCTACCATCATATTCAGAATGAAGTTGAACTCATAAATCAATAGTTAAGATCTCTAATTCCCTCATTTGGTTTTATTGGTTTGTTTAGACAATCATCAGTAATACCACATGTCAATTTAGGTTAATGGTTTTGTCTATTAAACAGTTTGAAAATTAATTATGTTGACAGGTCATACAGCTTCTTTTCAGAAGAAAATACAAATGTATTATTAAGAAAAACATTTAACTGTATGAACTGTGAGAAGTTGCTAGCTCCTAAAACGTAGTAAGAATCATAAAACAATCATTTCATAGAAACAATAAAATTATTGCAGTTTCGTGTTTTAAAGCTTCCAGAAGAAAACCCATCTCTGATCATCAGACGATGTTCTGGACAAAGGTTTGAGTCTTAAAGGTTGGAGCGTGTGAGCCAAGGAAACTCCTGAAAAATAAAAAAAACAGACAGCGTCACAATCTGTTAGACATTCAAGGTTAATATAGAATCTATCAAACCATCGGGGTTTACTTTTATTTTTCTCAGACTCAGCTTCATGTCCTAGAACCATAAATATCTGTTAAACATCAATCAGACTTCAAAAAAAGGAAATATTATTTTTCAGCCGTGGGGCTCGGTACTAGAGACAGACCTCCATGCAACCTTCAGATTTTCCTGCAGAGGGTTGCGTGGAAACATTAAACATAAACAAAGAGAGCTTTGCTTTCTAATTACAGGAGCCCTGAAATAGAAAGGTCAGCTCGGAGTGAGGTGGTGGTGGGGGGGGGGTAACAAGAGTTCGGCTGTGCACCTGGGGTGCACGGATTAATGCTCGGTGTGGGCCGTCGGTCTACAAAGCAGTGGGAGGATGAGACGGGAGTCGAGCTGTTTGATGCTCCAGGCAATTCCTGAACTGCAGCCCTCTATGGCCACCTTAAGCCAGCTGTGCTGCTGTGGGGGTCACAAGGTACTTGTTCTCCTGATATCCTGCAAAAGCTGAAAAATTGTGCTTAAAAAGATGTGCAGCCTCAGGGAATATGAGAGAGGAACCTACATTTGTTGAGCCTTTCATCCTGACTTCTGCTGTGATGCCTGGAAAATATAATTTCATTTAGAGTGAGGAAGTTTTTATCCGACAGATCTCGGTGATTTCTTCGATTTCTAGATTTATTCATGTATGTTGCAATTATCAACCCATGCCACAGGGTGGCGTCAATTGAAACTTAACATCTCCCTTTTAAGCTTAAATGAAAATAAATAAAGTGCAGCTCATGTTTAGTGTTCTAACAAGGCTTTCCCTAATGAATTACTAACCTTTCTACTGTTAACTGTAAAAGTGTCTCTTATTTAATGTGGTATACACATTAATGGTTATGTTTTTGTCCACAGTAAGTCATGAGATTTGCCTTGTTTTAACCTGGCAAAATAATTCATACCCATAGAACATTTTTATATTTTGTCACATCAGTATGACACATTTACTGCATCCCAGTGGGATTTTATCTGATAAACCTGCACAAGTGCATGAAAAAGAATAAAAATAACACAGATATAAAAAATGTGTACACACTAAAATAATAATAAATTTAAAAAAAAATCACATTCAGCCCCCCCAGAGTCAATAATTTGTAGAATGACCTTTTGATACAATTACTGCTACAAGTCCTTGGGGGTCTTGCTCTACCAGCTTTGCACATCTGAAGAACTAAAACAAAAAACGTTTGTTTGTTCTTGACCGCTGGAGAAAGGCACCAGTTCCCCAGTGACCCTGCAAGGAAAACCGGGTAGAGACAATGGATAAATGTGTAGAAAGAAACTTTAACATACATTTCCAAGTCCTGCCATGAATTCTAGATTGGATTTGCCTAGCTCATTCAAACGCGTGAATATTGTTTGAGCTAAAACCATTTCATTGTAGCTCTGACTATATGCTTATTTTTGCTTTTCTGTGGAATTTAACCTCAGTTAAATGGACTGAATGTATATAGTGCTTTTCTAATCATGTTGACCACTAAAAGTGCTTTACACTGGAGCCACATTCACCCATTCGCACTCACAAACGTGCACACAATTATCGGTTAAGTGCACAATGTCATGTGACTGGAGGAACCTGGAATCAACTACTCAACCTACTGAGCCACAGTCGCCCCAGTTACAAATATTTTGTTGCCATTCAGCCATGGGCAAAGACAATCCAACAGGTTGAATATCCCCGATTTGTGATCAAAGAGGTCCCAATGTCCTTCCTTATAAAATTGAGGTACACTCACATTACTAATAAAGGTAACTTCTGAAGGCTATTGGCTTGACTGGATTTTATTTAGGGTTAGCAGAGAAAAAGGCATTTTTTTTCTGCTCACTTCTTAATCATATACCGATTTGTGTTGATTAATCCCATAAAATCTCAATGAAATATATTAAAGTTTGTGGTCGTTTTGTAAGAAAAAAAAATTCAAGTGTGAATACTTTTGACGGACAGAATGAAAACTGAGGATTACCATTGAGATAAGAACTGTGTCTAATTGATATAATTACAGAGGGCTCATATACCTGCTGCTTTCTATCAGATGAAGGGTCAATCAGTACGTTGATCAGACTCGGTCTCTCCCAGTCATCCAGGCTGAGCTGCAAGGCGTCACGCAGCTCCTTCGCGGTCCTCGCCAGAAACCCTCGACCTCCAAACGCCGCCATTACCTCATCGTAGCGGGCCTCGGGCAGAAGGGATACAGGAGGGGCTCTAAAGGAGAGTATTCTTTCACTATAACACACTTTATTATACATATACATATATACTGCATTATACCCACTTCCTGATTTATGAAAGACTCACACAGTGGTAAGGTCACCCATTTTTGCCATTTCTTTCCAGGTGTCAGGGTCTAATCCACTGTAAATGCCATTATTATTGACCACAATAATGATCACAGGCAGATTATACCTATTGAGATGGGGAAAACAAATTATATTAAAAGTAATGACCGCCGGTGGTGGAAAAATGAATATGACTACATTATATACAGTATGAAGGTGTTGTAATGGACCTGCACATGGTCTCAACCTCCATGCCTGAGAAACCAAAGGCGCTGTCTCCTTCCACGCAGACGACTCTTTGGGGTTTGCTCTTGGTCCTCTCCACAGCAGCTGCTGCTATAGCAAAGCCAAGGCCGACTCCCATCGTTCCGAAGGTGCCTGCGTCCAACCTTCACATCAACACAGATACTTCTCATAGTCTACTAAATTCAGACTTCATTCACCCCAATTTATTGGCACTTCTTATAAAATGTTTAATAATCTTGGAATTACAGCCCGTTTATCACTGTAGCATTTTATGAAGAAAAGGTAGAAAAATCCATCCTATTATTTCAGTAATTCTATTAAGTGCGGGAAAATAAAATAAAATCCATTTTCCCGACCCTTTTCACCAATATGACAGGTTTGAATCTGCTTCTAATGTTGGGGATACAGGGGGACAGATCCATCCATCATCTAAACCATTTATTCTTTAAAGGGCTGCAAACAATTTCAAGAGACTAGTTAACCTAGCAGTCATATTTTTGGACTGTGGGAGGAAGTGCCCAGAGGGAGCCCAAGCATGCACAGGGAGAGCATGCAAACGCCATGCAGAAAGCACCTTCTTGCTGCAAGGCACCAGTGCAACCAACTGCGCCACAGTGCAGCCTACAGAGGGAGGGATCTTTAACCATTTTTCTTTAAATAAATAATGGTTTCTGTGTCACTTCATATTTAAACCCCAAAGAAACAGGAACTTTTAGATTACAGACATGAAGCTCTTAGACACTTTGACCAACTGAAAATGTCATTCTTTTTAAATGGATTTTTAGGGATACTAATAAGTCTGCCACCTCTGATTATGTTAAAGCAGTCATTTCTCGTCATGGTTTTTAGCCACTGAAAAAAAGATTCTTTAACTGAAGGTTGTCTTCAGTTTGAAAATATGCTGCTGTAATAAAAGATTGGTCAGGTATAGTTTGAATTCAGAAGATTCATACAGTGAGTCAATTCTGGGGACTGATGTTTGAAATTTTAACCAATTTAAGGGTATATAACTGTATTAACTTGAAAGAAATGACAGATACAAGCAGTTCTGTTAGAAAACAACATTATTGGAGAAATTATAACAACAAAAAACACAAATAAATAAAGAAATAATCTTATACTAGTTTCAGAACAGCTATTCTCCATCGGCTGCCCTTTGTAGCTCTTGCAGTTTGATGCGGTTACAAGACCTCACCTGTGTCGGGGCAGGTAGTTATTCAGCATGGTGCGTCCAATGTCCATAGTGTTAGCACCCTCGCTAACAATGATGCAATCATGTGGAAGGAGCTGGGAAATGTGATGAAACACAGTGTAGTAGTTCATGGGCAACGTTTCCTTAAGAGCAAGAGCCTGTTATGAAAGCAAGAGTTTCAATTAGGAATACCTCCAAAGAGTCTGAAGCAGTAGGCTTGGGATGAATTAGAGGGGTAAAACCCACCTTTGATATTTTTGCATTAGCAGCGATCTTCTCGCCGAGCATGCTCCACCACTCTGTTTTAGCTAGATATTTCCAGCCGTCTTCACGAACACACATCAGAAGCTGAAGGAAAAAATAATTTAATATGTTCACTTCTAAAGCAAAACCTAAACAATGAATCTCATTGACAGACCTGAGTGACAACAGCGCCAATGTCCCCCAGGAGAGCAAGACCTGCTTTCACATTGTTTCCCATCTCCTCAGCACAGAGATCAACCTACAAGATGTGTATCGTTTTATTACAGTACCGCGGCTCCTGCGGCAAATACATTGCAAACATGATAAAGTGACTAACATCTGTGCCGATATGTGTTGAACTATTGGCTATATAAACGGGTGCAAACATTGCTTTTTTATTCATGCACATTAACACACCTGAATGACCTTAACGTGAGGATTAAATCTGGGCGGCAGGCCAAAATGCAGCATCCAGTTTAGCCTGGCTCCAAGCAGAATCACGACATCGGCATGAAGAAGAGCTCTTTGCAACAGAAAAAAAAAAAAAAAAACTATATATATAAGCAATAACAGGTGCAGACTATTCTTTGTGGGAATGTCTTGTAATGATGTTCTGAAAGCCTGGAAATAAATCACAACATAGCAATAAGCAATAAATGGAAACGGACCTTAGAATTTCTACAAAGATAAGTATTTAAGGTGCAAGATCAACTGTGGCTGAAAAGCAACCAACACAGACAAGCATTCAGATTATAAAAGATTATAAAAAGCCCCCAGAATTTATTGATGAGAATAACCTATAACACAGCGTCTCCATTTGGAGCTTTCTTCAGTTTTGAAACAACACAGACTGCTACAGGAAATCCTTCCTGCCCACAGCTACCGTGATCTACAACTCCTTAATGACCCACTCCGATCATTTTTTTTGCTATTTCAAAGCGTTCTCTGTCACCTTTAAATTATGATTATGTTTTTTTTAGCAGAAAATCATAAAACCTGTGTAGTTTTCTAGGACGTAGCTTCTGCAGAGCGGCAGCCGCTCATTAGCAATTCACCTCTGCATTGTGTGTGGAACCGTTGGCACGGAGTAATGGTAGAGGAGATATAAGGATGCAAATTTTAGAGGTTTACTTTTGGCTGTTTTCTTTTGGGGGGGGGGGGGGGGGGGGGTTATGGGCTGTGTCATTGTAGTGGACAAACCACTTTCTGGAGAACGTTAATTGGACCTTGGTGGATGTACAAAGACTGTTTTTGTTCAAAATGGATCGGTTTTGTCACATTTATTGGACTACGAATCGGTAAGTCTCACATTTTAAGTTTTAATCGGAGTCGGTCTTTAAGCATAAATTAGTATGAGTAACAACACTTAATTTCCCTCTAATATCAATGAAAGTATTTTCTGAATTTGAAAGTAGTTGTAAAACGGAGGTGATGCTACTCAATGTTGAGTTCTGGAGCTTGTTCGGATTACTGTGGGTGGCTGACCTGGAGCGGGCTGCAGCAACACAGTTGGGGTGATCGTCAGGCAGGACTCCTTTGCCCATAGGTGTGGGGAGGAACGGCAGCCCAGTCTCCTCCACAAACTCCCGCAGTGCAGCCTCCGCCCTGCTGTAAGCTGCTCCTGTTCAGAACACAGACCAGACCACCAGAGTGTCATTCTGCATCATACACATTATTTAGAAGAAAAAAAAATTACCCCCCTTTAAGTACTTTGTAAAAATATACCCTTGATGAGTTTGTAAGAAGAAATGTTGTCTTTGCATTACCCTTTCCAATGATGACTAAAGGTGTCTTTGCTGCTTTTAGGGAAGAGAGGGCCTCTTTAACCGCATCACTGGCAGCCAAACTCACAGGTGGAGATGGGCAACAGGACACCTCCCTGTTGAAGAGACCCACTTATCTCATTCTTTCACACTCGTAGCAACAATAAAAAAAAAATAAAAAAAAAGAATGTATCATGAGCTTACAAACCTGACTTTTTGGCGCTCTGCTTTAGCGTTGACCATGTCCCCTGCAATGTCAACATAAACAGCACCCGGGCGCCCATATATACTGGTGCGTACTGCCTATGGGAGAACAAATTTAATATATGAAATTTACAGTTTTCTACCAGGAAATTGATTTTAAAAAATGCAATCACCTTCTCTATGACTGAGGGGATGGCTTCCAGACTGCTGGGCCTTGCAGAAAACTTACTGTACAGGCGGCACGCCTCAACCTAAGAATAAATAAAACCAGTGTCAGAGCAGTGACTCAGAGTAGGAGAAAAATCTATGGGAAGGAATAATAACCTGAGGAAACTCCTGGAAGGCTCCTGCGGTTTCCTGGTTTCGATCTGAGGAGCCTCCAATCACAATCACTGGCCTGCGTAAAGCAAAAACATGTCCTTCACAGTGCCGTTCAACCCGTTTGCAAATGTACAACATTCAGCCTCCCTGAGTCAATATGTAGAACTACCTTTCACTGGAGCTACAGCTTCGGATCTGTTGGATTGCATCTCTACCAGCTTTGCCCTTTCTTCTCAACAAAACAGAATAATCTCAGGCCGACTGAGAAGTTTTCAAGCCCCGCCCCAGATTTCCAGTTTAATTGAGAAATGTACTTTAACTGATCCCTTCTTTTTATCAATATGCTTTAAAACTGAACGTTGAACCGCCACCTCAGTCTCAGTTATTTTCCTGTTCCCTTATTTAGCTCCATCCTGCTAATTAAAAGTCTCCCCACATCCTGATGCTGCCACTACCATGTTTGTGTGTTCATGGCAATTACAGCGTAGGAAACTTTTAATAAAAATGAACAGAAATTACATGTGGGGTTCCCCAAGGCTCCTTCCTGGAACCTCTTCTGTTTAATATCTACATGCTCCCACTAGCCCAGATATTAACAAGCAATAAGATTAATTAGCATAATTATGCAGATTACACTCAGCTTTACATTACAACTTCACCAGGTGACTGTGTACACATCCAAGCACTAAATAAATGCATCGAGCAAATCAATGGATGTCCCATAATTTCCTTCAGCTGAATAAAAAAAAAACTGAAGTAGTTATCTTTGGACCTAAAGAGGAAAGGTCAAGAGTCAGCACACAGCTACAGTTAATACAGCTAGAAACTAATGATCAGGGGTCCCATTTATAAAGCTTGCCTTACGCACAAAACGGGGTCTGAAAACTACATAACCAACTTTATACGCAAAGTTAGGGATTTATAGAAAACGTGACGGAAAAATGTGTGCAACTTTAGGCACACCAAGGATCTTGCTTACGCACTTTTTGGACACAGAGGGCACCGACAGCGCAGCAGGACGGATAACAAAATTGTGAATCTAAGCCACATTTTCAGACGTATAGAGCATTACACACACACAGACAAACCCAACCAACACACAAACTTCTCCCCCGTCCCGTCTATAGGAACTGATAATAAAAATGAGAATTGGATTAAAAAATATGTTGCAATTAAGAATCATGTTCATATGCATGTCTTCATATTATATAGCAACTGCATGTATTGGTGCATGTGTGAACAACAAATATGCTGCAGCGTCCTAGCATAATTCTGCACAATGGATCCGTTGGCAGTCATTGAAGATTCTTTTTTTTTTACGTCAGGCACGTTGCTGCATCAATGGCATGTCACCTGCAGCTCTTCCGCTTATTTTTATCACCCCAGATCAATATTTTGCATGGATGATACTTTTTAGAAGTAGTTTTGAAGCGCACCTTTTCGTCAGGCTTTAAATATCTAGGAATACTTAAAACTTGTTATGTTCTAGTGTGATTTAGTTCCATTTGTTTTAATTTGCTTTTATTCAAGTCTTACTGTCGTTACAAGAGATGATCATAGCCTATAATAGCCTATCATATAATTAATTGAAACTTTAGATGTAATGTTCCTATTTATTTAATCTCTTATGCTGCTGCTTTAATTTTTTACTTGTCTTCTAACAAATTTTTTTGTAACTATACATTTGTCTTTTTATGTGAAGCCTTTGGCTGAGTAAAGCTCTATATAGATCAACATTGATTGATTGAAATAAAACCTCTGCCTCCGCATGTCTGCAGCTGTGTCTTTCTCCACCTCTCGTTTGCCATGGACAGTTTATGGAAAGTGGGTGTGTAGAAACAGCTGAGGATATTTCTACAAAGAGTCTGATTTATAAAGTGAAGATTGCGTCCCGCTGTGTGTACTCCAAGTTTGATAGATCAGAACTTTACTAAGTGTAAGTAAAAAAAAAAGTTGCTGAGTTTAAGTACGGTTTTAGAGAGGATTCTGCGTAAAGTTTTATAAACGAGATCCCAGGTACTTAATCTAGGTGTAGTAATGGACTCAGACCTAAACCTCCAGGGTCACAAAAATACAGTTCCAAGGTTAGCCTTCTATCACATGAAGAAGATTTCTAGGACAAAAGGACTAATGTCACAAAAATAATCTTAAAAAAAAATATCATCCATGTGTGTTCATGTTTAGCCGGATTGATTACTGCAACAGGGTCCTCACAGGTCTACACAAAAAGTCAATCAGACAGCTGCAGCTGATCCAGAATGCTGCTGCTCGTTTCCTAACTAGAACCAGGAAAGTAGAGCACATCACTCCAGCTCTATAGTCATTACATTGTCTCTCTATAGCTCAGAGAAAAGACTTCCAAATACTCCTACTAGTTCAGAAATCCCTAAATCCCTTAGCAGCTAACTATGTTGAAGACTGTTTGTCACTATACAGACCAATCAGGTCCTCCACCTCTAGTTTACTAAACATTCATAGGACCGCAAAGCTGCTGAATCATTAGCCTCTCTTAAATCAAAGATTAAAATCCATTTGTTTAGAGGTGCCTTCGAGTAATATTCTAATATTTTGTGTGTTATGCTTGATTCTTAATAGTTTTACACTTAATTATGCATTTAATGTTTTTATGCTCTTATGTAGCCTACCTACTTTTTTTTTTTTTAAATGCCTTTCCTAAATTGCTGTTTTTTTCATGCTTTGTTTCTCTATAACCAACTCATGCAAAACACTTTGAATTACCTTGTAGCTGAAAGTTTGCTTGATAAATAAAATTGCCTTGCCAAACCTAGTGTGCAGGTGAAGGAGAAAAGTTTCATTAATGTATTATACCAGCAGTTCATGTTCGCGTTAGCCATTCCGCCCAGAGCATGGATGAGTCCAGGTCCAGACACCACCAGGCACGCTCCTGGTCTGGATTCAGAGATCAACAGGAAGACACCAACACGTTAAACAGACACCGCAACTGGACACATTGTTCTTATCAGCAGCCCAAGGTCTTACCTCCCGGTTATGTATCCAACCGCAGATGCAGCATAGCACGCCTATTGGGTGACAGAACAATCTGTGAGTTATAAACATTACCCTGTAACGATTTAGTCACAGACTGAACGTTTGTCAGTAGAGGGTGTGCGGATAAGTACTGCCTGCTCGTTACGCATCCCCACGTATTTGATCCCAGCAGCCTGAGCAGCCATGGCCACTTCAATGACAGGAACACCGACTATCCCAAACATGTACTCCACTTTCTGCAGGGACAAGAAATTCTAAATGATCACCGATCAAAAGTCTGAAGCTAGAAAGTTTGGCAGCTCTTGCTACCCAGAGAATGAACTTTGACACAGTTCTGAAGAAATAAAGCTTCATATAAACGCCCGGTCTTACCTGAATCTTCAGTGACTCCGCAATGAGACTAGCGCCTGTTATTTCTTCCATGACTCCTGAGCGACAGCTTCAAGTCCTTGCACGCAGGGATTTATTAAATCAGACCGATCAACTGTCACTCCTTTGCCTTAACACGACGGAACACCATAGATACGCCTATTTATTCTATTTCCGTTCTGACGGACCTATCAGGAGACAGGCTCTATGGTCCTCCCTCAGCAAAGCAGCTTGTTACATTTCGTGTTTTTTGGGGGATCATGCCAATTAAGTTAGAACATTTACATGGAAATAATCAAATAAAAGATTAAATACAGTTATTAAAAGATTTTCTTTGAACAGCAGGTCAAATTCTGAATATATATATATATATATATATATTTTTTTTTTTTTCCCCCTTTCTTCTGATGCATGCCTGGTAATTACCTTGTCAAAGTATTTTCTATTAAAATCCTTACTACCTCTTTAAAATTACTCCACATGGTTTTTCCTCATAGACTGAAACGGTTTCAGAAGCTTTGAAAAAACAAAACAAAAAAAAAACCTGACAGCAGACGAGACCCTAAACAGCAAGACAAATGATATCAGCCAGTAAAAGCCTGACTGGTGAATCTTTACCATAAAAAAAAAAAAACAACCTCCTCTGCTGTCACACATTAAAATGTCTACCATATGTTGCATTAAACACAAATAATTACAGGAAATGCTGGACAAATAAGACCCATGCTCCGTATTAAATAACTCATTTATTACTCATAAAATATACAGCAATCTCAGTACTGAAAGAACTCACTGAAATTTTGAATTCACAGTCATAATTTCTATATACATGCTAGCTTCATTCCTCTTCAAGAAAAAGCAAGGAAAAGATATAAAATCCTCCCCATTCTATTGATTCTAGCAAATGTAAATTTTCCAGTTAAAATATTTTTTTTTTGTTGTTGAACAAAACTGAGTTTCTGCATTCTGGTATAAGCGCGTGGTTTCTGGTTTTTAAGTTAAAGCAAGCAAAACTAATATTAGAGAAAACAAAAAGTCACTCAGAAAATAATCAGATGCTTTCCAAAATGCTCTCATTGGTTTACAGTGTTTATCATTGCAAAGCAGAGTCACAGATGCCTCAGTGCCAGATCAGTGGTTTTACCCACCAAAACACTTCCACAGCTGCCTCTACAAACTCCTTTTTTCAGTAACTAATGAAGGCACAAAACAAACAAACAAAAAGCAACCGAAAGTGTACAAATAATTTATTGTTTATATTCTAAACTGTGATGAACAGGTCAATTTACAAAGGAAAGGTCTAATCAAATGAATACTAACCTGCCGCATGTACCAAATGTCTTAAATCTACTCAGGTCAGTGAACCAGGTTCCTATAGGATAATGAGTTTAAGACATTAAAATGGGTCTATTAAAATTTGGATCTTGAAAAATAACCCCCCCCCCACCCCCCCGTATGACTAACAAACCTTGAAAGTTCTTTTGACAGCCGTAGTGTGAAGACCTTAACTAAAACTTTCCCCTATCTTTCCCAATCAATAAACACTTGAAATTTCTTTTGTCATTTCCACTGATAAAACAGAGTTAAAATTCATCCATGTCTTTTGGTCCCTGTCGGTTTAACTCTCTATAGTGTGCAAGCACACCTTTTTCAGCGTGTTATTGCCTTGAAACAGCTGCCGTCTGCCCAACAAGTTCACTTTTTAACATTTGAGAAGTCAGTGTTGGTAAAGCAGTGGTTATTGAGCTCCAGTATCAGCTAAAGGACACCTTGTGCTGGATAAGGTTGGGATGAGCATGGGGCCAGCCTGTTGCACCTCCTCCCTCCTTTGCTCTCTGGTGGGGACTCTTAAGGCTCCTGTTGGGGGCTTGCGTCGTTTTACGCCCTCCCAAGCTCGCGCTGGGCGATTTATTTCATTCTATCATTTTTTTAAGACACAGTGTATGTGTTTGTGCATTTAGCGCAATTCTTCTCCTGCCAGCCTCAGTATGTCTCTGAATCAGAGTCATTGAGCTCCTCGTCCTTGTAGAACCCGTCGTGATGGCTGATGTTGTTGAAGCTGCAGTAAGAGCTGTGCTCGGTGCGCAATGCGGGCAGGCTGTCGAAAGTGACGCTCTTGGAGGGGCTGGTGGTGTAGTGGTTAACGGCACTAAAGGGGAGGGTGGGTGCCATGGTGCAGGGCGACACAGGCATCATGGTGGCCAGGATGAGAGCGAGGCAGTCTGCGACGTCTTTGTTGGGGGCACAAGCCAACGCGGGCGTGTAACCTGAAAAACAATGTGTGCAAAAATTCATAGTTTTAAGTCACCCAGCGAAAACATGCGACTCCTGCCAAGCAGCGGAGATTTTACCCGGATCCGGGTAACAACAAAAATGTTTGGTAAACAGTTATGTTAAAATCTGAGAATGCTACTGGTCTATTTAAAAGGATTAAACAGCCGATGGAGAAAATATTTAAGGGGGATACCGACATGATTATCCTCTTTACAAGAGGAAAATGTTAGCTGAAAGTTATTAGAGTTTTACTGAAAACAGGCAAAAGGCTAAATTAAAAGTCACAATTTAGGATTAACTGATTGGAGCATTACACAGTTTGGGTGAGTGGAGTTTCTCAAGTGGGATTTTATGCTTTGATTACATTTAGAGATCTGACATCTATTGTGGTATATGTAATATAAAACATCCCATGTCAACCTAAGGAATCTTAGGTCTTTAGCCTTTTGTTAAATTTTGCTTCCTTTTGTGCAGCACTATGTGTGAATAAAAGTGTCTGGATCTGTCCTGATTCACAGATTGCCTCTCCTTATGTATTCTAAAACCACCCTGCTTGCCAATAACTTAGCGTTTTGTTCCAGCGCTTTATGTTTTGATTGCGTTCTTCTTTCTCTAGATTTGCACCTTAATACTTTCAGTTATCTGCTCTGTGATCTCTGTACAATCTACCAATTTAATGTCAGATTTAGTTACCTGGCAGAACCACTTGTGGCAGATGGCTGCTCACCCTGCCTCTGATGCTGTCTGAGGTCTTTTTTCTGGTCAAACGGAGCGGTTTCTCACCGTGAGCAAATGTTTTTCCCAACAGAATGAGCTGCCCTCCCCCAAACACCTTTTGCTTGTCTATTAAATGTGACTTATTTTATCACTTGAAACTATAATACTTAACTAAAACATAATTTTCTCCATTTACAAATAGCTGCAAACAAAAGTTAATTATTTGGGAGTGTCCATAAAATGTTTCCATACACTAAAGCAAGATGCTCAAACTGTTGTCTACTGTTTTACAGAGAACAACATGTTTTCCTCAAGAAACCTCCAGAGGGGACTTTAACATGTGACTAACACTTCTCAGTAAAAACAAATTTCTTTAAATGTCCTTTTGTGTTTAATGCCATAAATTAAAGTTTAAAAATGTTATTTCATCAAGCTTGTTTGAAGAAGTGGTATTCGACTGCATCTATCCACCAATTATTTAGCTAGTGTCCTAAATTCTGACCACATGTTTAGCTATAGACGGACTTTAAAAGCTATAAACTTTACATCTTGGTTTAAGTATTGCATTTGTCACTGCAGGCAATGCAAAAAAAATAATATAAAAAACTGTAACTCCCATATAACAATCAGAAAGGTGAAAAAAGGTCCAAAAATAAAGAAAACAAACAATAACCCCTCTCTGCTGATCTCATTCATCATTAAAACGCGGCACGTTCCCTCTGTAAAAAAAGACCCAGCATAAATTATAAAAGGCATATGCATGATTTAGGGCAATATTTACTATGTTTATAGACTGCCAAGGCAAAGAGCTTGCAAAGCGCCTGTAGTTCTAGGTAAACATGCAGAGACACATGACTTTTCACGTGATTCATAAAGCTAGTAGTATAGCATGGTTTAAACACTGGACAAGCGTTTAACAAAATGACCTTTTCAAAAATAAGAACATGGACTTACGTTCAAAAACAATTGTTAGTGAAAAGGGCCAAAATTCATCTGTGCAAGAATTTCTCTAGAGGGAGCCAAAACAACGGAATAAAAAGAAAAGCTACAGTGTAATTACCGTTTTCGTCGACTGCAAGGACGCTGGCTCCCTTTGCAAGCAGCTCCTGCACCACCACAATCAGCCCATTTCTTGCAGCCACATGCAGAGGTCTTTAAACAAAATCGATATTTGGCTGTGTTAAAAAGCTATTTGTATTCAGGACTCTCTATGAATCGATAAACAAATAATGCGTACGTCTGTAAGGCGGCGTTTGTAGCATTTATGAGGTTTCTGTCTGTAATCTTCTCCAATATCAACAAGGCACTGGTTTCATGTCCCTGCAGACACAAAAAGTCATAATATAGTATAAAAACATACACAAAATGACAATCAAAACATTAAATATCAGCTGTAACGTAAACATTACCACCAGATGGCAATCCCTACCTTACTGCAGGCCAAATGAAGAGCAGTGTTCTTTACAGCATCCTGTAGGGTGAGATCTGCTTTCGCACTGCTTACCAGCAGCTCTGTGTGTGTACAGAAGAAAAACAAACTAAGTCTAACCGGACATATTAGCGTTTGTTATTTAATGCCACACTGGCCATCATGATTCATATCGGGTCAATCCTGATGCATTCGTACCGACAGCGTTGGTCTGGCCGTTCTCAGCAGCCATCATGAGCGGGGTCTTCCCTGCATCATCAACACAGTTGACCTGAGCGTTGTGGCTCAGCAGCAGCTGCAGACACTCCACATGGTCCGTGAAGGCGGCAGCATGCAGCGGCGTCCTGAGAACATTACAAACAAGGAGTAACTCACCATCAAGTAATGCAGTCCAAAACATCAAATTTAAATTACTGTACTTTCCAGACTAAGTTGCTACTCCCCCCCCCCCCCCCCATGCTTTGAACCCTGCGGCCTATACAAGGGTGCGGTTTATTTACGGATTTTATAGCTAAAAGCCACTAAAGGTCCTCCTCGAACTATGAACTGCACAGGTTACGTTCTTCTCCAAGAGATACTGTGCCATTAAGACACCGTCTCTAGCAGAAAATGCTGGAGGAAAAAAGCGAGACAGGCAGTTTACCTTCACGCAAACAATGAAAGAAAAAGTGGAACAGACAGATGTTACGAGAGCGAGAGAGTTTGCGAAAACCTAGTTTTTAAGCAAAAACCCTCATTATGAAAACAAAAAGAAATGCTTATGATGCTTTTAAATTAAAGGCAGTTGATCAGGCTTTTAAAGATGGAAAAAGAGCGGCGTCACGTACCCTTGCCCTCAGTGAATCAATGGTGAGACGTTTGCATGAAGAACTGACTCAATTACAATAAGACAGAAGTAGGGATGCAACGTTAGGTACCACTTTTTTTCCTAACTATGCGATACCTATACTTGGATTTGAGTATTTGTTCATACTGAGTACCAATACCAATACTTCTAACACACATAAAAAGTGCAAGGAATTGGAGGATGGATTTTATTTCCTCCTCTGATTGTTAAAACAAATGATGGTGAATTAAATAAAAAAAAAAAAAAAAAAAAAAAATATATATATATATATATATATATAAAAATGACCACAAAACAAAAATATGGAGCGAAAAATAAAAAGTTTCTGTGAAATGATTGCAGTTTCCATATTTTAAGTATTAGTTTACGGTATCGGTTAACTGTAGCAGACACAATAAGTAAGGCTGAGGTGTTTCCAACGTGTTGAAATGTTAATAAAATCGAAGTTTCCCCAAACACCAACCATTTTCCCAATAATCCCCTCTGCGCAAACGATTCCATATGACAAAAGTTAAAACAGCTGCGGCTTATAATCACACGTGGCTTGTATATGTGCACATTTGTGTTTTTTGGTGCTGCTTATAATCAATTGTGCTTTATAGTCCGAAAATAACGGTAACTTAAAAAAAGCAGCATGTTACCAACTAAAACGTTACCTGTTTTTGCTGTCTTTGGCGCCGACAATGGCAGGGCCCAAAGTGTCTATCAACATCTCAGCAGCACCTTCGTTATCACGGATTCTATAAAGCGGAGAAAAAAAGAAAAAAAAAGCCTTGGTGTTTAATCTGTTAAAAGCTAGGCTCTCTCACACTTTGAGCTAAACCAAAGCAATCTCAGGGTCTTACACAGCACAGTGGAGGGGACTGAAAGAATTGCCTTCGGCCTTGTGGAAAATCTCTTGTTCAAGCAAAACCTCCACACACGTATCGTGACCTATGGGACGGAAAGCATCCATTAAAAACCACTCACATCTTTGTTTACTTAAAAAAATATATAGACATTTATCATTTGGGTGCACCTAGAAACTGAATGAAAACAAAAAAAGAAGCTAAAAGCATTTCTTAAGTGCTGTATTACTCTTGTCTGCTGTATCAGCGACATGCTTCATTTTAAGTGCATACATGCTAGAACATCAGGTATACATTTGCCAATATCAATATTCAATCAGTCAATCATATTACTAATAATATTATTAATATTCATTGATTGCTTGGTTTAAAAGATCTGTCGACCCTCTTGGCTGTACCATTGTAGCAGGCCCAGTGCAGTGGGGTGTAGCCTTGGTTGTCTGTTAAGGCAGGCAGTGTTTCCACTGATTGGGCAGCATGCAAAAGGCCTCCGAGTACCCCAATGTGTCCGCAAGCTGCTGCCAGGTGGATTGGCGTGCGCCCTTTACAGTCTCGCACCAGGACGTTGGCGCTGTGCTGAAGCAAGGCCTCCACGCATTCTTCGTGCCCCGTCACAGACTGATAACAGAAGACAGTTTTTATTGATGATTTATTTGGAAGGATATTGTCCTGTAAGCAAATCTCTCAGGACTGCTTAGTAAACTAAATACATTAACTACATATCATTGATCATATCAAATAAGGCAATTATGGGATGGGATGCTCTGTTTTAATCGATGAAGGAAAAATTAAAAACAGGGATTGAAATGTTGACTGGTTACAGTAAAATCTGCAATATTTCATATTTAAAGTGAAAAAAACAGCAAAGTTATCTCAAACTATTTAGTCTGACATATCGTTTTCATTAAATGCTGCCGAACATATTCCATGAATCCTGCTCGGGTTTTTATTCTATGGTACTCAGAGATATTCCAGATGTAGCTTTACATCTGCAATGTTTTATTGTTCAAATATATCTTCTAATAAATTAGAATTTGATTTAAAAAAAAGTATATACAAAACCCTACTCAACATAGAGATGTTTGCATTATCCCACGCTTAAGTTAAAGGCTTTGATAAATTGTATACTTTCTTGCTAAGTACACATATTTTCATTGAAAACAGCAGCAGCAGCACTCAGGTTAAGTGCACTCCTACTACATGAAAGGATCAAAGTAGTACTGATGCATTTGTAGAGGAACATACAGGTTTTCATAAAACTTATTTGCAAATAAAATAAGATGATTAAAATATGGGTTTAGAAGTTGAAACCATGAAGAGAAAAAATCTAAAATACGAAAATTAAAAGGTACTACTGACAAAAAAAAAAAAATCTACTGATGAACAAATTTTAAAAATCACACAGACCAAGGTAAAACCAATAAATATAAAGTTAATGCATACATGCATTTTCATTTATTTTATGTGTATAATTGCACATGTATTTACCAGCTTCAGAGATTATTTCTACAGTTTACACCAAAACTGATAACTAAACACTCCTGGAGAATGTGACTACAATTTGTAAAGAAACCAAAAGGAAATTTTTTTTACACAGCATGAACATTCTAAGTATTGTAATTTCCGGACTATAAAGTGCACCTGATTATATGCTGCACCGGCCTATTAAAGAAAAAAAAAAAAACAAGTGTGCACCTGATAATAAGCCCCCAGGTGTTTTAATGTTTAATTACCATATGTAAGGGTTCGTGCTGGAAAGTGAGCGGTGTTTGAGGAAGTTTCGATTTTCAAAGTCAATGACTATGTGCTACAGTATTTCCTCAATTTGTTTGTAGCAGGAAAATAGTAGGAGTATATGAATCTCTGAATATTTAAGGTGAAGACCTTATGTAGAAAAAGAAGGACATCTCCTTACTCCTCTATGCAAGGCCGTCCTGCCCCACTTGTCTTTGGCTTCTACACTGGCTCCCTTGTTAAGAAGGGAATACACACAGTCGGTGTGTCCACTCAGGACCGACAGCATCAGTGGAGTCCTTAAACATAACAGAGAAAGATGCTAGCGATTATTTTTGAACATCAATGTATAAATAGAGCAAGACATTTAATCACTTACTGTCCGTTCCCATCTTGAATGTCTACCGCACTTTGAAGATCAGCATTTCCAATCAGCAAACGCAAACATTCTGAATGACCATTAGTAGCTGCGTAAAAGGAAAGACCATGTGTATTACTCGCTAAGTTGTGCTTGAATCTATTGTTGCAGATGTACCCAACTTCACAAGGTCTCCCACCTCAGAATATACATACCTGCAGCATGTATCGGGGTTCGCTTTAAGACAAAGTCTTTGACCAAGATGGAGGCTCCCTGGTTGATTAGGACGTCCACACATTCCACGTGGCCTTTAAAGGCAGCCAGGTCTAAGGGCGTGCGTCCCTGGCTGTTTCTCACATCCAAATCCAGCAGAGATTGCACCAGAACCTCCATAGCTTGATGGTGACCATGGTATGCCTGAAAAATGTAAACTCTTGTTAAAGCTTATAATATTGTAATCTAGTCCAAACTAAAAGAATTTTATTAAATCAGTAGTAAAAAAAGTATCTTCTTTGTCAGAGTTAAAGATATGTCTACTTTTCCTTTGACAATTAAAGTATTAATGAACTAAAATATCCAAACACTTGAACAAAGATGAAGCTTAGTTTAGAAATAACTTTTGCTTACACAACTGATGTAACAGAAAAAATTAATTATAATGTAATACAGGTTCTGTATCTTATTTTTTTTTTTGAACGAGTTAAACAAACTGGCTGGTAACAGTAATTATCATTTTAAATGCTAAGGTCATATTTAATAATAATTTATTCGACTCATCAGACATTGGAAAATAAGATGAATTAGGTCTCCTTTTGATTTCGAGTTTCCTTTCTCTTCCTAGCAGAGGCCTTAAAGCTGTTGCTCCCTGTTGTTGTTGGAATGCTGTGGTGAGGAGTGCCTCTGCTTTTTAAACGTTTTATGTATATGTCGATTTCTCCCCACTGATGTTGCAAATAAGGAACCAAACACTTTTTTGTTTGTTTGTTTTTTTACACTGCAGAGTAAAAAAAACGTTTTTTAATGCATGAAGTCATCGTCTTTCGTTCTCGTATTGATGTGGTGTGGAGCGCTTTAGAATAAAAAGTACAAGTACATGAAGATCCTCAAAAGGGTAACTAATACTTACTAATGAGGTTTCTATTAAACACATTTCCCCACCATAACCAAAACACATACACAAACAGCAACAAGATGGAAATGAATGTAAATTATAAATATAAGCCCATTTCTATTTGTCGTACTGATACAGTATGTAAAAAAAAAACAAAAAACTGACGGATAGTGATTCAAATGATGATATATCCATCAAGTCAAAATTGGAACAAATGGGGCCGTCCAGATAAATTAGTTTTCTGCTGGTCAGTCAGTTTCGTGGTTCTTAGCAGAATTTGTATAATGAAATTAGTCTAAATTTAGCAGATAAGTCCAACAAGAATTAAACTGTACTTACAGCGAGGTGCAGGGGGCTGACGGGAGCTCTGACATCAGAGTCATTCAGGATATCTGTCCCTGAGGTTTCCATTAGCTGCACACATTACAAGTCAGGACTTAGTTTGGATAACATTCATTGGTCCTTCAAGATGAAAACATTAAATATTTAACTGTTGCCTATTGTGTAATGAATGAAATGTGTGAAAGAGTGGGAAAAAAACTACAACACTTCTCACCACATCTAAGGGCGTTTCACTTGCAATCTGTAAAAGAATAAATGAGGAAATAAATTAAACTACATCACAAACAACCCAAATTTTTAAATGGCACGCATCCCTCACCAGCTCCAGACAAAGACGGTGTCCATACGCTGAGGCGTAGTGCACAGCATTGAAGCCCTGATTGTCCCGGATCCCTGGATTTGCATCATTTCTTAGTAAATATTCCAGGCACCTGAAAACACAGCCAAACAGTCCAGAGAACTGCACTGTAGCTTACACCATTGAAAAGTAACAATTAATACTGATTTAAATGATCCTATCCTACAATCACATGTAAAGAGTAGCACCTAAAAATACAGACATTTCCAAGGATTACTCACTTTCCATCTGTGTCGGATGCAGCGGCGTAGTGGAGAGGAGTGCAGCCTCGCTCATCCAGATCATTGACGCCAGCTCCAGAGCCCACCAGAGCAAACAAGCACTGGTAGTTACAATTGGCAGCGGCGTAATGAAGAGGGGTCCTGGAAGGAACAAATACATCTTAGGTACTCATCCAAATGTGATGCTGGATCCAAATCCATCTTTAAACACCACTAACCTGCCAAAGTTATCTTTTCTATTAAAGTCGGCCCCAGTGTTAAGAAGAAGATTGAGACATTCTAGGTTTCTGAGAAGACACAGATGTTTATTAAATCACTACAATTATTAAAAGAATAATCATAATTATGTTATTATTATAATCCATCTTTGATGGTCCCCTTTACACACCCTCCAGCAGCTGCAGCGTGTAAACATGTCCTTCCAAAGTCATCCGGAGTATCAATATTGAAGCCTGTGTACAGAAAAGGAGGATTTTTAGAGCTATAAACGGGTGAAATTAGATCAGTTTTTAGGTCGCCTGTCATTCTGAATTAAGAGACATTCACCTGAAGACAGAAGCTTTCGGCAACAGTCTGAAAAGCCACTGAGGGCGGCCAGATGCAGTGGAAACATGCCGTGAATCCCTCGTCTGCAAAAAAAAAAGAAAAAAGAAAAAAAGACAGATTTCTTTAACCTTTTAGAAATAATTAATCATTTTAGGCTCAGAGCTGCTAAATGACTCTTAAAGTTTAGAAATGTCAATCTGTTAAAGATACTCGTCTTCATCTGCAACTAAGTAAATAGTGTAGCACTATGAGCCCTCAAATTCTTTGCAAAGGCAGCTTTTAACAGCTTGGAACGCTTGCAGAAAAACAGCGGAGAGGTTGCCTTACTTTGCTGTGTCGGCTTTGTTAGTGATGAGTGTGTTAATGAGGAGCTCATGTCCATATCGAGCCGCAATGTGTAGTGGTGTATTTCCGTTTTTATCTTCACAGTCAATCTCAGCACCTTCAGGAATAAGAAAGACAAAGAAAAAAATAAATAAATAAATAAACAGGTCCAGAAATTAGTTCCATAACACTAAAGGCCAACAAGAGAGGGACTATGAAGCTGATTTTGTTTAAAGAGCTCACCATTTTCAATGATTGCTTGAGATCTAGAAAACCTCCCATGAATCGCTGTCATGTGGAGCGGAGTCTTCCCATCTTTACTCTAAGATGAAACCAAAAACACACTGAAATCAAAGAGGTCACCAACAAGTTTTTTATGTTTGAAATCAACATGTTATGGAAAAGCATTCTGCAGGTCAATGGCTCCAAGAATTTACTTCTTGATATTGCACATTCTGCCCACTCCACCTCCAGGACTATTTGTTATCCATTGCCCACTTAAGTTGAGATGTTCTGTTGAATTTATTTTAGAATTCTGACTAAGATGTTTTAAAAACATAATTTTATTATCTTGACATCAGTCTTATGTTGATTTGATGTATGCCTGAACCCAAAGTGATGCTGGAAAACAAAATTCATCATCTCTTCAGCTGACACATGCAGCATTTCATAAAAAATAACTGGTATTTGGAGCTGCTCACAATTTCATTCATCTTGATAACGGCCTTTAGATCCATCAGAAGAAAAGCAACCCCACATCATGATGCTCCCAGCGCCCGTTTCACCTTGGGCTTGATGTTATACATCATATATTCTGCCACTTTTTTGGAAATAATTTTTATTTTTGACGGTGCAGAATTTCGCCGCCTGAGTGCTGACTCCTTCACGAAAGTGGGATCACATTACACTTATCCTGGCCTCCCTTCAGAATCAAACTCAAGATTTTAATGAACGAGTGTTTTCCATAGGCAGACCTACGCTGTAGAACAATACCAATGAATCCTTTGGTGACAGACTGCTGCATCCCAGATGCATGAAGGAGCATTTTCGTAGGTCCTTCCTCCTTGCAGCTGTTAAACTCTATAACATCGCTGCTCCCCACAAACCCAGTAATGTTTACATCCCTGCTGTAGTGTCCACTGTTCATCTTACTTCAAGTAACATTTCTGGTGCTGTTATTTGCAAATCAGTTTTACATACTTTATATATACATTTTATTTAATGTAAATAATACATTTACTTTTTAATGCACAACTACACATGCAGATTATGTAACTACACTTTGTTTTAATTATCCTACTCAGTTGCACATTCAAATCCGAGTATGCCATTTTTTTTTTTTATAACCAAACAATACTTTAGTTTTTTTTAAAGTTTGTTCACAATTTTCTTGTGTGAATCTAAATGCTTCTATAATCTCTCCCTTTGCTGCTGTTACAGCTGAATTTCCCCTTTTTGGGACAATAAAAGGATTATTCTAGTTATTGTATTGAATCACAAGGATTACCCAGTTTTAACCAGAGAAATTCATCTGGTAAGTAACAGTAAAAACAAAAAAACACAACCCTGACAGATAATGGTTCCTCCTACCTTGATATTGACATCAGCCCCATTGCAGACCAGGAGCTCCAGGCAGAGCGCCCCGTGGCGAGAGGCGGCGGTGAAATGCAGAGGTGCGAAACCCTTCTCATTCAACTGGTTGACCTTAGCTCTACAGTCGATGAGCTCGTTCACGACCACATCTTGCCCATTGTAGCAGGCCACGTGCAGGGGTGTGTTTCCATATGCATTAGGTTCATTGATCTAAACAAGTCGCCAGGCAGAAAACAGATGTTTACATGACTAGAACTATTGTTAGACAAAAAAATAATAAAAAATGACAACTCTACAGCTATTCTGCAAGAATCTGAAATGAGTCTACAATGTACTAATTAGAGGTTTGTGGGTGGAACTTACATCCACCCCTAAATCCAGAAGGTATTTTACAACACTGATCATTCCACTAGAGGCTGCAGCATGTAGGGGGGTGTAGGATTTTTTATCTTTGCAGGCAACCTCAGCTCCATGAGAAGCCAGTAACTTCACCACCTCTATGTGCCCTGAAGACAAAAGACAATAAGTTAATTATGCCTACACACTTCCAAGATCGTTACTCAGAAAGTTTTAAAAGCTCTAACAAGAAATCTTTCTCCAAAGCAAAAAACTACAACTATTAAATTGTTCTGTTCTTTACCCATATAGGCGGCCCAGTGGATCGCACGACGGTCCTTTTTGTCGAAAGCATTAATGTTTGCGCCTCTGGAAAGGAGGAGCCTCACCATCTAAAAACAAATACAGAAAACAAAGAACACTTGATCTTACCAACATAGAACGCTAAAAAGCATAAACCTTTCCTTTACCAGCCTGACTACTTATAAATGCATGAATAGAGAAGAGTTTGATCAATTATCAAAACTACTTGCAACAAATATGATTTAGCTAAATCCCAAAATATCAGATTTTTGGTTAGTATGATTTATCCCCAGTGGGAACTTTTCTTAACAGGCTGGCAATAAATCCAACACTGGTTATAAAAAGATATAAGCATGGAAACAGTCAATTTATCAGCAACACAGCAATTGATTACGTTAACATTTTAGTCAAGTTTCGACTGCCTTTAATAAACTTGAATTTGCTTCCTGGAATAAAGTAAATAAAATTAAAAACTCCAAAGAGCAATAAATTACTATTAAAAAAATGGTTAAATTAATAATTTTCTCAGAATATTACAGGGCAGTTGTGTCGACTCTGACACAGCTGCCAGCAGCAGATAATGAGCAGATCTGTAAGAACATGTTGAGCATTTAATTTCAAATGGGCAAAAATGCAGCTCTAGTTCTGTTTTTTCAACAGTACAAAATCTATTGTGTTTACACAATTAAGAGGCACTCAGAAAGGATTCCTGTGAGCAAAAGACCAGGAAGTCGTATTAACAGACAAGTGCACACAAACATGTCAACAATTTTAAGCTAACTCCCGTTTCTGCTGCACATTTCTTGGAAAGGAGAAAAACATGGAGAGCAATAAGCTACGACCCGACAGCACAGCAGCAACAGGTCCATGTGCAGCTCTGTGGGACACTTCTTTGGGCTTAATATTACCTCCAGGTGACCGCTGAAGGCTGCATGGTGCAGAGCAGTCCGGCCTGCTCGGTCAGATACATTCACATTACTGAGTAGAGGGACCAAGGCTTCGGCACAGCGGACGGCCTTGTTGGCTGCAGCGATGTGAAGCGGCGTCTGCCAGTTCTTGTCTCTGGCATTTACGTCTGCAGAGTGTTTCAGCAAAACCTGGACCGCCCCCTGCAACAACAACTCCTGTTACTGTTCATGTTCTGCCAAACTTCAATATGAAAAGCAGAACATAGAAGCATGCATGACACAGGACCAGAGGACTGTTTGCCTACCTCACAGCAGGAGGCCACAGCCCTGTGCAGGGGAGTCAGCCACTTGTTATCTTTGGCATTTACTCTTGCACCTGCCAGAAGAACAAAGGAGTGTGTCAGCGTATTTGAAGATAACAAGAAAAACAGGAACAAAACATTCATTTGGAATTTTAGTGTCCATTATTTATTATTCTAATAGTATTTACCAAACAGTACTTCATGAAGTTTTTCTAAAGATATAGTTCTCAAAATTAATTTGGTGAGTTTTAGTGTTGTACGGTTTTGGAGGGTTATAATGAATGTATTTGTATTTTTAATAAGGAAATTTATTTCTGGATACACAAAATTCCTGTTTGAATCAATACCATTTCTTGTCAGATGTTCTCTCGTGTATATAAATATAAATAAAATTTTTGTGACTGAAGTATCTTTATTTTTACGATAAATAAACAACCACTAGCCCAGAAACGTAACTTTTATGGTTGATTTTTTTGCCTGTCAATATCCACACTTAAAAAAATTATGTAAAATAATCTTTTCAAACTCCGTCGGGACTCTAAACTGCTTAACTTTGCCTGGATTTTAAAAAGGAATATATTCTAAAATTTGAAAAGGTTTCAAAAGATGAAACAGTTCTGTCTAATTTGAGAAAAAGAAACTCACAATGGACAAGCGACAAGTTTAACTATTTTGGTGCATTGCGCTGCAAAGCATTAGAGCAGGTGATCCATATAGGAAGGCTATAAGTCTTCATCCCAGCTAGCCACGGAATTATTTCAGATTTTTTTTTTTTTGATGTATGTCTTTGGCCCCATCCACACTACTGCGTTTTCGTTTAGAAACAGAGTTAAAACGAAAACTATCTCCGTCCACACTAGCGTTTTCCCTGCGTATTAGAATTGATCTCAATCCACATTAAAACGACTGAAAACGCAGATCACGTGACCATTCTCCAACCATTCCTCAGCTGCTTACAAAGACATCAAAGCCAGTAACGCTTGTAATTCGTTATCCATGTTGCAGTTTCTAACATAATGTATTCCAGGCTGATTTTGTATGTTATCTTCCGGGGACGGGTCATGTGATGGGCGGCTGACGAATCAGGGAAGGATACGCCATGACCGATGACACCCAATCATAGGGCCGAGTGTGATCTGCTGCGTCATCGTTTCTAAAGTCCTCCGTTTTGAGACGTCCACACCAAAACGCCCTCCGGAGTTTCAAAACGAAAAACGGGGTTGGCAGCGTTTCTAAACTTCTCCGTTTTGGGTCTCCGTTTTTGCAGTTTTAGTGTGGATGGGAGGTGCAAACGTAGCAAAAGGTCTCCGTTTTTAAACGAAAACGCAGTAGTGTGGACGGGGCCTTTCTGTCCTTTTTTTTTCCTGTATACTTTGAACAAAGGCCACTGATTGCACAAAAATCATCTTCTTAAACTGACTATTTTCTAAGCAAACATAGGTTAACAAACCTATTAAGAAGAGTTGTACATTTAAGGATGTTCTTCACATCCACACATTAGAGTAAGATGAAACAAGCATCATTATTCTACTGTTAGACTGACCCAGAGTATATTAGCTAAAAAAAAAGCTTTGAAGCCATGGTTACCTTATATTTGAGCAGAGAACCTACCTGAAAGAATCAGTAGCTCTATAATTTCTGCATCTCCAAGATAGGCAGCAGCGTGCAGCGGAGTTCGTTTCTCGTTATCCTGTAATCAGCGGAGAGAGAAACACTGCTACGGTAAATTGAAAACAAAAACAGCTTTTTTTCTGAAAGTGGAAGTCATAAAAAAAGTTTTAAAAAAGACAGATGCACATTGAATAAATTCATTGTTTTATTATCACATTCCTGTCAGTCACAAACAAGTGCAAACCAGCCAGACTATGAATCAAACACCCCTAGGAAAATAGTAACGGTGAGGTGTGCAATAAACTAAGCAGAGCCAGATTATGCAGTGGGAACTGTCAATTCAGACCATATGCTAGTCTGTTTGCGGCAAAAGACAGAAAGTGCTGCATCAGGCCTTTCAAGCACGACAACACAGTACAATGGAGATTCTACGTTCTAGTTTGTTGAGAAGCATTCGGACTATAGCAATATTATAGTGTTGATATAGATGGCGGAGGGGCTTACCTGCACATTCACATCCTCTTTTTTGAATATGAGTGAGCGCACTTCATCTGGGTCCACATTGAAAATGGCTTTCAGCAAAGGAGGCTGTGAAGGAAGAGCGTGAAAATTCATTAATAAATATAACTATAAAAATACACGTTGAATTGTAAGTTCTGTCAAGAGATTAAAATAACTTTTAGACCAATTAATTAATCTATTTTTATTGTTGCCCTTAATTGCTGAGAAAAGTCCTCATCTTGAGTTATTTTAATTTAAATTAATTACATTATTGTGGCAGAACAAATATATAACAGAAATAGTGGCTTTAAGAAGTCATTTATTTTTTTAACAGACTTGAACAGATGAAGTTGTAGTCATATACAATTCTCGGTTTATGAGACTGGTCCCAAGTGCGGCCTCCAACTTCGACTTTGAGTATGCGCTACTCTGGACTCAGTGGGGTAAATATCTTCTCTAAGAGAGTTGAGCTGGAGCTGGATAGGTGGGTTGAGCTGCTGCACATGGACTAGCTGCTCGTTGTGAGCGCTCTGAGGCGGAGAGCAGCACCTCTGCTAAGTGAGAGTAACAAGGATACGTGCTTCACCCAAAAGTCTCCAATAAACCCAGAAAAAGTCCCTAGATTTTTTGCTACTCATTTATTTGAAAAGGAATCATAAGAGAGATCTAAAAACTCATTAAATATAGCAACAAATTCGGCAAGCTGACAACACTGTCTGCAAGTCACCCTCCCCAGCACAAAGGAACCGTCCACTGACGATAAGCAAGCCTACAGACAGCCAATCGATGCCCACTTTAGGGTGTGGTTGACCCCTAACAACTTAAGCACGCGAAGCCCAAAGCATAAAAACAGATTTTATTTAAAAAGGCAACTGCCATGCAGAAGCTACACCCCTGATAATTATATTAGACTACCATTAGAACATCCTAACCATAGAGCAAGCAACATTAGCTGTAAGAGTTAAAACCCCCCAACATTTTAGCTACAACCTTAACACTATATGGGACCTCAGGGTCTATATAATCAAGAATCATGATGTAGAGTCAGCTCATATCTCCTCATTTTACCCAGAAATATACTAAGAGCAGCTCGTAACTGAGCCTGGAATTACAACAAAGTGATTATTCTTTACACTTCAAAGGATCTTCTCAGAAATCCTTAATGCATTTCAAAGAAGGCAGTTCCTAAAAATGTCACCGTCTGTTTGCAAGCAAAAGTAAATTTCATCCCAGAGATGAATATCAGTCTTTAAATGAATGATCCATCTGTGAGATCCAAATTAGAAACAGCTGCCCATCTTCACTTTAACACCAGATATGCTTGACCCCCCCCCCCCAAAAAAAGGCATGCAGCTGATCTGATACACATCCAAACAGAATCACGAGGTTGATTTTTTTGTAAAATCAACCTCTTATGCAGTGTGTAAATCCTAAGTGGATGGTACAGGGACATCTACTTAATATAGTAACAGGCTAATTGTAACAAGGAGTTTTATAGGCATTCAGAAACAACTTCCTCAAAAATAAATTACACATCTCCATGGCCAGATGGAATTTTTGAAACAAAAAATTTTGAAGCTTTTTGTCCGTTACACGCACTCACCCTCTCAGTTTCAGTCACACATCCCTCTGTTGTGTTTTTGCACTCATCTGATTTTGCAATGGTCAAAACCTGCACTCCTGTATATATAAATCCGTTTACCCATTTTTATTTTATGTACTACATTCTTAGAAGTGTTTGGCTTATCTTTGCACAAAGTGCAACAGTTTCCTGACGTTGTGAACCTGTTCATACAGAAATAAAACCTTTCCGATTTTGAAACCTTTACTGAAACTTCCTGCTAGACAGGACTCTCTGCAAACAATCCCAAACTATTAAAAATTTCAAAACCAAAATGTAAAAGAAACTAGATCATTTGGTCTGAAAAGGTGAGAAGAAAACAATGGTTTAAAAGTTTAGATGCAAAGCTGACTTTTTAAAGACCTGCAATGTTGTCCACAATCTTTTTTGGTGTCACCCGTCAGTCTTATTAAGGCGACCTAACTTTAAAACCACAATGGGCAAACTCAGTGTAACATCTGTGAAAAAAAAAAAAAAATCAAACAAGCAAAGGGCTCTACTAGAAAAAGGGCTGCCACGATTTTACTTGTTCTCATGATTTTACTTGTTGACAATGTTGACAAGTAAAACTGTCAATAAAAAATGTAGCAGTAAACATGATCGTTTATTTTCTTGAAAGCTTTATGTTTCTCTTAAAAATGGTCAATGTCCCTTTACCTGCTCTGTCTGCCTTTCTGCCCCTCATGCATATGCGCAGTTGTGGCAATCGGTCTCAGCTGCATTGTCACAAGAAACGGTATCGGCAGTGAGCCGACAATGTAGCTCTAAAATACCGGAGTTTTATTAAATAAAAAGAGGAGCATTTGTAATGCAAAATTCACAAAGTAGAGTTGCTTCCCACAACAGTACAGCAAAGTTATTTGAGCTTCTTAAAGGGAAGCCTGCTGTGGCTGATGACAAACACAGACAGTAGCCTCTGTGAGCTAGTTAGCTGCTAACATTAGCATCAACAGTAGAGCGATTTTTTCTTTTCTACCCAACATGTTGGGCTTTTTACCTTCTCTTCTAGGTATCCAGAGGTATTCATAGATTGATGAAAATATCCAGACTCTCTCATATGATGTCCACTTCAGCCCGAGCTGCTGCTTAGAGGTTGGTTCTGATCATTTCATAAACAGAACAGAGCGCAGCAGCCGTTGCTTACAGGACATCAAGGCGCAGGTGTCGCAAAAAAACAAAACAAAAAAAACGCTGCTTATTATTCTTGTTAGTTCATTAAATTACGTATTTTTCAGAATGTGAAGTTTACTCTGACTTTAGATGTTAAATGGCTGTGGGCAGGAAGGATCTTTCTGTAAGGATCATTCAGTAGTTTTGATGAAGTTATTGGCTGAAGAGGCTGTTGTTTAACTTGATAGCTCCAACATATCAGTGTTGATATTAATTTCGCTATGCTTAGCACACGTTATGCATCTGCTTTAACACTAATGTTTTTTTTAATTTTTATATACAGTTCATAAATATTAAAAGAGCCATTATCTTTAAAAATCACTATTTTAGATACTACACAACCCTCAAGGTAACACGCAAATATTAGAGCAGCTGCTCCTGCAATAACATGCATTTTAAATGTGATCCGATTAGTTGACTAATCGGCAAAATAATTTGTGATTAGTCAATTATTAAAATAATCGTTTGTGGCAGCCCTAACTAGAACCAATAACTAAATTACTAGGTAATATCAGATATTTATATTTCTATAAAAATCAGAATAGCCAAATGTGTAACATTTTACACGGCACACCCTTCCAAACATTTTTTCTATGTACATTTTCTCTATGTAAATTTACCGATACCGAAATGTATGACTGTTACCGACGTCATTTTGCCTGTGCCGGTAAATTAGGTATGAAAAAAAAAATAAAAATAAATAAATGTGAGCAGGGAAGCGCTGCTAATGAAGCTGATGTGTAGCTCTATTTAGCAAGACTTTAGACTCGTCTACTTACTTTTTTTTCTCAGAAAAATGCGACAAGCAACAAATAAAGTGACTTTTTATGGTGTATGTTTGTTACTGCAGCAACAGAGTTGCAGAGCGTTTCTAGCCCAATAGCTCCGCCCGCACAGGTCCGGCTCAGGCGGAGCAGATTCACCCCGCCGTGTTGCTGCTTGAAGCCGCCGCCTATTAACACCTGTGCTCCAATGTAAAATATTTTCTAAAATAAACAACTGCACACTAAAACAGTGCAGTGCAGTGCAGCCCTGTGTTGGTTATCCCTAATTTGAATTAATTTATTCATTTAATGTTTCTCTTTTTTAATGTGTAATTTAAGATTTTTTTTTGGTGATCATTTAAAAAAATCGTTATACATTATTGTTGTGGAATGTTATTTTGTAAAATGAATAAATACTGTTAAATTCTAGTTAAAATTCAAGTATTTAAAAGTATTTAATTTTCTTTTTTAGGCCTGTTTGAATGTCTCCCTAATTCTGAGGTCTCAAGGTTGGCAAGTATGCTTTTAACACACAATCACAGATTAAAAAGTGCTATAAAACATTTTATTCTGAATACAATAGTTTCATAGTGATGATGTTACTGTAGGTCCCGACCCTTGGCAAACAAGCGATTGCGCAATCTTTAAAAAGTTAACTATAGTCACAAGCGTGCGGTAACCCCACCACCACACATTGCTTTCAAATCTGTGGGAAACACTGTAAAATCACAGATTTTAATCATCCCCTGTAAGGTCCTCACCTCATCTGCTCTGTGTGATCACTTCTGAGTTTAAACTGGACTCTCAAGAAATACAGAAAGGACTGGGAATCAAACACTGAAGTAAAAGGCTGTTTGAAGCCGTTCAAGAAGCCATAATATTTTAAAGAAGATAACGCTAGTTTGGCCACTACCAAACAATTAATACAGAAAAGGACATGATTTAAAAAAATAAAAATAAAAAATGTGATAAATATGCCTCTGAAGCATCTATTTCTGTGCACAAACCTGCAGCCATGAGCCAATTCAGTCTCCCATACATCCAGAACAATGCTGCATGCAGAATTACATTAATTCATGTAGACATACTCCCTCGATTAGCTCACCAGGCTGCCCAGCCAGTCAATTATCTAGAGTGCACCCATGTAGTTTGGAAGAGGTCATGCAGAAAACACGTCTTTTAGTATGTATGGCAGAACTTGAGCAGTTCCCTACAACTTGAACTAGCCAACCCTGAACCCGGCTCATCTTTTTGTACTTTCACATAGTGACGTACAATCACAATATATAGTCTTAATAAGCAGGTTGTTAGAGATACAAACATACCCCAGTCAGTGTGATGTACAGCATTGTAGGGCTTGACGATAGTTCAATTAGTGATGCCACGATAGCACTTATTTCCAAAGCGATACGATACCAGAGTACTTGCTGATTTCGAGCACCAATGCCGATACTTCTATCACTCAAACAAATGCAATGATTTTGAAGACAGGTTTTATTTTCTTCTATGCTTGTTACAACAAATTATGGTGAATTACATAACAAAAATTTCTAGTGAATAATAAACATTTTCCGTGAAACTAGAACAGCATCAGCCCAATCCAATTATCGGAAAACCCCCAAATAACACAAAATAATATACAGGTATGCATATTTGTGTATGAAAGTGTACATGTTTTAAATCCGACTGGGCATATGTAGCTTCAGTGTAAAGTGGTTAGTATAACTACAACAGCTGTATAAATTATCCCACCTTCTATTCGCAGAGTCCGGTTGAAACGTGACATAATGTGTAAAAGTTCATAGGGTAAGTTAACTTTTGCAAGGCACCGTAGCAGTTTTAGGAAACCCTTTAGAGGGTTAACAAGGTCGAAAGTAAAAATGTTTTCCTTTCGTCAAAAATAGAAATCGTCAAACCAGTACACGATGAAAGGTGAGGAATTTGAGTTTAGTTTCCTTTTCGATTAATCTGGTTAAACAACAAGAGTGGTACGTATTGCACAAATTAAAGGAAAAAAAATCTATCTATGCAATATCTAATAATGAGGTTCATCAATGTGTCCCTGGTAAATAAGTAAATAAATTCAGGGGGGGGGGGGGGGGGGCACAGCTGCCAAGCTTTTAGTTGTGTTGCCCTATTTATTTGTAAACCCACCACACAGAAAAGAAAAGACCTGCGATCAGCTTTTTATGGTTCTCCAGTCCCAGACGAGTACTGTGGGAAATGTTCTACGCGGGTCTCTAGCTGCTCGCCTGTGTGTGCAACTCCTCTCCTCACGTAGAAGCCAAGCCACTTAATACCATCACCATGGAGACAGCTCACTAGCAACTCCACTGGCTAACAGGAGCCCCAGCCACACGACCATTCAAGCACGCAGACAATAAAGGACACATGCACGTACATATGTGACAAGAATAGTACGCGTGTGCAAAAACAAATCCTTCATCTGCAACAGAGACGGCTATTCTCGCTTTCAGAAGGAGGTGTCGAGTGTTAAACATAGCAGATAGGGGCCTATATCTGGTTCCACTAAAATACCAGACATAACATGAAAATTATAAGCATCAAGTAAAGCGATAAACTGAATTAGAGACATTCATGTAGCAGAAGTCAGTAAGTGGCTCAAGAAAGATTAATGCGCATACACACCGGAGGTCTTTCAGCGAAAGTAGTAAATACAACTTAATTTGAATGAAATAAATAAATACAAAATAATCAAGCTGACAAATTTCCGCTCTTGTTGCCCCATAATAATCAGATTTTCATTGCATTAAAAATTACAACTTATACGCCTTGCAGTCGAAAGTTAGAAAAATGCTTTAATCTATTGTACAGTTCTGGTCCCCACAGAAATAAGTAGTGCAGCCAATGTTACCAAAGTGTATATAATATCACAGTTGCAACAGTCAACAGATCGCTTTAGTTCTAATGGCAGACATCTCACACATCTAAACAGGGATTTAATTCCTGTACATTCACTTTCAACAACCACTTAAGCTACTTTGGTTGGTGTTTCTTCCCAATATCCTAAATAATCACCTCCTTTAGAGTGGCCATCATTTAACGTCGGCTCGGACTAATTGCTGGGGGAACACTGTATGGTTAGCTGGCTTTAACTTCGTAAAAGCTAATCTTTTACTGATGCTAACAACAGGTTTTACATCTGATACACCAGGCTACAGCTTAAATGACTAATTTCCTTCCAATTCTCCTAAATGTGGTTTCTTGCTTTAGGAAATGCGTTTAAAACGCTTCCGTTTCAGAGACTAGCCCCGAAATACATTCCGTTGGCGAATGCAGAAATTGGGAGAAGCTAAGCTAACATTAGCCAATTTTGACATAAGGCTGACTTACCTGGTCTCGAATTTTGAGAACCACCATATTTCTGTGATTTTAAGTGTTCTCATGTAGATTCATAAAGAAACGTTGGCCAATTCTCCTTCGTTGTTCGGACTGAGGCCTAACTGGACTCTAGCTTAGCCCCTGCGTTAGCTTCCTATGCTGATGGCATGAAACCAGACAGGCAGCGGAAACTCCATAACATTGCCGCCACCATATTTCACCCCTCAAAAAGACAGTGTGCAATTGGCTAACTGAGCGCAACGTCTCAGTAAGAAACGTCATGGTTGGTTGTTGCTATCAGTAGTGTTTGACAGACGCAACATTATAGTTGCGCTTGTTGGGACGCTTATGGGTGTTCAGTAAGAAAACATTTTCAATGTTTTCAACATTAAACCCTTTTTAAATGATATTACGTAAAAAGAGCCAATTTTAATTTTTTTTTGAAATTTCTACGGTCAGTGAAGTCGTAACAGCAACGCGCATTTCTTATTACTCACACAAGAGTGACTCATCCTTGAGTTTCACAAGTGTAAAACTCAAAATACTAGAAAATGTGTTAAGCTATTTGAAATTATTGCTGACTGGAAAGGTTTACCTCTTAAAAGCATATATAAACATTTTAAGCTAAACATGACCAGAGCTTTAAGTTATATATACAATATTGAATAGGCAGGGAAAGTTGAATGTCCTATAATTGAGCACTAAATGGGTTTTTTTCAATGACATGCATTTTCACATTTGAGGAAATCTCGCCCTCTAGTGGCCCACTCTAACTATGATCAATATTTTGAAGTAAAATTTTCTTCAATACAATACAATACTACAATAATATTGTAGAGTATTATACAATACAGTACAATACTCTACAATAATTTCTTATTTCAACTGGTGTTTTGATAGGTATTCAGAGTTAATCCTGTCATAAATTACAATTTGTACTGACCAAAAACAAGCTGATAGGGTATCAGGTGCTCTTTGTGTTGCAATGGATGTTATCTGAGAGCTCCACAATATGTTGCATAATGGTCCAGAATGTCAGGGTGTCTGATTCAGTAAATCACTCTGGTAAATCTGGATTGTTGCAGCTACAGCAGCAGTAAATACAAAGTGTGTGATTATATGTACCCAATGAAAACACAACAGAGAATTCTGTATCACCCACAGTATTCAGCAGCCTCAACTGCAATCTATAATATTTGAACATAACAGTGATTTAATGAAAACAAATAAGCATGCATCATATCTGCATATTACATTTGAGGTGTAATTAGAAGAATATAATAGAAATATCCTTTATTAGGGATGCACCGATACTGGTATTGGGTATCGGCCCTGATACCGTCTAATGTACTAGTATTGGTATGGGCTAAAGTTAACAGATACCATGAACCAATACTTAAAATGTATAAACTCTGCAATAATTTGACAGAAAATGATTTATTTTTCATTTGAAAATTATGTTTTGAGGTCATTTTTTAAATATTTTAGTTTTTAACTAATTAGCCATTTTCAGTTATAACAAGCAGAGAAGAAAATAAAACCTGCCTTCCAATTCATTGCACTTTTTTACTGTGGTGGAAGTATCAGCATTGGTACTCGGTATCGGTAAGTACTCTGATCCAAGTATCGGTATGGTATTGGTTTTAGAAAAAGTGGTATCGTAGCATCCCTATCCTTTATTATCTCCATGGAAGGGGAATTAAGGTTTAACAGCAAGTGACAGGCAATTGAAGCATATTCACACAAGAGGAAACGTCCCAGGGAACGCAACAGTCTGTCACTGAAGGACCCCTCCAATTTAGCAACAGCTTTGTGCATTCATTTTATGTAGACCTTTGGATCTTTCACAATTCAAGTCTGTCTCCAGCAAATTTATTCGCATCCCTGGAGATGTTCCACACTTCATCAAAGTAAAACCATAACCTTAGGCAAATGTAATTGGGATTTCACGAGGTAAACCAAAACAAAGTATGACATAAATACAATCCAGTACAGCCAGCTTCCCTCAGAATTCACCTGCCTAGTATATAAATTATTCATGTGTGTAATTTAATCTAAGTATAAATGCAGATGCTTCTGTGAATTCATCATGAAGAACAATAAACACACCAGACGGGTCAGGGATAAAGAAGTTAAGATGTGGAACTAAGTATTTGGCAATCTGTTATAATTTTTAAATCCCAATCAAATTGAAGGTTATAGTAACAACACAGCAAATTATAGAAAACGCCCAGTGGTATGCATCATTTTGCAAGAATTTATATTTAAGTGCTACATTTAAAAGTGCATCAGCAACTGATTGCTATTTAATAGACATATATATAAAAAAATATATATAAAGCATATTTGCATAGAAATATAGTGATTAACGGGCTTGAGAAAGAATGCGGAATATGTTCACCAGTTTTCTCGGGTGGTCTCATATTTCAGCGTGATAGATATATAAGAAAAAAGGGGAGGGGCGGAGTATTGTTCATTGGAGCTATGCGGATAACGTTGCTTACACACTGGTCACCTTTGCTGGAGGTAATCTGCCTTGATCTGTCTCTAAATCCCACAAAAGCTACTGCAACCATGACAGAAATTCTTTCTCACCAGGGGCGGGTGTGATGGAGCTGTGTTCCCGCAAATTAAATTAGGAGGAGGAGGAACAGGGGAGCAAAAAGGCATAAATGAAGAAAACAGATGCAGACGCACATACCTTTAGTCTTTCCAGCCCTGCTTTAAAACCTGCACTCTGACCCTGTGTTTTTCACCGATCTCCAGTTTACAGGTCTAAGTGTGTGAAAGAGGGAGGCAATAGGAGCAGTGTGTGAGAGGGGGTTAGGGTAAAATAACAAAATAAGCCTAGATGAGGACAAAAATAAAGTTTTAAAGTTTTGTTGTTTATGTTTGCACATATCTAAGGCCTAAAACGCTCACAGAACACCCTGCTGAAAAATGGTCCAGTCCTTTGTTTCCAGATAACAGCTGTGAAGTCTTGAAGAGACAGCCACACAGATGTGCATGAAGGACAGTGCCTTGTGATGTTTCAGTGTTTGGCTCTCGCAGACGTCTGTCAGGATGAGAGATAGAACACAGCTGGACAGTCAGGATCCTGAGATGAAAGTGGTGTCACTTGCCATGTCAGTCCCAGCTGCTGTGGGATGGTACAAAGGCAGGGAGATTTTGGGCTATAGAGGTTTCCCATCACTCTTCCATGAAAATGATGTAGAGCAAGACATTGCGTAATTAATAAGTCCTTGGTTTGTTGGAAAGGCAGGTGTTAAATAAAATAAATCAATTTTGGACAAATTTAATACACTCTTCTCTTTAGCACACCTCACAGGTTTGTCCTATACTTAGACATGAGGTCTAAGATGTCCATTAAAGTAGGGTGATTTTGTGTCTGGTGACACATTCCTGTCTTGATATGATCTAGTGGTGACCCATCTTCACCAATTTCAGAATTCAAATCTTCACGTATATGAAGTGTTTCCTATTGTCATGCGCTCCACTGAGGTTCTTACTGCCTTTCAAAGATTAACAGGCGCAGCTCAGTACTTTCACCGTACAGCGAGCATAATGGGCATTTCCACTTTCATACTTTGCTTCATGTCAAGGACTCCTGGAATGTCCATTTGGTAATAGCTCAACCTCATCTGACCAAAGCACACAATTCTGATTAACGTCTCCCGATCTTGCAGCAAATTCCACATCTTTACATCTATGATGGTAGATTTTTTTTTTTCGAAATGCCTCCCCCGACAACAACCAGCATGCATTTATCCTTATTTGTATTAAGTGATTGTGCAAAGGGAGGTGAGGAAAGACAAAGTATTTTACTTATATAACACAAATAATATATAGCTGCAAATAATTGTCCTCTGAGTTGTTGTATTTATGTATTTTTTAAAACAGTTTTTTTTCCACTGTGCTACTTAGATTAAAGGTAAGATTTTTCAAAAATACCTTGGGTGAGATTATGCTATGGCAATAAAATAATAATTCCCTGTGAGGCTTTTTGTAAATCTGTACAAGTGGGGCACTGACAGAAAAACATTTTTATTTTAGTTGACCTTGGTCACCTGCTTGTTAGTGTGGCGTTCCTGCCTTGGAGGAAGATGGATATACACTCAATAATCATGCGGATAAAAAAGACTGCATCCTGTGTTTTCCTGGAAAGACTGACCTATTTAACTAGAGGACAAGAAGAACAAATTGAGGACATTTGGTGGGCTTTCTTAAATGTCAGAAGAACCCACAGTAGTACGGTGATGTTATGATACTGTGTTGCTGCTTTTTTTTTCCAAATGAGTTTTAAAAATGATTTCAGATGATTATATTAAATCAAATTTGAAACAAAAAAAAATGCATGTCTAAAGAATCCCGTTGTATTTAATTATTATGTTTTTGTATTTCATACTGGGATGATCTGTATGGAGACAAGTAAAATATAGAAAAAAATAAAATCTTAAAACCCAAATAGATAACGCATGCATAGTTTGAAAAGGTATAAAGCTGAAGCATCATCTCACAGTTGCCTTCACTTCTTCAAAGTCCCCATTTATTTTTCTCATCATAAAATGAAATAAGCCCCTGTCAAATAAAAAACTAAAGTAACAAAAAATTCATTAAAAAATTGTACGATTGGAAAATACTCTAACTCAAATGAAAGAGCACTTTAACCTCTGAGCGTCAACAGATGCTCCAATTCTTGATTCTTGCTTGATATTTTAAAACCTTTATTTTTACAAAATCATACAGATGTATACTTATTGTAATATTTTATTTAATAAACAAATTGAAAATTGATATTATATATTATTTGACCTCAAAATTCAAACTATCTGTACATTCACAAGTCTAACTGAAACAGTGTTCCATAAAATTAATTCTAATTGATGGCTTTAAATATTTACAGACAATATCATCTATTAACCAACAGTGTTTCAAAAAATTTCATAAGGAAGTATAAGATAACAATAAATAATCATGTATGCTGAGGTGATTGATCAAGCATTCTCAAAAGCACCAGATGACAATTATACGACCATTAGATGGCACTGTTTCCGTTTCGATAGTATTTTGGCGACAATGCTATTTTTAGAAGGTACGTCACTGCAGCTGTTCATATTTTGGACTTCAGGTTATGCAACAAAAGCAAACAATAGACTCGTAACAATTAGATCAGTACTGTTTCTATCGAAATAAAGTGTCATAAGCAGCATCTTCTAGTGTAACTGTATGGTTATATAACCAAGAAAAGTTTGCAATATAATTTATAGTTCCTATTTACAACGTTCACAAATATAGTGCAAGAGAAATGTGGGCTAAGTAAAAGTTATTGAAGGACGGAGAGAGGTTGAGGAGGACGGGGTGATGAAGACAACTCTGGCTCAACAAACCTGTGATTTTATAACTGACGTCCAGGGGATGCTATTTATAGCTCCGTCCTCCTCATCCTGCGCTTCCAACAATCATCACATCCAGCACTCCTCAAGGTAGACCGTCAACACGCAATGCTTTCATGTTTAATCTGGCGACAAATTCGAAGCGACAGGTGTGTTCAAAGTGTGCTCACAAAAACACTGGTAGGCCTATTTTTTCTACAGTTAAAGTTGGTTAGTATGTGACCTGTTGCTTCTATTATAGCAACCTGTTTGCTCTTCTACTGTTATAGTTTCAAACAGAGTGGAGTATACGTAACTATTATTATTATTATTATTATTATTATTATTATTATTATTATTATTATTATTATTATTATTATTATTATTATTATTATTATTATTATCGCTTTCTGCGGTCGAACAGTTGGTCGCTTCACTCTGCAGTGTGAGTCCGCCAGAGAAAGTGGACCGGATCTATCTCTATTAGACCTTCACTGTTCGTGACATCTCTCCCACACCCGTAAAACAGGACGTGTCTTTTCTCCGAATATTTATTTGCCTCATCATCTCTGGTTTTACAGACTACTAATGGATGGGGGCTATTGCTGTGCGGGCACTCTGATCTATAAATAGACCTGCTTGCGAACGTATGATCTCATCAGTGGGGAAGCGAGGCGTGAGAGTGCTTATTGGAAAGATTGGCAATTAGCTTGGATGCATCACCCAGTTGTTTAAAAAACCGCAATGACTGATACAAAACTATTTATAGTGGTGCCAATCAATTTTTTATGTGTTTTTTTTTTGTTTTGTTTTTTTACAATCCCCCCTTTGTTTATTAAACTTATTCACTTTTTGTTCCTGCATAAATGTGCAGTGGATGGAGTTTTTTACCATTTGTACAGTTGAAAATTTAACTTAACTGTAACTGCAATTTACATTTGTTTTTAACCCCCTATACTCTGATCATCTTAAATAAAATATGGTGCAACAAACTACTTTCAGAAGTCACCGAATTAGTCAGCATAGACTACCGGTTTCAATTTAAATTCACAATTGATACAGTTGTTTTGTGAAGGCTCCAGTGGTATATTTGGGAACTTCAGTGGACAAACAGCAACGCAAAGACCAAGGAACACACCAGACAGTTTTGGATTTTAGTGGTGGGGAAAGAAAATGGCATAACTGCAGGTCTACCAAGAGATGAGGTACCGTATACACCAAAACTGACAGGCAGGGCAGGGAGAGTAGAAATGCTGCCAGGATGACCATGTTGGCTTTGGAGAAGCTACACATATATTTAGAACTCAGGTGAAATACTCTGTTAAAAGAACAATAAGAAGTCTTGATCTTCACAAATGAGAAGTTTATAGAGGAATGGCAACAATGGAAAAAGTCGTGCAGGTTACCATAACCCATGTAGAGGACACAGCAAACATGTGGCAGAAGTTGCTTTGGTTAAATCATGCTAAAATTGGAACTTTCTACCCACCCGCAAAAGGCTCTGAACACACACTGAAACGTGATGGTAGTGATGGATCTAAGTGCAGCGTAATCATGGAAGAAAATATGTCAGATGCTGAAAAAAAAAGAGAGAATGGCTAAAAAGTTCTGACTCAGGTAATTACGTCATGCTGAGGAGGCATTTCACCCATTTGATTCAGGTGTTTTGAACCAGAGGCACATCTAAAAGTTAGATAATAACGTTGAAAGATTTAATTCTGTAGGTCTGCCAAATTGATTTAACTCAATTATACAGATGAATGTTATCTATACAGCAATATGTAATTTAAAAAGAAAGAAAACGATTGACATAAGAAATAAATAAAAAAATGATATGAGAAAACCCATAAGATTTTGAAACGGTAATAGTAGTAGTAGGCTACAAAGTAGATAAGGCTGAGGACTGAATACAAATGCACACCACACGTTTGAGATATTAAAAACCACAGATCACTTTAATTTCTCTGAACAGTTATGCAATACATTGTGTTGATCTATCACATAAAAATGGATAATCATAAAATTTACTCTCCATCCCATCAAAAGTGAGACTTCCTTTCTACAGATGCTCGCAAAAGTATTTCTTATCCAGTACGGATGAGAGGGGGAAGCCATCATCAGTTCTAGAGGTCTTGATCAAAACAATTTCTAAAGATCATACATAAATAAATAATAATAATTTACATTACTTGCATCAGTCAGTTAAATGTATTAGATATTACCTTGTTGATGCTAAAATTTCTTTTTTTTGTTTTAAATTATGTTGGATTACCCTGAACAAATGGGCCTAAAAACTCTTTTTGACACACTCTTGTAATAAAAAGGCTAAAGAAGAGTTCAAAAAAGTTTCTTTGTTAAGTGTTTCTGTTATGTGTAGACATATTTGTACACATTTTCTGCCTTAAAAAACCTTTTTATACCTGAATAATTAACCAAACTGAGATAAATATTCTTTTAAAAAATTGGCCAATACTTATTTTCAAGATCTTAGAATTGTAAAGCTAATTAAAAGAAAAGTACGAAGAAATCAGCATTTATCAATGGTGTTTCCACAGTACTATAATGCTTTAAACAAGAAATAAAAAAGATGAATTTTATTCTGGAATCTAAATACATTAATGACTTTAAATGTGGCAATGAATTTCGCAGTACAACGTTTTGACATATTCCTGTTTTGATGGACACTGTCATGTCAGAAAAAACGTTTCAGACAAATGCATCTCGTTTTAAAATGACAGCTGTATATTGGCACCTGGTAATAAGTGTTCTTTCCACAGGTTTCATGCCTTGACAGCTTTTCAGTCTTCTCCGAACAGTCATAGGAAAACCCATAAATCCAAGACTTAACAGTGTACATTTTATTTAGACAGCCACAGTGGAAAAACACAGCTAATTCTTGACATGAAGGCTTTTCACTGCAGTTTTAACAAATGACCCTCCAGCCATCTTTGCATTTCAGAATATTTCTGATATTCTTACATTAGCCTTTTACATTAGGCTTGTTCTTGGCAGGTTGTGGCTCACAGATGTCTACACTGTTCAGATGGCTTGAGGGGGCAGGTACCATCTGAGCTGTGTCATGAAGAGAAAGTCATTTTATCAGCACCTTACACTCAGCCTGACACATAATTTCATAGTACCAAGGAATGTGTTAATGAGACAAAATGTTTTCGATAGAACAAATTTTGGCAGGCATCTGTGAATTATTCACAGGTCCTGATAAGTCTATTGAACTGGTGAGAAGTGTTCGCAGAGCCAGCATGCTGCATGATATCCCTGCTGTCTCATACTTGTCAGCTATAGCGGGTTGATATTGTTGTCTCAATTTTGGAGTTTGCAATATTTCTAAGGATCCTGTGAAAACCATGCAAGAAAAACCAGTCAGCTCCAAAGATGACATAAAAAGTGGGACTTTGTAAAGATATTACATATTTTCACAAATTTTGTAATGAAAAAGGTAAAAAAATAAATTCAATTCAGTCTATTTAGTGCCAATTCACAACAGATGTAATCTCAAGGCACTTTAAAAGAAAACCCTAATCTATCCCTAGCGACAGCGGAGAGGAAAAACTAATGTTTAAAAAAAAAAAAAAACCTCCAGCAGAGCCTGGCTCAGTACAAGCAGTCATCTGCTGCGACTGTCTGGGGGTTAACTCCTCTGTTCTTGCTTTTGACTTTAAAGGCAGCCAACAGCCTAATTAGGTCTGAAATTACTGTTCCAAGTAGAGCTGCTAAACATGAGGAATAGTGCTGTTGTGATATTATTGTTAAAATAAAAACACAAACAGTTTTCTTATTACAAGTTCCTTCTTATTAAAATCAATCAATCAACCAACCAACCAACCAATCAATCAATCAATCAATCAATCAATCAATCAATCAATCAATCAATCAATCAATCAATCAATCAATCAATCAACCAATCAATCAATCAAGCAATCAATCAAACTTTATTTATTAAGCTCTTTTTAAACTAAAATAATGCAATTCTCAAAGTGCTTTCCAATGTTAAATTTCACATTTCAAAAATTTAAAATTGACCCCACATACACCCCCACCAACAAATTTGAACATGAACACATGAACCCCCCAATGCCCAATCCAACCCCCATTTGCAAACTCAGTAGCAACATTAAAAAGACAATAAAATACACAGTAAAAAGGACAACGGGCGAAGTACATATGAGCCAGGTTAGGTCTGGAAAAAGCATCAAGGGAGCCATCTGCAGTGGTAGCAGCAGATGACCAATGACAGCCAAGGCACTGACCCAGGACAGCCACCTCTGAGACCGTCACCTCTACCCAAGCAGTACCAGGGAGCACCCAGGCAGCCAAAGCCGACCACCAAACCGAGGCAGAGGGCTCCCACAGAGGAAACACTGGAAAAAGATTTAAATAACAGGTTGCAATGCAAATAACAGGGAATGAACATATAAATAAAAAGTGTAATGCTGACAATATATTAACAAGTAAAGTATGCAGAGCAATTGAACAGAAAATAAATATGTATCAATTAAAAGCTAGGTTAAAGAAGTGAGTCTTGAGCCGGCTCTTAAAAAAATATGAACATTCTCTCTGGCCCTGAGGTCCTCTCGCAGCCTGTTCCAGAGGTGAGGGCCATAATTCTGGAAAGATGCCTCACCACGAGTGTGTGTCCTGACTTAGGTATGACAAGTGGATGGCTGCTCAAGATCATTAAGACACTTAAAAACCATTAAAAGAACCTTAAAATCGATCCTACAACATAAAGGGAGCCAATGCAGTGATTGTAAGACCGGCGTAATGTGCTCCCACCTCCTGGTCTTCGAAAGGTGCTGCTGAATTTTGTAGGAGACAATAATAATAATTATAATATTAATATCTCTACCCTCTAAAATCTAAGGAGGGCATTAACCTTAGTGGCACTGAAAGTTTATTCAGTTTACCAAATGTTTTATTTGCATGCCAAATTTACATACCTTTTGACATATAATGGAACATTCTGAACCTCCATATGATTACAGCATTCGTTTAAAACTCATGGTAAAAATGTGTATTACAGCCTTTATAAAATCTTTTTTTTTAATTCAGTGGAATTATCTTCCTTAGTATGGAGAAAAATCAAGTTTTTAATTTAAGTAAATTAATTCAGTGGGGAAAAGAATTCTACATTAGGAAATTATTGTTTTTATGAAAACATCAGCGCCTCCTTTATTGATACCCCTTCTCTTTAAATTCTAAACAACTCGTTTCTTTCCATTTGGATGTTTTTGGTTTTAAAATCTTTCCATGATTCACTGGATGCTGACAGAAATGATTCACATCTTGGCCAGAGGCAATTTGTTATTTTTGTAATTTCCAAACAATTCAGTAAGCTTTGATACATTTTACATGGCACTCTTAAAATAAAAGCTATCATTTTGTGCCTCTTCTCTATTTGATAAATGAATAACAGCAACAATTTCTCCGGTGAGTTCAGTTTTAGTACAAATACTAAGACAAAAACTAAGACATGCGATTTTCTCTCTTAAACATACGTAGTCATCCACTATCTACTTTGTGCTGGCCCTCCTTGTTGACACCCTTGAACTTCTTCCATTATGTTCTTTATGTGCTCCAGGGTCTATTATTGGCTTGGCCTATAAGTGTTTTCTGTTTCAAAACAAGATGAATCCCCAACATGGCATTAGGTTTCCAGGCAACAGTACATACTCTGCTGCTTGGGTATAATTTTCTTTGTATAGCTATGATGTTTAATAGTAAGTGACTGCATGGCACTCTTCCAAATTTAACCACAGCTCACAGAGCCTGTGGAGCTTGATGTATGTCAGGAGGCGTGGAGGCTACGAGCTATATTTGGCTGCTGTGTTCCTTTCAAAGAGATGACTTCTAGGTCTGGACTTGACATTTCTTTTAGGCTGGAAAAAATGGGTTTGGGTCAGTGAGTTTTTTGTGGAAGGTGGAGGGGGACTGGAGGGTGAGGGGTTTCTGTTGATGCCCAGAGGACAGCAGTGGTCTATGTTCAGCTGTGTATCATTGTTTGAGCCTTGCATTTTGCTGTACCAGAAGTGACCAAGAGTTTGTTTTATGTGACTTATGTAGCACCTCAAGGCAGTTTACAACAGTGTTATACTCATTATACTAATTATAATTCCATAAACTTTTGTAAGAGGTTAAAACTAATGGAATACTTAAATAAAGAAAGGTAATTTTGAATATCAAAAGTATTGACCGACCATGAACTTTTTCACATTTTGTCATTTTTCAACCCAATCTTTCATGTGTTTTATTGATCATTTATTTTATACTTTAAAAAAACAGTGCACAATTGTCGAAGTATAAGAAAAATAACACATAGTTTTTAGTTGTTTTTTTTTACCCATACAAACATGAAAAGTGTGGAGTACATTAGGCCCCTTGACTCTGATACTCCTATATATAATCCTGTCCATCCTATTGCCTTCAGAAAGTCGGCTTATGAGTTGATAAATGACACCTGCAAATTCATCTTAGCATAAAATAATCAGTTATCAGAGAGGCAGCCAAGAGCCTCACAGAAACTCTAAAGGGTTGCACAGCTAAGAAGAGAAAATCTGTTTACAGGACAACTATTAGTTTCGCACTCCACAGTTCTGGTCTTTGTTAAAGAGAGACGAGAAAAGAGCTATTGTGGAAACAACAGCCATGAATTTATGTTACTAGTTTCTTCACAAGCCATGCAGGGTATACACAATAAATTTGTGATGAATTTGCTCTGATCAGAAGAGACCAAAATGTAACTTTTTGTGCTGCATGTGAAAGAATGTGTGGTTGCCTCAAAATTATCTATGCACATTAATTCGAACATAAAATTTTACATGGTAAAAAATATGGTGGCAACATTATGCTGTGGGCCTGCTTTTTTTCTGTAGGTACTTGGAAGCTGGTTAGACTTGATAGAAAGATTGATGGAGGATGTAAAATACTCTGGGCCCTGAGGTTTACTAGGCAGCAAAACAACAACTTTAAACACATAGCCAGAGCTAAAATGTAATGGTTTGGGAAAGAAATACAGTCACTTGTAATTTTGGAAACCATTTGACATTTTGTCCTAATTTTACAGTCACCATATGCGCTATGTTTTTTTTTTCTTCAATAAAATCATAATAAATAACACCAAATTTTGTGGTCACAACATGACTAATTGTGACAATTCTGTAAAGAATATTAATGCATGTGACATGCATTGCACATAATAACTACAATAATTCTGAGGAGGTCCAAACCTCCTACATGGCACTGTTCTCACAGTTGTCTAATAGTCACAAATCCTTTGCCTTATCAGATCTTTTTTATAACAATACTTCTTCACTGATATTTTAAAGAATTTCCTTAAGTCATGGTTTTCATTAGGCTTCCCTGTGTGTGCCGTATCTTTTTAGGGGTTAAACAGAATCCTGTGGAGTGTAGTTCTGGGCTTCAGTTTGACATGTAGTCCTAAAAATGAAACACAGACTCTTGTTCACACCTTTATTTATTTAGCTGCTCTTGGCTGGAGCTCCTGCTAAACGCCATGAGTGTTGCTGTTCAGCAGACACTGTGCAGAAGAACCTGTGTGCAGCCAAGGTGCAGAAAATCTAACTTAGATATGTTTTTCCTCTCTTTGTGGTTTCACTCTTATTTGCATTTACCAAATATATTCAGTGCATCTGCATTTCAGGACATTGAGCTCTCATGAACTGCAAAAAAGGGTGATTGGTCTTGGATTGGTGGTGAATCGTGTGGGTATGTAGGTGTATGTGTGAGGAATATTTTAGACAGTGAAGCGGAGAATTGTGGCTTAAGGGAAAGCATCTGGGTGCTTTTGCAGCTGAGACACAGAAACCTTGGTGGGTTTTTATTCTGGTGTTCTCACTGTTGTTCATCCAACCTCACTGTAGACCTCTAGTCTCTCTAGGGGGACCCCACTTGTGTTTGTTTTCACTCCCTCTCCAAACTGAGTTGGGAGGATGAATCATTCAAGTCTTTGGGAAGACTTGTGTAAATGAAAAATACGGATTCTAAGGCTTCAATCCCAAGTATTTAGAATCTAACATAATAGAATAATCCTTTGTTGTCCACAGAAGGGAAATTCAAATATATTACAATTATTTTTAGTGGTACTTTTTCCAGGTTCATTTTTTCTTCTTCCAATTAAGTCAGTTATAATTAAGGCTGCACCGATACTGGTATCGGGGCCGATACCATTCTAATGTACTCATATATATCATATATATATATATATAAATTCTCTTAGAAATGCTTTAACATGTTGTAGGGATCAAGGGAACAGCAACAGGCTGGTTTAAATCATATCTGTCCAACAAATTCCGGTTTGTTCATTTTAATAATAAATCTTCTTCCCACTCAAGGGTTACTTGTGGAGTACCACAGGGTTCTATGCTTGGACCGATTCTCTTTACTATATATATGCTTCCAATTGGTAAAATAATTAGACAACATGGAATGAATTTCCACAGTTATGCTGATGATACACAATTATATTTATCCATAAAACCTGATGAAACCAATCAGTTAGGTAGATTATAAGCATGTCTGGAAGACATTAAAACCTGGATGACTCTGAATTTTCTACTTTTAAATTCAGACAAGATCGAAGTTTTTGTCTTTGGACCATAACCTTTAAAAAAAAACTGCTAAGCCAATCACTTCATCTGGATGGCATTAATTTGGCGTCTGGTAATAATGTAAAGAACCTCGGTGTAATTTTTGACCAAGACATGACATTTAAATCCCATATTAAACAGGTTTCGAAAGATTGATTTCTTTCACCTCCGGAATATTGCTAAAATTAGAAACATCCTGTCCAGGAGTGATGCAGAGAAACTAGTCCATGCATTTGTGACTTCAAGGCTGGACTACTGTAATTCCTTATTATCAGGAAGTCCACAAAATGCAAGCAAAAGCCTTCAGTTGATCCAAAATGCTGCAGCAAGAGTTCTGATGAATATTAAAAAGAGAGATCACATTTCTCCTGTTTTGGCTTCTCTCCACTGGCTCCCTGTTAAATCTAGAATAGAGTTTAAGATCATCCTCCTTACTTATAAAGTCCTTAATAATCAAGCTCCATTTAACATCAGAGATCTGATTGTTCCATATGTTCCTAACAGAGCACATCGTTCTCAGAATGCAGGTCTACTGGTAGTTCCTAGGATTTCTAAAAGTAGAATCGGAGGAAGATCTTATAGTTATCAGGCTCCTCTCCTGTGGAACCAGCTCCCAATTTTAGTCTGTGAGGCAGATACTCTGTATATTTTCAAGACTAGGCTTAAAACCTTCCTTTTTGATAAAAGTTATAGTTACAATAGCTAAGGATATGCTGAGCTATTTTTGTTTTTATGCTGCTATAGGTTTAGACTGTTGGAGGACAGACTGACCACTCTTCTACCTTTCTCTTCTACTACTCTCGATATATTATTATATTATTATTAATATTATTTCTGCTGTTAACCCAGTTTTCTCTCAGTATTTTTTCTCCTCATAGAACCTCCACACGGTCTGGTACCCTGCTCAACTATAATGCCCCCCCTGCTGGATGGGGAACATTGGTCCAGATGATGCTCTAAGTGACCGAGCATCCTCCATGCCGTCTCTTCTCTGTCTTCTCAGACCCCCAGACGGTCGTGGCAGATGACCGCTTGTACTGAGCCAGGGTTCTGCTGGAGGTTTCTTCCTGTTAAAGGGGAGTTTTTCCTCTGCACTGCTGCTACATGCTTGCTCAGTATGAGGGATTGCTGAGGAATTGCTGTGGTTGGAGTCTGCATGATCCGGGCACAACCTCACGTCGATGACTCATCGCAATCTGCTGGGATTCCTTACATAGAAAACTTTTAACTGATTGGAATGTTTGTATAATTGTATTGAAATGACTTTTGTTGTAAAGTACCCTGAGATGACATTTGTTGTGAATTGGTGCTATATACATAAAATTGAATTGAAAGTGAATTGAATATCATTTAATTAACCGATACCATGAACCGATATTTAAAATGCAGAAGCTTTGCAATAATTTCACAGAGGTTTTTTATTTTTTCCACCTGAAAAGTTAGTTTTGTGGTCATTTTTTTTTTTTAGTTTTTATCAAATTCACCATCATTTGTTGTAACTAGCTAAGAAGGCGATAGACGAAGACGTGTGGTAGAACTATCAGTATTGGTACTCAGTATTGGCAAGTACTCAGATACAAGTATTGCTATCGTATTGGTTTAATAAGTAGTATTGTTGCCTCCCTAGTTATAATTAGGGTTCACTATTTTGCCTACTTTTTAATCTTTGTGTGCATTTGATAAGTGAGCCTGTGCACATGTATATTTGCTCTATTTAGAAACAATTCTGTAAAATCTGCGAGGTGAAATTGGTTAACTTGATAGATGTGGTATTGGTATGCCAATTACCTCCTAACTGGGAAAAGTTCTTTTTTTTTTTTTACATTGATGGCAAAAACAGACAAACCTCAGACTTCACAAGCCCATTAGCTGTCACTCCTCCTTATCCAGATTGCCCTGCTAAACTCTTTGCTGCTGCCTTTCATTTGACGGTGCTTGCCTCTTCTCTCGACTCATCTTTTAAGTTATGAGACAGCAGGAGGTCCGGTCACAGCCCCGTTGTGCTCAGCGTGAAATGTGCAGAACCAATGGTTCCAGGAATTACACAGAGATTGGACACATTGACTGTGTAGCCAAAAGTAGAGTCCACATTACGGTCCTAGTAGTCAGATAGGTGTGTGAAGGTTTTAGCAGCCCATCTGCTTCCAAAGCAGAAAGGAATTCATGTTTGAGTTAAAAGTCTTAGAATTTAATCTTAAATCTTTTTTCTTTACTTCAAAGTGTTTCAACAAAAAACAAAGAATAAAAAATGTAGTTGAAAGAAATGAGTGAAATATTTTATCTGCATACAAGGAAAAAAGCGACAACCACCTCGGAAATTAAGCTTTCTTCACATTCTTTAGATGTATTTTAAAGCATTCAGTGACATGAATGAAAGAAGCAACAAAGCCTATCAGGGTATTTTGTCTCTTACTCTCATTATTTTTAAACTTAAAATGCTTATATAATAGTGGGAATCATCATGCCTTGTTCAGCATCTTTGAGTTTTACACACATATTCTTGGAGGTCATATAGTAGTAACAGTTTTTGTTTTTTTGCTGCCGCTTTCGGACACCTTTTGCAACAGTGAAAATGAGGCTTGGTAAATGCTGCACAACTGGCATTGTAATTAGCTGTGTCTATAATGGATTTTATTTAAGAGTTCAGTTTTTTCTTTTCTTTTCTTTTTTTTTTAACGAGACCTCTGTCCATTTGTGTTCACTCCCTCTGTCAAAAAAAGCACTCTGAATAGTCTGGATGCCAAAGAGAAGCCCAAGCTAAGGAGCATCATGGTGGAAAAGAAAGGGAACTAGGTCTTTGTATGTCTAGCCTAGTGATGGCAGTTCTGTGTAAGAACAGAGAACAACAGATAACAAGTATACAAGAGCACACCCTAGAATTCTGCTTTTGCGCCTATGGGAACAGAGTGAAAAAAAAGGACAGAAACCACAGTGACAAACATGTGCACATATAACAACAACAACAGCAACGCTACATGTATTTATAATGTAGCTGCCCATAAATAAACGTACAGCCACTTTTAAAGAAGCTGTACCTTTATCCTTAGTGCTTTCTAATTATAGGGTCATTTCGAAGATTCCCCTTTCTCTCCAAACTTTTTAGAGAAAATGGAATATATGTAGCTACAGTATCACCTGGACCTTGTTGGGATTTTGGAAAAAAACATTAAGTTGGGTTTGAAGTCATGCCACAGCAACAAGGCGGCACTTTTAAGAGTATTCAATATATTCTCTTTACTGTTGATTTAGGGCAGTCAGCTGTTTTAGTGCTTGATTTGAGTGATCTTTGACAGCTGTTTAAACTTTGAAAAACAAATGAGGAATTATACAAAATGTGTTTTTTTTATTTGAAGCAGCTAAGACTTGTTAAACCATACAATCCAAGTAAAGACACTGAAAAAGTTATTCACTTGCCTATTATGTCAAGATTAGATTACTGTAACTCACTTTATTATATTCTTGATCAGTCATCCATTCATGGACTACGTATTGCACGAAGTGCAGTAGCCTGCTTACTGTCAGAGAGAGGATGTGATCATATCTCACCTGTACTATCGGCTTTTCTGTGGCTTCCTCTTATGTAAAGGATCCAGTCCAATATCTTGCTGCTCTGTTTTAAAGCTTTGAATAGTTGGCCACTTCCTATTTGGCTGAACTTTTAAGTAGATCTGCTCCTATCAGAGCTTTGAGATTCTCCTCTGAAATAATAGCACTCAGGGGTGGAGCGCTATTTCCTAAGTTATGGAATAGACTCCTCTGCAAATCTGGGCTTCAAAATCTCTTCAAAGTCTTATCAACTGACTTCTTATAGCTAGCTTTTAGATGCAGCACCACCACCACACACACACACAAGCGCTAAACAATTTTAGGATCTTATATTTGGTTTTACTTTTCGTCTGTGTTCCTTGCTTGTTTTTGTCATACAACACTTTGGGCAGCTAGCGATGTTGGTGTGTGCTTCATAAATACATTTGATCTTGACCTCAAACTTGAAAAGCAGAAATTACAACATGCATTCAATGGCAACTGCAACCCACTATGAAGTGTATCTGTAAACGTGTGAATCCTAATGCATAATCGTGAAGAGGAAATAAAGGAAATTGATACATTTATATTAAAATGTGGCATACATCTATATTTGATGTCCATTCCTCTGAGAAGAAAGCCTTTGATGAAAGAAAGCCATGCTAAGAGCCGTTTGCCGTTTACCGCAAGCCATTTAATGGAGACAGCAAACATCATACCTGCAAAGTCAGAAGGTGGGAAAAAGGTGACAACTGAAGTCCTGTGAGGGTTCTGGGAGCATCTGCCCCCTCAGGAAACTTTTTGTGATTTTAACTTATAAATAAGTTTTCTGACGTAGTCTGGGAAGAAAATAAAAGCTATGTCTGGTGTATACCTAACTATTCCTGGAGCTGAATAGTTTGAGCTCCTGGATTGCGAGATGCATTGGGTGCACTGTTCTGGTGTGAGATGATGCTCAGATACTCTCAAGGGAATCTTTTTTGGATTGGTTCAGTTACCTGTAGGAAGGGTGCGGATTTAGGGCTGAAGATCAGGGGCTTAGCCCAGAAGACTGATGCGCAAGAAAATGTCATTTTAAATTATATGGCATCTCAAGTATTGAATTATGATCACATTTAAGCAGACAAAAGACACTGGACTACACTTACTATAATTAAGAAAAACAACCCTATCAATCAACAATATTAACACTCATCACAGTCACCTGCTGATTGAAGTCACCTCAGATCGCTAGTCCAGGGAATACATCTTACATCCATTAAGAGCACATAATATAAAAAATAGGGCTACTAAGTTTTTATTGTCTTTGAGATGAACCTGGGCTTTGCTGTTTTTCCTGCTCTGTTTTTCTTTTTTACCCTGATTTAATAATGTGTTTCTTTGCTTCCTGCACAGGTGTCATGACCAATTTTGAATGATCTCAATGACAGCTTTAAATGATTGCATATACAAACAAACTATATATATTTGGAGTGGAGCCGAACCTGATTCGGAAAGGCACAAATAATGGTGTTTTTTTTTTTACAAATACCTATTTCGAACAAAAACACGAAGAAATAATTGGAATTCTCGTCATAGAAGACAAGCTTACATGAACATTACTTTGTGTGACGGAAAACTGTACACACACTATTCTCAGTGGTGGCAGCATCATGCTCTGGAGATGTTTTTATTTAGCAGAGGTACGGAAAATGGGTGAGGTTGACGAAAAGAGGGAATGACAATCCTGGAAGAAAACCTGTTACAGGCTGCAAAATGTTTTGAATTGGGGCAGTGGTTCATCTTTTAGCCAAACAACAACACCAAAATGCAGCCAAAGCTACAATCAGTAAAAGCTCAGGCTTAAATTCAATTCTACAATTCTAAATTGATGCTGACAGATGCTCTTCATCCTGCCTGATCATGTTTCAGTTTTCTTCCTTATCACAATACATTTTCACATTTTGTTGGTCTGTTTACTCAAATGAAATACCAATAAGATAAAATGATATTTATGGTTCATAAAATATAAAATATTTCAAGTTCAATATTCAAATACTTTTGCAAGGCACAGTAAATGTGTGTATGTGTGTGTGATATTTTGACTTTAATGTGTGCTTGCTGATTGCTCTACTTTGTGTTTACTCTGTTCTCATACAACAACTTCTCTTGTTAGGATCTTTACACAAGCTTTCTATTTGTCCCATTATTTGCCTTTCCGTGGCTTCTGAGGTGCCGAGGATAGGCTTGATCCTAACCGACCTGTAGGGTGCACTGTTGCTGAAGGTAGAAGTTTTACAACACTTGAACAAAGTACCACAAATCCTTGCTTTATTTACAGGAACATTTTCCTGGCACATTTGAGCTGATGAAACTCACAAAGCAACAGAACTGATAGTTTGAGCAAGATTAATTGTTATAACCCTGTTAATGATACAACCCCCAGTAGAGATGTGCCAGCATTCTATTCAGGATGTTTGAGTAAAATGTAGAGACAAGCAGAAGATTTAAGACGGAGGGAGATTAGGACAAAAATAATTCTGTTACTGAAGCAACAGTAGCTCTACAGTTATTTCCTATCTAAAATGTGAGATGACCCCTGAACTATTTATAGGCAGGAAATGAGGGCTTATGTGGATTAGTTAAAAATAGAACATGCGTTAGCAGTGCATTTCTCAGACTGTGCATAAGCGTTTAACTATGCTTGTTATAGTGAATTTGTCTCTATCTACCGGGAAAACATGTCGGGGAACGATGCCATAAAAAGATCCAGAAAATCAAGGTCACTCCAGCGAAGGGTTTAAAAATACCCAGCAGCTTGTATTCATATGGAGCCGTTCAGATATTAACATTGTAACAGAGGTGGCTAGAACACTGTGGGACATTTCCCGGCATGCATGAGGCTGCCTTAATAATCAGAGGAAGAGCTATTTTTCAGAGGTATTGTTTCTTCAGAGACCTTTGAGGCACCACAGGAGGAGATCGGTGTTGCTGTTCTGTGGTCAAAGTAAAGGAGCGATGGCGTAGGTGGAAGTGGCTCGGACAATAAGCGTCAGTCCGCCCTTCCCATAGCAAACTTGGTTTCCTGTGGCTGTTTCTTTTCTTGGGTCCATTTAAATCCATGAATGAAGTTTTGTTTGCAAATTTAAATGTCATTGATGAAGTCAGACTGGCTGCAATCTTAACAGTGGGTTTAACAGCATTACCTTTCCGGATATTAAATAGTGCGACTGAAATAAACTTTCAAAACATTTGGCAAAAGCATTAGGAAATCTAATCTCTATCATGATTATATAAATATTTATTCAATACTGATTATTCAGATGGAAGCTCAGAGGCATAATGATGCTGTGATAATCCACTCATAAATATGTTTATCTAGCAGAATGAATCAGGAATATGCCTCTGAACAGAGAACTTGTGTTTATTATTTAATCCATGTGGTATTTTTTTGAAGGTCAGCTAAATTTAGCCCATTTACACTAAAAGTCACATGTGTCTGCTTGGGCCTTGTGTTTGAATGACGCAGTTGCTTCTTTTCATTTCTTGAGGCTTTTCAGGGATGCTTTTGCTCTTTATTGTTCAATAAATAATATTTATCTTTTCAATTTCTTTTTCAGCTCCAACTGACTGCAAAAACATTCAAGATTCCAATACTTCCGCAGTGCAGAACATGTGAACGAATGGACTGTAAAGCACAGAATAACATGGAATGTGCTAATATGTGGTTGTATAATTTTTGTACTCATAAGACAAAGCTGAGTTCACATTGCCCATCGATGCAAAATATTTTGTTGTAAAAATATTGGGAGAAAATTTCTGTTCTGTTCAAATTGGCAGTTAATATTCATGATTTCCAATGATTTCCTTTTTTTTTATTTCATTCTACCTCACGGAAAATAGCCCAATCTGACATTTTCATTCCCGCTGGAGTTTTTGTTAAGGTCTTATTATGTTGGGCTTGCAGAGTGTGACGTGTTTAAGTCCTATGACTTATAAAATTACGCAGTATGTGGATGTGAAGATGGTTTCACCATATACATTTACTTTCACAATGATGTAGTAAAACAATAAACAATGGACAGTGGACATCAAATGTACTGGTTGCTTTTGCTTCCAGTTTCTTTCCGACCATTTTACCTGAGGCTGTGCTCTTTGTTAGACACATACTGTTGGTGTGTGTGGGAGCATAAATAAAGCGCTATTTGAAAAGCAAAATTTGATGCAAAGCAAAATATTTATCAAACAAGCTAAATGCCTGTCATTAAATTTGGTCTGTACTGAGTTAATTGTTTATTATCATAGACATATCAATACAGCGAGGAAGTGAGCCAGGTGCGTTTCCTGGACGTTGGAACATTGGGGGCTGAGCCCAAACCTTCAAAGAGGAATCTGAGGGAACTTACTCAGTAAAAAAAGGCTTTTTATTAAAGCTCTCTTTGTTGACAGAAAAGTACTGAAATAATATACTTGAAATTGTATCCATTTTCAAACTTAAACTTGTCAATGTATACAGACGTGGACAAAATTGTTGGTACCGTTCATTAAATCAAAGAAAAACTCATAATGGTCACAGAAATAACTTTAATCTGACAAAAGTAATAATAAATAAAAATTATATAAATGTTGACCAATGAAAGTCAGACATTGCTTTTCATCCATGCTTCAACGGAATTATTTAAAAAATAAATGCATGAAACAGGCCTGGACAAAAATGATGGTACCCACAACTTAATATTTGGTTGCACAACCTTTTGAGGCAATCACTGCAATCAAATGATTCCTGTAACTGTCAATGAGACTTCTGCACCTCTCAGCAGGTATTTTGGCCCACTCCTCATGAGCAAACTGTTCTAGTTGTTTCCGGTTTGAAGGGCGCCTTTTCCAGACAGCACGTTTCAGCTCCTTCCAAAGATGCTCAATAGGATTGAGATCAGGGCTCATAGAAGGCCAGTGTTTTCCTCTTAGCCCTTCTTGGGTGTTTTTAGCTGTGTGTTTTGGGTCATTTTCCTGTTGTAAGACCCGTGACCTGCGACTGAGACCATGCTTTCTGACACTGGCCAGCACATTTCTCTCTAGAATCCCCTGATAGTCTTGAGATTTCATTGTACCCTGCACAGATTCAAGACACCCTGTGTCAGATGCAGCAAATCAGCCCCAGAACATAACCGAGCCTCCCCCATGTTTCACAGTAGGGACCGTGTTCTTTTCTAGATATGCTTCATTTTTCCGTCTGTGAACATAGAGCTGATGTGCCTTGGCAAAAAGTTAAATTTTTGTCTCATCTGTCCACAGGACATTCTCCCAGAAGCTTTGTGGCTCGTCAGCATGTAGTTTGGCATACTCCAGTCTGTTTTTTTTAATGATTTGTCCTCTCCTTGTTGTCTCCCATGTAGCCCTCTTTGGCTCAAACAGCGAAGGATGTTCCGATCTGACACTGATGTTCCTTGAGCATAAAGTTCAGCTTGGATCTATTTTGAAGTCTTTCTAGGCTCTTTTGTTACCATTTGGATTATCCGTCTCTTTGATCTGTCATCAATTTTCCTCCTGCAGCCACGTCCAGGGAGGTTGGCTACAGTCCCATGGATCGTACATTACTGAATGACATGTGCAGCTGTAGTCACAGAAACATCTAGCTGCTTGGAGATGGTCTTATAGCCTTTACAGTTAACATGCTTGTCTATGATTTTCTTTCTCATCTCCTGAGACAACTCTTTCCTTTGCTTCCTCTGGTTTATATTGAGTGTGGTACACACCACGTCACCAAACAACACAGTGACTACCTGGAGTCCTATATATAGGCCCACTGAGTGATTACAGGATTGTAGACACCTAGGATGCTGATTAGTGGACATACCTTGGATTAACATGTCCCTTTGGTCACATTATTTTCATTCTTTTCTAGGGGTACCATCATTTTTGTCCAGGCCTGTTTCATGCATTTATTTTTTAAATAATTCTGTTGAAGCATGGATGAAAAGCACTGTCTGACTTTCATTGGTCAACATTTATATAATTTTTATTTATTATTACTTTTGTCAGATTAAAGTTATTTCTTTGACCATTATGAGTTTTTCTTTTATTTAATGAAGGGTACCAACAATTTTGTCCACGTCTGTACAAGAGCTCTACAAATGGTATTGCTATTAAGTAAGACAGGATGATAAAAAATTTGTCAATAAGAAAAAATTATTTTCTTTTTTCTTTCCCTGATAAACACAAAAGTTAGTTTTACATCAGCTTGCATCGTGGAACTGTTTGTCTTCTGCACTCTTCTTCTTGTTCTCTGTCCCATCTAGATTAGTTGTAAGCGGATATAATATCATATTTATTTTGTTATTATAGATGTTTTGAAAAGGTAATCATAAAACATAATTGACCTTTGCAACATGATTAGTATAAATGTGTCATTTATTTGGGGAAAATGGCTCAATTATATAGTATAAATTGTGAAATATAATTGATGCTACGCAAAGGTTAACATGTATTAAATTTCCACTATTTTGATATTTTGATTTTATGCCGGAATGCAAGTATTTCTTTATATGAAAAAAATATCGAATGTAAACTTAAAAAAAGAAATCTGAGTAAATCTATGGAAATGCAATATGACACAACGGGTAATTCAATTCTATGGTAGATAATCATTCAAATGATCAAATCAAATGTTGTAAAATTTATATCAGGTACCCTAATCTTAATCAATAATCACATTGATAATCACATGAATAAATGCAAACATGATATACAGCAGTCTTTGCACTTTGAATAAGAGTAGAACTGTTGATTTAATGAATTCTTACTAATCCGTGAGTGGGGGAAAAGCCATGTTACTGCTATGATGTCAAGGAATAACATTCTCCATTGGTTTAAAGCAGGGATCATTGACCCTTTTTTAACCTAGAGCTACTTTATGGATACTATGAATGGTAATAGGAATGGTTACCAGTGGCACAAAGTTAGCTATCACTTAGTGATAAGTTATTTATCTATTTTTGGAATGGCTCCATGGACAACTCATATTCTCTTCAGAGGCAACCCGGCGCCTACAGGCAACCTGTTGGTTACCGCTAGTTTAAAGTCATGCCAGAGAAAGTGCAGGAGTGAGAAAAAAGGTCCAGGCGTTCAGAGTAGAGTAGTCTGACACCACGCCTCCCTTTTATCGCTTATAATAAATAAATAACAAATATCAAGTGTAATATAAATAAAACATTACACAAAGTTTTATGTTTACAAATAGTATATGTTTCTGAGTTTTGTGACTGATATCTCTATACAACTACATGTATAAATACTTCTTAGATGAAAAAGACAGATTTAGAATAACATTTGGAACAGCATATTGACAGGAGTCTGGGTTTGGTTTGTATGGGGGTTTCTCTCTTTCACTTTTCCACAGGTTGTCCACCAGACAGCACAGCGGATGTACAGGCACCAGCTCTGGTGGATAGAGCCCTGTAGGTGTGTTTATGCACAGCTACAAATCATTAGGACAGCAGGAGGATAGAAGGAGCAAGCAGTCAGTCATTCCCCACCTGAGGGTCTATCTATATGGTAACTTCAAGCTCTCTGAGCTCCTTGAAATGTTTTTCTATGCTTCAAGTTTGTTCTAAGAATTACTCCTCAAGCCTTTCTCTAAAAATATACCATCTCATGTCCCTTGCAATTTCCTTGCTCTCCTTGTTTCCAGTCCTGAGATTCAATCTCAAAAACCAAACTCATGGTCAAGATTCTGCTCTGGTACTTCCTCCACGACTGGCTCCCGGCTTCCTCAAAACACCTTCATCCTCCTGCTGCAGTTCCACCTACTCACTGGAGATCCTCACCTCCACTTCCATCATCAGTGTGCCCCCTGATCACCCTCCCTTGCCAACTTGTAAGACAAACTCAGGTAATCCTCATTATGATCAATCAGATGATATACTCACTTTCCAGGTCACACCGGCCATCGCATAACCGTCAGCCTACTGCTGGATTACCACCAAACCAGCCTCCTCCTGACTTCTCTCACTCCTCTCTGGCAATTCTATTCATCCTCATCATAAACATTGTCTTCATCCCATCTCATGTTCTCCCTTATTTCAGAGATCCAGCTTCTGGTCCCCAGCAATCCCCAGCAGTACCCACCCAACTCCACTTCAAGATCCTTACTCCTCCATATCACTTTCAATAAACTTCTTAAAACTGATTGTCTCCTGTGATTTTTGTGCATATGGAACCAGACAGCTTCCTAAAGCCATAACACATAAAAATGTGTCCTTCAATCCGTTTCCAAACTCAATGAGTTATCCTGAAAAGCAAATGTAATTTCAGTCTCAACCAATATAACCATTATGATTTCTTTGCTTGTCAAGCAACTCCAGTTTTAAGAAAGAAATACTATAATCTAAAATCTTATTAAAATACTACCTGACAATTAAGTATTGTTTTGAAAGATCTGACTAATGTAACGGCTTCTGGTTTAAATAGGTCAAGAAAGAGAGCGAAGTTGGTGATTTACTTGTCAATTAGACACAAAGCAGGACAACATGGACAAAGTGGGACATAAGCAGACTGGTTTATATTCAACTCCATCATTGTACAACAGATCCATGGTCAATTTGATACAAAGAAAGAATCAATGATTTCTAGCAGAGATGAGCACATTGATCAGTAGAAACGCTGAGAGCTGGCCTCTGTTTCCAGTCTGCCTTTGTGCCACACATCTATTTTTAGGAAGCCCATGGCATCAGATGAAGGCATTTGATCAAGGACCTCAAAGTTAGTAAGCAAACTGACTCAAGGTCAGTTCACAATTTGAAAATTGTGTTTTTTTTGTGTGCCTCTTTTGCACTGCTATTGTTTAACTGTTTATGTTTGTGGATCTGCATTGATTTATTTCTGCCCTTTTGTGGCCCCCTCATCGGAAACACAATCCTGTCCGTGTCTAACTGTGTTACGGGCCATATTGCAAAACTTTGTCCAAACTGTTTCTCGAATAAATTCTAAACGTGACTGCATTTTACTGTGTTTAATGCTTTTCATGTTACTTGATCCAACCTGTTATGTGCAACCCCATACCACCCTGAATGTCCAGCAGGAAATTCCACAGGATGCCAAGCAGAATAACCCAATAAAAGTAAGAGCACCTAAATGATTAGTGGGGAAAGCTTGCTCACATAACTCACCCAGATGTACAGGCTAATTAGATTTTACCATCAAATCAACAGTTATGGTGCCTTTATGCTTTTATGAGCCCTTACCACAAGGTAAAAGGAGAGAAGGGCTGTTTGAAGTGACAAAGCTTCACTCTGGGCTCTTAACAGGTAGGTGGGGCTCTGTTTGGTGTGCAGACTATGACTTCACACCACAAATTGATCTGAGATCCTCTCTGCAGTTAACAATGACTCATCATGGGCTGATGTAATTGGTGTAGAAAGGTGATTTTCCCTCTGTACCTGGTTGCTCTCAGAACTGTGAGGTGGCCTCTAGAGAAATAAAACTCAGGAGATAGGGTGGAGTTGCTGGAGTGTACAGCAACACGTGGGAAGTAACAATTATTATGGATTTGTTCCACTGGGTAGGATGGAGAAATTGGCACCTACATGGAATCACATCCGCCACTCTTCTCCCAAGGTGGCATGATGAAATCTTTGTAACTACAACCCTAGAGATGAACAGCTTTTAGGTTCATTAAACACAAGACAATAAAACACTCCTGATTCATCCCCTCCCACATATGGGTCATGCTCTTTTAAAAGGAACTAAATTCTCTCAGGGTCAGATCAAGCAAGATAAGAGGCATGGCATTTGTTCTCTTCTCATATCTGTTGCAACACTTAGATTATGTCCCCCTCCTTCATGTGCAGTCTGCCTCCCTGCTGGGTTTCATCATGCACAACGTGTCACAAGGCTGCAGTGCTATGGTGATTAAGCCAGAGAACTTTGGGACTTGATTTGGATCTGGTGCAGTATTTGTTGTGATGTGAGTGGGCTCGTTTGGCAAGTGACAATAAGCTACATTGTGAGTAAAGTTTGTGGAAATGGAACAAGGGGTAGTGTCTGTTTCTTACCTCTTTACGTTGAGTTAATTAAAAGCAATACTTAAAAAACTTTAAAAAAAATGTAAATATGTTGCTGTGAAAATATATTAGCCACCTTTACCGTTTTCTTGTGCTTTATTCCAAAATCATTCCAAGACTGCATGAACTTACAGAATAACGTAGTGTATGGCCTGTTACATTTGGTGTAAAAGTAACACAGCATTTCGAAAAAAAGAACACTAATAATATGAAGCACACCAGCAAGTACACATTTGAACCGAATTCTGTTATGTGGCCTTAAACATGCAATTTCATGCTTAAAAATCATTCCAATGTGGCTGAACTAAAACAATTCTCGAAAGAATGCTGGGTCAAAATTGTTTCCTTGCAATGTAAAACACCCTTTTCCGATCATCACTATTGCTTAATGACAACTGTTTTTGCAAAGGGTGGCTCAGACACTCTGTACGTTTACATGCACATCTAAATAAAGCTTTTTGGAGTAATTGGACTAAGTGCTTCCCCCCTGTAGAGAGCAGAGTCCCACTTTACATGTCACTCAGTGAATCGAATTATTAAATGAAGTACGTTTGACTCCCTGAAGATAGATGATGACATGCGCCCCTACGTGTTAGCCTTATAGCGGTATGCAGAGTAGTCTGATTTGATTAACATTATTCAGGTAGAATAGCTGAGCTTCTGAAACTCTAGTTCGGTTCCACTCCAGACGGAATAAGGTGTATACATGCATTTTAAAAGTCTGATTTTAGTCAGACTAAGGCAATAATTCAAATTTCTCTTGCTGCATGTAAACGTACTGACTTATCCCCCTTTTACACTGGGGTAGCTTTAGACCTGAACATATCGTACCTCATATCTCTCAGAAATGGATTTGTGATTTTGTGTTCCTCACACCAGAGATCCTCCGGTATGTGGAGACTCGGATTCTGCAGCATTCCAACCCGAGCTAGCCGACTCCAACTCCGGTTTCTCTGCTGCTACCGGCGGCTAACAGCCTTCTTCCTCCCTGACAATGCAGGCTCCCTGCGGCTTCTCTGTTCTTTCACCCACCGACTTTGCTGCTCCAACTTGCATGTGGAATGTGATAACAGCGCCGATCGCAGCTCCATTACTCTTGGTGACCTGACAAAAATCTGCCATCGCTCACTGTTTATCGATGTCACAGATGCCGAAGCTGTAGCCCGTATCAAGCCCATTCTTTCCCCTGCTGCTGGCAAAGCTGCAGCCAGTCTCAATGTAGATTCTCCCCGTCACCTTCTGGCTTCAGCTTTTTCAAGAACCACAACCGTCTCTAAACGCTATAAAAACAATTTATAAATCACTCAGTTTTTTAAATATGGAGCTACTTGAAGCAAAGAAACAGAAAATATTTTCTGAGACTGTGAATATTTCAAATTTTATGGATAACTTTTCTAATTTATGGGCTGTTACTGTTATTACACTCTGAGATATCACTTCAAACAAACAACTCCAGGCCAATCAGCAGCAACTGTTGCTAGGTAGGAGTGAGAGGGATATTACATTACAAGATCAATCAGTCCATAGGTGGGCTTGTTAGGTTGCTTCGGACCAAGGCAGAGGTAGTCCAAAAAAGGGGGTCCTTTAGGTATCCCTAATACTTTACTGTTTGTCTTTGTCTAATAAGAAACTCTAGTCTGATTATAAGTACAGTAACATTTAAGTGAGATATAAACAGAAAATATCGGCAGGGGAATTTTTTTTCTTCCGTATTGTACACCAACATGTCTTATTTTGAAAGGTTTTAATTACAATGGATTTTTAAGGAATTTTTGGTTTTCAACTCATTTTTCCTAATCTCAAATATTGTTCATCCTAATGCATTTCACTGCTCTAGTTTGGAGACAGATCAATGTGCAAATATGCAGACACTCATACAGATAGAGTTTATGTTTGATATGAGGGAGGTGATAGACAGTGAAGTCCTGGCCCCTGGAGCGCAGAGCAGAGTGGCTATCCAGCAGGGATGCTGACGTTCAATGCTTTAATAGGACTAGAGGCAGACAAAGGCCGCCAGTGACGCAGTAGGAGCTATAATGGTCTTGCCACATTGCAGGTTTACTGGACCCTGCTTATTGGGCAGAGCTATTTCCAATCCTGCAATCCCTCATCAGCCTCAGGAAGCTAGTTATAAATAAAAAAAAGTATAGGTTAATCGCAGCTAAGAGAAGTATGTTGTTTTTCAGGAGCATGCAGCGGGGCATGGCTGAGGCTATTCAAGAATGTACTTTAGGTTGACACTATTAATGAAGTCTTTGTCATTATTAAAAGTGCAGAAACGCTAATTTAGTTTGTGTTTAGACACATAATATATAAATTACTGATGAAAAAAAAAACTATTTCACTGCAAGCCTGCATTTGGGTGCTTTTTGTGATTTCACTTATAGCTTTCTTAACATAGCTTTAAAGCATCTTTCCAAATAAGAGTGAAGCGCAGCCCCCTTTCAGTTTCCATGCTATAGTCATTTCAGGGGGTATTCTCAAAACTGCCACAATTTTCTTTCTTTGACAGAGAGAAAAGTGTAGTTGCCTCTTATGAGCCAGCTGGCAAGCAGTGTGTAGCAGGAGCTGAGGGTTGAATTATTCTCTACTTCCAACAGCTGGAGAACATCCAATTTACTTCTGCTTTTTCTCTAGGATCTAAGTGAAAAGACCTTAAACAGTTTGAACTGTCTGATGGATAGTTTTTTTTTTTTTATTACTATCATTAACTTTTTTTCAATTTGTAAGTTTTTAAGTCCTTGACATATCTTTATAACGGTAACCGGCCTATGTCAGCTCTGCCAATAACAAAATATACATATTATTTTGTACATTATCTCAGAAGCACATATTGCTCTGTGTTAATTCTGTGTTCACCTTTAATGCTTTTTAATGGCGGCTACTGATCCAAGATCTGATCAGATACATTAATTTAAGCTGTCATGAATAAATCAGAAAATGCTCTGCTCTTCATCATTTTAGCCGCAATGGCACTAGTGCTTTACTCTGTGCCATCTATGGGGATAGACAAAAATCTGATCCTTCCATCTTTTTCTGTGGAATCTCATTAAGAGGAACTGTAAACCATGCAAGTTGTATGAGATATAAGAAATAATCTTTGTGGTTCTGTAAAGCCTTGGTTAACTTGAAACCTGGCAACATTGCAATAAAACCACACCTCTGCACAAACAGAAATAAAAAATTCCTGCCATGGTAATAGTTATTCACATCTCCCCAACCGTCTTGTGTCTCCATTTCAACAGTTCTGCCTTAGAGTATGGGGAGGCCAGTCCAGGGTTAGAGCCAGCCTGCTCTGACAGCTAATGTGACAGATGGAGCTCTGGGTCTTTAGCAATCTGTACCATGGACTTGAGGGCTAGTAATCACTCTCACTAACCCGGCCAAAACAAGAGCCCAAAGAAATTAAAGAAGATCAGGATTTTGTCAGATCTGTTTAACTGTGATGATGTGGTTCTTAAATAATCATGATCACAATGATGCTTGTAGTTTTGCATAATATTCTGTTCCAAAATTCTCTTATTTTGTTTATCCAACATTATATATAGTAAACAGAATCGGGCACTTCTGAATTCCTTGTTCAACATCCATTAAGACTAAACATAGTAGGGCTTGTTTATATAATGGCAGCAATCACATATCACACACTGTATCATATATTAGCCTCAGGGTTATTCTGTGTCTGCAGAGGGCCCGCAAGCTGAGAATTTCCTTCTAGGCTTAATGACTGGGCAATGATAAAAGGATTGAGGGGGTTAAATGTTTGTCCAGCTGAAACAACACAGTAAAAACTCCTTCTCTGTGTCTCTCATATGTGAGTTGTCAGAGCTACAGACCTAAAAATAGCCGTGCTGGCTCCACGCCCCTGGCAGGGGGACAGGTCAAATTATGAAGGAAGATGAAAAATTTAAAGGCGCAGGCTGCTTGGCCACAAACCCAGCCCTGCATCAGTGGTCGAATTGAACATTTGACTTGGCTTTTACCAGACTGAGTCAGATAGTGTTAGCTATGGATCTTGGTTTTGCGATGTCAATAAAAAGAACCCCACAAAGGGATGCAAGAAGCATCACAACTCAAGTTTAAGTTTTGTGAATGTAAAACTGAGTAAAAAATAAATAAATATATATATATATATATATATATATATATATATATATATATATATATATATATATATATATATTTAATCCAACATTAAACTGTGTCAAAGTTTTTGACAGGGGAAGAGGATTTGACGTCTTAAGAGGTGCTCTTGACACCGTTTAAGGGGTTTATGTAATTACGATCATGCTGTAATGCTATCTTACACTTGGCTTCTTTGGTGAGCTGAAAGCATGCTTCCTGATGCTTCCCTAAGTCGCTGTCCTGCCCTGGATACACACTGAACCTCGTGCATACCCTGAGCTGGCACAGCAAGGTTACACACTGCATCATAGACGAACATCTTGTTCATGTATTATCTTATCTGAATGTTCTTATTACCCTTAATTCATATATATATATGTATATATATATATACATATATATATATTATCCCTCCTGACAATCAGTATTTTTGGGAATCACATATATACCTTAATTAATTAATTAATTAATAATTAATTAATAGACCTGTAACATGTACATGTAAAGTTAGTGTCTTTTTCTGTTAGAAACATCAGGGTGAAATAGGCTTAGCCTATTCCTGCACCTGAGAGAACAAAACAGAGACATAAATAGAGTGAAAGACACTGGTTCAACAAATCAGAAAGGAGAGATAGAGAGAGGTTTCAAGCCTCCATCTGCAGAGAGCGAGTCAGGAGACATGCCTTCTGGCAGGAGCTGAAGAAGACAGCTGTGTTTGGTGTGGTATTTTTAAACGCATCAATGCTGCTCCAATCCCTGCGCCTCGCCTGACCTATTTTTAGCCAGGGCTGGCCATTGTTCTATTTCTGTCACCTGTGAGCCCCGCAGTTGTTGATTCACATGCAAATGAAGCTCGCTCCCTTCTCGGCTTGCATCGCTGTCTCTGCTAGGTGCTCAGAGCGCACAGCTTTCCCAGCAACTCAGCTTATTACATTTTCCTCTCTGCCCGGACACTTTTTGCCGGGGGAGAGAAGACAGAAAAACAGGGACATATAGGCAGAAAAACAGAAGCAGGACCTGCTGCCATCTTTCTCTAAACACTGTGTTGGTGTTTGGATCAGCCTGAAGCAGGACTCCCGAGAGAGTAGCTACCCAGTAGAACGAGAGAGAGAGATAGATAGAGAGATAGAGAGAGAGAGAGAGAGAGTGTGTAATTTTTGTGTTAGTACTTTACAGTCAGAGTAGTTCCTCATAGAAGGAGGCAGAGGAAGGGAGAGAGTCGCCGTCCCCGTCGTAGTGGTCTCTCCCCCCCTGAGCGGCTGAGGGGTGGCTCTTGGTGACAGGAAACGCAAGGCTGGCGATGAGACCTGAGCGCTGAGTGGAGTATGCTGCAGACGATTTACGAGGGCGAGTCAAGTTTCTCCACAACAGAGGGGCGCGTCGGACACCAGCAGCTCCCCAACAAGATGCACAACATGAACAACTCAGGTGATCTCACGCTCCGCTGTCTGCGCTCAACCTGAGGAGCCCTGTGTCCTCCTGTTGTTCCTCTTCTTTTGCTTTTCACCGATCCCTTCAACCCTCTGCGCTTCTCACGCGCACATCCACTCCATCTTTCTGTCTCACTCTCTCAACTCTTGTGCGCTTTCTCCGTGTGGGACACAGCCCACTTGGAGCAGAAACTTTTTTTCCTGAATCAAGGTATTTTCTGTTGACATATTTATTGCTGTGTGTTTTGCTTTGCTGTGCGGGGTTCTGAAAATAAGTGCTTTTCGTCCGTGGTGACTTAAATCAGAATAGGAGTTAACTCTGTTCCCCTTGCTTGTAGCTCACTGAGATGACTCACTGTGAACAGGACAGGGATGTTGGGTGTTGCAAGCTTCCATGTCAAGCATGTACTTTTGAGGGAGCAGGAGTGAAAGTTACAGAGATACTAAAAGGTTTCTCTCTGGACATTTCCCATCAACCCTGTAGCTGTTCTATTTTGGGCATAGGACTTGAATTGAAGAGGCTGACATCAGAATGAGTAACATCTATTTACTGTATTGACTCAAGAGCGACATGAGTCACACTTCATTTTTTTTTGTTTTCTTGTGTGACTGCCGAGAAAACTCAAAAGTATCTTTAGACTTATTTTAGACAGTTGAAACGGTTTGCTTGGTTAAAAAAATACTTTATGTACAGTTGAGTTACTTGCAAAAAAAAAAAGAAGAAAGAGAAATGGAACAATGCAGAAGGAGTTAAAATACATTAGATTTTAAATGCATTAAGATTTTATAGCTGTTTTTTTATGTTGTAAATATTTTAGAATTAAAGCGAAAAAGACTGAGAATTGAGACAGGATATGTTGGTGAAGGTAGATTTCATGGGTATCAATAGGGGAGGTTTTTTAACCATCAGGCTATAGATGAAGGGGGTCCCACTACTTATGAACCAAACAAGACCCATAGAACACGAGCACTTGAATTGCGGCTCCTTGCTTATTCTGTGGGTCAGTTATTCTTAGGTGAGTTATTTTCAGCTTATGGCATTAGCCTGCTAAGATTAGGCGTCTGTGCGCGTTATCATTCCATCTTGCATGCTCCTGATATAAGAGAACCCCAAACAGATATTTATAGAGATTTCTGCCATTCGCTTGTTTTAATTTGTTCTTTCCACTTTAGAATAAACCACATGATGATGACTAACAATATCTGAACAAAAATAGGTCTCTTTATAGAGCTGAATTTACTAGGTTCCACTTGCTGTTTGTTCATAGTAAGACATGAAATCAGAATACTTTAATCTTTTTTTTCTGTTTATTATTTAGTAATGAACAGAGGATGTGAAGAAGCCACTGTGTTGGTTAAGTAGGTTATTTGTGATTTGTCTTTCTGAAACAGCTGTAATCCTTCATTTCTTTCATCACAATTCAAGTTGATCAGTGAATAAAGGGGCTGATTGTGATGTTATTTTGATGGAACCAAGATGTTCTGTCAAAACACTAGCAAAAAACCAACAAAAATAATATCCATTAAATTCTATCAAAAAACAATATAATCCACAGGTTGGTGCTCAAACAGGTAGAAACTAACCTTTTTGCTGCAAATGTCATGCAAATTTTACAAAAAGGAACCTTTCAGAGAAGAACAATACAAAACCCTTCAAGTCCCATCATTCGCGTCCCAGATCTATTCAAGTAGTGTGTGTTTGAAGTGTTTACCGCAGAAGAGATTGTACAAAACATGCAGATGCCGGGCTTCAGTGTCAGCACTGCCTCAAAACTACATAAGAGTAAAAAGACTCATAGGACAAAAGAGCTGCTGAAAATACATCGGACATTTCAAAATTCCTCTTCCTGTTGTTGTAAAATTCATCCTTAGAAGAGCATAGTTTACTACTTTTAACACTAGGTGACCTTTCTGCTCGTGTTGAAAGCGGTTCTGTGGTTAATTCAATGCAATGAGTAGAAAAATGATCTAGTTTATTAAGAAATAATGATGAATTTACTGATTATGTAGACTGAAGAAAGTTATGTGCATATATAGAGCAATCCCAAACAGTTCATTTACTGGCCTGCAAAAAAAAAAAAAAAAAAAAAAAAAAATCTGTTGAAGCGACTTGTGACCCATACTTTTTGTTGAATATGCAATCTTATGGCAGTTAACCTGATATTATTTGTTTTGTTGCATTTAAAACATTAGGAATATTTACTGTGATGTTTTTTCTTAGCTTCAGCTGAATTCTTGAATAGAATCCCAAGATCCCACACTTGTTGATCTTCGACCCTGACCTTTGGAAAAACTTCAACAGAATAAAGAAGGGTCCTAAAAATTGTAATCTTCCTAATCGTCAGTAAATTGCTTGATTCACTTTGTTCCTCAGTTTTAGCCTACATTGTATTGTGTGTTTGTTGTGTAAATGATTAGAGGTAACAGCAGGACATGAGACAACTGAACGCTTGGCTTCCTTCAGTCAAAGGCCCGTGGTGGCACTGCTTGGCTGTCTTTGTTAGCAGACAGGCTCCCTAACCACAGCTCTGGCTCAGTTGCAAGGACGAGGCTGCAGTCTTAAAAATAAAGACCTGTTTCCTGCTTTAGACATACCAGCTGCTCAAAATAACAAGGCACTTAATGAGAGATCCAGCACCACATTGCAGTCCCAAGCATCGGCTTATTTTTTTGCCCTCAAACATCTTCTGTATCTCTGTTTCTATTTATACTGGCAGACGGGGGAATTTAGATAAGCAGCCCCTCTCTATTTCAGTTTAAATGCTCACATACATCTATGTTTACAGCGTAGCAAAGTGTTTTCCTAATTTCTGTGGCCAGAACTGAAAATTAGCATACATTCAGCTAAGATGCACTTAATGTAAAATGCTGTTTTAATACAAAATACTTTAAAAAAACCTAAATAATATAACAGATAAGCTTTACTTTAAATCTTTCATCTTTGAAAAACCCGCTGAAAATTAGGTTGCTTAACAGCTTGTAGCATATAAACTTTTCTATAGTACTCAAATGTCACTGTAAATACATAAAATGTCATTTACATGTTTAAGTTTTGCTGTTTCCAAATACTATTTTTTGCAATGCTAGTTTTATTCATTGTTAATCAAACAGATATTTAATTTGTTCATGTTGACTCTGATCACTGATCAGCAGGTCAAATACCTGTATTAAGAAATCATATATTTTTAATCATTTTCATTCCACAAATTCATAAACTACTGCTCTTTTGTCCATGTGAAAAAAAAAAATAAGATTCAGGTAAAGGTTACTCTTTGATGCATTAATAGAGATGATCTGCTAAATCTTTGGCAACTGCTGTATAAAACCAAACAACCTGATGTATTTCAGTACAGTCATTTTATATGATTTAGACCTCTGGAAAATAAACAAAATTGCTCAAAATTAGAACCAGATCTCAAGAGTATTGGAAATCAATACTGGTCAGGAAACACCTGAGGAGTTCATCTCTATTTAGTATTGAAATTCTGCTACATTTATTCAATACAATATTCTCTTGAATTAATTTCTTTGCAGTATCAAATACAAAAGGAAACAGTAAGATTCTAATGTAGGCTCAAGTGCTTAAATTACTTTAACCTATTTGCTGTTTGTTCTTTTTAGAGGATTTGCATTGATTTATTCTTAGTCAGAGTGGCACAATGATGCTTAAGCTACAAAAAAACTTGTTAAAGGGAAATTTTTCCTTCCTACCCCCTCATGTGCAGTAGTAGCATAATGTCCCTTGTGACGTGTATTTCTTTCTTGGATGGGAACCTGCTAATGTGGTCTGAGGCACAAAAAAACACACAGAAAAACGGCAGCCATCCAACATCTTAAATTAAGGCTGTGATTGTCACTCTAAGCACCAGAAGGGCTAATGAGAGACAGATTGGTTATATGAATAAACACTATGGGGACACTGGTGGTGTGATGCTGCAGTGGGAGTGTGGTCACAGGGAATGAGTCACTCTATATTCCCCTTGGCAGGACCTCCACTGGGAGAGGAATTTGGGCATGGTACAGGGTGCTTGTTGCTCCCCCTGTGCTAAAAGCAAATTTGGGAACTGTCATTCATAAATCTCTTGTTTATCAACGCCTACAGGTCCTTCTGTGCACTTTCCACGAATCAAGGTGCACCCAACATGCAATGTTCCCTATAGGGGTCAAGTGTCACAGACTGGAACACTGTCCCATAAGCCGGCGACTTTTCTATTGAGTGACAGTTTCAAAAAGAAGCTAAAAGTTACATAAATGTGACACTGCGTTTTATTTTTGCCTGTGTTAAATCGGGCGGGTGGCCTCACAACTGTGACACTCTTTTGCATGTCATCTATATTAAGACCCTGCTCAGAAAAACATTTAAAATTAGCCCCACCTTCTGCTAGTTCTGCTTTCTCCTCAGCCTGTGAAGTATTTTTTTTATAATACAGGAACACCAGATTTCAATTCAGTTCCTTTCAGGCTGCAGTTTGAATTAAGAAATGCACTGTTAGTTGGAGGTATCACAAGTCTCTGTTGTATGGTTAAAAAAAAAGCTTAAATAAGCATTAAGGTACCCTTGTTCCTTTGTCAGTTATAATAAAGGAAGCTATAAATTCCTTAGGAGAGATGGTTTTATTCTTGCATTATCAGTGCTTGCTTACCTTCAATGCATTGTTTCATGCCCTTATCCCTGTCATTATTCAGCAAGGTGGACATTTAGCAGATGGTATTAGATTCTCGCAGAGGAGGCTATCGAAGCTTTTCCATCCTGTTAAACCACCAAAAGGCAATTTTCTGATGGAGGCTCAGCTTGATGTGCCGATAAAAGAGAAGATCCTTAATGCCAGTCACAGCCAGGATACAGAATGAAATATGAGATTAATTAGATCTCCCAGCAGGGATTTTTATGTTTTTTTTTCATCTTTCTTTTTTCACTATGGGTAGGGGAGCTATATTTGGGTCTATTAGGTAAAAGCAGCACTAAGGCTGTTTGACTCCATGAGCTGGGGTTTGGTTCACAGGTTCACAGCACCAGCTACAAAAAGCTCCTTTGTCAAGTACTTACAAGCTAAGATTAATATTCCCCATCAGGAGAGAAGTGCCTGTTCTACAGGTGCCTGTTCAATGCGTCTGCCATGTTGTTGCCCTTCTCTGTCAACCGATTGAAGCTGTTTTTAGAACACAGAGAGGAAAAATAACAGTGCCGGAGTCCCTTCTGTTTGTCTTTCCTTCTTTTGAACATGTTTTAAGTCGCTCTCCCCATTGATTCGGAACTGAGCTGTTGGAGGCTTTTCTAACATCTCCTCTCATTCTGTCTCCAGCTCGGGACTTCTTTCTTATATAAGAGCTGAAAAAGCTGATATAATAGTCAACTTGTCACATTGCACACTGTAGGCAGGAGATGACATGCAGTGAGACTTGATATCCGCAGAACAGGGAGACATAATTACGTCGCCGGCGTTGCCATGGCAGCAGCAAGTTAGGGTGGTGGATTCTGGAGTGTGTGTGGTGCTTTCGGTGGGGGGGCGGGGGGGGGTTGTCACAGACTGGGATTGCGCCACTTGCTTCTATTTTTAATCGGAACTGCCACATGCACATGGAAGGGTGGCAGAGCTAAAAAAACATGACAAAACAAATGAGCACCAGTGAGGTTCACAACATCAGACAGCAGAGGGGAAATGCTTTTTTGCTCAGGTCGGTTTTGGATTTTGGCATATTCACAAAAAATGTTTTTCTTTTAGTTTACAGGATCAGATTTTCAAGTTTAGATTTTTTAAAGGGTCTTCACATGGACAAATGTGTAACAAGTTCTTCAGGCTTAGTCTTTCCAGTAACAGGTGAAGTAACAGCACTGCTGATGTTCTCTCAGACGTGACCGCTTGAGAAGATTAAACCAATGAAAGGCCTCAGTAAATCTCCATCAAGCTACTGGAATTTTAAGTAGGTTTTAATATTTGTCTAGCTTTACAAGGAAGGAGACAGTATGCAGTCCAGACTTCGCATTATGCTTCTCTGGACATCACATCATCATAGGCTAACTAACTGTTATTTGTTAGATTCAGTTACTCTAGAAATGTGCACTGCCTTGCTCAAATCTATTGTTACCTCTCAACCAAAGCAATTTGACATAAAAGACAACCACAAAATAAATCATAATTATAGTGGATGGAAAAGGAAACATTTTTTTCCAAACGTAGAAAAACACGTCCCCTTAGTTTGATACGCCATAACTGCCATCAGATGTGAATCCACCTCTGTGAGTAAGTCTCTTTATAAAGTCGCCTGCCCTGTTAAGGCGTCATAGTTCCTCTGTTTCTTTTTTCCCCAGAGAAAATTAAAGATAAAAAAAAAGCATTTTGGCCCTAAATGCAAAATGATGAGCTTGCCAGAAAACACTACATATACCCCCCAAATCCACAATCCCCAAGGATAAAACATGATGGTGCAACAGGGAAGCTGGTCAGAGTTAATGGAAAGATGGATGGAGCTTAACTACTGAGCAATCCTTAAAGAAAACCTGTTATTGGAAAAGTAGTGCTATTGTGAATGGTGAAACATGGTAGTGACTTCATCATACAAAACTTTTCAGCCCTACGATCCCAAAACTTGAACAACCTAATCTACAATGAAAAGGTTTAGATCATCATGTGTCCAGCTCCGGTCCTGCCAGTTTTAGATGTGTCTCTACTCCAACACTGCTGATTCAAATTGTTCAACTTTTTCCTTAGCATGTTCTAAAGAGGTCTGCTAATAAACTGTCACTTGATTCAAGCGTTTTGAAGACTTGAATCAAAGGTAAAATGGAAACATGCAGGGTACCAGCCCTTGGGGACTGAATTTGGACATTGCCGGTTTATATTGAAGTGCATGTGCTAGTACCGTGTGGTCAAGGTCCAATCCTAAATACAACTGAGAATCTAAGACGAGACTAGGAAATTACTGTTCACAGATGCACTCCATTAAGTGTGAATGAACTTTAGATATTTAAAAAAAAAGGAAAAGAAAAAAAAGAATAATCAAAAGATTTCGCTATCTAGATATTCAGCTGTAAATGAAGCAAAGTAGTAGGGACACTGAAAACTCAAAAAGCATCACAGCCTTTCTGGCTCTAAATCTACTTCTGCATTCAGTCAGAGGTTCACATACACATTTAACAGATGCATGCTTTTATCTCCAACAGAATTGGTTACTGTAATGCTCTACTCTTTAGTCTTTCCCAAAGAGAGTATCTCAGGTTGACAACTCCTAAAAAAAATTCATCAACACGTTTCCTGACAAAGACGAGGAGGCGGGAGTGTATTACCCCTGTTTAAATTCATTGCATTGGCTCCCTGTGTGTTTTAGTATCAAGTTTGAGGTTCTCTTGATGGTTTTTAAGTGTCTGAATGGTCTTCGGCCTTCTTAATTTTCAGAACTGCTTTTACCATATGAACTTTCGTGGTCTCTACACTCCTATGGCAGCTATCTCCCTGTCATCCCTAAGGTCAGGACACACAATATGTTTACATGCAGCAAGAGAAAGTCAAATTATTAGCTTAATCTGAATGATATCAGACTTTTGAAATGCATGTATACACCTTAGTCTGGCTTGAATTGAACCAAACTGGGGGTTCAGAAGCTCGACTAAGGTAGCGAGAAAATGCGATTGGGAATCTGACTTCTCTGTAACCAACCCTCCCACCCCCGCCTGTACTGGCGCACCCCCTCAGGAACATAGTAGATGTGAAAGTACAACTCAGCCACCATATTCTTCTTATACTACTACTATGTTGTTGCTAAGAAAAACGTAACCGGACGATCAGTGCATGTTTGGACTGACGAAGAGTCTAAGCATTGTGATCGTGAATATCCTTCTTTGACTCCAACTGTTTCACTCCCGCCAGCCTCTGTTCACTGCTTGAATGCAGCTCAAAGCTAACCGTTATAAGGCTAACATAATGGGGGTCCATATCTCCATCTATCGTCGCAGCGTCGATCGTACTTCATATAATAATTTCATTTTCTGAGTGACATGAAAACTGGGACTGAGGTCTCAACAGGGTGCAAAACCGTAGTCTGATAACTCCAAGAACCTTGATTTAGATGTGCATGTACATGTACTGGGAGGTATCTGCAATTGCAATTGTATAAAAAGTGCTTTATATATAAAGTTTGATTGGTTGAAAAAGCATTTCAGAAATAAATCGACCACGCCATCTTTAAGTCGCGTATCTCTACTGCTACAGAGTATACAGTAATGAGGTCCAATCTTTATATGTTACCTTGGCAATAGGACTGGGCGATATTGCCTAAAAATAAAATCTCAGATAAAAAAAAATATGATTTACGATAGAAAAAGCAACAAACGGCAGACAACTTGTGCAAATGATTAGGCTACAGTTAGCTGTTTTTTAGCTAAGATTTGTTGGTCATTGTTGTTTTGTTCATCCCGGAGAGACTTGCATTTTTCATAATCGGCTGGATGTCTCTGTTTCAGGTGTTGGAATAGGTTTGTGGTTGTGAAGCCTGTTACTGCGATGGGCTTTAGGAAAATGTAACAGCGTGGGGTCTCTTACTACAAGTCTGTCACAGCAAACCCATACCAATTCCACTACGGAAACCCTGGGGAGACATAATGTACCATTACAAAAAAACTGGATTTACTAAATCTCCCGCAACAAAAAATTCAAATTAATTAATTCAATCAACTTTTTGCCCAGGCCTACTTGGCAATTATTGCTGCTTTTATTGAAGCAACGGGAGAGATAAAATTCAAACAGCAAAAGTAAAAACCTCAACAAAAACATAATCTTTTTGGATTTTTAAACACTATTAGTCCATTTTTATAAAGGAGTTACATTTTTTATCTATACAAATATTTTTAATTTTATTGTACATGATAAAAATGCAATATAACCCACCCTTAGAACAATGTTACGATCCAGTTGGCCTAAATAAAAACTTGTGCTGCACTTATCAGATTTGTAAGAAATGTAGCAACCCATGTGCCATTTTCCTTCTGTTTTACAATTATGCACCACTCTGTGCCTGCCAAATGCATCAAATATTTTAATAAAAGGTAAGACTCTAGTTTGTAATGATTCAAGATGTAATAAAGTTGAAAATGTGTAAATGCTGCCAAAGCACTGGACACTGTCTTGGTAAATAGCTTACAATTAATTGAAAGAAATGCAGATAAGTGCAGCCTGATGAAATCAGATAGGAACGGTTGTGTGAATGAGATGAAGAAGTATAGGGAGGACATGGAAAATATCGAACCATCACTAATCATCCTCTGTGGAGGAGGAAGATGAAGTAAATCTGTGTCTCAAGTTCTTCACTGGTCATTGATTTTCTCAGAACAGACTATATATAGCGGCTGAAGACCAAAGGGGATGCCCTGTCACTTTGTATCAGGCAGTTACCTATAAAAGAGGCACTTCTTACCAATGTGCATGCTACATTATCTGCGCTGAAGCACAGAGATGGAAAGAGCATGCAGGTACATGCATTTACAAACTTATGCAGGATCACAGGCTGTTTTTGTCATGAATTATCAATGAGAGGAGGAAATATCTGCAGGATGTTCTGTTACAGATGGGGTGAAGGACTTTATTTTACATTTATTTATTGATCACTGGGAAAACAGATTTCATGCAAATACTTTAAAGGACCACATTGACATTTTGTGCCACATGTCTGCTGGGTCTTGTAGTGCACACTGCTTCCCCCAGTGGACTCTGAAATGACGTGTGTGATACTGTTTGTTTATAGATGCTATAAAAATCGTAGGCTTTCTAGGATCATGGGAGAGAAAGATTTTCTTTCTCACAGTGGATTTGATCATTTGCTGCCCTCTTTTCCATTGTTTACTTTATTCCAACTAAATACAAACACAGCACATCTCTTATATTTTGTCCTTTTTTCTGTACCACAGTCGACATTAAGCCAGACGTGCCATTAGCTGTGGAGAACCTATCCCCTTTGGACCTACGCACAGACCTGAGGATGCTGGGGCCAGGCTCAGATGCCGGACTGTGGGAGAGGCAGCTCCAGCAGGAGCTGCTCCTCATTCAGAAACAGCAGCAGATCCAGAAGCAGTTACTGATCAGCGAGTTCCAGAAGCAGCATGAGAAGCTGACCCGTCAGCACCAGGCTCAGCTCCAGGAGCATCTCAAGGTTAGCATTGCACTGAGCAGTTGAATGGAGGTCAGCATGACAACGGAAACGACAGAAAGTTGCACAGAGTGATGTAGTGCAGATGTAATAGAAAAATGAGTACCTCAGGACAACATAAAACAGTGCAGCAAAAGGGGAAACAACTCAGCAGGACTCAGGGTTCTGCAGTTCATAATATTATAAAGAATATATTTAGTCGAAACGTTGAGTTTTTCACTGCAGCGAAATAGAAACAACAAAAGTTCTTAAAATCTTCTTTGATTCTACAATTGCCTGTGTCCATGCTGATGTGAGCGCCGCTTTTCTCAGCTCCAGCAAGAGCTCCAGGCCATGAAGCAGCAGCAGGAAATTGCAGAGAAGGAGCGCCGTCTAGAGCAGCAGCAGCAGCAACAACAACAAAACCAGCAGGAAAAAGAGCTGGAGAGGCATCGACGAGAGCAGCATGTCTCCAGCCAGAGCCTCAGGGGCAAGGAGCGTTCCAGAGAGAGTAAGAGCTCAGCACCGTCATCGTCGCGATTTCCTCACTGACAGGGACTAAATTTTTCACAAAACAAAATTAACCACCCTCAACATAAGCAAGCATGAGATTGAACATTTTTCCATTATCTCTAATGCTTATCAGCGGGGTCTAAGAAAAATAGCAAATAAGAGTTGAGCAGAATAAATAGATTCTAGTTAAATATTCCTTTCAGTTTCCCAGTAGAGCAAGCGCATGTTCTGTTATCATCAATTAATCCTAAAATAATAGGGTTTAGGTCATGATTGACCTTTTCCTGCTATGCTTGATTGGACAGTCAACTTTCCTTGACTGGCTGCTTAATGTAAAATGGTCTTTTTTTATCAATTCCATTATCCAATAACATAAATTAGGATCAACTCACAAAATCTTGCCAGGTGTGGCAACATTTGTTGGCTCTTGTTTCTTCATAAAGCAAATACTCAGCATTGATTATATGAAGGCAAGTACTTAATACTTCTTGGGTAAAATCACTTATAAAGAATATTAGCAAGTAACTTAAGAAAGCCGCATCTGTGTTTCAAAACTACCTCATTGATATTTTCAAGTAAATCCCGATTAGAATGAGTGGCAGGATTCAAAATTAACCCAATTTGCAAAAGCAAAAACTTTGTTCTGAGCAATAGAAAATTTGACTAATTTTAATGTCATTCATAATGAAGACAGACTGTGTTAATTTTTTATGTCTCTTGCTCTTGGAGAAAAGATTTCTCAATAGCAAATCAAACTGTCGTCACATTCTGAGATTGCTTTATGCCCTTGATAAGTAAGTGTGTTGATGACTGGATGGCACTTATTCAGCTACTGATTACATTCAGTTCTTCAGTGACCTTTAAAGCTCAAATTTTGAAGAAATGTCTTCGAAAGGCATGATGGAATTAGTGGCAGGTATAATATTTCATTGCTGTTTTTATCTTATAGCTAATAATAGATGGGATTTATGACTTTGCCAAGTCAGGTAATTTGAAGCTGTTCTCTGCAACTCTACCCATTTTATGGGGAAGAAACACTAGAGCTTTACGAATGCAGCAACGTTATTGTCCCCCATCACCACTAGGGGGAGATCTTCCTACATAAGTGTGCTTAGTAGAGCAGAGCAGTCGCAAGAATGTTGGGGGATAAATATTAATATGTCTTGCTATTTTAAAATTAGGTTGCAGGGAAGTTATTTTTAGAACCATAAATGTCCATTGAGGGTACAGATCCAGCTGTTTACATTTTAGGGTAACCCCAATTCCTTTGTTTCTGTCTTTTGGTCTCACAGGTGCAGTGGCCAGCACAGAGGTGAAACAGAAACTCCAAGAGTTTCTGTTGAATAAAACTGCAAAGGATCCAGTCACTAATGGAGGCAATCATTCTTTCATCCAACACCCAAAACTCTGGTACACGTGAGTGACTTATGTTGTTTTTTGAGAGAAGCTCAACATCACATCACATTTCTTTTCGGTTTTTTTTGCCTTTTGAAAATTTTCTTTTTCTGTTTTTTTTATCAGGTCCTCTCACCACGCATCCCTGGACCAAAGCTCTCCACCACTGGGTGGCACATCCCCCACCTGCCAGTACACTCTGCCGTCACCCATAGAGAGCAAGGACGACTTCCCCTTGAGGAAGACAGGTTGGTTAATCCACACATAAACACAGTACTAACACGGAAATCTCAACAGATACATGTCCGCAACCTACATACCTAAATAGATGTTTCCAGAAATGATAGCAGGAAAATCTAACGTTTGAAAGACTTGATTTATTTAAACTGCCAATTCTAAAACGGGTTTTTCCACTTATGTTGAAGCTATAAAATACATCTTTCCAAGTTAGAGTCAGTATGGTACACCCAAGCATGTCAACTTCTCATGAACATAAATTTGTCAGATTTAGATTTTTTTAATAATTACTGATAACAATTATTCTAACAATGGTTAAACTGTCCTCAATCTCTCTACTATGTAATGAACAAGCTGCCACAAAAATGATTTAAAAGTCATCAAGGTGTTTTTCATTGCTGTTGTAACCAAGTGTTTTCTGCCACACAAATAAGGCATGGACATGGAACTACTTCCTTTCTTACTTCAAAATAAAAGTCTTAAAATAATGGAGAAAAAGGTAACAAGCATAATGTACTAGTCAAGAACAATAGCATTAACTTATTTCACTAAACACATTCAAACACAGACAGCAAGTGGATAGTGTACGTAAGACAGTTTCCACGTTGACGAGAAATCTTGTGCCAGAATATCTTGTTACACCGCAAGTCCTGGTGTTAATATGCCTCTGTGTTAATGTCCCTATGTTAAAGATAAACTACAGTTCAAAGGCTTTTTGAAGCAGTCCATAATTAAATTTGATAATTTAGGCAGAATTATTCCTCCTGAGTTATGGTGCTTCAAAACTATTTTGAAAATATGAATATAAAGTTTCCTCCAGAATGCAGCTGAGATTTGTTGGTTTAAAGTTTAAGGGGGATACTCTGGGGATGCCTGTGCAAATAAGAACAATTCCTTTCTTTTACTCTCTTTGATTTTTATGTCAAGGGTGTAAAGGCTTGCAGAGGTAAAAGCTTCATAATTTGGCAATAATGATGTCATGTCAATCATGAAATTATATAATGTTCTTTCATCTCCCACGTCTCTGTTAATTACACAGGAAAACAATATCATACTTTTAGAGTTAGTGAGCTCAAGGCCTGTCATTTTTTTGTATGTGCACAATTTAGAGATTAATTTGAGGAATTATATGGAGTAAAATAATGTAACAGCATGTCCGAAAGGAATCTTAGAAAGATAACTGTAAAATTTCAAATGTGACTACTTTTTGATCCTTTCAAAGTTTCTCCTCTAAAATACCTAGAAATGTCCTTTAAAGTTAACTTTAGGAATTACAATTATTCCACGCCTCAAATAGAAGTTAATGTTTTCTAAGAGAAAAAGAAAAATGTAAGAATTTAATTTTATAGTTAGAAACTCATAGTTTCTCTAGCTTAATCTGAACTGATAAAACACTTTTAACTCAGTGGATTTCTAAATCTATATGTGGTCACTTCCTGCTCAGGGCTATCCTCCCCCACTTCCTGTCAATCTTTATTAAAGTCCTCTGAGAGTTTGGCACACGAGAGAAGGGACCCACACAAAGGTAGTTCTGTTCCCTGAGCCATTCGTTGTCACCAATAACTGATTGGCAGGTGTTGCAGACTTAGAGCTGCACAGGCAGGATGAACCCTGACAGCACTGTTTGTTTAAGGAAAGATAGCTCTCTCTCAAAACAAAGAAGAGGTGACTTTGAAGGCTCTGTGTCAGACTCCCCACGGCTTTACTGCACCAGATTGCCGAGCACAATCTTTTCCTGTATGACCTTGAGGTTCAAAAATGAGGTTTATACACCAAATGAATCTTTCAAAATATATAAAGTGTCCTTAAAAATGTAAAAATATCTGCATACTTTTCAATGAATATTTACCAAAAGGCAATTTTAAGATACCCATGTAGTATTTAAAGGTACATTCTGACCTGGCAGTCGATGCGTGCTTTAGTTTCACGTTAACCATTTGATATTTGCTTAGATCTCTTCTCTTAAAGGCACCATGTATTTATAGCCTCACAATCCCTATAAACAGAAAGTATTTGTGATACTCTTATGTTTATCTCACGTACCCAAAAAGCAGTTAAAAGATGTCATGTGATTAACATGGTACCTCTTTATATATTCTCTTTGTTTCAATTCCTGGAATTAGACTAGTCTGACAGCACAAGATAGTCTGTGGTAAGAATAGTTGTGGCTGAGCAGTAAAAGCTGCATCACCCCCAACCCACCCTAACCTTCGCCACTCTGGTGTCAACCCACTTACCAAATGTATATCTTCAGCAGGTGTGTGAAGGATGTTACAAAATAGTCCTGCAAAAATAAAATTGTACATCACAAAGCATAATTGTTTATGACAAAAATACACATTTTCTATATTGTCCTTTATGAGTAGCTGACTATAAATCAGATTTAAACTGCTAGGAGGTGAGAGGTTAGTGTCTTTGTCACAAATGATGTCTTTGTACCACAGTAATACTTTTAGAAACAGGTTTTTTATTCAATTTTACAATTAATGATTGAGATATTAAAAGGCTCCTATTCTCAATAGATTTAGTTCAGTTCAATGCAATTATTTAAAGTACTTATCAAACTAAAGTAATACTCTTAAATGCTGAACAAGTAAATCCAAGACTTAATACATTGATGTAAAACAAATCAAAATAGGAGTTCTTGAGATTGATGTACTGTAAAATCCATTGAAGGAGGAGAACAAAAAGGATAGAATAAAAGTGATATATAAAAGTGAAGGGTTAAGAGTCCATAAAACGAGTGGGGGAAAAAACAACAGATAGCTGTTTTTTGAGTTATTGAAAGAAAGGTTTTGGCCAAAAATAACTCTGATATTTCTGACAGTGGAGAAACTAAGTTAAAGGCATCAAAAGTTATTCTTTGCTTGTTGAGAACAATGCCCCCAGTTTTACAAGTAGATTAAGATTTTTTTTTAATTTCATGCATGTTGCTGTGTTACTCAGACAACCCTGTGGACCAAGTACCTAGTTTGAATAATCTGAATTCATTGAAAAAAGTAAAGCAGAGTCTCATGAGCATAGCATTGGAAACTATTGTTATTTCTGAGGATAAGAATTTTATCTTTTTACTCTGCAAATCCATCCATCCATCCATCCGGAAGAGGCTCTTCATTTTATTCTAACGCATGCAACAGTAACTACTTTATGAGTTTGGAGTGCAAGAAAACAGAACTGGCATTGGATGTAACTCAAGCTGCTAGATGAAAGCAAAGTATTTATAATAACATTTTTTTGCATTTACAGAGTAGGTTTTGCATAGTGTTTTTAGGATCCATACTTACATACTTACCCACATACATAAATCGAAACCTTGTACAGGACCTTGTAGAACATACCTGACTAGAGTGAAAACGAACAACACATGAATATAAAAAAGCTGCAATCAATCAGATATTTATAAATTCACTAGAAAGCAGCATTGTTGGTATACTAGAAAGATGCTTACGGTAGGGGATTTTTTCAGTGACAGCTTTTTGTAAATCATTATCTGATGTGAGTAAATATAGTATTTTTAGTAATAAGTAAGTAAGTTAATAGAATTTTGAAAAGATAAAGGGTTTATTTTTTTAACTAGCAGATAAATAAAAACCTGATAAACCGTACATAAAAGGTGATAAATCAGATTTAATTTGAACAAACATATGATTTTTGGAATGTTTTTTGATGTGACTTAATATTATACTGATTTGCAGTTGTATTTATTTTTTAGGATTGCTGGCTCTTTTTGAAGGAACTGAATTTCATCTTCTACTTAAATAAAAACATGTACAATTGTTTGGATCATGGCAAAAGCTGTAAAAGTTATTTGAGAATAATTTAGGTGTTAAATAAATAAGAGTTCCTGTCTGTAAAGCTGTTTTCTTTGACAAGTTCTTTTTGCAACAGATAGCTGATAAAAAAAAAAAAAAGATGCCTCCTGTTCCAGCTCGAACTGGGTTCTTGGCTCAGTTGTTTATGTTTAGACGTGAAACTGTTTCATCCATTTTTGTAGGTCAGACCTAATGGGCTTAGCAAACAAACAAAAACATTCTTCTGAAAAGTACTTGACTTGAAATACATTTTTAAACAGTTTTTAGGTCACAAATATGAAGAACTTGTTTTCTCCGTAAGACTGCAACTTTAGTTCTGCTTGTGTCTGTAAAAATACAGAGCAGCATTATTTTTAAACTATTCAGTGTTAGTTAAAAAAATTGATGTCAGCAAAATGCTCAGCTGGCGTTCCACTTTATAGCAAACTAAATTTGAGCAGCGCCATCTGCCCAGATCCCAGCTCTAATAAAGAAGCACTAATAGAGATGGCAAGTTACGAATCTGATCAGCTACACACAGCTTGACCAATAATGGCACTGATTTATTATTGCAACATATTGTTGCATTATTTGCGTTAGATGAGGTTTCATTGCAGAAGTGACCCAGGTGCTCAGCACGTACGCTTTGCTTTAGCCTCCTGTTGCACCCACCATGCGTCAATGTGTTTTTATTTAATTATTTCTCCATAGAGACATGTAAGAAAGTGTTTTTTCATGCGCTGCTGTCTGGCGTTCCCGTGGCGACCAATTGGGATGCATAGCTTGGTGGCAGCGGCGTGTAAAAATAGAAAGCAATCAAGGCGGCATGGCGTGAAGCAAATTCATGGCTCCCAACAGCGTTTTCTCTCCATTTATCTCTGCTGCCTCCTTTCTTCCGCCCTCGCACACTCTCTTTTTTTTTAATATTCTACCTCACACCCACAGGATTAGAGGTCTGTATTGGGGAAGAAGGTTTTGCCACTTTTGACAAAAGCCAAAAATAGCAGCTTTCGAACCACTCTCTTCGCCCCCCCCCCCTTCCCCATCACGATCACCCACCTCCTCCCTGCAAATTTTCCACGTCATAGTTGCTCTTTCCTATGTGTAACCGTACGATGTACAAAACGAGAAGACCTATTTAAATATTGATCAGAGTTGAATAATTGAAACAGGTTGGCTATTGTGTAACAGAGGGGTTTACATAACTGTAATACATCTCTATGCTCTTGCTTTCAGTTACAAAAAAAACAACTTATGTATTCTGCATGTTGTTTGAGTATGTAAAAGTAGCTGTGGGATTTTTTTTGGAAGTCTTCTATTCTTATGAAATAAACGAATGACTAGAAAGGAACATGGTTCACCAGGCAGAGACACTTTCTATTTGATTAATCATTTCTATTTGGTTAATGTAGAAACACTTTCTATTTGATTAATATACAAACTGATTATTAAAACATTAAAAAGTTGTTTCATGTTTTTAATTAACCAGCAATCTTTTTTTTATTAAAATATTTAACCTTTTATATGTGACCTTTTTAAGTTATTACTGTACATATCAAATGTTAGTGTGGGGAGAAATTGCTGACTAATTTCAGGTTCAAATCTTAGCTTTGAATTCTGCTTTAAGATAGACACCAATGTCCATCTTCTAATAAATTATATCAAATTCAAAGAATCCATAAACAAACTGCACCACTTACTTTGGTTCTTATGTGAAATTTGATGTATAGTACACAATGCCTTGTAGGCGTATTCGTATGACTCAATTTATTTCTATTGAGGCTGTTCTGTAACAACTTTGTATATCCAGAGACTGAAACCTTAGCCCATTCTTCTTTGGAAAGTCATTCAAAGTAGTCAGATTAAATAGAAGAGCATCTGTGAACTTTAATTTTCCAATCTTGCCACAGATTCTTGATTAGATTTAGATCTAAGCCTTCATTGGCCCATTCTGACTCATGAAGATGCTCTGATCTGAACCATTGCACTGGAGGTGTGAGTGTATGTTAAGCTTTGTTTTCCTTCTAGAAAGTGAACCTTTGCTTCAATAATTAGTATTTTGCAGCCCTGACATCATCACATTTAGTTGGTGTCTTTGTGTGATGTGAAATGTTAGTCCTTTGTAACACATAACATCTTGTTCACAGACCCAAAAAATTCAGTCTTATCTGATGAGAGAACCTCATTTTACATGCTTTTTCCCCCCCTACACTGCTTGTAAAAAACTTTAAACGTTGAATGCCCATGTCCTGGTAGGTTTAGAGTTGTGCCATACTATTTTAATTTAGGACGAGGAAAGGAAAAAACCTTGGGATATTGTTTTATATCTTAACTAACTTTTAAGCTTGTCCACAACTTTATCACTGACCTTGGTCTTCATGAAGACTTGATGAAGGTCGTCATTTTTTCATTCATCAATTATGTACTGATTTGTGTTAGTCTGTCACATAAAATCACAATTTATGCATATTCACATTTTTCACAAGTACTACATGAATCAGTTTCACTTTTTTTTGATCATTTAGAGAAAGTCTTATCAAACATAACCTGTAGCAATCATCTGCTCCATGTGTCAGTCTTGGACTGAATTTTTTACTGAATGAAATTCAACCTCGTTAAATTGAGGTTTTAAAATGATTGGATTATCCAAAGTGTGACAACATTCCAATATTTACTCAAGTTCTTTAAGCCCATCATTAAAACCAGATGGAAACTCTTAAACCAACGTGTCTATTGTGACAGATATTGCATTAGCATTGCGACGGGTCAACACTGAGGGACTCAGCTGTGTGTTAAGACTCGATGCGTTTGGTCCTACCTCTGGTTTGCATTAGGACGACGGGGGATGTGGAGGAAGCCTGAAACATCTGCCATGTTTTTGTGTTAGTTTAACTGTTGCTACTGTATCAGACTGTGGTCACCAGGGCGGCAGGTAGCAGACTCTTTCACTTTGAGCCTGTTTGTTGCTCGACCTAATGTAGTCCAGATGATGTGGAAATGGGTCCAATCTTGAGTCATTTAAAATGTAGCTGAAAACTGAAATCGTAGCATGTCAAAACACGGCAGCGTTGCCTTAATTTCTCTTTTTTTATTTTTGGATTTATAACTGGGGTAGTGTGGAGTCTAACTCTGTGACTCTGATAACGCTGTGTAATGATCATATTTTTACTGCATAATTGGATTTTCTTTACAGAGTTGTGTCATTTGAATCTTATACAGAATGACTGTCCTTTGTCATGTAGCATCTGAGCCAAACCTGAAGGTACGATCCAGACTGAAGCAGAAGGTGGCAGAGAGGAGAAGCAGTCCAATGCTGAAGAGAAGAGATGGAAACATCATTACTCCTTATAAGAAGAGGGCTTTAGAGCTAATGGGTATGCCTCTGACGCTGAAGCATCAAATGCACAAATGTGTTTCTCGTTTTTTCTTTTTATATAACTTAATAATTAATAATATAAGTTTAAAGTAGTTGCTTAGATGACTGAACATTGCTGAGAGTGATGATGCAAACTTTTCACTTCCTTGATCTCCCATAGATTCAGCGCCAACTAACAGTGCCCCTGGGTCTGGCCCCAGCTCTCCCATAGGGGCCTCCAGTGCCTTGGGGGCTGAAAATGGACCTTCCTCTCTGCCTACAACAACAAAAACTGAGGTAAGCGTGTAAATCTGTAGCACAGGGTTTGGTTAATTATTTTAAACCTGGCATAAAACAAAACGTTATTGCAGCCATAAAAGCAAACAGCAGCCCTCTGCTTGTTAAGCTTCGCTGACAATCCTCTCCATGACATCAAAGAGGCACAACTCAACCCACATGTCAAACTTTTCTCTGTTTAACTTCATAAATTTGATGCTATATATAAATAAAATGAAACGCTAACAGTTTCAGGTGCAGAAACTTAAATACAGTCCCGACCATATTTGTAGGGATCAGTATTAGATATGTGTAAAATATCCTAATATTTCAAAGAGTCCAAGATGCCATGTCCTCTGACCAGGGTCTCAGAGCCTTTGGAGGAGCAACAAGCCCGGAGCATTACATATCCTTTACCATACCAACAGCGGACATGAAATGCTTTTCTATTTCTATCTTCTTTTTCATGTCAAGCTCACCTGTAGATGCTTTCCCACAAAGCTCAGTCTGAGACTCATTTGAACCAAGCATATATTTTCAGTTAAGATCTTTGTAGCTTTGGACAAATTCCCTATGTTCCCTGGTAGGACAGGTCCGGTTTTTTTCTGGCATCACTGCAAAACATTGGCATTAAGATAATCTGGATGCTTTGTGACCCAATGAGGCCACACTTGGCTTGCAGTTCTCAAACAGTGAGGTATAGAGGTATCCTCCTCTCTGTGCATGATACAAAGAAATACATGGATCCCTTTCCAGCCAAGTGGGCAATGCCTTAAAGAATAGGGCATTTGTGTCACATCGTATTCATACAGAAAGCCATGGACTGCTAAGTAGAAGTTCCAAGAAATTCTGAGCACCCTAAGAATGTCAATATTTCAATATTCTTAACTTGTGATTTTGTTTCCTGCCAAATATGTTTACTCAAATATCAGATTTTTTAAACCTGTTTTTAGTGTTAGATTATGCTATGCAGTAAGAAATAAGTATATTGTAGTGGTTTTTACACAGCTTTTCTAGAAGTGCCAATAAACGTGACCTGCATGGCGTTTTATCTGTCCTGCTACTGTTTCTTTGTAAAAAAAAAAACCCTGGCTTGGGTTTAGGGGTCTCTGTTTTTTCATTGAGTTCAGACTGCATTTCTGTATGTTGCTGTGATTCATGGCTAAGTTACAGCCCAGAACCCGTCTTAGACTGAGCTCACAATACTAGCTGTTATTACATGTGGCAGATACAACACATATCCGAGTAATGCTAACGGAGCAGCTCTCCTTGCCTTCACATTGCTGTTTAGTCTCCAAGGGACCTCCAGTGACACAGAGAAAAGAGAGATGCCCTGACAGACACAAGGTTGAAGGTTGAGGCTTGGGGAGACAGGCAAACTGGGGATTTTAATTGATATCCCAGGCTCTGGTAGCAACAGACACCCACACACTAACAACATAAACACGTAGGATTGCTATTGTATAGGCCTGAGTCAAGGCGCTCATGAAAGTCATTGGTGGACTGCGGGGTTCCTTCTGGACCCCATGCCTGTTGCAAAAGCAAGGAGTGTTTGTGCACCGTTACATTAGGTATCCTTTTTCAGAGGGAAAGGGTCCCTTGGGTCAAATATGGGCCGGATATCCACATACAGGTCACTGAGTACTGGTAGGGGTTGGAAGGATAAACACGACTGTTCCAAAACCACATGCTGCTCTACAGCTCTGCTGGGTACAGGAAGTATGCCCCAGTGCTGATGCTCTCTGAGAGAGTAGCCTAAAGGTGGGGACCGGAGAACTGAAAAACTGAAAACTGCACTTTGGCGTTAGAGACCTGCTGAGTCTTTAAATTGTGTATCCATGCTGGTTTCATTCTGTGGGGGTCTAAAGATCCTTTACTGCCATCGAAAATTCTTACCTTGTTTTCCTTCTGCAGCAAAGCAGACTTTCCTTTGTCACAACACATTTCTATTCATGCCACTTATCTTGTTTCCATTTTAAACTGACCTCAATGCAATCTTTGAGTCTGTCTATCCACTTAAATCTGTCTCTTGTGCTCTGCTCTGCCTGTTTGATGTAGAGGTGGCCTTCCCAGCCAAGATTATTCCGACCCGAGGGCTCAGTGTCCATGCTGACCTTGTACACGTCTCCATCCTTACCCAACATCTCACTGGGGCTCTCAAGTACATCCACACCAATTAGTGTGAGTAAAAGTTTCATAGACCTTTCCTACATGGTATTTAACCATATACAACACTGTGGCCATTTTGTGGATGTGACATTTTTATCTCAGTGTGGGAGCTGCAAAACCTGCCATCAGTGGCTTTCTGGACACTCTTTATGACCGCAGGGTCACTGACCTGTGGCCCCAAATGATTTTATTGTTCTTAGATAAATATTGTGCTGCAGTGTCTTGTGTCAGGCTTGCTCTTATCCTCCCCTGTTACCTCATTAATCACAGCTTTTAAAAAGCCCCACTGCTCTCAAGTACATCTCCTGATAACTTGACACATGATATATCATCCTTCGCTTAGTGGCACATTCCACAACATATTTTTCAGCTACACACTGATGTTAGACATAGATTTTTATTTTTTGCCTTGATTTTTAATAAGGAGAAGAAAATAATTCTTATTTTTTATACAGAAAAATTGAACATTGTTCAACTTTACTTACCTTAATTCTCTGCTTTTAGGCTGCTATGGGGCTAAATGACAGATCGATGGAGATCAAACATGGGTTGCCTGGGCACCTGCTGGGCCCTGTGCCACTTCAGACAGCCCTGGAGTCAAAGGTGAGCCCCAGTCACCAGGCTCTGCTCCAACACCTCCTCCAGAAGGAGCAAATCAGGCAGCAAAAGATCATCTCTTCTGGTAAGGCTGTTACAGGATTTGAGTGAGCATATAGTTTCTTTACACCTTGGTGACATCACTTGTTGCTCTCTGTTAATATGTCTTACAGGTGCATTTCTATAAATAAGCATATCATGTTAAAATTCTGAAAGAATTTGACTTTCCTCATCCTTGTTGCTTGTGCATTTTTTTTCTACCACATTGTTTTCTTCCACTTAGCTGTCCGTTATTGTGGCTTTACACTGAACTCTGTGAACTATCAGCTTCTTTAACAATAACTTTTTGTCACTGACCCTCCTTGTGAAGTGTTTCAGTGACTTTCTGCTCGACAACCTGACATGTCTTTAGGCCATAACACTTTTGTATTAAAAACATCTTTTTATTTTTTTTATTTGACCATATGTATTTTTCCAATTCTTTGTGAAGATAAATTTTTGGTTTTCATGGGAGATAGTTTTTGAAGTTATTGAGATGCACCTGGATGTAAAGCATGGTTTTATAAAAACCTTACCATGGTATTTTTCTTCTCTGCCAAGGTCAAGGCTCCATGTCCTCCCACACCCAGTCGCCACTGGCCATGAAGGATCGCCCCCCTAGCAGTCGCCCTAAACTACCAAAACACAGACCACTAAACAGAACCCAATCGGCACCACTGCCTCAGAACACACTGGCCCAACTCGTCATCCAGCAGCAGCACCAGCATTTCTTGGAGAAACAGAAACAGTACCAGCAGCAGGTCCACATAAATAAGGTAAAAAATCAAGACTTCCACAGTCCTTCTTGCAACATTCAATGTCGTTTTTTTTGGTTCTCATGAGGCTGTGGTTTATTGTAGAAAGTTTGACTTAATCTTTTAAGGACACCAGTGTGGTTCTATTTATAGGCTTTTGTGAGAGAGAGTATGTGTCCTGGCTCATAGTCTATTCTACCTTTTAAAATCCTGGTGTTATTTCTGCAAACCAAAGAACTTCTGCCTGACTCTAAATGAGGAAGAAATCCTTCCTCTGCAATAATTCTGTTATCGTAGGTCATGGCGCCTGTTATACTCACATGCTAACACTGTGAAATTTAATTCATCCTAGTTCCCATGAGAAAAAAGAAAGAGCCCAGAATGCATTTTGTTCCTCTGTGGCAATATTTGTGTTTCTGTGAGTTGGCCGTGGTGACCTGGCTTTACAGAGACTGTCATTATTCTGGTGTGAGGTGGCCAACGGCGTGAAAGGCAGCATTGTATGAGCTCGCAAGCTGATGTGTACCAGCATTGGGTCCTGACAGAGCCATGGGACCCATTGAGGAGCTCATACCTGAAGATATTAAAAAAAACACTCCCTGAGCAGCACAATAGGGGTTTAAAATTACATAGTTTCTTTGTGCATTAAAGACATTATTAGGAATGAATTTAAAACACTGTGACGCTGACTCATTTAAGAATAATTCCAGCAGCGTCTTAAGAACCATGTCAACGGGGCCGGCTCTGATCACTCAGGCCAATGAGATTGCAAGTAAATCCTCTTTAAGTGGAGGTTATAAATGGCCACTAATCAGGGATGAGCCCTTAGTGTTTATTGAGAGGCAGCTCTGAAACATTGCCCTAATTAATTTCCGGGCAGTGGCTTTTCTTCGGTTGTTTTTAAACATCCTTCGATTGCTTCTGTTGTTCGAACGCTAGCTACGGTGGTGGTGGGAGGGGAAGCTGTATTGGAAATTTACAGGAGCTTAGGGATTTTAGGAAGAGTTGTGAATGGTTTTCACTAATGCAATGCTAAAGAGGCTAATTCTTGTTGATGAAAGGGTATTTATAAAAGACCTAGATTCTGCAGATAGTAATGCTGTTGTTTATTACCCGCTGACAGGAAGAAAACAACCTGGTTTTGGAGCCCTCTTGTGGGTAGATAATCTCAGGATATCTACGAGGGCTGAAAAAGTAAATAATTCAATTAAATTAGATCCATCCGTTTATATAGCAGCAATTAATAACAATTGCCCTCTCAAGTCACTTGGCAAGACAACAAGATCTAATTGATGTAAACAATTATCTGATCAGATCAATGCAACGTTGGAGCCCAGTGGAAATGTAATTACATGCATTCCTAATTAATCTTAGTTATAATACAATGCAGCTAAAATCACATAGAAGTATTAAGAAGGATGACATCAAAGTATATCTCTGCTCAGTTTGCTCTCCTCCCCCTATTATTGTATGTTATATGCTTACATAGTTATGCAACTTAAACAACTTTCATAAGGAAGTATGTGTTAAATCCTTGGAAGCTAACCTATTAAAATGCTCCCCCTGCAGGTGAACAACCTTTTCAGCTGTTGTGAAAACTAATCTCTGAAAAAAAAGCTACAAAAAACATATTTTACTTCAGTCAAACCAGTTAATTCTGGTCAGGATTTACTCAGCAAGGCACCAAGCCCAGTTAATCTTCATTTCTGGCCCAGTCAGCATGAAGGTTCGATAACTCTCAAGCACAAAGCTAGGGTATTTACCACTTGGACCACTGGACCCCTTATACTGGTACACAACGTTATTTATTAATTAGGTTTTTTCTGTAAGCAGTTGATGAAAGGACCTAATTCAAATTCTTGTTACACTTTGAAGAAAAGAGGCTATGTATCAGCTTTTGTCCACCGTATTTCAATGTTTTAATAAAACATATTAAGGTTTCTGGTTATAATGTGAACAAATGTGAAAAGGTTCTATAGGTATAATTACTTGTACAAGACATCGTATGCTAGGCTAGATCTTTATGTGGTTACAAAGTCTGTGAGTGTTTGGATTTTATTTTGATTTGGAAAAAGGGCCGCTTTTAAAGGTGCATTTATCTATATATGTATGAATGCAGGATGTCAGTATTAACATTGAGCTAATGTGTTTTGCAGCTGTTATCCAAGTCCATTGAGCAGTTACGTCAGCCCAGCTCACACCTGCAGGAATCAGAGGAGGAGCAGGAGGAGCAGCAGCCCAAAGAGGAGACAGAAAGCATGCAGGAGGACAGGCTGCCCCCTGGAGGAGTCATACGGAAGCACACGCTGAGCAGCAGCAGCAGCAGCAGCTCAAGCAGTGAGCTCCCAGAGGCTCACTGTGGGGTCATCAAGGTCAAAGAGGAGCCAGCTGATAGCGACGATGAGGCTCTGACCAGTCAGCGTCTAGAATCCGTACAGAATACCTATCTCCACCAGGTCAAAGGGAGACTGGTGATAAGAGCCATGATCTGAGGGACTGAATGACGATGAGATCCCCCGCTCACAACGATCACAAACATCTACACTGACACGCATGCACACACGTCAGACGTTGCACGGTAGACCAGCTCTGTCACAACATACGACCTCTTCTCACTGGGCTGCAGCCTCACTCATCCTATACTGTTAAGACTCTCTGTTTGTGGTCTTCGTGTTGTGATCTCTGTAAAATATGTATGTTTCTTCGGTTGTAAATATGAAGACACTTTAGATCTTTCTTTTTAAGAGCCGCTTTGGTCACCTTATGTGTGCTGAACTGACAAACTTGTATGTACATATACTGTGGCTTTAGCATCTAAGATGATCTGTAGAGGGAAACATTAGCGGGTGTACAGCTTCGATGAGCCTCCGTACGTTCCCATTCTGTAAATTTTTCCATAAAATATTCAAATATGATCCATTTTTGCTTATTTCTCTGGAAGATTAATCTTATTTTTTTTTTGTTCTCATGACAAATCTGTGATGACATTCACTGTTGAGTGTTCCGACAACGGAAATGCGGAATATCTGTCTTAGGGAAAATACACAGTTAAATCCTAACAGAGCAGAAACTCATATTGCAATTTGAAGGATAATGCACTAAATCCCTGCTTGGGTGTGCAGGCATCTCCTTAACACACCCCTGGCCTCCATCCCTTCCCGTTCTCAGAGCGATCCCAGAGCCAGGGCCCTGCATTAGGTCGAGTTCTTCTCCTTTTCTCCCTTCCCTCCTCCTCATCTCTGGGTCCAAAATCAAAGCTTAACGGAGTTCCTGCCTAGCTTTCAGCAGAGGAGTCAGACAGGGAGAAAGGGAGAAAGAGAGAGGGTCGGGCAGGAAATGCCTTCAAGAAGCCAGGAGTTGATTCATGTGTGCAGGAATGCTGAAAGAGGAGGACCTAGTGTCGGAGGAGTCCAAGGGGCCAGGCTCGAGAATTGATTTACTGTCAAGACGAATTACAAAGTGAGTGGGGATATGGTTAAGGGACTCCTTTTTTTTTTAAAGGGAATCGCTTCCTTTGTATTCCCCTGCGGCATGCTTACCTCAACACACAGGGTTGATGTTACTTAAGAGAAAAAAAAAAGAACATGGATGGGACCTTTTGTTTTATTTTCCCCAGAAAGTGCCCATTGCCACATGTATAGTCTGTCTTAAAGTGATCTGTCCAAGTGTATTGCATAGTCATGAACCTTCTTGTTTTCTTAGTAGTATTGTCGAATAAATGTAAAAAAGAAAATAAAAAAAAATCCTACTGTGAGGTTCTGTGTTTGGATTCATGTGAGAAATCAAAGCTGTCTGTCTCATGCTGTACAGTCAGATAATCCGGTTTTAATGTTTTTAGTGTAAGTAAACACAATCAGAACAATGCAAGTCTTGTTCCCCTGCTCCTTTGATTTGGTTATAATGAGAACCCCCATTTGCTGCCAGTGGGTGGTTAAATGGAGGTAAAGGGGGTGGTGGGGGTTCTGTGGTCTGTTCATAGCAGTTTGCATTTTCTTCCCTCTTTGTTGCCTTGTGTGATAAACCTTTTTTAAAAAAGAAAAATAAAGTTAAATTACCTCTGAGATGAATGCATATTCCATTATTTTCTATTATGATACTACATGAAGGAAAAAAAAGATACAAAACAACCTCTAAACAAGTTCTCTATAAAATAAAATTCAAATTGGTGTTCTGGATAAATTTGAATAAACAGCACAGAGTGTTTGAATCATCGTATCAACTTGCTTTTCCCACAATAGCTTCCACGACCCAGCTGTTTATTTTCAGGAGGATCTACATGTGACCCTTCAGAGGGAGCTTAAAGGACTTTAAAACATTTCTTTTGATGTGAGCGGGTAAGGCTTCTTGTGAAAGCATAGGAGCAGTGCAGATAAGGTGAGCTGCGAGTGTGTGATAAATGACTTTGCATGAATACTTTAAAACCAAGCTTTAGCAATTTCACAGTGAGCTTAGCTTGTAAAGCCTGTGCAGTTCAATCAATATCCAATGTTGCTTATTCCAAACTCAAATCTGGACGTATTTGATGATAATGCATCAAGGTTTAAATGTCTGCTCCTGATGTTGAGCAGTTGTTCGGGATTTTATGTGAAACATAACAAATATCAAAAACTTTTTGAGAAGAGTGCGCAAAGTGTTTTCAAAAAAGGTGTAGAGTTACCTCACATTAGGACGTTTTTCACTCGAATTAGACACTGCCTCTTGCTTAAGTAGAATCCATCTGTCTTGGGCTTCAGGCTCTCGTGATTTTAAATGAGCTGTTACAAAGGCAGAGAAAAAATAATGAAGCCAAAATCCATCCGCACTGCCCCTCCCCTGCTGCCCGCGGAGCCAGTTGTAAAAGCAAACAAGCATTTTTAAAAAAGGTGTAAGGAAGTAACAAAGAATTCAGCCAACTTACTTGCTTCCAAATTCTTGGAGGGATCTGATTTATATCACCTACAGAGCAATGAAAGACTTATTTTCATGCAATGTTCACACACATATGCAAAAACACACCATGGCTGATGGCAGGGAGACAAAAAAACCAACATATTCTCCATCTAAAAAAGTTTGTCTTATGAAAAAGTGTGTAAAACAAAGAAAGGCTTTTTTTTTTTTTTTTTTACCAAATCTTCTCATTACTTTCTGAAAACTCTGATGTTTAGATATATTACTATTACTATGTCTAAATAATACGGGGAAGCCCCTGATGATGATGTCATAGTTTGAAAGCATCATTTTACAACATTTGAGCTAAATGTAGGAACACCTGTGGATAATGTTTAAGACAATGAATCAGACTGCTTTGTTGTATGTCATGATGAATTATAGACTTCCATCACTGTGGTTCATCTTTTGGTATAATTTCTATATCCTTTAAAGTGCTGCGTTCATCTGTTATACTCAAACAGTTAAATGCGGATATTAAAACAACATGGGAATGGCCTCTTAGCTGCTCCTATAGGGCTGGGTTTCTTTTGGTCTGAGAAGTCTGATGTTTCTCCAAGTATCTGTTGGAGGCATTCTTATTGTGTGGGGTCACTGCCCAGAGAACTCAGGCGACCAAGGATGCTACCGTTGGCTTCACCTGCCATACTCTTTTAGCTCTTCCCTGACCATTATATTTTTATAACATAGATACAGTAGAAACAAGATATTTAAGCTCACTGTATAACTCACTCATGACCCTTTTATTCACTGAATGATATTAAATGAAGCAGTGAGACAAAAAGTTTGTATCTTTTCTTAGTGTCAAAGTAAAAATCTGTTTTCAGCTGTAAAGTAGATCAACCCTTGCTTTTCTGTGGTATTGAAAACCTTGTTTACTCTGCTTAAAATATGTGGAATGACAACAATGCATTTTTAAATGGCACATCATTTTGTGTTTAATTGTTCTATTTTAAAATAATAATAATAATAATAATAATAATAATAATAATAATAATAATAATAATAATAATAATAATAATAATAATAATAATAATAATAAACACGTGTGTGACACATACCTTACTTTTTCAGACTGCACCAGAACTTTAGAAAATCAATATAAATTTCCAAAGAGTTGCATATTTAGAATAAACCCACAATAATTAACAGAATGTCTTAGCTGAAGTTGACACTTTAAATTCACCTAGCAGCTGTGGTCATCCTAACCCAGCAAGGCTCCCCATTTACTCAGACCAGCTGTTTAAACACTGCCTCGTTCAATCAGGTGGGGGGTTAGGGCACCTGTCCACGGTGTTGCTGAGCAAGAGAAGCTGAGATGATTTGTATTTTTTAGCTTCTATGCTCAATCTCAAACCGTTTCCTCATCAGGCTCTGAATAATCTTAGGTCCAAACAAGGATACCTCCAGAATGTTTTGAAAGGACTTGCCGGCTGAGAGATGGGTGGGGTGGGTTACGAACTGAGAGCCCTTGGTGGACAAACGAAAATAAAAAGTTATAAAGGAATTTTATATAAGTATCCTTTTTTTGGCAGAGATTGAAATTTATGTTCAGTAACAAATATATCTGAATGTAGGGTTAAAAGAACCTAATGGTCTCTAATATTTGTAAGTACTTAAAGGCAAAAACTATTCTGATTTGATATGTTGGAACATACTTTTGCTTCCGCCTAACAAAGCTCATGGTCAATGATTTTACAGCACAGTAAAGGGATTTTGAAATAAATATTTAATACTCCTTTTAAAAGGGCAATATAAAGTACAAAAACAACAAACATGATGACATAATATGACATCATTCAACATCCCAGTTTGGGTTCTTTTTACATGAAGTTTGCATGGTCTCCCAGTGCGTTTGAGGGCTCTCTCTAGGTACACTTGCTTTTCCCCACAAACCACAAACATAACTGTGAGATTAACTGGTTTCTGTAAATTAAAATGAGTGTCTGTGATTGTTCTGACCGCATGACGTTCTAGACCCCAAAACTTTCTTTATGGCAAATATATTTGACTTCACGCTTTTCCATCATTTTAAAGACGAAAGTCACATTTATTTGTATTATACAGCACATCCTACTTTTACCCATTTACAGTTAATGTGGAGGGAGTGGCTTTTTTATGAAATGCTGTGAAGCTAATTTAAAGTGATTAACCCGATGGTAGCTTTTAGCACATCCATTTACTTTAACCTGTCATCATCTTGCTTATGTTGGAGTGTGACACACATAAATGTGCAGAAACCTTCCAATTTAAGGTAAATGAGGAAGTAATTTGTCAGGTGAACTTTTCTCAGTGTCGCCCACCAAAGTTGAATATGACAGAGAACATGTAGGAAAACTTCCTACAGCTCTCTTTTGGTGCCTGTCAGGATTCGTATGAGTCTGGCACCTAACTGTAGAACTCAGTGTTATTCTTTCCATGTGCTAAACGTGATCGAGGTGTGGGATAGTGCAGCTCTGGTAGTTAAATGGGAGAGCCTTTGGTTGGTGCTTGTGTGAGACATGTGCCTCTGAAAAAAAAAAACAAGGAAAAAAGTAGGATGTCATTCTGATTTTTGATTTCTTATTTTAGTTTCTTTCTACCCAGTGTTTATACTTCTGTTTTTCTCCTCTCTCCTTTTCCAACCATTAATGTTTTTATTTCGAGAGCTCCTTTATTCTTATGTACTTCATCAGTCTTCGTTACTCCTCTTTAAGATTTTCTGTCCAGTCTTCTCTTTTGTTCTCTTCGGTGTTAGGCTTATACCTTTGTTTTTATTCTCCATTCTCTCCTTGCTAATCTGCTTCCATGCCCAGCTGCATTGCTTCTCCAATCGGCCTGCTCATTCTTCTTCTTCTTGTAGTTTATTGGCGGGTGGCATCTAACTTTAAGGTGCATATCCGCCACCTACTGTACTGTACTGGAATGTCCCTGCTCATTCTCTCACCTGTATCTGCTTTTCATTAATTAGTCCTCAGGTTTCTCTCTGTCATTCCTCACTCTCTTCATAGTATTTAAGCAGCCTTCTTTCGGTTATACCTAGTTGGTTTGCTAACTCCTCGAAAAGTTTTGTTGATTCTCTGTTTTATTTCCTATTGGAAATCGGCATCATGAGTCTGCATTTAGGTCAGATTACAACACGTCATGACAGGCCCCTTTGTTTAATGTTTTTATAAAAAAAATTAAAATTTGAGGACATTTCTTAAATGTCTGACATTTCCTATTAAATAATTAGCTTTATCGTTGTCGTAAGTTGTTTACAATACCTTGTAAAATTATGCATATTTCTTAGAAATATAGAACATTTTTCAACATTAGAATCACAAACCTTATTGTATTTAATTGGTTTATTTGATATACCAACGTGAAGTAGTACATAATTGTGAAGTGAAAGGAAATTAATATGATTGTTACAAACCAAAATCTCAAAAGATGGTGCGTATTTGTTTTTAGCCCTTTTGAGTCCATTTTTTGTATAATACCTTTTGCTGTAGTTACAGCTAAAATTCTTCTAGCGTATGACTCAGCCAACTTTTCACATTTAATGACAAACATATTTGTCCACTCTTCTTTGCAAAATTGCACAAGCTTAGTCAGATCGAATGCAGAGGGTCTTTGAATTTTCAATTTTAAAGCCAGTTTTAAAGCCACTTTCTTGCCGGAAGACTAACATAAACCTCATAGTCTCACATTTTTGTTGCTTCTAGCAGTTTTTTTCTACAGGTGTCCCCTGTATTTATCTCTCTTCATCTTCCCATCAACTGTGACCTTCTTTTCAGTTGCTGAGTAAAAGTTTCTCCACACTGAAACATGGAAGTTCTAGAGTTATGCCGTTTACATTGCTGTTTAAGGTGATGTGCAGAGTTCTTTTGCATACAGGCAAAAAACGAAAGATTTGGTGTCTTGTGACCAGAACACCTTCTTTCACACATTTGCTTTGTCCTCTACATGATTTGTGTCAAACTTTAAATAGGTCTTTGATGGCTTTCTTTTATTAATTAGTGTAGTACCCAACTATTTGCTTTGCAATCAATAAATTCTTCTGCAGGTATTTGCAGCTCTTCAGGAGTTAGAAGGGGTGCGTTATAGTTGTAAACCTGCCCGGTTTCCACAGCTGTGATGAGACTGGTGAAAGAAGCCGTGTTTGGAGGTTAGTTTAAACCACGCATGTCAAACTCAAGGCCCATTTATATATATATATATATATATATATATATATATATATATATTCATAGCCATTTATGTGGCCCTCTAAACTCTAGAGGAACCTGTAAATAGAACCTTTATGTTCTATTTATGTTCACCTACATACAATTTTATCAGTACAATTAATTCAGTGTCCATTTGAAAATTCCTAAATCAGATCACTATGAAAGATGTCCAGTATTATTTAACTTTCAAATGTACTAGTCAAATGCGGAGACAGATTTTTAAAAATAATATTTTTAATGGTTTGCAATAGTTTTAGCAATACTTTCTGTCAAAACTGGCCAATGTAGGATATTCATGAGGTTGATGTGGCCCAAAATAAATAAATAAGTTTGACACCTCTGGTTTAAACAATCAATAAATGGATTCATAAATAACAGAGACTATGTTTAAATAATTATCGCTGAAAATGATCTTATCTAACTAACATCCAGCCATTCTCCTCCAAATTGTTCTGGATGACACAAAAAATATATCAGCAATTACTCTGTTGCTATTTTCGATAAAACTAAAGTCCTGAATGCTGGCCCTGGGATAATTTCAAAAAATCTCATTCAAATGATTCAAGAGGACATCTCCTGATAACTATCATTATTGCTATATTATTATTCAATATTTGTAATTATTCCTCTCAGTTTGATCAGCCAGAGTAACTGGGGCTGCTACAAACCTTTTTACAATTTTGCTTTTACATTACATATTTGTCAATTGTTGATTCATGTTGACATTTAGATAAGATTATATTTCTTTATTTAATTTTTATAGCACTTTGGCATTCCATATAATTATATCTGTCACATAAATCGAAATAAAACATAAAAAACTTTCTAATTATAAAGTAACAAAATGTAAAAAGTATTTAAATTGTCTTGAATAATTTGCTCAATATACACAGCAATTGTTGTGTAAGGCAATTTAACCCATGACTACAGGAAAATTATAAAAAGGCACACATTTTACACAGCACTGATAGTGTTGATAAATCCCCCCAATCTTGCTCTGTTTTCATCCATGTTATGAGCTTAGCTTTTTCCAGGATTAATGTCCTTTTCAAGTTTAATTAGATAGGAAACCCATGGGGAGTTTTCTGCCTGGTGTGTTCAAAGGCCATCCAGCTTTAAGAGTTGCTTTATCTCAGCCACTGAATGACCTAACTGATACGTGATACTGAGAAAGCACAGTGACTCTTGGAAGTGGTCCCCTTCACAGAGGGTAAAGTCCCTTCGAAGGGGCTCTGCATCCCCAGGATGCTGAATCTCTTCTTCAGTCTAACCTGGCTCTTTTATACATCTTCCCCATGCACACTGCTCAGAAGCAGACACAATAAAACTGTAGCCTGCCACTCTGCAGAGAGTTTGACTGGATGTGTGTGTAAGTGTTGTTCCTCTGCAACATAAGGCAAAATGATACCCTGAGGGCTCGTTATTTTTCTTTTTTTTCTTTCTTCAAGTTCACATTGAAAGACCCTTTCGAGCTTAAGCTTAGATCTTATAAAACGTTGCAATTAGTGGTTTATGACTTTGGACCACGGAGATTTGTCTTATGGCAAAACAAGGCAAAAACCTGGGAAGCAGTCACCAGGGAAACACAAAGAGGCAGAAGTAATGGGTTAAGCGAGACGCCTTGTAACCTCACTGTTTAAAAACTTATCGAATCCAAAACTAATCATAACCACTGAATGACAATTTTAAAAAATCATTAAAAAATATGCATGTAATCGTTCTCAATCTGACAGTCAGGATAATACAGTACCTAAAGGATAAAAGGTACAGCTGATTATTTTTCTAAAGAAAATCTCATTATCACTTTATAGTGAGAAAATGAAAATGAGGGGCCCTTGAAAAGGCCCCCGGGAGCCATTATTAGTAAAAAGGATCAGTCTGTTGTATTACATGCTGTATCACAGGATAATCCCAGAGGAAAACATCTGTGTGGGGATCAGGGCATGTGGTGGGGCAACTGAGCAGCAGGTCAGAGCGGGTTGGAAAAGCAAAAATCTCAGGGGCTGGGAGGGGTGGTGCAGCCATGTTTCCTCATGTGAGCAGTTTCCAAATAATCTCATTATTCAATTAGAGTGCCCCACAAAACTATTTACATAGTTTCAACTAATTTGGGGTGACTGTGGCTCGATCGGTAGAGTGGTTGGCTTGTAATCAGATGGCTGAAGGTTCAATTCCAGTTTCCTCCAGTCACATGTCAATGTGCCCCTGGGCAAGGCACTTAACTCCAAATTGCCTACCAATCTGCTTGTCGCTGTATAAATGTGTTTGTGAGTGCAAACGGACGAAGGTGTTCTTTCAGTTATCAGTATGTCTAGAAAAGTGCTATATAACTCCATTTAATTTGTCTAAATATAACTATAAACGTTGATACATTTAAAGGAGATTTATGTGATAGACTAATAGAATTGTGCATACTTGTGAAGGGGACAGAAAACAATATTCTGTTTAAAACAATACAAAAAAACATTTGAAAATTGTGGCTTACATTCGTATTCATCACAGCATGTGGAAGAACATCCTGGTCTATATGCAAAACCCCAGGTGTGGCAGAAAACTAACTGAATTTAATATCTAAACTGTGAAACATGCTGGTTTTCCTGAACATGGAAATGGAATGTTGTCAGACTTCATGAGGAGATGTAAATTATATCCTTTTCCGTTCGCTTCACAATCAAGCCACAAAATCCCAATAAAATAAGTTAACATTTATGGTTGTAATGTGACAACTTCAAAGAATTTAAGGGCAATTATTAACTTTGGACATCACCGTACACTAAACTGAGAACATGCTACATGTCAAAACATGAAATCTACTGCTTTGATTTAAATACATTGTTGAGACCTTTTCTTACTTTCATTTTGTTTATTTATTCCATTAAATAATGGAACTTATAGCAGTCCCAGGTATATTGTCAATGCTGCTCTGTTTTGAAACATATTGCTAAAACATTTTTAGTCAGATGTTTCCGAAATGTCTTTTGTCAGACAAAATGAGTCTTTCATTTGAATTCAGCAGACCTTATAACTTCAGCGTTGTTTCAAATAAAGGTGCATTGGCCTAAGTGTTCCACATAAATCAGAGTAAGAGATCATGATATCTTATTTCTTATTGTGTCTTGCTTAAGATGTTTATGAAAAATTTTTTTCATACATATGTATGAAACTTCTGTGACACAATGTTTCTGATATTTGAGCTCTAAAAGGTTGGAAAGTCATCAGGGTCGGAAAGAGGCCCAGAGAGTTATGGTATAATTCAAATAATTCATAATAGGGAATGAGCTACGCAGTTTTATTTTGTGGGACTGGTTTGGGTCCAGGCCAGGGTGTGAAACAGCCCTGTGACAGATCCGTGGTGCTACATCTCGGTTTTAGCAGAACAGCACAGCGTGGGCATGCTGTTGCCTGAATATGACACACACTACTAATGCAGTGTAAGAATTTCTTACCCAACCAGAAGGGAATTTTCTGTGCCCAAGCTGGTGCTGGACGTCGTGACCGAGCATTTCTTTGGACAAAGTGGGAAATCACCATTTTACACAGTGGGATCATGTGATTTAAATGCACAGGATGCCACAAACTGTATTAATGACAGTCCCCCCACTTTTGTTTTTGAAGTTCAGCTGGCAGTGCCACCTCATATGTCCTGGCGTTAATCTGCCATGAACAAGCCTGCATTATGCCAAGAGTGCAGCTGAAGTGAGTGCGAAACAGGTGGCCCACAGACTTTCTCTCATTCTTGTTTTGAACGCTGGTTTCTGTAAGTTGGATAGCGTACAATGTTTTTTTTAAGCTCTATAGGATATATTGCTTTGAGTTACAACAAAAATAATAAAATAAGTCTAAAGCTAAAACCACTTCTTTCCATATAAAAAGAGACACAAACTTTTCTTTTTTTGCTTTCTGATGATAAATCAGGTTAAACTTCATGGGACTGAGATCAGGGCATTGGGATGGCTATTGGCAAAATAAATGTAACTAGTAAACTAATTGTGTGGTATGATTTGTTTAAAAAGACCAAGATTAAAACTGGTATGGAGATATCTGAACATGAACCAAAGTTTGCTGAAGGCTAATGGTGTTCTGTAAGGGATGCAGATCCAGAGGCAAAGACAGCTGACAAAAGGCTTACCACAATTTACACAGTACAGATATTCTTCTAAATGGGCTGATGTTGGCATGTTGTCTGCTATTTTAAATTTAAGTGATGGAGTATAGTATAGGGAGTAATGGAAGGGGCAGAGGGGAGGGAGGGGGCTGATCATGCGTGCGGCATATGTTTCACTGATGCGCCTGTGATGGGCCGATGGATGACCAATCCAAGGCACAGGTGCGGCGCTGCGCAGAAAAAGAAAAAATCTAACGCACCAGCCCATTTTGGTACCGGCCCACTGGTAAAATGCCCGGTAAAATATATGGCCAGTCCGGGCCTGGCGGTGAGGCAACGTTAGCCTAGCGGCCAACAAAGGTTCGAATCTGGTTAGTGGCCTAGCAGTATGGGGCTCCTGGCTCTGGCTGGCTGCATAGCAATCGGCTCCAGTACTCATTAAACCGGTACCTTGCTGGAGCTCTCCAGTCCGGCATCCACCTCTTATCGGCTCTGTGTGGCCCCAGAATCCAGAATCCCGTTTCTTAGCGGCCAACAGTCTGAAACTCAGAGGGGGTTTTGTCGGCTTTTGAGGATCACACAGTGTTTCGTTTATCAATATTTAGGATTCACCTGGTGGTATTTGAGTTCCTTGAAGTGAGTTTCTGACAGAAACCCGGCCTTCCTTTCGCCAAGGAGGGTAGGTAGTTGCTTTGGTCTCCCTTTGAGATAGCCCGGTCAATGGCTTGCGTGAGGAAAAAAGAGCGGCTGCTGGAGCAGGCCTATTTATAGAGTCTGCTCGGCTCTCCTTCCATGGGAAGAGAGCAGATTAGCGCCACCTGATGGCTGTGTTTGACCCAACACTACCAAATGTTAATGATTTAATGTTGATAATATTAAAATCTTCATACTGTATCTTATCGATCAAAATTACTGCATGGTACTGATGGTTACCAGCAGACACACTGTTAGTTTGATGTGTTTTGTTGTTTTGGCCAGGCAGCTCGTAAAACTGTCAGCACACTGGCCTTGTCAGATGCACTCCATACAGATTTGGTTTTATGGCGGAGAGAGGCCAATATCCACTAAGTTCCAGAGTGTGTCTTTAAAAAAAAAGAAAGCATCAGCATCCGGCGTTGTCCCTTATTTACACTGAAAATGGTAAGCCACTTTTACAGTCATTGATGGGGATGTTAATTAATTTTGATTAATAGCTACCCTGTGATTAATAAGAATTTGATTTTTCATTTTTTGAAAGGCCTACTTATAGCACAAAATACAAACTAAATATCGTATTTCATACAACTGAGTTACATCATTTCTTTATCCATGAAGGGTTTTACAAAAGTGTTTGTTTTTTAGAAGAAACGTTAGATGCTTGAAAGTATCAAGTCTTGTTTTAGTGCAGCTTACTGAAGAACATACTGTCTTAAATAGAGGTAGAATCTTCTTTGCTGTCACCACTACATGTGATGATTGACTAAAAGTTCTACCCCATTTAGTTTCTCTGGCTGTTTTTGCGCTGCTCTTAACAATCTGGACTGTCACTACCTGTGAAACTTGAAAAATTGGAATATCAGGAAATAGTTAATTAATTTCAGTAATTCAACTTAAAAGGTGAAACTAATATATGATATAGACACATTTTAAGCAAAGCCCTTATTTGTTATCATTTTGATTATTATGGCGTACAGTTTATGTAAATGCAAAATTCAACATTTTAGGCTCAAAGTGTCACATTCTAATCAGCTAATTAATCCAAAACACGTGCAAAGGATTCTTGAGCCTTTAAATCGTCTCCCAGTCTGGTTCCGTAGGAATCACAATCATGTGGAAGACTGCTGAGCTGCCAGTTGTGCAGAAAACCATAAAATACATAGAAAACCATAATTGACACCCTCTATAAGGAGGGGAAACCCCAAACATAATTGCAAAAGAAGCCGGATGTTCCCAATAGCTGTATCAAAGCACATTCATAGGACATGATGTGAAAGGGAAAAGTGTGGAAGAAAAAGGTGCGCAAGCAGCACGGATGACGACAGCCTTCAGAGGATTGTCAGGAAAAGGACATTCAAAAGTGTTGGGGACCTTCACAAGCAGTGGACTGTGGCTGGAGTTAGTGCAACAAGAACCACCACACACAGACAGATCCTGGACATGGACTTCAAATGTTGTATTCCTCTTGTCAAGCAGCTGCTGGTCTGGTACTCTGTGGTCAAAGGTCCGCTTTTATGATGAGAGTAAATCTTGCAATTGATTTGCAAAATATGGTCCCAGAGACTGGAGGGAGAATGAAAAGGCACATAATCCAAGATGCTTGAAGTCCAGTGTGAAGTTTCTACAGTCTGTGACTTTGTTTACATGCAGCTAATATCCCTTTCCAAACCGGAATATTACCAATAATGGCCATGTAAACACCAGCAAAAACATTGATTTGTGTTCTGCACATGTTCTGTTCACAAGGAATCTTGGTCTTTTGAGTAGAGGAACTTATTGTATGGGCCCCCTGGGATAGAAATTTCATGTATACAGGAGTAACTCTCGCTCTCTCTGTCTCTAACTCTCTCTGCTCATGCATGTAAACGGGTTATTCTGAATACCTGAATAGTGACCGTAACCTGAACATAAACCGAATATTGGCTGCATGTAAACGTAATCAGTGTTGACTTGGGGAGCCATGCCATCTGCTGGTGTTGGTCAACTGTGCTTATTAAGACTAGAGTATATGCAGCCATCCACCAGGACATTATGGAGCACTTCATTGTTCCCTCCGTAGATCAGCTTTATGAACATGACTTCATTTTCCAGCAGGACTTGGCACCTGCCCTTACTGCCAAAAGTACCAAAACCTTGTGCAATGGCCATGGGATTACTGTGCTTGACTGGTCAGCAAACTGGCCTGATCTAAACCAAGTAGATACTTGCCAAGAGAAAGATGAGAGACATGAGACCAAACAATGTAGAAGAGCTGAAGGCTGCTATTGAAGCATCCCAGTCTTCCATAACACCTCAGCAGTGACGCAGGCTGATAGTATCCATACCACGCCGCACTGAAGTAGTAATTGATGCAAAAAGGTCTTAACCAAGTAATGAGTACATATACATGATTATACTTTTCAGTTGTCTTAAATTTTAATTTTTAAAATCCGTGTTTTATTGATTTCATGTAATGTTTAAATTTATTGATATTTTGAATTTGGGGCTTTCATTAGCTGCAAACTATAATCATCAAAACTATAACAAAAACGGCATGAAAGATCTCACTTTGCATGTAATGAGACTATATCATCTATTAGTTTCACTATTTAAGTTGAGTTACTGAAATAAATAAACTTTTGCACAATATTAAAATCTTTCAGGTTTCACCTGTTTTGGCATCATTTCAAAAGATTAGCTGCCATGTTTCCACCATATTCTACAGCAGAATATTTTGCACCTCAAGAGAGTGTAATCTGGTTAATTTTGGTTAAGGTAAAAAAGAGAGGCTATTTTTCCTTATATTTATCTGAAACTAACTTGATACTATACTGGTACATCTAGCATTTAAATCTTTAGGAAGATTTAGATTTTTTTAGACTTTCTTAACCAATGAAAGATGCCAATGATTTCGGTTCTCGGATATAGTAGATTTTCGGATATCCCTCTTGAATATGCATAAACAATTCAAAGGTATTAAGCTTAGTTTATCCATTTAGCTCCACCTCACAAGTGTTGTTTCAGAGTACTCAACCCGATAAATAGGTCCAAATCATACAAAATGATTAATTGCATTCCAAATTTAATTGACTTTGCCAAATTCATTCAAACACAATTTAATCCAAAGCAGGTTGTCTACACAAACATAAAAAAACCCATTATTTTTACTGAGAACCTTTAATTTTTTTGTCTTTTTTAAATTGAGAAATCAGCAGTTTTAAAGTTAAAGGCCCAGATGAGCCATCAGCACTAGTGCTGGTGGCTTTCCCCTGCCTTGCTCCAGGGAAAGCCATTAGACTTGGTCTAATGTACGGATGTTAATTGTGCACTTGTTGGACAAAGACTGGACAAAGATAGTTTGTTGGGGTATTGATTGCACTAACACACCATCAAAGAAGTCTATGCTCAATTTGTTTAAGTAAGTAAGATTATGTGTCTGCTATGCATTTAAGTTAAGGCTGTTTGATTGAAAATGGGTTGAAATGATTACATTTCTTCTTCACTTTACATATTTATTATTTGAAATGGCTTTAATTAAAATTCACATAGTTTTAATGAAAGTTATGCACTAACAAGGCTTCATGATTTTATTTGACCAAATTAATGAATCTGCCTAGGGCAGAGGGGTAGCAGAGTCGCTCAACTGTTCTTCTGGCTAAAAGAGTCCGCTAACTTCAGTTAGCTTCGGTTAGCTCCTGGCTACATCTAATTAGAGTTTGATTGGTGTCAGTCGATATCAATCATTCGTCCCCATCCTCACATCCCACTCATCTCCACCTCGGTTAGCTCCTGGTTAGCTCAGTTAGCTCCTAGCTACACCTGGTCAGAGTTTGATTGGTGTCAGTCTGTGTCAATCATGCGTCCCCATCCTGACATCCCACTCTCATCTCCACCTCCAAGCAAAGTTTTTTTTTTTTCCTGGAGTGATGAGATGCGTGACGTGGCTAAACTTGAGGTAGTGGAGACCGCCCATTAGGATTCAGTTTTACCCTTCAGAAACCTATGATTGACATAATGGAAGCTCCATCTATATACAGTCTATGTACTGAACAAATATTTTCTGTACTTAAAAGGCATTTTGTGTGAAAAATTCCCAATTTACAAGACACAATGCTTGCTGCTTTGTATCAAAGCCACAACTCAGCAACTTAAATCAATATGTCTATGCGGCTGCACTGACTATTATAACTCTTTATAAGAAAAATGTGCTTGACAGCATTCCATCATCTCAACACATTAGTTGTAGTTTCATAAATAAAATGTACAGTCCTGCAAGATAAAAGGAGAACATAAATATTGTTCTCCATAAATTATTCCATCTATTCATAAAAGAGTGCCCACGTTGTATCTTCAAAAGAGTTGACTTGCTGTTATCTTATATATCTTGGCTGCAGCAGAGAGTGTAATCTTATGGAATTTTCACAACTCACAGCAGACTCTTTGCCTTCTTTAAGTCTTTGTTGTCTATTAAATTTAGTTTTGTTTGATTGTAGGGTTAAACAGTGAATTTTCATTTTATTAATTTTGATTTATTGTTAAAACAAATACATCTTGTTTAATCATCAGAAAGAAGTAAATCAATGATGACTACCAAAGCAACTGGCCATGCACTCCAGTCATCTAGTTTAATTTTTTTTTACAAATGTCATCTTTATGTAACACAACTTCAAATTCTTCTTCAAAAAGGTTTAGTCAGGTGTCAGACAGTGATTCCCAGTCAATATCTGCAGCACTGACAGATCCAAATCCTGGAGCAAAGATTGGATTAAGATGAGAGGGTGTGGAGAGAAAGAAGGTGGTGTGCTTTTCATAAAAAATCTGGTAATCTGTGAGGCAGCTTCACTTCATGATCATACATTTTCTGGCTGGAATTGGAGGGTTCCGTCATAACCCGGCATAACAACGAAATTTTAAACTCAAAAGAACGAGGTGGCGTTCCTTGTAGAACATCAAAGAAAATGATTTCAGATTTCCCAGGGTTTCTGTTCAGTTTCTAGGAAGTATTGCAATCTGAAAAGGCAGCCACAGAAGACTTTAAGGTCAATACATGTTGAGTTGTTTCAAAAAGAAAAGCTTTCATCTTAACTCTTGAGATAAGAATTGGTACTCAAAGAGTATCTTATTTTAGAGCCTGTAAAAACTGAAAATCTTAACAGGGGGAATTGTATTATTTTTAAAAATATCATAATTTCCATTTCCATAGACTTTTTCTAAAAATTTAAACCTATGTGGTGAAACAAAAGACCATTTAAAGATACATAATCATTAGGGAACCATCATATACGTATGATGACTTAGTGTTTATATGTACAGCATTTAGAAATCTTTGATTATCACAGAATTTATTGTTTTCTTGACAGAAAAAAATAATATCCAAACAATCACAAAAATATTTAACTATAAAAAAAATAAATTATTTGGAAAATTTTTCCAAATCGGGCTTCCTCTTTAAACACAGTGATGAGAAAATTGATATTTTATTATCTTTTTATTAATCAGATGGAACCTGAAAAATTTTGATATATTCCTTGCAATGGAAGAACAGTGATGTAGAGACTAGAGGGTGACACGGGAATCAACTGTCGCTCCTGTCCCATCCCGATCCCAAAGAAATACTCCCGTCACGTCCCGATCACGTGACAGCCCCCCCAAAAAAAATCTTGCCCGAAAAAAATCCAGAGAGAAAGACTCCCGTCCCGACCCGAATCCAGCAGATTAGTAATTTACCTCCTATGGCGCTCGCTCCCCCCACCCCCTTTTAAACCATAGCCTAGCACAGTATCAAAGATCATCTATTTAGCTTTATCCGCCGTCTTTAACCATATCCTGCATTCTCGTTGTTTGACCACCTTACCACGTCATGAATGGACTCGATTCGTCTGACTACCAAACTATTAAGATACACGCATTTTCAGTCGGATATCATATGCTTACCAGTTTATCCAGGTGGTGTACAACGTAGCAGTTTCAGTTTTGGTGCGTGCAGTGTAGTAGACGGAATTCAACTAAAGATAGCGATCTGTCAGATTGCATTTTGCAGTGGAGTTAATAACCACACACATTGGGGTGCATCGCAGCATCATTTCTTAAAGCTAATTCCCTGATATCTGACAAGATAAACGTAAAAAAAATTACATTTATAATTTCCGGTTTCCCGCCCGATCCCGTGGATTATTTCCTGTCTTGTCCAAATCACATTACCAACAGTGAAATTGACTCCCGTCCCGCGGGAATCCTGCAGGAATCTCGTGACCCGTGGGAATCCTGAAAAATTGTCACCCTCTAGTAGAGACTGGCTTGTTTGCTGTCTGCTATTTAATTTCATTACTTGCAATGTACTTAAAAACTGTATGAATAATTGTGATAAAAAAATGCTGATTTCAAAATAACTACAAAATAATTGTAGGATAACTTGGCTGGTCTACTTTCAGTTGCATTCTTTATATGTTCTTCAACATTCTTTAAAATGAATGTATATCATTTGGGGCTATTTGCCACAATGTGATAGATGACCTATTTCATCTCTAGACCAGAGGTGGTGCAGCACTGAGGTTGCTGGCCCTCTTCTTGCTTGTGCTGTGTCCAGCTCCGATCCATGCATGTAATGCTATTTGTAATGAGAAATCTAAACAGGGAACAGCAGTGAGGCATGACAGGAATGTGTTTCCATTGGATGGGGATCCGTGCAAAAAAACAGAAGAAAGAAGAATAATACAAAGAGGCAGAGATGAGTCCAGAAGGAGAGCTTACTTGGGCCAAAGCGGAAGACTAATGTTATTGTACAATTGCCGTCACTCTGCCAGTCCTCCCTCACCAGTTGGTTATTGGTCTTCCTACCACCCTCCCCCTGCCTGTTTCCTCCCTCTCCCACTGCTTCTCCATTCTATGTTTGCTCAGGTGGACAGTGACACAGTTTAGAGGAGCTCTAGTCACCCCCACCTCTTGCTCCTGGCTGTGTCATCAGCTCTGAGTCTGAAGTCAAATCTGAAACCAGGTTCCCCCAGGCTGGGACAGGGGGCAGGAAGTTGAGCGACAAACACTAGGAGGTAAAAAAACAAACAAAGAACATGGAGCTAAAATGCAAAGAAATGAGCAGAATAAATAGGATTAAAAGAGGGAGAACAGAAGATGATGGCAAGATGAAGGAAAATCCAGACCACCCATTTTGAAAATTAGAGAGTGCTTGTGGTCTCCTAAAGCCGTTTTGGTTTATGGTCCACGAAGGATGTCTTGAAACGGCTCTGTTTGTAGTTTATTTTATCATGCCACACCGTCTCAGTGCTCTCTGTCAGGAATCTCATTCTGCAAAGACTAATTACAGAGTAAACACTGCATTAAAGTGTGTAGGCCACTCCACTTCGCTATTTACCTTTTCTTCCAAACAACTCTGACATCCTTTCATGGATTGATTTTCTTTATGGAAACCTCCTCGGCTGATGTTTATTTGTTTCAAAACTAGCACGCACTTCATGCTGAAAAAATATGGATCCTGGCTTTAGGGAGAATAACAAAGCTTGGTTTGAAAGACAGAAGGTTTGGTCCCACCTGCAGATTGCAAATTGTATTTCAATCCACAGCTGAGGAAAACCAGGTCTCCAAAAGGCTGAAAAAAGCCAAATGACAATGTTTTAAAAAGTAAGTGTTGAAAAGCGTTCAACAGATGATCTGGGTCACAAAATGATGGATTTCTTTTAAAAATACTTGCAAAGAAATAATTGGGTGCAAAACAGTTCTCTCATAAAGAAGACAACCAGGAAACTCTGATTCATTAGCACATGCACTGGTGCTGAGAAGTGGTCACCTAGTGTCAGTCACCTGCAAGGCCAAGCCAGGGTACCTAATTGTTACCACATGGCCCCAAAGGCCCGGAAGAGAATGCTTTTTAAGGCCAAGCAAGAGTTATGGCCTCCCAGATCTATTAGCTTATAAAATAAACATGAGAACTGCTACTGCAGGCAAGTTTATGTGCAATGTGTCACTGTTTATATATTTTATATGTGTTTTGTTCGTTTCACAGAGTCTGTATATGTTGAAATATAAAGTTGGGATCGTATTAATCAAAATAATGTATTATTTCTGAAATTGCTCTGCAGGTTATTCATGTTTTTAGATATTTGTTGTCACATGAATTGTGATCTTTGAAAGGTAATTTATTATTGATGTTCAAACTGTAATATGTACATAAATGTCTGTGTTTACTCTGGTCAAATTAGTTGCCAATTAGTTCTGTTTAAAAAGTTAGATCAAACCTGTTGATCGTATTATATTGTGCTGTGATTTTGATGAACAAATGATCTCAGAGAAGAAAATATGGGTTAATATGGGAAGCATGGAAGTACATCCACATTGGAATACTTCAATAACTTAAATTATAGAGGTTTAGATGCACTGATTCAGATTTCTTTTTAAAAACAAAGAAGATGAGATGATGTAACATCATCATTGACAATATTTCTGCTTTAGCTTTAAATTAAATTGTAAAGCAGTCGTCCCAATATATTTAAGAATTGATTCAAAGCGAAACATACTTTTGTTCTTTTAAAAAAGAAACACCATTGATGTCTCAGGTGGTGTTACTTGCATTGATACATTTTCCAAGGCCATCAACTTTATCCAAGTCCAGTATATTTTATGACAGAGGCTGAAAATGAAAAAAGAATACAACCGTGCAACTTAGCTAAATCCAACTTTTATTTTATCTGCTGAATATCTCTTTTTAGCCTTTTTGCAGCCTGCATCAAGCATAAATATGTCCTGACATATAAGTTTTTATAACCTATACCTTTTCCCTAAATAACTTCCACACTGAAATAGCTGAAATGGTATTGACCGGGTAGAACTTATAGGTACATTATTTAGGTAAGGCGTAACAGCATCTGAAGGTATCTGATTTGACGTATTAAATGTAATATTATTTCTCTTAGACTGAAGTCTGTGTTGTAAAGCACAAATTCTTCTGCTAGCATGTTGGACTTCAAATACAGAGGTGACTGCTTTTAGTTTGGCACAGTGTATATATGTTTAAGACTCTTTTTATAAATTAAGTAAGGAAGTAGATATTGAGCTGTGATGCTGTTTTGGCTGATTAATCCAGTAAAGATTGCTTTTGAGTATGGCCAAAAAAATTTGGTTACAGAAGCTTTGAGGAAGTACCCAATACCTATAAAGTGTTTATCTGGCAGCTTTTTGGTAGTTGGTAGAAAAAAAAGGTAATGTGATTACTGTGCGAATGCTGCCACTGGCTAACCATTAGCCCCTAATGCTGAAGTTGGCATATCTTTCAAAATTTGCTTTTTGTGCTAAGCTAAAGGCCCATTCACTAAAAACTCTGGCTTTTTAATGAGTTTCAACTGCATTTGGTCCCCTCTAATTCAAAGTATCTACTTGGACTAATCATATCCGAACTGGATAATTCTACACAGAACAGAGATTCTTTAAAATACATTTGGTCATTTATAAAAGCTTTATTATGTTCCTGAAAACAGAAAATGTTTCAATGTTGTTTTTGGCATTAAGAACATCTTGAAATGAGAAAAGTTTGAAAACTATAATACATGAAGTAGTCAAACCTTGACAGAATTATATTAAACTGATTAGACTGTCTTTAAAAGAGTTTACTCTGATTGGGAAAGCATTGGGATCATATTTTTCAAAGAAATGCAGCTAAAATCGCTTATTGTCATGTACTCGTGGTCTCAATATAGTTTGCCACCTTTCAATTGGGCTGAAAATATAGTGCATTAAAGAAAAATCTGACTTTGAGTTTTCAACCTGTCTTTTACCAATCAAGCTGCAGCAGTTAATAATATGCTTTCTACAGGGTATAGCTAATCTGAAAGCAAAGTATGGATTAAAGTTATTTGGTGTTCTTCAGTGTTATGGTTTTTCCATGAAAAAGATTTGACTAGTGTGTCTGCATTTTGTGTAATTCTTGTGCTGACACCTGAGGAGTGTTGACACTCAGGTTGGGGCCGGTGTGCCCAGCAGCTGCCTGGGAGGTGTAATAGGTTGTCTTACAGAGCACAGACAGGAAATGAACCCTGGTATCTAGCTTGAATCAACCACATCTGGACTAAATTATTCATCCGAGTTGTTTTTGGCTGGTGATAAATGATTTAGTCTCACTACTGACACCATTTCTCATGTGCAAATATAACTATGGTATAGCTCAACTTAAGAAAGAAATGGACATAAAAAAAATCATATTATCACACCAAAGTGTTGTAGTGATGATGCAACCCTTCAAATATTTAATATTTTTATAAATTCTCTCTCTCTCTCTCTCTCTCTCTCTCGCTCTCTTTTTTTTTTTTTTTTTTTTTTTTCTCTGAAGTTATTTCTTTTTATTTTAAACTGTGGTCATGGTCCATAAATCCACACAATTCTTTCTGTACTTTCAAAACAAAGCAAACACACTATTAGTCTTATCTTGACACAACCATCTGGGACTGAAAGTGAAGTATTTTGCTGCACTTGTACACAGGGTGGAGAAGGGCAAAAACATTTAGAGTCCAACTCAAACTCTGGCATTTCTGGCATGACCGCAGGAGAACGTTTAATGACTCCTCGGAGGCTACGAACTGTTGACAGTTAATAAGTCATAAAATTTCCCCTTGACGAGGATGCTAGATTCTATCGGTAGGGTACACACAACAAAGAACCGGAAAGAAAATATATTTGCGAAAGATGTGGGCTGGAATCTCTCAATGGTTTCAGTAGAGAGTCTCTAGAGCATGTCATGATTTCAGGAGTGATTTCTCTCTAGAGTGCATTGACCTTTTTTCTGCTTTTGGCGAAAATGGAACCTTGAGAATAGAAACAGATCACTGCAGAGGACTGACCTTCATCTGAACACCTTAAATAATTGTATTCGTCATCTGTTTTGCTTAGCCTATGGGTTGTTTGCCATTGTAACGGCACACAGCAGGGCGACTGTGCTGACCCATGCTGTCCTCTGCATTTCCAGGCTCAGGTTTGATGAAGGGAAGTCTTTGCCTGTGTGATCCCTAACCCCTGATGAGGAGGGTTCTCAATTACAGCTCCAGGGTCCTCCAAAGGGCCCCTCTCTGCTCTTTTACCATCACCACCATTAAACCCCTGCAAAGGATATCTTCCCTTAACATGAACGGTTATTTTCTGAGCCAAATTCTATAAGATTACCTAAGGATTCCCTTCTGTTTTCGTAAAATATATCAAGGCACAACTGGTCAGAAGGAGGTTTATATCTGGTACGTCTTTTTCAAAAAATCGAATGTATAACCTTAACTAATTAGTCTTTCACATAAACAATGGAATAAATGCTAAATTGAGGTGCGTCTCTACACCAAACCAGAATCAGGAACAAAAAATGTGACAGACATCACTCCTCTCATGTGCTGCGATCTGTTAACATCTGATATGTGGTAATATGAATTGGCTATTTTTTTTTCATCACACATTTTGAAACATAAACAACACCCTTTTATTGGTAAAACATATGTGCTTTCCTCACAGCTGCTTAGTTCAATGTTTTTTGACAAGAGCCAAGGGCCTAGCTACTCTGTCTGGTAAGAGGGAGTAAGTGTTGGAACCACATTTAGTTTCAAATGTTCTTTATTTTGAATCAAATTACCTGCAGCATGCTGCTGTTGTTGTAGTCATCGTCCCTAAAGTGTTTTGAAGATAGCACACTACAGGTACTGTATGTTGGAAATTTTGCGTGTTTGGACAAACTGCTCCCTATTCCTCTGGAGCAAAGGGAAGCAAGTGTATAGATATCGACCTCTCTCTTGGAGCCTTGCACCAAGCAAACCAGGGTTCCAATAGTACTCAGTTTAATCTACTGTATTTGTTTAAATGATATGAGCATGGACCGTGAGTTAATGTTGCACCCCCACCTTGACAATGAAAATGTTAACATGCTTATTTAAATAAGCTTTTAACAAAAATCGGGCCAGCACCTTAACCAGAATGGGAGCCTTTATCCCAGTTCACATGTCACTGAGGAAATTAAATTATTGAATGGAGTGCGTTTGACTGCACGCCGCTAGCTACCGACATGCGCTCTTTGGCCTAGATCGTCACACATATAGTAAACCAACACTGGCAGTAGTGAAGCAGACAGAGTAACAGCAGGATGTGCACAATGAGCGAAAAAATGGAGGACAACAACGCTGCTGTAAAGTACATTTCATAAGCACTGTACTCTTTGATTGTGTTACACTTTTTGTTGTTGCTCATTACAGTGTTGTGATTCCTTGAAAGCTTGGCTATGCTGTATTGTCATTTAAATGCAGAGAGAACTGAATTATCAGGGTGCATCATTCCGATTAAGAGAAGGCCATTTCAATTTAACTCTAGCCCAGCTAAGGTGTATACATGCTTTTCAAAAGTCTGAATTCAGCAGTTTGTTTTTCTCTGCACGTAGGTGCACTGAGTGCATTTGTATTGGGATAAAGGGTATATAATTCAAAAATGATCAAGAGTATGAAAACAGGGGTGTTGCTTTTGCTACATTGTTGTATTTCTTTTTCATATGAAAGAGTCTGCTGATTGTAAGTAAAGTTTTAACGTTCTTGATGTCCAAAGGTACTTAAATAACTTAACAAAAGAATAGAGCCATTTGTTAGTTACAGTGTTGAAGAGAATGAACTTGGCAATGTGGTTCTATTATTTTTTGGCATTACTTTAAAATGTATACAATAGTGTTGTGGCTTTCCTGCTACTATAAAGACTCCTATAGGCGACTGTTAAAACATAATTTCCCCAAGCAGCGGGGGCTCCTCAAGCTCTTGATTGTCATACTTCTCCATGTGTTTTTATTTAGGTGTAGTTTTTTTTAAATGTTGCTTTCACATTAAACAAATTGTTCTGTACATTAACAAGTTTAACACAATGGTACATCCATTTGGCACACATACATGCCAATTGAAAAGGACCAAAGATTACATTCTTTGGCCGTCTCATGGAGCTACTCCAGTATTTTATTTACAACATACCAGAGGTTTCAGATGTAATTGGGGTCAAAGTTTAAGGTAAGTTTTGAGAATTTGAAACATCTTTTGGTTTTGATACCTTATGGCAAATGGCACTTTAATTATTATCATTCCTAGCCTCTGTTATAGTCTAATTTTGCAAGCTGGTAAGCCATTTTTTTATTCAGCATTTGCTCACTCCAATGGAAGTCATTTCTTCTTTTTAACTACCATGTGTCAGATTTTAGAATTGCCCTATTGACAGGCAACACATAACCAGCATAAACATTTCGTTATATCTAAGAATAAGGGAGAACAAAATTCATTTTTATTTATTTGTTTCAAGATTGTTGTTGACATTCAGAAAGGTCACTTCAAGAAGAGAAGAATGCTATGTTATCTTATAACGGAGCCAATATATCTGTTTTTTTCTCTTTCTAGGTGATTATGCTACACTAAATTCATAATGGTGTCTTTGCTCTAGCTTCAAAAAGGAAAGGACAATAAGATTTGCCCATCTAATTCTGTACAGACTATAAGCATATTTCCCCAAACCTAATTTTATCTTACACTTATCTTACACCTCATAGAACTGCTTTCATTTCGATATGATGTTTTCACATCTCTCAGTAGACTCAATAGACTACTACATTGTGGTGTTGACAGGTGTCTGTGCTCCGTTTCAAGACACACGGTTTAACAAGTCGACTGGATGTAACAATAATCCAGCTCTGTGTCGATGATGAAGTACATCTATATGTTGAGAAAAAAATCAACAAGAGCAAAGACGAACTCATGCAGCTCCTGAGAGCAAAGCCAACAAAGTTTTAGCTGACTCGTCATTATCCCTAAACATCCACAGAAGAAAAGTTCTGTGTTTTGTGTCCTGTGGGGTTGAAAGAAGAAAATCTATTTACAAAAGCATGAAAATATTTTATCACTAGCAGCAGGGGCAGGAGTGTTTTAATGACCTGATCCACAGGCCTCTGGCTGGCTGTGGGCTTTCCCAAACTGCACCGAGCTCAGTGATCTGCCTGCCAGCCCTTGGGGCAGCATTGAGATGAAACAGATAAGATAATTGTCTCTAATGAAACCCAGATTTCTGTGTATGTCTGGACCAGAACTAACCGCCCCCCCCACCCCTTGGAATACACCCCCTCCAAGGCAGGGCTTGGAAGGGGTGTATTCCATATTGATCTCGAATTCGAAGAGAGATGCTGTAAGTCAGTTGGTAATTCAAACCAGAGCCCATGTACCAGTCTGTGGAGCTTTGATACCGTTTGAAGTTCTGCAAGCGAACACGGCTCCATCAGCCTCCCGGACCCTGTTGTCATGACAACTCTAATTATCTTCCTTTACGGGCCTGTTTTTTACACAGGAAAGGAGCCATTATGTTCTTTGGGCATTTGCATCTCTCTGGGGCAAGTGTTAAAGGTCAGGGAAATGAACCAAAATAAGAGTACAAGAGAGCAAAGCAGTGAAGTTGGAAGAAAAGGTGACTCACTGAAACACATCCAAAGCTTTGGCAAGATTTCTTTCTTTTTTGGGGGGGAAACATTTCTTGAATTACTCACTGTAACATGAGTTTCCAAAGACAGTAGAAAAGATCCAGCACTTTGTAGATTACAAAAAAACATCTCCAAACTAGAGGGAGTTGCCTTTTTTACAATGTTCATCATTCCAATAAACACTTCAGTTACACTTTCTATGCTTGAAGTCATCAATTAAACCTCTGCATCATGGAAAAATATATAGTTTTTATAACAATGTGCACACAAATGTGAAATTCTTTCTACTATGAAGTAGTTAGTGACTCCTTTTGAATCAGGATTTAATTTTATTAATGCTTCAGTTTTGCCCCACAGCAACACATATCAAATCACAATGCATTATTTGTGCTTTTAATGCGATAACACACGTGAAAATGCTAAACAAACACAGGACTGTTTTTACAGGTTTACAGGTTTGTTCAGTTGTCGTCCATGGATAGGCACATGGATTTCTTTGGAAATCCATCTTCAGAATGACTGAGAAACAAGAGGGCTGAAAGCTTAACTGCTGCTGTCACATGAAAGATGAAAAGTGCTTTTGATTCCTCCTCATAGCTACATGTAGTTTTTTATAAAGAAGGCGAGGGACAGACTTTCTCGCATGAGATTTTGGTTTATTGAATCAGGAACGTATGTTTTATTTTTTCCTTTAATATACTTCAAAAAGATCCACCAATTTAATATGGCAGAACATATACAATAAATTTTAAACTGGTGTGGTTATTTAAGCTTGGAGGTGTTCCAACAGTGTCTTTCAAAACTTCATACCCCTAAACTTTAATACATTTTGGTATGTCAGAACAAATGCCAGTGTGGCCTATTAGGACTGTGTATGATAGACCATCTCAAAGTAGTGAAATGGAAGGACTGTGAATTCGGGTTTAGTAAAAATCTAAAAATGTGAAGTTAATTTATTCGAGTATTCACCACTGTTCAATTACTTTTTTTGGAAACTTTGCTAAGGTTAACGCTGTAAGATATTTGACTGTCTAGAAACTGAAACTCTTGCTCAATCTTACTTGTAAAGTAGATCAAGCTCCATCAGACTGTATGGAGGACATTGGCATGGTTTTAATGTATCTGCACAATTTTTCAGATGGATTTAGGTCTGGACTTTTCTTTCTCATAAAACAATACGCCTTTATACTAACGCCTCTAAACTATTTGATAATATTTCTGGTTGTATTTTTAGGGTACGTGTCCAACTGAAGGTTCGCCTTCACCCATTGAACTCTTTTAAGGCCTTCCACAGATTTTCCTCCAGGATTGCGCTGTGTCTCTCTATTTTCCCATCAACTCTGACCAGCTTTTCTGCCCCAGGTTAAGGGAGAAAAAGGCATTCTTCAAGTAAAATTATGTCATAATATTTTATTATGAGGATGATGTGTTTAGGGTGATGTGCAGTGACCGTTTCTATTCCCAACATCTAAAAAGGGAATTTCTGATCTGGTGTGGTTGTGGCTTTGTTTCTGAATGGTTTTCTTCATGTCACGCCTCACTAAAGGCCAGATTTGTGGAGTCCACAAGTCTTGTCAACAGATTTGAGCTGATTCTCTGTTTAATGCTCCCAGCCAGCCTGTCAGTTAAGGCAGAGCTCTGTGAGCTGTTCGGTACAAGGCTTATCTTTTTTTCTTTTAACCTAACCCTGTGTTATTGTTCTCCTATATTTTTATCCCTGATCTACATGTTGTGTTCCTTGGTCTTCTTGATGCTGCTCTCTAATGTTCTCTAACAAACATCCAATGCCTTCAAAGAACAATTGCAATTATGATCAAATGAAATTACAAACAGCAGGAGTTTTTTTTGGTAAGTTAAATTATGCACTACTTGTTTATCTATTATATATAATCCGCCTAAAAATACCCTAAAGTGCCAATGTAATTAGTCAGAATGTAGTGAAAATTCAAAGTGTATGAATGCTTTTCAAAGTTGCTAAATATGAAGATTCAGCAAACAGTTTAGTTAGAAAATCAGCGGCTGAAATGAAAGTGAATTGTGATGCTGATTTTATCAGTCAGAGTATTGTGCCTGAGTGAAGAGCCTTAAGTGGTGCCGCTCTGCCAAGGGGTCACAGATAGCTGCGAATCAAAGAGGGAGCCAGAGGTTGACCAAACAAATGGTCCTGCCCCTGCCCCTCATGTAAAACTATCTGCCAAACGCCAGTGAGCCTCTTTGAACTTGATTTAGCACTAAGGTCACAAACGGCTGGTCATGTGTTGAGGAGGATGAGGCCAGCAGCCTGTCAGCATGCAGATAGAGGAGATAAATTGCACAGGCTTCTCAACAGAATTGTCCTGCTTCAGCACTGAGCTAGGATGCCCAATAAAACATATATTGTGCATTTTTTTAAAATACATACTTGTTTACAAGAACATTTAGTCATGCCGTTAACAGTTTTAAAATGCTAGATATGAGATATGACAACCATCAAAACATACAATCAAGGTTTGTTGAGTTTCCCTTCATTTTCATTTTTCTGGATTGGTAACAAACACAGCAGTTTCTTAAATTGTTGATGTGCTTGGCGTTTTCTTGGACACCTGACCTTGAAGTGCTGTTGACGACAGGGGGTCCCCATCAAGCACCAAAACGCTGCCTGGGATGAGAGAAAAATATATAGTGAGTCAAATTACTTAAAATCTACCCATCATCTATTGGCTACAATTCTATTAAAATGATAATAATATTGTTAGAGGATCTCAAAATAGAGATTCTGAATGAACCAAAAGGCAAGGCAATTTTATTTGTATAGCACTCTTTCACCACAAGGTAATTTGAGATGCTTTACATGATTCGGTGGTAAAGAAACCAAACATATGAAAAGCATAGAAAGTAAAAACAGCAAAAGTATGAAAATTAAAAAAGATCTGGACCACCACCATGACACACGCATTGGATCAGAGAAACCCTCTATTTTGCTAGACTGGAGAAACTGAGATCCATAATGAAAGGCAGAGGGAGGAAAATGGGCGAACTTTGGAATTCGTACTATACTTATGTAGGGAAGCTTGACTTCCCAGAGAATTCAGAATAATCCCTCAGACAACACTTCTTGGCTATTGGCAGCTTGTTGATATATATGTATTTCTTTTTTTGTGTGTCTTTTTGTCTTCTGTTTCCTCCTTTTTCCTCAGGTACGGACTGATTCTCTTCAGACCCATCAAATCTAAGCTTGGAGTTGTGGGTACATTGTTTTGATGATTGTTACTCAAATGTATCTCCTGTTAAACTGAGGCTTTGTATGAAAAATTGAAAAACTCAATAAACATTGTTGGAAAAAAACAACAACATTAAAACGAGAATGAATAAAATAAACATTTGGTATTTGATTAAAAACAGCAATTTAGGACAATGAACAGAAAATTTATGTCAGAAATTTAGATTAAAACATTACTCAAAGGCATGTATAAACAGTAGAGTTTTAATCTTTGATTTAAAAGAGAGAACAATTTAATAACTACAGTCATCTGGAAGTTTTTTTCGAGATTTGTGGGTTATAGAAAATGAAAGCTGCTTCTCCGTGTTTTTTCTGATTCTAGGGATGTTTAGTAAACTAGAAATGGAGGATCTGAGTGGTCTGCTGGGTTGGAATAGAGACAACAGGTCTTCAGCATACTTTGGTTCTAAGCCATTTAGTGATTTATAGACTAGTAGGAGTATTTTAAAGTCTATTTTGTAAGCAACAGGGAGCCAGTGTAAGGACTTTAGAACTGGGGTGAGTTGCTCTACTTTCCTGGTTCTACTGAGGATGCGAGCAGCAGCGTTCTGGATTAGCTGCAGCTGTGTGATAGAATTTTTAGGTAAACCTGTAAGGACGCTGTTGCATTAATCAATCTGACTAAAGATGAATGCATTGATGAGTTTTTCAATTTCCTTCTGTGACATTAATCACAAAAGGAACTTGAAAAACTGCTTTAATCCTATGTTTGTATAGTTGATGGTTGTAGAGGAGACTGATTCTCAATGGCTTTATCCAGCAAGAGCAGCCGAGCTTCTGAAACTCCAGTTCAGTTCGACTCCAGCCGGACTAAGGTGTTTACATGCATTTTAAAAGTCTGATTTCAGTCAATAATTTGAATTTATCTTGCTGCATGTAAACATACTGATTGCAACGTACAGCTGAGTGTCATCTGCATAGTTATGGTAACTACTCTTGTTGGCTGTCATAATCTGGGTAAGTGGGAGCATGTAGATACTGAACAAAAGGGGTCCCTGGATGGACCCCACATGTGATTTTTTGTTTGTTCTGATGAGAAATTGCCTATTAAGACAAACAATTTCCTGTTCTTGAGACAAGACTCAAACCAGGTAAGTGATTTTTCAGAGAATCTGACCCAGCTCTCCAGTCGTTCCAGTGATATTTTATGATCAGCAGTGCCAAATTCTGCACAGAGGAAAACAAAAGGAACACAAGTCTTTGTAACTTTGATGTTGTAACTCTTTTCTTTATAGCTTAAACTCAATATAATGTGTTGTTATACCTTAAGTCAGGAAAGTTAGTTATGACACATAGAAAATGTTTTAATAACTAAATAACACTAACATTATCCTTGTAACTATTATATTGAAATTGTTGTGCATTTGTATCCAGTGAAAGTTCTGCTGACTGCTCACTGTTACCTGAATGTCAACATGGACAAGAAACAAAGTTATCCACTGATATCCAATTGGATTTTCCCTACTTCCTCATGATGCCACTTCCCTGCTAAGAGCCTAATTATCTGAATAAAAAAAACAGTTAAAATGACACAAAGAGAATAAGGAGATCATTGTAACTCTAGGTAACAACACATTAATTATCAGCGTGAGATTAGACTCCTGGCTCTCAGAGCTGCCACAGCCGGTGGGCCAGCAGGTTAATGAAGGCAATGGGATTAATACCCGGGGAGTCCAGCGCCTTTAGGGACAGGAGCAGAGATGGTGCATTATTAGTGGTCTGTTATACCCCCGGGGACATTACACAAGGATTGCACGTTTTCTCTCCATCATCTCAAAAAGAGACAGATTGTGCTCTGTCTAAAACGTGTCGGCGAAGACCACTTAAATTAAAAGCTTTTACGGACTTTATCTTGTGGTGATGATTAAGAAGATTTAGAGCTACTTTAAATTATATTCATGTACCTAAATAATCCTTCTTCTTCAAAACCTGGTTCTGAAAGATGAAACATTTACCTATTACAATGCCTCAGTCACACACTTAAAGAAGCAATAAGGAGATTTTGAATTTTTAATCAAAAAAGGAAATATTTACAAATAAATGTACAAACAATCAAGAACTATAATTATTAACAAGAACTCCCCAAAAAAACTCTAAGGCCAATTTCCTACTTATTTATTTTAGCAAGAAAAAAAAAACTATAAAGGAAATAAAACAGAGACTATGACATCGATTCTGAAGTCAACCGTTTCTAAACTGGGGGAGGTTTTATTTCGGAAACCACTGAACATTCAAACATTATCTAAGCTAACTTTAATCAAATGGTTTCTTGACCTATCTCTGGGGTTTATGCAAGGGTTGTGGCCTGGTTTTATGTTATTATATCAAACTTGGCATGGAAAGTTTGGAAGAAAGGCAAAACAAAGGATGGAGGAATTCAAAGTGTTCAAGCGCCTGAGAACGTCAGTTTCTCGGACCAGAAAACCGCCCCCTCAGATCAATCAAAACACCTTAGTTTGGCCTAGGATTGTGTCACATATCAAGCAACCAGGCTGGGTCTCACAACTGTCCACATCTCTGGCAACAAGGAAAAATCAAACCCAAACCAGTGTTTTTTCTTTGGACTGGAGCAACTTCCCTATCTGCCTCAGACTGTAATATTTTTTGATCGTATTTTACTTTGGATTGCTCTTGAACCAAATACAAAAATGAAGGAAAACTGATCCTATCAATACATGGGAAAAAGAAACAAAGTAAAACTTGGCAGAAACTTCATAGGACAATTAGATAAAGTTAAGAAAAGTGTACAATGTTCAAAGATGATGACCAACATCTTGGGAAGTTCTGGGTCTGACCGACTGGGCAGCTTCTTGTAAAGCTGATTCTTTTCACATCTAATTCTGACTTTCAGAACTCAGCTTGTTTGAACTCACAGTGAAAAGAAATATGTAAACAATTGTTGTATATAAAACTATGTGTTGCTAGCTTAAGCTGCTTCATTTATCGAAGTTTTCATACACATAGTCATTCTGCTGAATAAAAAAAAACCCTTATTGTTCACTAAAGTTTCTACTCATCATTAATTAATTCAGGAATATTTTATAAGCTTTAGAATTTTTTAAAATAAGATCAGAAGTATGGGAGATGCACAAATTTTCATCCGATTAAAGACTTTTGATCATAAGGATTATAAAGACTGTCAAACAAGAGGTTCCTGCTAACTGTAAAAAGGTCAAATCTGAGGTGTTTGTGGTCACTATACTCTAGCATTTAAGAGACTTTTGAATAAGATAAAACGTCCAACATTTTTATGACTCTGTGCATTTATTGCAAAGACCGGTGCTTGTATTTAATGGCTTTTATGATATCCACAGATCAGTTTTCAACTCTCCCTTCTTCCCCTAGGAAACAATACTTTGTGTTTCATGCTAAGACCAAGGCTACAGTTCCACCCAGCTCTGATTGAGCATAAACAGAACCGTTTGAAATCACTGCTTTGGATTCCACTTCATCTGTATGTTTATACTTCCTGTAAGAGGCCCTCTATTTATGGACAACTGAGGAGCACAAATAATCATCCCTCTCAAGTGAAAGATCTGCTTTTATTATCTGCAAACTTTTGTAATGCCTTTGTGTATGTGTACGCTGCCTTCTGATTGCCTGTTTATTATTCCAACCTATCTGCTGAGCCAATTGGGGGGAGAGATCTGGCCAATTCCTAAAGGTGCCAAACCTTTTTCCAGCCCCTTTCCTGTTCGTGACATCATTGTGTATACCTCGAAAATACACCGATCCGTGTCTGTTCTGCAGCTTGGGTGGCACACATAACGCAAAATAAAGGTTAAACACAAGGTGCATGCTGTGTGACTGTGTCTTGGATGCAGTCAGATTACATACCAGTATGCTGCTCTCACATTTTTATGACCTGTGTGCTTTTTTCTGTGACTTTTTTGCAGTTACAAATGAAATCACTCATTTTTTCGGCATAGGGTGTAACGACAAGCCTCAGTACAGCCTTTAAATTTACTCTTTGGTATTTTTCTGAGTAATCAGAACTGTTTTTTTTCCCCTTTTGTTGAACAATCTAAAGATTTTATCATTTCGATTTTGTGTGTAAATGTTTGTTTCAAAGATAAGTTTATTTGAGACTGGTTTTACCCTGTTTTAGTGTTTTTCAAATAAGAGTTTCTAAAAAAGAAAGGCAAATTATTTCATTCACAGGGTTTTAGTCAATACTTTGGTGAGTTTCTTAAAAAATGAAAATAAAGCTAAAGAACAAAATATATATAAAAAAACAGAGGCTGAAATAACTTTTTCTTTTACAGGAAAAGAGGTAGAACATTTAATTAAACCGTGTTTGAATAAAATAAGCAAATAAACAACTAAATTAAAACAAACCTTCTATTTGGCCAAATACTTTCTGGGACCAATCCACTGTTGTATCTTGTTAAAAATTGATTGTCACAGTTTTGTATAAATAGAATTTCCTGCATATTACCTTCACTTCTTAATTTAAAGGTAGGATTATTATTATTATTATTATTATTATTATTATTATTATGGTGTTGGAAAATTTGTCAAATGTTTTTTTGTGTTTTTTTTTTTTACAAGTAAATCAATTGAAGGCTAATTTCATGTGGATTGTAGTGTGTTTCTGTTTGGATTCCTATAGTAATTCTATTCTAGAAACTGTGTTTAACCCATGAGTTTCTGAACTACTGCATGAAATATGAAGTTATTAAAAAAATTAATAAATAAAATACATTTATCCAGTACTGAAATTTCAGAAACCCCAAGGAACTGAACAGCAGGGTCAAGTTATCCAACAATGTGACATTATTTCATTGGATCAACTGTTTGCAATTTATAAGGTTTGAATATTTAAACTGAAGGTAAGCCAAACCTTTTTGTACGGCAAACCATTATTTCTATGTCAAAAAGAAGACGCATGTCAAATCATATGTTAACATATAACATTGGTCTGCTGAAATGGCTACAGTTATAGTGTCTTTATTAGCACAATGCGAATCAGTATTTTTGCAAGAGTCTTATTGCTTGTTTAACTTAAAGTTTTTTTAATCGTTTTTTCCTTGTTTTTGAAGATCTGAAATTATTAAAGCATAATACACCCTCTCAGAAATCGATCACATTTGTAATATATTCAGCAATCAGCATAGAAGGTTTGCACTGTCGCTGATCTGTTCTTGTTTGGATTCTTGTCTGTTTTGTACTTTACATTTTAAGAGCATCTTTTTCTTGCAGCTCAACTTTTCAAGTATCTACCATATCTGCCTGTTTTTTAAGGATATATATATATATATATATATATATATATATATATATATATATATATATATATATAATATATATATATATATATATATATATATATATATAATGTGTGTGTGTGTGTGATGACGAATCATAAATGAATAAATAAATAAATAAATAGATAAATAAAGTTAACAATATGTGTTATCTGAAACTAATGGGTGTGAACTGTAAAAATTCATGCCTAATACAAGTATACCTGTTAATATTGTTTTTTGTAAAAGAACACGTTTTAAATTACTAACTGATGACTAACTGTCTATGTGTGATATGTGTCATTGACAATAATAATAATAATAATAATAATAATAATAATAATAATAATAATAATAATAATGCATTTCAGACAGAAAAAATATTATCTATTGTGATATTTAGGTAACAGTCCATCTCCGATTACTTTGTCGTATTTGCGTCAAGCTCCAGCCATCTTCCAGTTGTTGTTTTTTTTTTGCCCGTTTTTCTTTTTTCCTTTCTTTTTTTCCCCTGAAAGCTTGGACGATAATTATTGCCCCGTTTCTCGGGAACTCTCCCCCTTTTAGGGCCTCCATGCTCATCCAGGCACAGTCGCACACACCCTATGAAGTTGCTGCACTAGACTTTGACTGGAACAAGACCTTTTCGTGTTGGATTCTTTTAAAAACATCCTGTCGTTCATTTACGCGTTTTGATTTACAGAAAAACATACAAGCAAGTTCCTCATCCGACACGGCCATTAGAAGCCGCAGACTCCCCTTATCTTTCTTCCAGCTTACCTTTTATAGTATAAGGAAAGGCAGTCAGTCAGGTTCGGGATACTTCCTGGAGATAGTCCCTTTATAATCCAATTCAGTCTTGAATTAGTTTAGATTATGTAAATACGGGGCTTTAAATGTTGCAGAACGAGGGCCGCTGTGTGGAAAGCGAGTAGCTCGAAGCTCGCTCTGCAGAGCTATGCGCTGCCCAGCGAGCCTTTGCACACTCTGAACATCTGCTCATTTCACGTGACTTTTTTTTAAAAATACTAACATCTGTTCTAAATAGGTTTCATTCTGCGTCTCTGTATCGTGTCAGTTGCCAGCTCCTCTCTTCTGAGAGGAGAACGAACGTTTTTACATTGCATGGGGGGGCTGCAGCTGAAAAATATTCAAAACAATTAACTTTTATACCACCAAAACCGCTCAGTTTGTGTGCGTTTTCCTGAGTTAAACTCCCATCAACTCCCCCAGTTCTGGTCCTTGTGCTTTCTCCGTGTATTGTGCCTTGACGTAGAGACTACTAGCCGGCACCTTTGCGGCCTTCTTGGATTTCAGACATATGGGAATTCCATACGTGCCTCATGAGCCAATTACACACCTACAACCGCGCGCATGCTTTGATTTGGACCGCGTGGAACATTTTCCCAGATCAGTGGAGATCAATCACATTGCGATAACAGTGGACTCTGAAAGATTTATTTACTGACAATAATCGGGGGTGCCATATTTGTAAGGGGTGTTGCGCATGTGGATTTCCAGATTCACACAGAAAAAAAAAACAAAACAAGAAAAAAAACCCACTGTGCTAAAAACGTACAGTACACAATAAAGCTCCTGAATGTTCAGCAAGAGGCTGAATGAGCCACTAACAAGGCTAACATGACCTCAGTTTAACTTACTTATAAAAGAGAGCCACAGGCCCAGACTTTATTCCAACTATAAACGAAGCGAGCAAAAGAAAATCTGGATACGCTTTTAGATTTTTAATTAAAATGTAATTGTGTTAAAGCGGGATTTTTCCCTTTACAGTTTTATTTTCTTTAATAAGACGCCTAATAAATTTCATTAGTATTGTCATGAAAATATATGTTTGCAGCACGAATGATGACGTGCTTACAAGATATTACGCACTATAGGGTAATGTTTGCTTTTGTTTTTAACCTAATAATTGATGCAGTCTTTAATTTCACGAAGGTGTGCAAGTGGATGCATAGTTCAAATCACGCCAGCATGAAAGCTTTGGAATTAATATTATCTTAGATTTCTGGGTATTAATTTACAAATTAGGAAAATGAAAACTTAAAGGACAAATAATTGTCAAAGTGAATATCTTCCATCGTCTTTTTCTTTATTGCAAAACCATATACAAACATTTACAGGAAACATGATAATATAAAAAGAAAACCGGAATGTGTATATTTGTACTTTTTATTTTCCATTCCAGACACAGGATTTATTTCTCAAGCTAACAGGTTTCATCAATAAATAAATAAATGCATTCTGAAGCTTTTTTCTCTCTCCTTTTTTTTGCACAGGTATTCTCCACCAAGTCAGCAGTCAGCCATGCAATTTTATCAATACAGAAATAAGTCCAAATGTATGCATCCATAAAAATAAAAAAAGACATTTCTAACATTCGTCGTCAACAACATGGCAGCTAATCAGAATGTGGCCCTATATATATATATATATATATATATATATATATATATATATATATATATATATATATATATATATATATATATATATATATATGTGTGTGTGTGTGTGTATGCATTTCTGTATGCATAGCCTGTGTTTAAAAAACGGTCCTCATGAATGTAGAGCCTCATAGTCGTCTTTGGTTCTAGTGATCCCATGTTTCCAGCATTGGACTCCAGAATGTCCCTTTAGAATTTGATAAGTGGATTCAGCAGTCACCTGTTGGTCAGATAAGGGGTTATTTAGCATGGAACTTTGCAGAAACGAAAACTAAACTTTGGACTACTTAATTAGATTTTCAGAATAATTAGACGCATTTTTATTTACTTTTGGATCATGCATATTAGTGGAACAAAACCTAAGCGTACCATTTTGGGCAAAAAAAGAAAAGAAAAGAAAAAAACTCCAGATGTTAGTGAGATGTAGACATGGACCAAGCGCCCTCCATCCTCCACACGGAGAAGGCATAGCTCAGCCTCTCATGAGCCACATAGCTGCAGCTTGACATCTTAGAGTCCAGCTCGTCGCTCTGCAGCACCTGGCAGAGGAAGTCGATGTACCTGGCAGCCAGTTTTAAAGTCTGTATTTTGCTCAGTTTGTCCGATGGCAGCGTGGGGATGATCTTCCGCAGGGCCGCAAACGCCTCGTTTAGAGACTGGGTCCTCTGTCGCTCCCGGACGTTGGCCATCACCCGCTGCGACTGGAGCTCCTCGAAGGACTGGGGACTACTGCTGCCGGACTTCTTCCCTCTTTTCCCCGAGGTCGGGCTGTCCGAGTCGTCCGCGCTTTTCCTGCTCGTTCTCCGCTTCCTTCCGCCGCCTCTCTTTGGCTGCCTGTCCGGCTCCCCCTCGCTGTTGCTGTCCACAGGAGAGACGGGGGAGCTTCCCGACTCTTCCCCCAGATTTTCCTCAGACATCTCCCACCTGAGAAGACGTAGGGTAAGAGAGGGGTCCGAGAATTCACTCCCCTCTCATGTGAAGTCAGGGAGATGGTTCACCTGAAGATCCGCCGCAACACAATCCATAAATAGGTTCCCCGGGAGGAAAAACCTTTTCTGTTAGTTGAGAAACTTAAGAACTTCTTATAGGCTACATGGAATAAACTTTTTTTTGGTTTTTTTGGGGAACAGGATTGGCTGAGGAGTTGAAATGTGCGGATAAAGGGGCGGGAACGTCCGAGAAACTGTGAGAGAGGCTCTGCACAAAGCTCCAGTTTTTTGTTAAGCATCTTAAATTTAAATATAGCAAAAAGATAGATTTATTGCAATAATGCATTTGACGAAGTAAAATTCGTGTATCTCACAAATCGATTGTGCACAAAGTGATGTACTTCAAGCATGATTTTCTGTTTATTTAAATGATTACAGTTTACAGGAATGAAAATCATTCAGCTACCCAAAGAAAAAATAAATTAAATACAGAAACAATATATAATGGCTTGGCATGTGTTCACTTGACAGTTATCAGGGAGATAGTCTTTGACACAGAAAGGCTAAGCCACAAAAGGGCTTTAAAAACAAAGCAGGCCAATGCTATATATTCATGGAGCTGAGTGGAAGGAAAAGGTGTGGTAGAAAGAAGATGTACAATCGTATGCATGCATTTGTAAAGGATATCCAGATTTGACTTGCGTGAATTAATGCATCAATGCAATATGGCTGAGAGGTGATCAGCCTGTTGAACTGATGAAATGTTCTTGAAGCCCAGATTATTGTTTAGCATTTTTATCATCTTTCTCCTAGCAGTACCCCATAGATCCTTTAGGAGGTTTCAGTCAGGTTAGTTTTCTGGTCAATCAATAAGTGATACCATGGTCCCACATTCAGTTTTGATACTTTCTTCATTGTCCACTCCATGTTGTTCCTGATTCAGGAGTAGTTTAAAACAAAGAAAGAGACAGTTGTAGCTAATGTTCTGTCTCACAATTCTCTCAAGGCTGCACGTATTTCTCCTGCATATGGACATTTTCTTCTACACCTTTTCCTTCCACTAAACTTTCTGAGAACATGCAGCACTTTGCAAACAGCTTGCTTCTTCAGCAAATGACATTTTCTGGCTGATGTTAGTGACTGTCTGATGAACAACCCTCAAATCAGCAGATTTCCCCATGATTGTGTAGGACATATATTTCTGTATTAAAATCATTTTTATTGGTCTGATATCATATTAATGCTTTCAGAGGAAGTGAAATTTGGATTTTAATTACCTTCAATTCATTATATTGTAAATTAACATAAATAAATGTTTAGATATATTATATGTAAATAATATTCTATGTTGTAGTCACACTTTTAAAATAATTTACTGAAATGTAGGTTTTTAGAAACATATTTAAATTTTAGGAGCTTGTGAAACATTTCAACATTTGAGTCAAAGTAATATAAAAACAAAAGTGCAAAAGTTTTTAGACCCCTTGGAAAATGTTCACATTTTGTAACACACAATCAAAAAACTTCAATGGCAATGATTAATATTTATTATGATAAACCAACGGGAATTGTGAAGTGGAAGGATGAAGATACAATGTTTTCAGAAATCAGCCAATTCTGGCAGGCATTTGTATTTCGCATTCTTCTCTCTTATACCCTTGGTTTGTATCCAGTCCAACCAGCTGGTTTCAGAAGTCTTGTTACTACGAAGCAGCTGCTCTTTGACGGTTTCAGCATTTTATTAGAAAACATTAGTGAAGAAACAGCATCATGAATACCAAGAAACACAGCAGACAGGTCAGAAAAAAGAAGTTTAAAGCAGGGTTAGGTTATAAAACAATGTCCCAAACTTTGAACATCTCACAGAACACTTTGTAGAGCTTAGTGGAAAGAATACAGTACAACAGAAAACCTATCAAGACATGAGTTCTATTCGCCAAGATGACCAGCTCAGCAAAAACAAAACCACCTTACTCAAAAGAGTGACAGAAGAAAGCCAGTGTTAAACCCCCCACTAGAAGTCCTGTTTCCAACTAGGAAACATGTTAAATTAAGTGTTCTGATTATAAATGAAATGTCCTGTCCATGCAAAAAGCTCTGTGTACCAGAAAACTGACACTACACAACACCCTGAACACACCATCCCCAAGGTGAAACATGCTGATGGCAGCATCATGCCATGGGGATGCTTTCCTTCTAGCAAGGAAAGGGAAGACAGCCAGAGTTGATAGGAAGATGGATGGTGCTGAATATGGGGTAATCCATCACACAAACCTGTTAGAGGCAAAAAGATTTTAGACTTGTGTGGACATTAAGATTCCACAAGGACAATGTCCCTACACAAAAAGCAAGAGCTAAAATAAGATGGTTTAGGTCGAAGCATATTTATCCACTAGAGTTACCCAATCCAAATGCAGCCATGAATTCAGTTAATAATCTGTGGCATGTCTTGTAAAAATTTCTGTTCAAACATTCTCATCATCCAATCTGGCCAACATGGAGTTGTTTCACAAAGAAAAATGTATGCATGTTTAAATTTCACTTTAAATACATTTTGTTTGCCTTGTTTCCATTTCAAAATTTTGCACAAATTGGGTAAATTGATCAAATCCATTTTTCCTCTGTTGGTTTCTTAAAAAACTCCCAACGAAAATACATTTATGTTTTAGCTGTGCAAAGGATATAAATACTTTTAAACTCGTTGAATGAAACATAATAAAATGTTTATTTTATTTTTTTAAATTAATATGAATAAAACATTTATTTCGCTTTAGTAACTACTTCTCTGGTTTTGACATGCCATATATATATATATATATATATATATATATATATATATATATATATATATATGCAGTAACACAGAATAGACTGCTGTCAATTAAAACCTATATGTTTTTGTGCATACACAGAGGAAGCGGTTCAACTGTTTTTTATTCAAAGCAGAGAAAAGGAAAGCTCTATGTGCTGGCCTCTGCAGCATTAACAAGGCTAGTGATACAATATCCATCTTGTTTAGTGGAGGATTACTTTGTTTAGGTTTGAGAAGACTGTGGTCCACAGGAGCAGCATCTGGCTCAGGAAGCAGGGGGTTATACTGGGTCAGAGGTCACAACACCAGTGAAACATCCATTTACATCTTGTTGGAGGCCTCAGAATGAGGTATTGTTCTAAGGGGAGCATAGGCTTGTTTAAAAGTGGACTGAGTTTTATTTTGACATCTCAGTTTGTGCATTTTTGCAAGAAAAGATGGTCACCTCAATTATTTTTACTTGTTTATGATCTTTATAAAAATCATTTTGCAGCAAACTAAATGCCAAATGTGATCTTATAATGTTTAACAGTGGCATTTTCCTGTTATTTATAATGCTAAAAAGAGCAACTCAAGCAGCTCTTTCAGGTGACTACACCTGTCCTGTGCCTCTGTCCATGGTGCTGATCTCATTACTTTCTACCTGCTGAAACAACATGGATAAGGAAACAGATCTTTCAATCACTTTGTGTAAGTAAGGCCTCTCTCTTATCCAACGGGCTCTTCGCAAAAGAACAGATAAATAACAGATACATAAACTACATTTTTATGTGAGTGATGAGCTGACTCCTTGAATTAAAATGGCAAGTTGAAACTAAGTTTTTGTCCTGCAAAATGTGTTATTTGGAGCATTTTAGGAGTAATGATCCCTTAAGATTGGCCTGATAACAAACAGATTTATAACCATTAGCACTAGTAAGTAAAAAAAAAAGTTTGGTTAAGGGCTTGTACTTAATTATTCCATTTTAAGGATACTTGATACCTTAATCTAACTGATGTCAGGTTATCTGTTGCTTACCCTCCTCATGCACTTTGTAAAATACGTTACATTTTGCCAACAAAACTGGAGGTACCATATTTGATCATTTGCCCCAAACATGTAAAAACAGACCAGCATTTTATATGTCTATTTTATAGATATAAGTCCAATGCATCAAGTAAGACATACTTATTAGGTTAGGGTTTGAGGCTAAAAATAATCTCTTTATACTGTAAAGGCTGAGTTTAAAACATTTTGTTTTGTTTCATACTGTTTCAGTAAGATGATGAAAATGTTCAAATACGTTATACATTGTTAAAAATAAATAGAATTCTAAAATACTATATATTAAAATTGCTAGATAATTCCAAAGTGACTTTTTATCAGAAAGGGGCAAGTAATTATATTTGGTCACTTCAATTTGTGTGATTTTCTGCATAAAAAAAAAAATAAAAAATGTAACAGAAGAAAAGTTTTGATATATACCACAATAACACTTGAAATGTTTAATTTTAAACAACTTCAGTGAAGGCCCTTTAAAGAACAACTCACCCTCCAACTAGTGTCTAACTCCATCCACATTTCCTGTTTGGATAATTTGCCAAAAGAAGGTGTTACCTTGCAGACCAGTGAATGCGCGGGGGGAGAGACTGGGTGTGGTGTGGGCTGTGATTGTAATGTTGACAGCTATAAAGATGGAGAGAAATGTGAGCTCCTGGACCTCAAAGTGATCTTTTTGAGGTAGAGGATTTCTCTCCACCTCCTTCACTAGAGGAATGAGTGGAAAGGGAGAGAGGTAGGGTGACCAGATCCTCACCCAGCAAATGTGGGACAAAGACCAAATTAATTCAGGAAAATGTGATATTGTAATGGTGGGACCGCTGACATTTGCAGATTTTAATCTGCATCCTTCGCCAAAACGTTTGAACTACACCTGTCAAACAGATGGTGGAGTTTATCAGAGATGACATTGTCGAAACAAGTAGGACAACATACATGCATGTTGCAGATCTGCATATATCTGATAGTGTCTGTATGCTAGTATGTATTGTACTATATTTTTAATGTATTTCTTTCCATTTTTGCTTCTTAAATTTAGTCCACATAATTATTTTTGAATGCAGATGTACACTATTTATGACATTCTAGAGCTAACTAATATTTAGTCAATAAATCCGTCAAAATGTTACCTAAGTAGTTTATTACTCGGGGATTTTAATCTTGCTCTGCTTCCTGCAGCAGTTCCTCCCGTTCTGAATTCATTAAGATGCTACATTTTCACTTCTTGTGTTGATTATATTTTTAATAAATGATAAATTAAGACAGAGAAAAAGCTTTAATTGGTTATAAATAGTTGTATTTTATGTGTTTAGGTTTACATCAGTCTTTGACCTGCATATTTGGAGTCTGATGTCTGTCACTGAGTCTTGGCCCTGGCCCCTTTGTATTAAAACCATGCTATTATTCTGGCATGACACCCCAAGGTCATCACTAAACTCAATTTAGCCCTCTTTAAAACTTCCTGGATACACCCCTGCTCAGCAGGAGTTTTAATCTTATTAAACACTATTATTCAAGCGTTAATGTCTGTATTCATTTTCAATATGATTCACTGAAAAAAACTAAATTCCTGGTTGAACACAGCAGGTCTGACACACACAATACCGCTATTAATTCAAACCCTCAAAAACCATTGGTTCTTCCAAATTTTTCATGTGTGTTCTGTCAGTTAAAGATCAATTCATCCCCTACTAGTATTAATCCACCCATATTTCCAGTTTGAAAAACATTGCAAAAAGAGCCATTACCTGGCAGACTGAGGCAAGCGCGGGTGATGGGCTGGGTGGTGTCAATACTTCCTTGCTATTCCAACTCCAACAAACTGCAGAGGTGTGGCCGAGCTTGTTTTATACTTCACAGCAGCAGGAGGGATGATGTCAGCAATAAAGGCTGACGTCTATAATAAAGGTTGAGCAAGTCGCAAAGCCCCTTTCCATTCAATTTCAGGGTAAAATTTTGCACTGAAGAGGGCACTTCACTAATGGTTTTGGTAGGAAATGAATATATTTCCTAAAATGTACTATAATACCAAAAATAATGACCAGAGATGTGGGCAACAATATTATACACATATGTACACAGTTTATAAGGTTAAAAGAGTTGGTTTGGGGTGTGTTGCACTTTAAAAAGCTCCTCATAGCTAAAGTCTATAGTTCCAGTGCTGCTAAGGGGAAAAGTAAAGGTATAGTTTTTTTTAGCAAAGCAAAACATTTTTTGACACTGGGGTGTTGCTTTTTTAAAAAGCTAAATATTTACAAGGTTGGAGGAGAAGCACGTTGGGTTGACGATTTAAGCTATTCACCATGACAATTTAAAATGTTGTTGGTAATGTTCAACTTTCTGATGTGTTTCCATTAAAACTGCAGTTAATAATGTGGAACAGTGTTTGAGTTTGTGGAATCTGTGAAAAGTGATCAAATTGGGGGACATTTGTCACCCTAGAGGGAACATCTGTGGAGGAGGCATGAGCGAATTGCAATGCCTGATTCAAATTCAAGTGCAGTATAGAGTTTTGAGCTGAAGAGGGCAGCACACTGATGGTTTTAGAAAGAACATTTATATTTTACTAAGACGCACTTAAATACCAAAACAGTTACCAGACATGTACACAGCACTATTAGACACTCATTAACACAGTTTATCAGCAAAACCATAAAAATGTTGACTTAAGGGTGAGTTCCTCTTTAAATTACACTTGAAAAATAATTACACAATACTTTGTGTTGGTCCATCACATGAAATTCCAGATTACATATTCAGATTTTTAGCTGTAGTTGTGAATTCTTCTGCATAACACTGTTTCAATGACCTGAAAGCAGTTCCAACTGCAGCTGGTTTGTGCATTAAATAACAAGGTCAGTCTGTATGGCTCTCTTAAAAAAATATAATTGTTAAACTTTTTTGTTTTTCAGCAGATTTCTCTTCAGAATTCCACTTTCTGCTGAAGCAACCATGTAAAAACACAGCTGCTTCTCGAAAATATGATGTCATCACAATACATCTCCTCCAATGTTGATCTTTAATAAAGACGAGCCTATATCAGTCACTTGCAGAGATACTCTTGACAATTGCAAACGGAGATAAACCACACACACTGCCTTACCATGTGATTTAAATGTCTTTTTTTTCTCTTCCTGGAGAAGTGGCAAAATAACTGCTGAATAAATTTTTCATCGTTATCGCTGTATATTGAGTGGATGTTATTGTAAAGGCTAATGTAAATGACTGACTCATGCAATTTGACACAGCAGTCAGACGTGACCCCCCCAAACATCATTAGGTGCCCCTCCCAGAGGTCACATTGAGGCAGACCCGACTCAGGCTTTCACTCACTGAGTCGGATCCAGATCCACCGAGACCTTGTCTTATTTTCTCAGCTCGGCCCCTTGGAGGGCGGCCTTTTCTTATCTGCCCTATCGTATCTATTGAAATAACAAACCACAGTCCTCTGCATGTATAAGTCTGTCCCACAATTGACAGCAATATTCATGTTCACTCCATTAAAAAGCTAACCACAATGGGGTCCAGTGCCAGCTTTCCAAGATGGATCAACTGAGCGGGATGAGAAAAGACAGGAGTGGGTTCTTCAAAAAGTAACTTCAGATAGCTCCTAATCAACCCCTTCTAGCCTAGAAAAAGCAGCAGAATTGGATACATTTCCTCATCAAGTCTCAAAATGTCTCACTCAAGACAAGTCCAGAGAGAGTAACTTGACTTTTTTGATAGGGGAGATCCGGTGCCGGTTGAGGAGGATTTGGGGTGTTGAATAGGGAGTTGATGATGAAAACAGTCCTTTATAAAAGCTGTCTGGACACACAGGAGCCAGGACTCCTGAAGTTAGCTGTAAAAAGAAAGCCTTTGAAAGCAGAGTGCTTTGATGTTGCAGGTTCTAATCGTGGCCTCAAGTAGGAATTTCTGTTGAGAGTACAGTTTAACTTTGTCTGAGAAAAAACAGAGAAGGCTGCCTCTTCCTTGAGCCTTATCTCATGAAAAGTGGAGATTTCTGTGGAATGAAGGGCGGATTCTGTGCAATCAGATGTGGATTCATGAATATGCACACATGTAATGGATCCTTTAGAACCTCATGGGATCATAATGGGTTTGTTGCACATCAGACAGCTCAGCCGCACAATGACACCCTATTAACTGCTGGGAACCAACAAACTTCTAGTATGTTTTTACAGCTTGGCAGCTCAGGGTGACAAGGGGTCTGTTGAAGACCTGGCATCCCAGCAGTGCATGCCCCCCCCCTCCCACACACACACACACACACACATACACATTCTTGTCTTGCTGGTAGTAGTGAGGGCTTTCATTGACTGTCATTCATTTTAGTGATAGTATTATTCCTAAACATGACACTTTTCCTAACCCTTTCTACAACTCAATTAACATGATACCTCTAAAACCACTTTCAATGACCAAACTTTACGCAACAAAAACAAAAAGAAAAATGAAGGCTTCACTCCATTAAATGAACATCAGATAGTATTTTTTCACTCCTTTTGAAGCTATAATGTATGTTTCAGTAGCATTGAGCAACATCTTCTGCTGCCTTTGAATGATAGGTTTCCTCAGAGCAGATTACAAACATTCGCCCAGTGACCAATGCAATGAAAATACAGTATCTGTTAACAGAAAATCAGTAGCTTTATCACAGTTTAAGATCTTGCGGGTACGTTTGCAAATATCCCACGTGAAAACACAGATACATTATTTCTCTCTTACAGTTAGCCCTGCAATAACTCTAGCCTATTTAAAACAGCCTGAGATAAAGCTGTATGAGGGAAACTCAAAATCCCAAACAAGAACAATGATATTATTTGTCACTGAAAACCATAAAATCAGATCTCTAATTTGTAAAATACAAAGGCTAAATCTTAAACTTCTTAGAATAGTTTCAGATACAAGTAAAGTCAAATTTGTGAAATCATTGCCAAAAACTCAGAAACAGTCAGTGAAGATTTACCCATAAAAACATGGTTGGCCTCCTACGTTCCTGGCTAAATTTGTGTCTTTATAAAGATTGTAACAAGAGTTAAAGGGCAGGTCATCATAGTTCACCAATTATTAGCCAAATTAAATAAAAAATATGTAAATCAGTTAAACTAGGTTTGTGCTGGTTTTTGATGGTAAAATGTTTATTTGTGCCAATATTATTTAAAAGATATTAAAACAGTAAGGCTGCGCAGTGGTTAGCACTGTTGCCTTGCAGCAAGAAGATTGTGGGTTTGTATCCCGGCCCAGGGTCTTTCTGCATGGAATTTGCATGTTCTCCCCATGCATGGGTTCCCTCGGGGTACTCCAGCTTCCGCCCACAGTCCAAAAACATGACCGTCAGGTTAATTGATCTCTCCAAATTGTCCTTAGGTGTGAGTGTGTGCATGGTTGTTTGTCCTGTCTGTCTCTATGTGGCCCTGTGATGGACTGGCGACCTGTCCAGGGTGTACCCCGCCTCTTGCCCATTGACAGCTGGAGATAGGCACCAGCCCCCCCCCCCCCCCCCCCGCGACCCATTAAGGATTAAGTGGTTAAGAAAATGGATGGATAGATATTAAAACACAAAATAATAATAAAACAAACAAGTTGTGAGGCATCTTCTGTTTGAGACCACCAAGGGAAGCAGTTTGACCTTTGAATGCATGGCCTTTGAATTTTGATAATTTTAAGGGAACAAAAAAGTATTACAATTATTTTTATCTTGTGATATATTTAAACTAACAGCGCTTCTGAAGATGGGTTCCAGTCAAACCACTTATAGCCCCATCGTGACTTCATCTGCTGTCTATGATTAGAAATCCAGGTCCTCGTGATCCACTGATCTATATCTTTTAGTTTTTACCTGCTGCCACATTTTAAATAAAGAGATGACTGATCAAATATTGTTTTCCAGCATTAGATGGTATGCTAAAGGAGGTAATTTGAATCAGATGCATTGCAACACAAATAGCCTAAATCTAATACATGAAGGACTTTGGGGGCTTAGGATAAGGTTTGAGAACCATTGGTTTATAGCCTCCACATCATTCACAGAAGGCCAGTGGGACAAAACAGGACAAAAGTAGTTTCAAATTCTCAGCTGTACACATACAGTAGACTGTTCTATCTGTATTGGGGTTTGGTCTCTGCCTAAAGTGAAGGAGTTTTGGAAGTGTCTTGTTCTGGAGTAATGGAGCAGGTCATGAACATACAGATTAAAGCTTATTCGGCAGTTATGCAGGCTCTGCTTCACAGCATGCTGCGGTGAAGAATAAGCTGAATAAAAAAAATCCACGAAGCTCCATCTTGTTCCAACTGTGGCAAATGGTCATGAGACAAGGATCAATAGAGATAGGATGAGGCACTCTGTTGTCTGGGGGAGCTTGAAGTAGAGCCATTGTTCCTTTGTATCCAAAGGAGTTAGTTGACACATTTGATCATGATGCCTCTTGGAGCCTCCCTTTGGAGGGTTTTTGGGCACATGCAACAGGGACGAAAACCCAGAGAAGATCCAGAACTCACTGGAAGAACTACATGTACCTCAGAATGAGCTAGATGGTGTCATTGGGAAAAAGGATGTCTTGACCTATTAGCTTACCAAGTCAATATTGGAAAGCAGAAGACAATGGATGGATGGATGGATGGATGGTATGATGGATGGATGGATGGACTGAAAGATGGACTGAAGGATGGACTGACAGATGGATGGACGGATGGGGGACGGATGGATGGATGGATACACAGTTGCTGTGAAGAAAATGTACCTTTGGCCACAAATAAAACCAACAAATTATAAATGGAAAATAAATGAGTGATTATATGACCAGATAACAGAAGTCAGACCATGAAAACAGCTTGGACCCCTTTCCAAAATACTGTTCTGGCAGCCTAATTAAGAATCAGAGTATTTGACAGCATCTTTTTTTTTTATCACACCCATGTTAAGAAACACTCTCTGAAGGTAAACACTGGGCAATTACTTTAGCAACAGGTGAAAAAAGTTAATTTTCTCAACACCACATTAAATTTCACAAGACAAAAACACGAGGAAAAGCATTACCAAATCCGTCTCAGCCATAAAATGATTTAAGTAAAACAACAATATGTCAGTACAATATTTTTGATATTTCTAACTGTGGTAAATGGTAAAGCATGCCTTGCTACATAACAGCAGATTTCATGTGATGGACTTGACAATGGTAGTCCAGTGTGGTTCTTTGCTCCAACCACACATGCTGCGAGGGCTCCCACCACCTTCCCTGTTAATAAGGACTCGGTGAGGAGAGAAGAGGTCAAACAGAGTGCTGCAGCTGCACACAAGGATGAATAGTGAACGAGGGAATGATGGGCAGAGGTTTGGGGTGTGGGGGTGGAGTACCTGGGGAGCGATGAGGGCAGAGGACAGAGAAGAGAAGGAGATCTCCAATCTACTGCCAAAAACAACAGAGGAGTGAAAAGATTTGCCAGGGCTGCTCATTGATAGATGGATGGATGGACAGACGGATAAATAAATAGCGGGACCATTTTACAGGAAGTCACAGCTAAATGACACGTCATATAAAAGCTACCTCTCCTCTAAATCACAGCTGTGTTCCCCTCTCCTCCACATTTCGATTCACCTTTACTCCTCCCTGAGTGTCGGTTCGTGGCAGCCTCCTCCTCCTCTTCCTACAGTTAGAGCAATCAGTCACGACACAATGAGCCTACCTCTCAAGCTCTGTTGTTTTTGGAATGAAAAACCTGCAGCCCTGCTTGTTCTCCCCTTTAGGTCGACAGAAATAAACCAAAGAGACACTCTTCTCTGATGGATTTATCACTGCACCAGATCTCAGCTCACTGCAGATCTGTAGATTTTCTCAATCAATATGGGTGATTGTGTGATCCTTTGCACTTTTTTCTCAAAGTAACAATCCAAATTGTCTGTTTTAATTCTCTGCTTGACAAAAAGATTTGACCAGTCTTTATCTCAATGAAGGGTGAACTTGTATCGAGACATGGAAAGCTTACGTCTTTCACACAGTCACTGCTGTAAAGTGTAGACACCTGCAGTGTAGACACCTGCAGTGTAGGCTCCTTTGACCTTCTAATGAAGCTTCTGAAAAGTGCCCATGATATAAGACTAAGCAGCAGTGGTTTTGGTGGTGAAAACCATTACAACTTGGCCCATCTTGAAGTGCTATAGTTGATACTTTTTTTGCAACTTTAGATTTTCATCTCAGAAAACCTGAAAAACTCATATTTCATGTTTGAACAATATTATCACTCTTTGGATGTGGCTGTCTTCAGAATATTTTCAATTTTAGAAAGGCTTACTTGTCATTAACATGTCAGTTTCCCTTAAGTAGATTGGGCTGCAATAACCTCAGGGTGTGGCACAAATAAGGTCTGATAGGTTAATAAATTTTAGCAATTACACAAAATTTGTTTTCCCTGTGATCTTCTGAGATTTAAATATTGTTTGAGAAAGTACTTCTGTAGACCTAAACGTTGTTTTTCCTCCTTTCCTAACCCATTAATTATCTTGTGTAGACTTGGGCTCTTGTTTTCTTTTCACACAGCTCATATTTCTATTTGAATTTGTCTAGCCTTTTTCATTTGGGAACCATTGCACTAAATTACTAGACTATAAATATAGTACCGTATTTAAGAGAATTACCAGCTGAATCAGCAATGGTAAAATATACTTTTGGATATAGAAATCATTGATACTAACCACGTTTAGCAATAGTCAGGTTTATTTTATGAAGATTTTGTTATTTTGGTCTCTATTTCAAAATCAAAAAAGTTAACATCTTGACTAAAAGAGAAAGGTAAGCCTTTGATTCAAACCAGTGCTCCCAAAACTGGGGTAAGAACTCTACTGGGGTTCTGATTAAGAAATTATGAGTTTTTGAGATCCCTTTCAGAACCAAAAAGCAAAAATGGCAAAACATATTTGTGCTGAAAATGTTACAAATTCTACAATATAAATTAAAGTTAAAAAAACAATACAATCTTTTTTGATTTTTCCACATTCCTTATGGTTTTGCTTCTTTGTCTCTTTTAATAGTTTAAGAAGATTAAGGTTTAAGCTCTTGTACCTGACAAAGATAAATAGAGTTAATAAACAAATCATTGTTTGAAAATGTTGTATTAAGGTAAAGGCTATTCTGGCTTTGTTGTAAAAGTATAATTGCCCAAATTGTTAAAGTATAAATTAACTGTTATTAATAACATTATTTGGCTCATTGTCTATTGCCACACTCAGGGTGGATAATTGTTAGGTCTTTAGTGTCAGTATTTATTCAGATAAAGACTATTTGACAGTAGTAGGCAAAAATATTACAAAAAGCAACACATCAAGCTCTAAAATCAAAATATCGGGCTTTGGCTGACAGAATAGCATTCTAAAGCATGAAGGCCTTTTGCCTCAATTAAGTATAATGTTCACAAATAAAAAAAAAGGAAAGGCTGTGAGAAGACCAATGCTGACCAAAACAAAAAAACCCAAAAATAAATACCCCCCCAAAAAAACATAAATGCTTGTACAACATTTACCAAAAAAACAACTTGCAGATCCTTATGACTTTAGGCCAATTCCTTTCGGACTGATATGACAAAAGAGGAATTCTTTTTTTATTTAGCATGTTTGCCCTTGTTCATTTTTTATAATTACTACAGGAGTTTGGAAAAGCAACATCATACCAGGAGTCAATCCTGGTGATGGTAGTGTGATTGAATGGGCTACTTTACTTCTTGAGGAGCTGGACATCTTGATTAAATAAAAAATAAAAAAACAGGCAAAAAATCTAGGAGAATGTCCAGCCAACAGTTCATGATCTTGTCTCATGATCTCAAGCACAGTTAGGTAGTAAAGCAGGACAATAATCAGACCGGCAAGTCTTCCTCTAAGTAGTTTAAAAAATAGAAAAAAAGAAAAAAAAAGATTGGTGTTGAAATGGTCTTGCAAAAGTTTGGACACAAGTCTGAAGATGATCTGGTGGCATTAACTTAAACATATTACTCATACTTAAAAAATAAAAAAAATAAAAAAAAGCCTTGTGAGTGGCTGAATTAAAACAGTTCTACAAATAAAAGTGGGCTAAAATTTAGATGGCCCTGAAGTGCATGCCACATCAATAAATAACTAAACATTTCGACAAATTACTACATACTACAACAAATTGAAAAACATTACAAAAAATTGAAAAGCACAACAACAATTTAAAAAACATTATCACAAATCACGAAACACTTCAACAAATTACTACACACTGTAAATTTTTTCAAAAACATTACCTCAAATCAATAACATTTCATCAAACTGAAAAACACAAAAACAGATCACGAAACATTTCAACAAATCACAAAACATTATAAAAAATAACGAAACATTTCAACAAATTGAAAGAAACTACACAAAATTGAAAAACACTAAATCACATCACGAAACATTTCAACAAATTACAACAAATTTAAACAAATGAAAAACATTACAAAAAATCAATAAACATTTAATCAAATTGAAAAACCCTACACAAAATTGATAAACAGAACAACAAATCACGAAATATTACAACAAATAATGAAACATTTCAACAAATTGAAAAACACCACACAAAATAGAATAACACAAAAACAAATCACAAAACATTTAAACAAATTCCTACATACTAAAACAAATGAAAAACATTACCTCAAATCAATAAACATTTCAACAAATTGAAAAGCGCATCAACAAATCACTTAACTCAAGAAGATGAATGAACCGGAAGAGGTTGGCACCAGTGTGTGTGACATCACTGATTGGATGATATTTTCAACTGGAAGTTATTCTGTTTGTAGACCCTTCATTCAGCCTGTTAACATCCAGGAAGTTCATTTCAAACCAGTCCCAGATGGGGTTGCTGGTAGCAAGGAGAAACATTTTGGAGAAGAGCAGGAGAGTGTGGATCCCCTGCTGCCTCCACCACCCGAACTTCTTCAGGCTCTGTTCACAGAGTCACAGGATATACCGACACACCGCCATCAGAACATCTGCCACCTTCACCGCCATCTGAACCTCCAGAGTACCATCTGCCGCTCCCAGGGCCTCTAGAGCTTCAGCTGCCCAGTCGTCCGTCCAGGGTCGCCATCCGGGCTGTCCTCCTGACCACAGTTAAACCAGGGGAAGTCCACCTGATGGCAGTCCTGCAAGGGGACGCCATCCGGGCCACCCTCCTGACCATAGTAAAATCTACAAAACCTCGGGCCCACCTTCCTGTCAGTCCCTGTCGAAGTCCCGTTCAGCCAAAAGCCAAGCAGCCTTCCAGCCCAGACTTTCTCCAGATTTCAATCAAAGAACTAGAGCTTTTGCTGCTCCAGATTTTCTTTTCCCTCCATTCCTGGGTGAAAAACTTTATTTTCATATTTTTATGTCATCTGGAATCCGTCCTGGAAAGGGGGGCATCCTGTCAGAGCCTGCAGGGCTCTGCCCCATCACCTATTGCTTGCACCTGTGTTTCCTGATTGTCTTCACCTGTTCCTCCTTGTCCTCCCTTGTTTAAGATCCGGCAAGATCTGAAGCTCCTGCCGGATCATTGCATTGTTTTGTCACACCTATGTTGCTGTTCCACATTAAACCCTTGTGTCTCACCTTCCAATCCACCTCTGCACCTGGGTCCTTTGTTAATTATGCAGCAACTCCTGACAAATTCAGCATGAAGTGTAAGACAGAATAACAGCTGGTCAACTTGTGAAGGTAAGCTAGTGTTAATGCTAGCCTTTTGTAGTGGGATATATATAAATTAGGGTAACCAACTCTTTTCCCCAAACTTGTTCACTTTTTATCTGCTCTCTGAGGTGTTCTTGGGGATTTCATAGATTGATAAAAATCTCTGGTTTTCAATCATGGGTACTAATAGGCATATTAGTACCCATGCATAAATGTAATACTGCAATGCACACTGTTTCGAGCAGCTTGTTCCTGGATAACCTCTCGGATTACCTTAAAACAGAAACAAATTACATCTATGGTTAAGGCTTTCAGCCCGCAGCTAGAGTCTCAGCTGTGCTAGCACAACACAATTTTTGAAACTGTTGCTGCTTTCCAAGCTTCACAGCGGCAAAAGCCAGCAACGCAGAAGTTGAGCTAGCCAAACTTTTGCCGCCATCCCCCTGAGTCTCAACCAGAGTGTCTCACTGTAGTGATGTCACCCGACGTCGATGTTGTCTAGCCAGCCACGATCTGCCATGGTTTGAAAAAACCAGCAGAGAGATGAAGGGATGGGTATCGTTTAGGATTATGCGATACCGGTGCCAAACCGTTACTTTTGAAATGGTACCAACGGTGCTCGAAACTGTGCTTAAAGAATGGAAAACAAACAAACTTTGTTCAAAAACTCTTTTATTATTTAATTTTTAGTAGGGCTGTGAAACTCTTCAAATTTTGATCTAATTAACAGGGTAGCTGTGAATTAATCATCATTCCTTAATATCAGCAAAACCCACTGTTTTCAGTGTAAATAAAATCTAATCTAATCAAATCTAAATACAGTTGCTCTTTTTTTAATTAAGTATAGGAAATATCTATTGAATTTTTGTTTTGAACTCCACAATTACATTCACAACATGAGTGTTCTCATATGAAAAATAATAACAGATAGTGGTAGAACTAACCAAAATATATGAATAAATGTAACATTTGGATATTAACAGTCTGTGTTAAACATCACATAAATCAAATGTAATATAGACTAGGTAATTAAATGTCACAATTCACCATGTTTCCATAAGTAAACACTCAGAAGATAAAACCCCCGTTCATCACAACAGGAAATGAACGCAATGTGAATGTGAATATGTACACAGCTACTTCCGCTAATAGTTAGCACTTATTTAAGTCCGAAAACATCACTTTAACTGAATAATTTCATATTTTTAATGCAGCGGCATCTCCCTATGAAATGTAATAAAACTATACAGCGAGCCAACTTGCATAAATCAAAATAAAGACGGAACATTTAATCTCTGCATCGCACAAAGCACGCTGATATCCTTACCGGATGGAAATTTCCCATACACAACTTATGAACTTATTATCATATCAACACAGCCAATACACCAATAATACAGTAATATACTCACATGTAATTTAGGATCACAAACACATGCTGCTGCAGAAAAATCCGCAGTTTGGCTAGTTAGGAAGGAGCGCCGATCTGTTGTGGGTTGAATTATTAACATGGTGGCATTCTTTGCATGCATTAATTGCGTTAAAAAAAGAAGAAAAAAAGACAAACTTTAATTCTAGGAATTAATCGACCCGCGTTGGTGCGTTAAATTTGACATCCTTAACTTTTAGAAGATTTTTGCAAAGAGATTGCCATGTTTACCTTTTCTGGTGATTTAGGGAATCGCGCTTAGCTGATTGTATGTACAGAATCCATAGTGTTTGACATCTCCGGAAAAAAAAAGAACCAAAATGAGGCGCCGAAATGTGTGCTGCTAGGGGAAGTCCACCGGATATCGGTAGCCTACCCATCCCTAGAGAGATGCCCCCCCAGGGTGACTCTTTCTGCATGTCTTTCCCAACTTCTCTCCTCTTTCAAAAAATCTGTCCTGTCAAATAAAGGCCACCCTGGCCAAAAAACTAAAAAAGCATGTGGTGTAAACTCACCAATAGGGCTTAAATAAACTTGCTTTTATTTAGGGGTGTCAAATTATCGCGTTAACTATAATTAATTACATTTTTTTGCGCTTATCTCTTTTAATTACATCAATCTATGTTTATCTTTAATTTTGCCTTTAAATTAAATCCGTTTTTATTCTTTTGGCTTCTTGTGTTTGAGTTGTTATGGGTCCATTACACCCTGTAGTGGCGCTTAAAAGCTGTAAATTTATCTTAAGCTGACTGGTTTCTATTGTAGTGGGGAGGGCGACGTGAGGCAGAATGAGGAGTTGCAGACAGTCTACTCAACTTAGCTATATTTTATAGTTTTTAGACCCCTCTAGGGATTCTCTTTCACAAATAAAAGCAAATAATAGCAAATCTAGCAACTTGTTATGGTGTTATTGGAGACTTTTGGGTGAACCATGTAACTTTGTTACTCTTCTCACGGAGGGGCGCTCTCCAGTCTACCGCGAGGCAACCAGTTTGCACCGCAAAGCTGCAGCTCAATCTGGCCCCCCAGGTCCAGCTGTATGGCAAGCCACTGTTACAGTATAAAAAATAAGGCATACATTACATGTTTTTTATCCCGTAATACACCGGGACTCAGAGCAGATATTTACCCTACTGTGTCGCTTATAAACGCTTATAAACTGGGCATGCTCAAAGCAGAAGGTTGCAGTCACCACTTGGGACTAGTCACAAAAATAAGAGAATGTAAATGCTGCGACGGCATAAAGTCTTTTAAATACAATAAATTACTTCACAAAACCAATTTTTTAATTATCTATATACAGTACAGACCAAAAGTTTGGACACACCTTCTCATTCAATGAGTTTCCTTTCTTTTCATGACTACATTGTAGATTCTCAATTAAACAAAACTGTGAATGACCACATAAAGAATGGAATTACGGTATGTACTTAAACAAAAAGAGAGAAATAACTGAATACATGTGTTATATTTTAGATTCCTTAAAGTAGCCACCCTTTGTTCTGATTACTGCTTTGCTTTCTCTTGAGCTTCAAGAGGTAGTCACCTGAAATGGTTTTCCAACAGTCTTGAAGGAGTTCCCAGAGATGCTTAGTACTTGTTGGCACTTTTGCCTTCACTCAGCTCACCCCAAATCATCTCGATTGGGTTCAGGTCCGGTGACTTTGGAGGCCAGGTTATTTCACACTTTCACACAAGTACTACACAATTCCATATGTGTTCATTCATAGTTGTGATGCCTTCAGTGTGAATCTACCATGTCAATAGTTATGAAAGTAAGGAAACTCATTCAATGAGGTGTGTCCAAACTTTTTTTATCAACTTGATGTGTTTGCAGGCTGCAATATGCCAGTAACCGCTAGGGGGGAGTGTAGAGTGCTATTTTACCTGCTGTAGGTACATGTTGTCAATGGTGGCAAAGGCAATTAGAAAACAAGCAACAATAGCAGTAAATATTGGCTTATACAGTATACCATCTACGACACGGCTGCCATTTTTTTCCGTCGTAATCTGAAAATTAACCAGCTGACGATCTTGACTATAGTCGCCATGTTTGTTTTGTTTCTACCTCACAAATCTGGCATTCTATCCGTTCTGAGTTCTGTCTTCTGTTCCTTTGTGGAATTATCCAGTACTCTGTGCAGTTCAAAAGCAAGTACATGCCCAAGATGCAGCCTGGTGCTTGTGTCAACACGAGGTTAACAAGCAAGTGTATTCTCGGCCTTTGACTCCAGAGACCGAACAGTCTTTCAACAGGTGGCTAGGTGATTAACGGAATAGAGCAAATAATACCACTGGGTAAATGTACTGTCAATCTTTCCTCAGCCATCCGGATTCTATGAGGGGCTGTTTACACAATGCTTTTCAGCAAAACTGAGTTTTTTCCCTGCATTTTCGCCTCTCATTTACACGAGGTCGGTCTGTGTGTGTGTGTATGGGGGGGCAGCTTTTCTAAAACGGCTTCCATAGTGGAGAAATCTGACAACGCTGGGTGATTCGTTGTCATGTAAACGCAAACCCAGGGACTTTCAAGGACGATGACATCACTGCCAGCTGCGAAGGGCATATTCGACTAGCACACTCACCATTCTTCTGCAGTTTTTTCATGTAAGAAGAAGAAAACCAGGGGAAACCATAGAACACTGCGTACACGGGGCACACAGCCATCTAAAGGCCGGGCATATGTACTACATCGTTTTCAACGAGATCAGCTCGCTCGCTCCATCATGTAAATGCAGAGTCCTTTTTACTGACGTACTCAAACAAAAACAGCAACGTTGTTGTATAAACAGCTCCTGGTGTTTTGGTTTTGAGCAACAGGAAGCATACCATTGATCATCTTGGGTATCTAACTTGATTTGGTTTGTTGAATTAGTTTGGCAAAAAAACAATTGTAAAGGCACTTATAACTCCCATTACGGAAGTTGTGACGAATAATATACCGCTGTACATTTTGTACGCTGCACAAGTAATGCATTGCATTACTGAAAAAAAGTGACATATTCCTGTACTTTTGTAGGGCATTACTCCCATCACTGATCATCACCCTAAGTAAATGCCTTATATCTTAAGAAGTAAAAAAACACCTTAAGAGTCTCTTAATTGGCTGTAATCTTTATAACTGCTCTGTTCCACTATTACGAAAGCCAGATAATTTGAGGCTGGCTAATGGAAAAACAAAGAGTGCGATTAAAGTGAGGTGTCCAAGGATGTGGACGGCCTATTACTCGCAAACTCTCTCTTTGCTGCTGCCAACTGCTGCGAGTTGTTTTTGTTCTGTCTGTGAGTCATTCTGTTACAGATCTTCCTTCTTGGCCAAGGGAAAAGGCTCCATGCAGGTTGTTGGACAGAAGAAAACCCACCAATTTCTTGGCAACCAACAACACCCTATAACCTACAACAGGCAAACAAATTCTTCTAAAAGTGGAAATCATGAATCACTGCGGGGTTACCAAATTCCAATGCCTCTACACTTTTTGTGACCAGTCCTGACATCACATCAGAAACCTGGATTTATTTTACGGGTATGTACTGTGAATCCAACTGATCCTACAATTTTGTATTAGCAAGCCTTTCCTCTGAACAAATGGAGATAAGTGAGTGTGAGTTGTACTGCTGTTAAAACAAAATTTATTTTAGGGTTCTTGTTATAGGTGTGTAGCTGTGATCAGGGTTCATTTTCTTTTTAAATAGAGCCGTAAATGGATATTTCTGCAGCATTATTTGCATTTACTCTTTCTTAGACTCACTGAAACAACAGTAGTAGATGAAATGCAGCAACAGAATGTCATGTTGTCGTTCAGGTATTTTTCCCTAATTTCTATACTTTCTCCACTTCACATCATCTATAACCAGATGATTAGAGTCCATTTTAAAAGTGCTAGAGGATGGAATAATGAGCAGAGCTAAAGGAGGGCTGGGAGATACCACCTTTAGTATGTTTGCAGCAGGCATAAATCACCAGGTAATAAATAAAACGCTAAATGACTTTTTGGCCTACGCATATATCATGAAGGCAAACCAAATGAAGTCCTGCATACCCTGGAGGACAGAGGAATGCTTCTGTTCATAACAATGATTTGTAGATGTGCCCTTATGACTGTGGGTTTCAGAAACTCGAGTCAAAATCTCAGCATTCTCATTATAGCAGCATGCTTAAGTGCATCAAACGATATCTGTTGATGTCAATTTAGTAAAATAAATTTGAAACAAAAGATTCACTGATCTTTGTCCAAAATTAAACATATGTAGTTATGTATATTATTTGTTCATAAACATTCATATTTTCTGGCAACACCAGTATAAAAAATAAAATAAGTGGTAGTATTTTTTTTTATTCTTAAAGGCTTTATTTGTATTTTAAGTGTGACTTATTGACTATTGGGCTGTGACTGAATGGAGCTGCCTCATTTTCTGCAAAGTTGTGGAATACAATTGCGCCACCCAGTGGATTAAGTGTAGGGAGTCTACAGGACGTATTCATATAGGATAAATTCATATAAGATAGATAGATAGATAGATAGATAGAATTGCAGATATATTACCTATCCCTTAAGACACCTGAATCTGTAATATTTATACTTATTGTTTCATTGTATTTGGTTTAGTAATTCTTATATCTCATCATTTTCCTTCTTTTTTTACTTTATTTCTTATATATTTATTGTTCTGTGGTTTTAGTTCCTACTTATGTTTTCATTCTGTTTGTTTTCTTCCCCTTCCCGTTATTTTCTATTGTGATGGAAATTTTAGTTTATCTTATGCTTCTATATTCACATTATTTATTTAGAGATTATCATTCTTAGTAACTGCTCTGTGTTAAGTATTTACTTCATTTTCTTTATGTATTTAGGATCATTATCTATCTGGAGTTTTCTTGTGTCTCATCCTTGTACCTTTGTTTCCCTTCTCTGTTTCCTCCCTGCCATCCTGCTTTCCTTGTCCAGTTGCAAAAAATCTTCAGTCTCCCTCTGCTCACGGTTTCTCTCTCCCCTCTGTCTGCCTGGTCCCTAATTAGTCCACAGGTTTCAGTGCCCCTCTACATTTCTGCTCAGTGTAAATAAGCTCTGTTGTTTTCTTTGTTCCTTGCTGGTTTCTCCTGTCTACTTACCTCTGATCAATCATATATTTAGTTTGTTCCTGATTTTCAACTTCCCATTGCTGCTGTTTGTACCTAGTTGTTCCTCATTACATATGTACTCTATGAGACTTCTTCTATTTTACCTGCATTTTGGTTCTGCCACTACACCCAAACTGACAGTCAGTTTACTTCAGATGTTTTAGGACCGGACCGCTATTGTGTCACAGCCACCTTTAATCCCTCCTAATCACCAAATCAGACAGAGCATCTTAGTTTTCAGGTGTCAGTATACCTATCATTCTGATATGAGAAGGACATTTGTGGGGCGCTCTTGGATACTTTATCTGTTCTTTTTTTAAAGTTTTGTGGCCACAGTGACCTTTATTTGAAAGTGGACAGAAGGTTGAGAGAGAAGTAGGGGAATACATGCTGCAAGGGTTCACCAGACGGGACTCGAGTCGGGACTGAGGCCTCTATACATGGTAGCCGTGTACAAACAATTATGCTAGTGAATCCCCACTTAATGTCTTCTAAAAGTTCTAATTGAATTACGACCAGAAATATGCATGAAAAATTAAATGGACATCTCTGTCAGTGTTAGAACAGATTGACTGATTTACTTCTAAATGAAAATCTTGTTGTTTTTTTTAGATTCCTTTTCACCGCCTTGGTCATGTTGTTTTTCTCACACTTTTTCCTTCATAAACCCATCCCATGTTTTTACCCTGTGGACATTTTAAAACAAACACACACACACACACACACCCACACACACACACACAGACAACAGCAGTCACTCTGCAAACATGCAAACTTTTCTGACAGGTGATGATATTTCTAATAGATAACTGTTGCACCCTCCTACTACTGCCTTTGCTACTATAAAAATGCTCCAAATAAAAGTGGTCACAATGCATTAGTCAGAAGATTTAGTGTCTCGCTGCATCTGAAAAACAAACAAACAAAACAGGTTTCTGCTGCACCTGGGAAAAAAAGATCCGGTTTTCTGACTTGTTTCTAGCTCTGTATCATATTTCATGACCTCATCCCCAATTTTTAAGGCTTACATCTTTTGAAATCCAATTTTCCATTTTGTGATCTTTCTTGTTTTTTTTTAAGTTTGATGTTTTATCAGTTTTTTTTTTCCAGTTACACACTAAAATAAAAATGTCCACAGAATTTCCAAAATTCTACTACAGTCAGCAAAATACATCCACAGATTTGCACAATAATACACACAATGTCTGCACCTTAAACACAGTGACTTGTAAAACTCAACACATTTTCACACCTTGGACACAGAGAAGGATTGTGAGGTTACTTCCTTGTCATTACAAAGTCTTGGATTGCCAAAGACCACACTAATGAACAAATTGGATAAGCACATCCACCAGGTGTGGAAGCACATGTGCTAATTTGAAAAAGAACAGTCAGGTGTGCTATAAAATGCAACCAGTGAGTTCAGCTGTCTTCAGCACAAATGAAAGAAGCTATAAAAAGAAGAAGAAGAAGAAAAAAAGAGTGAGAATGAGAGGTATACGACGGCTCTATGTCCATTTGCCCCTCATTCAGGCCATGGAGCAGCCCTGTGATCATATCGAAGCAGCTTCTGTGCAGGGGTGGATTCATATACACACTGTAATTCTTTCAATGGTGCCTTGCCAATGAAGACATGTGACTTGTGATGTGGATTAAATCTAACCTGATCCAGCCAGATGGAAAGAGGAATCGTTACAGTATTCTTGTTGCTTTCACAGTAGTTTTTCTGCAGAGTCAAAGTGTATGCAATAATTTTTATGTCTAAAGATTTTACAGTATTTGTTTCACTGATTTCATTGTTGGCTGATTTCTGTAACTGATCATGGTAAGAAATATTGTAAGTATTGAAATAAATACTTCAAATATTCAATCTGCAGCATCAGTGTTGTGCAGTGCTTGGTACGTTTGTAGCAGGCCTATTTGTGTACTTTCTCCCTATGTCTCTGATGATGAAGAATGTTGTGGGTTTGTCAATATTTTTTTTATCGAAATGATCCGTTACATAATTTCTAGCCAAAAATCTGTTTTTTTACCGATATGTTTTTTATTTTTAACAGCAGGTTGAAACTTGCTGAAATAGTGTCTTATCATCGAGGACTGTGTTGATTCAATGAAAACTAATAGCATTTCCACAAATCTGTGTATATGTTTTTACTGAAGGGTGTCACTTTGCAAACAATTTAGGAATTATGCAAATCAAGTGTGTGCCTGGATAATATTGATTATATTTTTGAAACGATAAACCCAGTTTCAAAACTGCTTGTTAAAACCTGTTTTAAATTTAACATTTTTCCATTTACAAATATTTCATTTCATTAATCATTCAGAATACATTAAATAATCTTAATTCTGGCATGGGAGATAAATTCTGTGAGGTCCAAATAAGGCTAAAATATTCTCACCGATTTTATCAGCAACCATCTGGCACTAACTCCCCATTCATTGCACATATATAAAAGCAATGAAGAAAACCTTTTCAAAAGCCAATGTATCCCAATCCCCAACAAAAGCCTAAATGCTCGTTTTGGCATGCCAGATTCTTGAAACTTCAGGACCAATTAAGTAAAAAGACAATCCACACCTTGATTTTTGTACACTATTTAGACCAACAGCCCATTATAGATAACAAGACTATAATAAATCTGCTGTATCTCTTGTTTAGAACTCTTTAGCACACCTTTTTTGATGTTCCAGAATAGATGGCACATTGGGAAACAGTGCGACATTTACAATGTGTTATTGGCCACAAACCCTCCAAATTCGCTTGCTGTGAATCAAGGAATGAATAGGTAAAAAGGCATTTTATTACTACTTTTTTACAACATGTTGTTCGTCCAAAACCCATTGGAACCATGTTAGAATGCACGGCCCCATAAACTCTGAAATATCACATTTTAAATGTGCAAACAGGAAGGGTGAGAAATATCTCCCTCTGTATGCTCCAGAAGAAGGGCAATAACATAAATAAAACAGGAATTGTAAGAACTATTAGCAGCATGGCTACCTTCAAGAATTGGCACTGATGCTCATGTTGAAGTTAATTTGTTCTCGACAAGAAATTTTTTTCATTGAATTGACTTAATGCACTAAACAAATGGTTTTAAAAGGTTCAGCGTCACATAATGCAACTGGCAAGAAAAATGTATTCATTTTAAAGCTTTTTCATGTTTTCCAAATATTTGATGTAGATATGGCTGTTTGAAAAAAAACAGCCTCTTTAAAGAAAAGTAACGATAAAGAAAAAAGGACTGGAAAACAAATTAAACTGATTAATATTTTTTGTTCATTAGGGGTATATTGGCCAGCTCTTGCACAAAACACAGTATCTTCAAAATATGAGGGGAAAAAATAAAACAGCAAATACTTTTTAAGATGTAAAGTCTACTTGCTTGCATGACTGTCTTTGAAATCAACATTTAAAGTTCTAACCCGAAACTAGCTTTAGCAAACAGTGCAGAGAAACACAAACAGAGCCATAGAAAATCAATGTGAAATGCTAATAGTGAGTCACTTGGTATAGGGAGGGCTTGAATGACATAAAACCAGTTGTTGCACCTAATATCAGCAAATTAAAATGCTCAATGAAATAGAGCAGTTTTACAAAACTTGCTTATAGCATTTTAATAAAGGTTTTACTCACCAGATAATAAATGTTAATTATATATATATAAAAAATAACACATTTCAGTCATATTAAGTTTTTTGTGACGCATAAGGACATTAAGACCATGACAAAACATTTCAACTTTATTTCTTCATTTATTGTGACACATATGTCTGTACAGTTCAACTGAAAACAAACAAATCTATTAGAAACAAAATTATGAACGATAAAAAAAGATGCAAAATCCTGGTAGCAAAGGTATACAAAACTTTATGCAATCATCATTGATTGAGTTCCAAGTTTAGTCTTCTTTGCTCAGAGACTGTCTTGACCCCACATCTTGTCTGAATTTGCCTTTTATGCAAAAGTTCCCCAAATCTATCTGTCATGATCCTTAGGTGTTTGTGTTTTCGTTCAGATCATTACTCTATTTATATAATTTCTTAGATCTTGCCATTTTATTTTATTCCTCTGTGTTAATTCTATTATTCATCTATCTTGCAGGTTCCTGCTTTGGATTATGTTCTCTCACATCAGTGCTACTCTTTCCCTTTGTAGTTAGTTTCCTTGTGTTCCTTTTCTGTCTATCCTTCACTTTCCCTCACCCTGCTTTTCAGCCAAGCTGTTGTCCATCACACCATTCCTCTCTACCTGACCATTCCATCAGCTGTTCCTACTGTTCTCTGATTAGCTCCTCTGGTTCCACTGTCATTCTCCACTCCCTCCTCAGTATATATGTAGTATTTTGTTGTCTTAGCTCTCCACTGGCTCCTTCCATGAAATGGCCTGTTCTCTGTGCCGTGTCATTGCTAATTTTACTGTGATCTATTTTGCATGTTCTTTCATGAAAGTTGCGAATCAGGATTATCCCAGGTTCCAGTTTGGTCCTGCATTAAACCCACAAAACATAGCAATGAGATAATGTAAGGACATCTGTCCACTGTCCTCCTCTGGTTACTTATTATTATTTTTTTTTTTTCAAATCAGGAAGAAAACAAAAATGTAAGATAATTATTTTTTTCAGGATTGCAGTAAATCCAAGCAGACATTAGTAATGTTTCAGTCAAAAACAATTTTTTCCAGGACTTTATCCCGCATGACAAAAACCCCATTTCCATCTGATCATCCTCAGAGCATCATGCTGCCACCACCACCATATATCACAGTGGATTTTGCATTATTTTAGTGATGCTGTATATTGTTTTTGTGCCTAAAGCACCTTTGAATTGTGATCTAAAATTCAATTTTTGTATCAATTTTAGCTAGGCCTAAAGGAAAGGAATAACTTCTGTCTATCAACCGTATTTCTTACCAGAGACATGAAGACTATTATCATAAATAAAGCACCATACAATATACGTTTGACTTGACTGTGGGTTTCTTCTTCATCATAAGCAGGACTTTATTTAACCTGATTGCATGCAAAGCAGGTAATTCAGGCGTCTCTCCACTAGTACCTTTTGCCAAGCCGGTACTTCGGTAACGCGACTCGGCACGACACGACTTGTGACACTTGAAGTGTTGCTTCACAGTTGCAACAAACCAGAGCGTCTAAAGTGAGAGGGTCCGTCATATGGTGGGCGACGCCAGAGTACGTAGCGGGAAGTAAACGAAGAACAATGGCGACCTCACTACCAATCCTGAGCTTTTTGCTCAGTTTGTGGATTTCTGTAGTCCCACGACGAAGAGAAACCGTCTCTCATCGAAGAATAAAGATCCCTGAAAATCTACACGCTGCAAGGAAAAAGGCGAGGTTCCTGGGCATTGAGAAACACCCACTCTCCAGTGACTCCGCCCTCCAGCCAATCAGTGACCGACAGCCGTCTGACGTCGCTTTTCAGTACCAGCTAAGCACGGATGGAACCACAGCTGAGGTGGTACGAAAAATAGTATCGGCTCGGAGTGGCGCAGAGCGGCTCAGGCAGACTTCTGCTGGTGGAGCGTAAAAGGTACTGCGGCCAAGTCGATCCGAGTCGAGTCGAATCGTACCGGTTGAGAGATGCCATATGTGAGCTTCAGACCAGGCAGGCTTCGAAACGTTGCGGAACGCTTGGTATTAACAGGAATTTGAGACCTCTGTTTTAAGGAAATAATGCAAATGAGTAAATGTTAAGAATACCTATATAATGTTTCATTTAGTGAACTGAGACACTGGAAAAACATGACTTTTACCATTTCATGGAAGTGTCTACGTGCTTTGCCCTTGCTGAGGAGATTCTTTTCCAGTGCTTCTCACAGAAAATTAGATCACAGACCAACATTTTGAGCAACACATCATTAAGCTGTACTGAATCTTTTCTTCAGGATTGCATAACAAATGGCAATATGATGTTATACTGTATACCAATAATTAATATCAATAAGTTATAATAATGACTTTAGTTCTCACTTGAGAAAAAGTTATTTTTACTTAAGGTGACTGTGATGGAGAAATTTATTATTATGATTCATCTGTTAGTATTATTAACACTGAGAGCAGAGGGGCCAGAAAACAGGTGTTGAGTTCACATGGGAATCGAGGTTAGAGAAAACCTCACTGCCTGAGAAAATTGATTCTTCTTGTATATTTAGTTTTGAGAGTTTCTCTTATTGTGTTACGATTTAACCCAAGCTATTGCCATTGTTTTGTATCTGTCAAGATTCACTTATTCCCAGCTAAAGAGCCAGGTGCCTTCATCCTGAGAAATCCCCACCCTGAGAGAATAGTTTTGTCTTCAGAAGTTATTGAGGCAAGGTTGCTGAACTTTATAAATACTTATTTTCATTTGAGCAGGTTAAGGGCAGCATTCAGCATTCACTGTGATCTTTACTGTTCTTCTGTATGATTGATTCAACTTTTATTAAAACCTCCAAACGCTTAAAGGAATCTCTCTCATTTTTATTAAAAGTCTTAAATTCGATTACAGTGACATTAACTTTTTAGCTGCAGTATTTCATAGTTAAACATATGTTACATATTAGTAATATGGTCATGTAATCACTGCTATACAGTCACCTGGCTTTTTTATATGAAGTCTCATTTCATTTCCATCAGTCCATTTGGGAATGGCGGAAATTATTGATTTTTTTCTTTATGAGAATCTGTTAGAGGTCATTAAATTAGACTATTTTTATTGTTAAGGACAAACTCAGCACAAGATATAGTCATTGTGTTGTGTATTTATTTTAATAAGATTATAATATTCTTGCTTCTCTAAAACTCTACAGTATAAAAATAACACATATATTCAAAAGGAAACAGTTTATGACACATAGAAGGCACCTTCTTTTGTTTATTCATCGTATGTAACATTTTCTTTGGTAAAACTGTTTGATTTATACCACATACCTCAACAAAAATAACAAAGATATTCAGACTCTCAATGGTGCAGCCCACATACCATTTAGGAACATTTTCACTTTTACCAGTAGTTTTTAATGTTAATTTAAATGCATAAAAAGTATTTTTAAGAAAACACGTTCAAAAGAGCAATTGCTATAAAAAAAGTCAAAATATCACTGATGCATAATTTTAAAGAAATACAGTGGATTAAAATAAGGTTTCTAACCCTGTTGTTCAATTATTGAAGATTTATAGAAACAAAGTGCACTTGGAATGTGAAAGACTACAGATTACAGAGGGATTTCTGCTTTAAAACATTTTTTGACACAGCGTCCTATACCAGTTCAAATTATTACACTCTAGGACAGTAGTTAGGCATTATTGACATAATAAACAAATAAGTGAAACAAAATTCATTGAAGATATTTTACATTTGCACAGACACTTTCAAAATTTTTTAATCACCACCTGTCTGGGCTTGTAACCCTTGTGTTTCAGCTGAATTGTGTCTTGAGCAAAGATGTTAGTAACATGTAAAGTGCTTTCACACATGCAGAAAGCTTGTTTTAGTATCACAGTGTAAAGCATTTAATGTTCTGGGAAAGCTGTTTCTTGTAAGATGTCTAAGCAGTTCACTGTGATGAGCACACCTGTTAGGTGCCTCCACTGCCTGGTGACAGGGTTTTTCATTTTATCCAGAGCCAGGTGAAGTTCTTGAATCATGTCCTTGTAGTTGTCTCCATAACGAAGACTCCAGGAGTACAGGAAGTCATAGGCAGGTTTCCACATGGACTGTGACAGAACATGAGTTTTAAAAAAAATGATCAAAAACATTTTGAAATAAAGTGAAAATCCAGGCTAATACAAGAAGGAGCCAATCATGTAACATCTAAACCATTGTTCACTTCCAATGTATTCAAAAATGTAATTTATGTCACCAATTTAAAAAAATTTAGTAGAGATTCATGACAGAAAGAAAAGTATACTTAAGACATTAAAGTCTTAAAATTATGATTAGTATGGCTTACAGCCAGAAAACAAAACAAAAAAATCAATTACATTAAAAATTACAACACCTTATAACAGCATGTTTGCGTTTCTGACAACATACACACATGACTATAACATTGTTACTCAGCCGTCTGAGGGAGATCTGGTCTGCTTAAACCTTAGATGTTTAGATGTTTAGTTTGGTGTGTGAAGCGACAATCAGCATAGTTAAATGGAAACAGTTTTTTAAGCCTTTATGAAGGAGATGTTAGCAGGTTATGCAAAAAATGTTAGAGAAAATATACAAAATCATTGCAATAACAATGCTGTCAGTTTTTGGTTTGTTGTAAATATGGCAAGGTAAACAACAAGGGCAGGGGCAGGATTTAATCCCACGACTCCCGGGTGAGAGTCATGCGCACTAACCACTCAGCCAAAGGGATATCCCTGTGGCCAAGCAGCCAGGGCACATAATCAAACGGAGCCATAGTGACAGGAACTCCACACTGTCACATAAACATCATTAAATGTAATGTATTGTCACAATGATTGATCAATATTCTTATCCTGATAATATAAATATAAACAACACAATAAATGCTCATTCCTAGTTTTCTTTAACCCAATATAAAAGTTCAGGAAATGAACCTCATACCACATGTGAAATGTGGATTTAAAAGTGTCATGTTTTTTCTGGAGCAGCACCTAGTTATCTCTCTATAGTCAACTATAACATCTGCTGTGTATCAGGAAAGGCCTTAGAAAAATCTGAAAAAGACTATCTGTTAAAAAAAATAAACAGTCGGAGAATAACTCAAACTCATGGTAATAGGGGGAAAAAGTGGACCTGACCACAGCCTAAGAAGGGAGAGGGGCCCATGAAAATATATATTTTTTTCCTCTTGTTTTTAATAGAAAATTATTTTACCCTCTCATCAATTGGTGTCAGTTTATTGCATTATATAGCTGTTACCAACTGCAACTAGGAGAAGTTGGACTAACTTTATGTCAGTGTCACTTCTGCATGTATTAGGAGTCGCACTCTGAAAATGGTTTATTTCACTCGACAGCAACCGTTGATGCCAGACAGGATTGCTGCCCAAAAAGGACAAATCAGGTCATCAAAAGAAGAAAAAGAGAAGAAAGGCAGAATCTGGGGAGGTAGCTGTTGACCGCTTTCTTTCCGAGAGGTGAACTAGTTTTCTTGTTATGCAAAGTCCCATTAAATTTAACGTGTGTAGCCTACATGTGGGAAGTCTTTAGCTAGTTGCCAACCAAGCTTTGCAGCTGTAAGCAAGAAGACAGCTAAACTTTGGGCCAGCTAACCTTTGGTTGTTTTAACAGGTTTCAGGAACACTCTGGAGTCTATGCAACCACAGCATAAAACCTATTTATGTTATTTTATTTTTAAAAATTGGCACTCTTTTTCTTGTGTGCCCAATAGGGCCTACTAACACTGAGGGTGTACAGGGCCCAGAATTTGGTGCTATGCCCCTAATCCAAAGTATACCAATAAACCTACCAAGTACTGGCTGAGAATTAAGAAATGGCTGAGTCAAAGTCCAGACATGTAGCATGGTAAAATAGGTTGTATTTGCAAGGAACAGTTAAAAGAATTCTTCATTAAGGAGTGCGGCAAACTTTTTTCAAAGCAATCTCTGAGTCTTGTTGATGGCTGCAACAAGTTTTTCACTAAAGTTATTTAAGCCAAAGAAGTTACCAATATCTATCAGAGGATAGGATGTCCTAACTTACATCTCAATTAGAATGTGAGTGATTTCTTTTCTTATGAAACATAGTTTTGCATTTAATCTATAGGAGTAATTTTCGAAATCCACTTTCTAAAATTAACTTTTCATGTTCTAATTTTTTTGAGACACACATTTAACTGATCTAATTCCAATCTCCAGGAATGAAAAAAAAAGCTTGTTCACATTCATTTGACAGTTAAACTGACCTGCAGACTGACTTCATCCTTCTTCCCTCGATGTGGGGCTTCATAAGCAGCTATCTGAGCACTGGTCAGTTTTCCCACCTTCTCTGCAAGCTCCCGCCATCGAATCCCAACCTCCACAGCTGTAGACAGAATGACTGTGTTCTGAATGAGCCGAGCCACTAGATTCACATTGTCCATTTTCAGCAGCCCCTTCATGGTGATAAAAAACCCCCAAAAACACTAGTTAGTATTCACAAGTCCACATAAAGGATTTACCAACATAACATGAGTAGACATGAGTTTGATGCATTTTATGGAAAGCCCTTTTTATGCACATACCAGCATCAGCTCATGCAGGAACTTTTTCCTCGACCTTTCACTGTGGCAGTCCTCCTTCAGCTTTTCCAGAACACAAGCCACCTTGTCAGACTCAGTTTCTGCATATCTCCTATTAATTGTGTCCAAAGGTTGTTTTTTGTATTCTAAAGCATCTGCAAAACCTTTCCAGCTTGTGATGTGCTGGGTGACTAATGTCTGTATATTAGAATACATGTATGTGAGCTTCCTGAAGGGCCGGCTCATGTTGTTCAAAAGTACTGTTGTGGTGACTTGAACATCAGTGAAGTCCATCACCTGGTCTGCCGCTATGAGTTTGATGTTTCTGCAGTGGACCAAACCAATTTTGCCTCGGAGGAATCCAATGTACCACTCTTTCACCTTAAAATTACCGACTGATCTGACAGTCTCCCTAGAAAGCAGAGCAACGGTTTCTCCCTTGATGTAATCCAGGAGGTATTCTACATATGGCTGATGGAAAACTGACTTCATGGCCACCCCATACCACTGCAGGTTCAGTGGCATGTCTTTGAATTTGGGTAAATCTGGATTGTTTTCTTCTGGAATGGGAAATGTTTTTGGAATGTCAGTTTTTCTATCCACATTCTTTGGCTGCCTCTTCTCTGATCTGATGGGTGGAGGAGGAGGGGAAGATACCTGGAAATCAGCTGCTGTTGAGGACGAGTTTGATTCCTTCACCTTTATGTCTAACTGAAAATGAGTCATCTCTGCTGTTCTAGGACAAGATATTGCCACTGGCAGATGCAAAACTGTCCCAATCTTGAGCTGACTTTGCCTCATTTGTTTCACTTTGTCCTCAGGATTGATTCCAAAGGTTGAGCCCATGACATCCACTGCGACTGTAAAGTCCTTTAACTGGTCTGGTTTGAAGATGTGTTTCCCCCAAAGCTGCAGCACAAGTGGTGGCAGGTTTTTGTTGCCTTTGCAGACATCTGAGAATGGAAGCTTAGGTGGAACATCTTCGTGACAGCAGACAACTATTACAACCTTGAACGATGGATGGATGAACCTTGGGCCATAGACTGCAACTGTGATTTGCCGATCGAGGTAATCCCAAACTGATGTGGCAGGGGGCTGCAGAACAGAAGCCTCTGCCACTGCAATCACGAAAAAATGTGTCTTCAGGTCCTGGAGTTTCATTCGGATCATGTTCTGATCAACGGAGCAGTCGTTCATTTTGGAGTATGGCCCATGTTGTTTGTTAGACACCATTCCAAACACAGTGGTCATCACCTGACTTTCGGGGTTGTCCTTTACCTCTCCTGAGAGTTTCATCTCCATGGACAAGCTCTCCTTTGTGTTGATGTTAGTCAGCAGCACCTCAAGAAGTGGGCTCATTGTCGTCATGTAATTATTGTTGAGTCCAGGAGGAGGGTTCAGCATAGCTTTTAGGGTCACTTCCTGAACTTCTCCGGGGAGAACGTGCCCTGGTGGGACATGGATGCTAATTTTAGATTCCGGTAGCTGTACTGAGCCTCCGCTGTGGCTGATCTTACTGATAACTTGAAAATTGCTGGCCTGGGTCTGAGCCCACCCAGGGCTCTGGCTCATCACATTTAAGTCCAGACAGGAGCGGGTCAGCTGCCGGTGGCTCAGCCAGGCCATCTTATAGGCCTCTCTGTCATTCTTCAGCCAGTCAAAATCTGGGCTCAGTACAGGTCCAGGGGGTGTAGATTTATTCTTATGTATTGGCCCTTTCCTCTCTAGATCACTTAAAATGTCTGAGGCACTCCTCCATCTCCCAGACTTGTTGCTGATTTTGTGTCTGTTTTGACTAAGGTTCCCAATGCTGCCTTCATCAGAAGATGTGTTTATACCATCACCATTACCTTCATCTGGAAGTGCTTTTCCTCCTTTTTCTAATTCTGACCCATTGGAAGTTGATTTATCCGTGCCACTGTAAACAATATCATCAAGAAATGGGTTTGATGCAGATAGATTTTTCCAAAAAGGATTTTTAATTTGGGACGATTCTGAATGTTCTGCCTTTAAAAACGGCCAATCTGACGTCTGTTTCGCTCCCGGTGCAAAGCCATCTTTAAGACATGAGAGTTTGGTCAAGACATTTCTTAAGAAAATGTACACATCATTGAGTATTATTTGTTTAGAAATTTACCTTTCAAGCTGTCACCAGATGATGCATTGTCACTCAGATCAATCAGTGTGCCCTCAGATTTACTCCGCATAAGACTTCCAATGCGGCGGAAGGAGGCGTTAGTTCCAGCGGCCATGTTGTCATCTGTAAACAGCAGAATTACGTTAACTTAATGTTAGTCTTTAGATAAAGTTTCTTTGGAATGACACAAATGTATGTTTATATGCGAAAACAACAACTTGATAGAAAAAATAGAAAAAAGGCAAACATATAAAGGACATGTAACAGAGTCTTTAAGCCTAAAAACTTTTTTCTGACTTAATTAATTAGAGGATATCTTAAATGCTCTGTTTTGGCAACAATTTATAACCATTCAGTATTTATTACAGTTTACTACGAGAAAGACATCTACATTGCTATAAAGATCTATTTGGCCCATACCAAATGTTAAAACTCATACTATTACATACAGAGAAAGATGACTTGAATAAAAATAAAAATTCAGATTAAAAATTGTTGTTTTTGAAGGAAACAAAACAAGCTATCTAAATTTAAATGCCCTATGTAAAAATATAATTGCCTACTAAAGCTAATAACTGATCATTCAACTCTTGAGGCCATTAAACACCTCTCCAGTAAAAAAAAAAAGTTTTCTTGAGTAAGCAGAAGTTGCTGATTTGCCTTTGATCATTTGTCTCCTGCATAATCCAAGTGTGCTTGAGCTAGTAGTTAAGAAATTATGGTTAGGATATCTACCTTAAAATTTTCTACAAAAGAAGATGATTCATAGTTTCATCAATTATGGAAAGTTAATGTCCTGCAGAAGCACCGTCAACTGTGTTAGTAAGTATTAGTCTTACACTAGATGTTCATACACCTTCCAAAGTTAGCAAACATCAAGGTATAAACACAGCCAAGACAGCCTGGCATAGGTGCACAGCAGAAGGTGGTGAGGGGAAGGCCTCATTCATGCTGCAGAAGAACAAGTAATTTTGGCATTTTCTCTGGCATCTCTTTATAAGAATATCCAACAAAAATTATGATAAAAGAAACTAAGCAGTATATCTTGATACTGGAACCATCTGATGCCAAATTCAACAACAGATGCTGCATTTTACAAAAAGTATTTTATTTGAAGGCAAATTGTCCATATTTCTTTTAGGTATACAGTGTAATTATTTTGATCAGTCTCTATATTGTCTTCATACCTTACTCTAAAATCGCCTCGCTTTCTTGTAAATTTTAAGGTCATTTTTGTCTATATTTCTTAGAGCTTACAATAGGTCTTTAAATAATTTTCTTTGGACTTTTGTAGCTTTTTTGCACATCTTCAATTGTGTACCTAAGCATCTTCAGAACAAAAAGTATTTTATTTGGTTGTTTAAGATACGGGCTGTACGGTTGGTAGCACTGTTGCCTTGCAGCAAAAAGGTTCTGGGTTTGGATCCCAGCCTGGAGTCTTATTGCATGGAGTTTGCATGTTCTCCCTGTGCACGCGTCAGTTCCCTCCAGGTACCCGGCTTCCTCCCATGACAAAAGCATGACCCCCCCTGCAAGCATGCAAAGGATAGATTGGATGGATGGATGTTTAAAACAGTCAAATCTGATGTATGTATGAATAATCCATGCATTGAAAAGACTCGTAAAATAAAGAGCGAGCTAGTTGATTCATAACACACAAGGTTTTTAAGGTCTTGAATGTAAATTCTTTTTTTTTTTTTTTCAACCAGGACCTTATTTTTAGCTAATATTTCATTTATTTCCTCACCAAGACAACTTTGGAGCTACTTGTATGTAGTTTGCTGAAAGGGAGCCTGTAGAAGGTGAAGTTAGACCAACTGGCCAAGTCGGTTAGTGCAATTTGGAAACATGGAAATGTTGATGTCTCCAGTAGCAAATTCGTTTGTTTTTGGCCCACAGACACAAAGGGAAAGTGTTATCAGTCCTCTTGAGTCTCTCTGTCTTCAGCCAAAAAAATCAGGTTAGAAATCTAGGGGTAATCATGGACTCTGACCTGAACTTAAACAGTCACATCAAAGCAATAACATCAACAGCTTTTTACCATCTGAAAAACATTGCTAAGATCAGAGGAATAGTGTCGAAACCAGACTTAGAGAGACTTATACATGCATTTGTCTCAAGCAGGTTAGACTACTCTAACGGCCTGCTCACTGGCCTCTCTAAACGAGCTGTTAGACAGCTGCAGTACATCCAGAACGCTGCTGCTCGAGTCCTAACAAGAACCAGGAAATACAACCATATTAGTCCAGTGCTCCGGTCTCTGCACTGGCTTCCTGTCGCTCAGAGAATATAATTTAAAAAAGCTCTGCTTGTGTACAAGTCTTTATGGTTTGGCACCAAAGTACATCTCTGACATGTTAGAGACATATGAGAACTTCAGGGAAGGGTCTCCTGGTGGTTCCCAGAGTCAACAATAAACACGGTGAGGCTGCATTTCAGTTTCAGTCAGCTAAAATATGGAACAGTCTTCATGAGGATGTGAGACAAGCGTCAACTCTAACAATGTTTAGATCCAGGCTGAAATAAGTTATTTTTACACATGCATATGACAATTGAAAGTATTTTATCGGCACTCTTGCTTTTTTTGTAATTAATTACTTTTTAAGTTTACAGGTTTTTTTTTCTGTTTGTCTGTTTTCTTAATTTATGCAACTGTGAAGCACTTTGAATTGCCTTGTGTATGAATTGTGCTATGCAAATAAACTTGCCTTGCCTTATCTTTGGTCTAGCCCACCGCCATAGAGCACAAAGTGAAAGTCCTGCTAAGACTACAACCAGGATGGAGCACGGCAGTGACGTAATTGTAATCGTGCCACAGTGTAGTCATATTTTTGCCTCTAAATCACCCCAGAACTGAACAAATAAACACTTCTGAGACTTTCTGAACTCTGGGAGTAGTGCTAACGTTTAATAACAAAACATGGTTAAATGTAAGATTTTTAGGGCAGATAATGCCTTATTACAGGCAGCAACCTCCTGCCCCCATTGACTCCCATTATATGGATGAACTCGATATAAATTCCTGCTAAACGGCTCCAAGTAGCTCCAAACTTGTCTGGGTGAGTAAATTAACATAACATTTGCCAAAAATTAAGGTCCAGGTAAAAAAAAAGAGAACTTTTCCTTTAAGGTTACCAGCAAATTGCAACAAAAACGCAATTTATCAATATTTTTAGCCATCCATTCATTATCTATGCTGCTCATCCCTGAAGCGTTGCAGTGGGGCTGGTTCCTGTCTTCAGCGCTTATAGGTCACCATTTCAGGTAATAATTTTTTGTAAAGTCTAAACAAAAAATAGTTTGAGAGACGTGATGTAAGCTGTTATCTTTAACATGGTGATTTCTAAAGAGTTATCATCAGAACACTTTGTATACAGTCAATGATCAACCAAAACTTTTTGCTGAATTTCTTTCCGTATTAACATGAATTTTAGATTTAGTCTATTACCTCTTAATTTATTCCTCCCTTGCCCACTCTCTTTACTGTAGAACACAAAGTTCAAAATCTGCTATTAAGGACTGGACAGAGGATGGTAGAAAACAAAGTCAAAGTCAAAGGAAAGCATTTGAAAAGCCTCCAAAAAATCTGAAAAAAAAACAAAAAAAACCCAAGAACTTTTGATCGAAAAACAGTTTAGCAAGGTTGGTAGTTTTACAGAAAAATATACAGGAATAAACTGACAAAAACTTTTAGCACAGTACAGTAATGCAGGTCTGTAGTCTCCCTTGCATTCATCAGACCTTTCAATTCTTGCCGGACCGGTTCTTAGTTATTTCTCTTGTATGAAATTGTGACAAAAAATATATTCAAAATAACATTGGCAGACAATGCCTTTGACTCAATAATAATAATAATAATAATCCAAGGGAATATGTTTGTTGTGTTTGCTTTTCTATAGGTTTTAAAATGACATGAAGGATTTTTCCTTCCAATTAAAGTTATTGTTCAAGTCTTTCAAGGGCTCCTGTCATCTTTCTGTGTGTCTGTCTGGTAAAGGAAACTGTTTCAAACCCTAGAATAAAGCCTGAACCCTTCATCGTGCCAGTCGCTTGTGTAAAATGACAGCCTATTAAAGACTTTGCATTGTGAGTCAGTCATTATTAATGCGTTTTCTTACACCGATGCACAAAAACAGGTCGGTCTTGTTTAGTAGAGGACACAGAGGTCGCTTCTCTCCGAGCTTCAAAGAACATCGGGACTTTACTATTCAGGGGAACAGAGCCCTCAGAGTTCTGGGGGAAAACTTTCAGAAGTAGGCTACGTTTATTCTAGAAAAAATAACCCAATGAAAATAGGCATCAACATATTTTTGTCTTCTCTAAATAATTTGATTCTCAATAGATGTGGACAAAGTTAGGACCAGGGTAATTATACATTAGAAACAGACATTAAATGACAGTGTCTGAACAGGTGAACAACCCACTGTGTAGTTACATATTAATGAAGCCTGTCATTAAAGACCAAACTTCCTTACTGTTCAATTCGACAGGAAAAAAATACATTTAACTTTTAACAAAAAAAACAAGACTGGATCTTACCATCAACACCAGATGTTTATTCGCCTAAAGAGAGCCGTCTCCACCCATTAACTCTGATTTCCAGCACGCTTCCAAGATCCCCAACCCCTCTTCGGCTCGGTTTTGCTCTCCAACGCAGAGAGCATTTCGGGACTGGAAGTTTAAATAATTACAGGAACATACGGGGAGGAGTGACTTTCCCCGCATGATAACTACATTACCCAGAGTGCAACACCGTGTTGACGTACCTGAACACCTGAAACTGCGTGTTCCCTTTTAGTTTCGACAGGAAGGAGAGACTGGTGATAAGCAGGCAACAGAAACATTGTGCTCTGACAGGTCAGACAGGTTGCCAAAAGGACAGACTTATACAGCCTGTGTTAGTTTCTGCTGTTTAAACTAGATAAATGGCAAATCTTCAAAAGATAATTTGGCGTGGAAACAGGAGTTGTTGTATCCTGCTTGACAGTTAGTACTTAGAATTAAATAGATTTTTATCTCAACAACTTATCTTTCTTTATCAATGCTAGAAACAGTTAAAATAAATAATAAAAAATAAAAAAAACATTTTATTTCACGATAGCCTTCTAAAAGCTGCACTTATAAACAGAGATGTGTTTGTAAAATAATAATAATAATAATAATAATAATAATAATAATAATAATAATAATAATAATAATAATAATAATAATAAACTCAGAAATAATCATGTTCATTTGTTTTTGTTGCTTAGAAATACATGGGTTTTTTTCAGACACAAGCAGTTCCGAAGGAATGTAGCCAAGCACTCCTCAGTAGATTTCCTCATTTTATGTTATTGCTGTAACTATCTGTAGAAAACTGTATTGTCTATTGATTCTTTTGATCCAGATGCCTTTCCATACTTAACATCAGTATTTTTTTTTAATTCACTCATATTCTGTGTTTATGAAAGTACTTGGTGATAAAAAAAATCTTGACAGCATCTGCATCCTTGCCATAGATGTTCAAAGCTGTTTGTACCATTTATATCTCTCTTGAATTGCTCATGCTTGATCATCAGTTGAATTAGTGAATTATATTCTAGATATTTCTTTAATGATGGGAGCTGGAGTTTCACAAAAACTAACCAGAGAGACTTAATTTTCTCTGATTTCAACTGCTGAAACACCAAAAAGCTGTGTTCTTGGTCCTAAACTCCCCTTTTCCCCTATGATTGCTCACTCATTCATAACAACACCATAATCAAGTTTGCAGATGACAGTGTCATTGCAGGACTTTAAGATAAAAGAACAGACAGGAAAAGTTATCAAATATCCGTTTAATCTTGTCATAGTTTTATTGTCTACATTTAAATAGTATTTCCTTGCAGACAGAGTCATATTTTTCTATAGCCTGTTATTTACTTGTTAACAGTCATTTTCTATTTTGTTTAGTCTCTTCTAAATGATTGAATGTTTATGTCACTTAATGACTGCTGAACAGATACTGCTAGATTGTGAATGACTGTTTTGTTTTTTGTTTATTTAACAAAAACGTTTTCTAATCACCTTCCATTTGCATACAACCCCAGAGCAGATACAAGCGGTAGAGATGATAAACCGTTTTTCTAATCTGCTCTTGAGAGTCTTGCATGGCTTTTGCCCCATGAATTGTTCATACTGTATTTATTTTTCTCACGTCTGCGTCATATTGTCTTACTAATACTTTTAATTATATTTTGTTGTAATTTGTAATTTATTTCTACTCTTTTTATAATTTGTTACCTTTAATTTCTTTTAATTGCTCCACGTTAACCTTTGTCACTGTTTTTATACTGCTATTGATCAAAAGTAGGGTAAGATGCAGTAATGTTATTGTTATGACTTTATTAACAGAACTATAAAAAAAATGAGGAATGCTTTTTTAGATTGTTTGTTCCAATCAGTATATTTGGATCTGATTTCTATGATGGACTGGGGACCTGTCCAGGGTGTACCCCGCCTCTCGCCCGTTGACAGCTGGAGATAGGCACAAGTCCCCCCGCGACCCCTTTAGGAATAAGCGGTTCAGAAAATGCATGGATGGATCGGATTTTAATCTAAGAGGGGTACTTGCATGTCCCACACAGCAACCACTTGATGGCGCCATTTTTCTGTTCATCCAGTCAGTGCATTGAATAGTTTACTTTTCTTGATACGTTTTCTGCTGTCTGTTGGTGGAACACTGAAGGCTGTGGTTAACCTACCTGCCGAGGTTAACATGTCTGGTTGGTCTCGTAAATACACTTTGCACTGGGATTCTGCATTGATTAGGCTTTAATGTTTACACTGTTTACTTTAAACTTATAAATAAATAAATAACAAATTTGTATCATCTGGGTTAACTTGATTAGAATTTTGTGAGTGTTATTTTTTGTTCAAATGGAAAATAATAAGATTCAATTTATCTCTGGTCAAAGTGTCTATGTTTTTATTACAGACTTGAAGTGACCTGCATTTGTTTTATTGAGTCATGAAATAATGTTGTTAAATCCATATTAGGAGGCTTTCTCTCAGAGGTTATATTCCACTCACTGCTGTTGTGTAAATTAATTTTAAACTGAACAATCTGATGTACAAACACAGCCTTTGTATTCTTGCTGAATTTTCAGTGAATTATTTGGACTAACCTCTGGAACGTTTCCAACTGCCTTTCCGAAGAGAGTAGCTGGTATCATGACTGTGTGGTCAGCGGTTCAAACAAACAAAAAAACATTGGCCCTCAGATGCATCATGAAAGTGTTGTGTGCAAAAGACCACAGGGATTGAAAAAGGCATTGAATTTTATGAAGATTCAGCTGAAGTTTTATTGAACAAGATACATCATTAAAATCACTACTGCTTTCATCCAGTTTGGCTTTATAACCATCCTGTTTTCCAGGAGACTGAATCAAAGCCGTGAGGTATTTCTTGTGGCCTCCCCATCCCCACTTGGCAGTTTTCCTTCCTTTTCCTCTTCCTGGCACTGGGCACTTCCTGAAACCATCTTAATTTAAATCGGGTCTGTGGTTGGATGTTCCTCTGAGGACTAACTGACACTACAACAGTCTGGGAAGGTGATAACACAATACCACAGTGTAGCAAACACAACATGAGGGATAAATTAATGATATCAGATTTAATCTGATCATTTTGGCTGAGAGACGTTTTTTTCTTCATTTATTTATTTAACCAATTAGACAAATCTGCTTTAAGCTTGATTTATTTTTTAATTACATTGTAAGTAATTTTTTTTGTTTTGTCTTTTAAGGAACAGCTTTTTTAAATTAATTAAGAAAATCAGATTAAAGATACTCAAATAAGGGAGGAAAATAAGGGTTTGGTCTTATTTTGATGAAACTTTATAACTTTGTTTCATCACCTGAGGATTTTGTATCGAAAAAAGCTTTATCAATTTTAAAGTTATATTTTATTCAGTCTCTTGAGGATACAGATGGGAAGATAATTTATTAAACGTGAAATAATAACACATCACCGTAACAAAATCTCAGACAGCAAACTTTACCTAATCTTCACTTGTTTGATTATGGTCTTTTCCCCAAGAATTATAAACACTATAGTTAAGATACTGAGAAAGCAGCTCCAACTACAGTTTGCTCACAGAGGCTGATGTATTTTTATTTTATTTCTTAAACTTGTGCATCACAATGTAAAATTGACAGAAAAAAAGTATCATAATATTCAGTATTTTAGTGGTGTTGCTGAAAAGATTTACCAGCTATTGAGGAATACCTGATCATTTCCATTTACCAACTTTCATTTTTAAGGCGTTCATCATTTCAAACTAAATTGAGAGACATTCTACATACAGAATCAGTCTGAGAAACAGTTTGAGAAACCTTAATTATTCAGCTGCATTCATCGAAGAATAGACTGATTTTAAATTGAGCTTTTTAGTGGTTAAAAGATGTAGGTTGCGACACAGAAAATAGGGGGGTTGATTTGTTGCATAAGTTTGTATTAATTGTCCATAATTAAGACATCAGTTCATACACTAGGTTTACCTTTAATAAAGCATTGATTAAGATGATGGCATTGTATTTTTGCAGTTAAATAGAGGAAAGAGTAAATAACCAGTACAAATTTTTGTGACAAAAAGAATCAAAGCAGGGTCCCATGTCCCTGTAGCTCCAACTGAGAGTTTCCCAGAATTATTGTAAAAGTTTCACGTCATTTATGACTTTTTTTTCCAGATAAAGATATCAGTAGCTCCAAAATTGTGTACCACCTATACATCCTAGCATGTAGCATGAATTTGAACCAGATTAGCAAATTATTTTTAATCACTTCACTCTGCCTTAATAGTGTATAATAAATTAAAGCTACAGAGAGAACAGAAAACATTCAATATTACATGCCTGTCTTTAAAACGCGTATAGGTGTGACAACCAACCTGCAGGATCAATGACAGGAAACTGCTTCTGAAAACAGGGCTTTAGTTTCAAACTTATTTCAATCAAAACTCTAGCTTTCAACTAATGTTATATAAGCCGCTATACAAAACCATAATAAAACGTTACTACGATGAATGAATTTCACAAAATATTTCCTCTCCTCTAAGTTTCTCTTATATTTGTTGCACACAGTAATCACTGTAAGATGGACAGACTGACATATAAGTCATGATCCCATATGTCACAGCTCTCTTTACCGTCGCAGCCAACGTTTGGTCAACCTATTCATTCAAAGAGCGTTTTTATTGAAAAATCCCAAAATGTGACAATTTCTCACCTCAAGATGATCAACTCCAGTCTTTATAAATTACATCGCTAGATGGCGCCGGGAATATGTTGTGTTAAGCCGTGCAGAGGATACTGACTACTCTTCACTGTAAGACTACAGGTAAATATATATAATATAGACCGAATTGACAATAATATACTTCACTGTTGATACGTTTTATGTTTTACAGTTTAAAGGGTGGATTTTGCGTCTTGCAAACATCTGATTAGATCTAGAAAGAACAAACATTGAGTTGAAACAGCAAACATCTCTTTTTCAGTTATGGTAAAAGAAAAAAAAAATCATACTGAATAAATAGGAAAAAAACGGAAAAAGTCTAATTTTGGAATAAATATAAACCAGTATAAAAACACAGAATAAGATCAAAATAATCAAAAGGGTTAAATGTGTTTTACACATATCACATCCTTTCGCTCTAAGAACATGTTGAATTAACGTTTTTGCTTATAATGTTAAAGTTAGTTCATAATTAATAGCCTTACATTAATCACAAATAAAACACATTGATTTAGTAGATTCTCCATTTAAAATAATTTAGATATTTCACATGATTTAAATAATTAGGCTTAAACCTTTTCCATAGTTGCTGTCTGCTGAACGTGATTACATAAATAAGATACTTTTAGAAATCTGCATACCGCTGGAAGGATTAAAAGAAAAAAATGTAAAATATGGGAAATTTTAATTTAAGCAAAATGTAGAATTAAAACAAATACTTTGTATTTAAAGTTATGTTTATATTAAACATAGTTTTCGGCAGAGTTAGGCGAATGAACACAGTGGCTGAACTCAGGAAAGATTTTTGATTTTCATACTTAGCTGAATAATAACTTAAAAGTTATGAATTATTTGTCTAACTTCAGATGAATATAGAACATGCCTTTTCTCGCTTAAATTGGCAAATATTTATTTTCTTATTAAAAGTCAAATAATTTTTTTTCCGCTGCAGATCTGCTTTCTGCTTTGACTTGAGAAAAACAGCAGAAACAACCAGATGAGCATCATAAAACCTGATACATAGGCTACAATATCACAATATTAATTTTTTCAAATCTAAAAAAAGAAATCACTATTTTGTAGTTTTTTTTAGAGAAGATTGATTTTATCGACTCAACAATGAAAAAAAAATATGAGTCGATAAAGCTGCTTCTGAATTCATACTGACTTTATTGAGTGGCTCACATAAAAAAGCCATTCTCAGCGAGAGAAAGAGAGCGAAACAAAAATAGGAAAATCATCATTGTAAAATTAAAAATCACTTTACAACATGCTTACTTAAATTAAACGAGCGGGTAAACAGTAAATGATTTCCAAACCATACAAATAAATTCAAAGTGCGCCTAATGAAAGACCCCCTAAATACAAGGAAAACAAACAAAAAACAAATAAAGAAAAATCGTGGTTAAATACTTCCCCACAAATACATTTCATACCAGGTCAAAAAAAATCCAAGTACATATCCGTATATTTTTTTTTCAAATATTTACTAGAGTCCATATACAACTAGAAATACCTTTACAAAAATCGTCTCCTGGACAAATACAATGCTCACCTTTACATTTGGGTGGTAATTATTCTACCCTACATTTATATACATAACATTTCTGCAGCAGAGGAAAGTGTAACTTACCTTTTACTGGCCTAGAAAACTTAGCGTACTAATCTGCAGTATATTGAGTGAACATGTTAAACAAAGACAATGTTCATAATTTCACCATTCTACACCAAAATCTGAATTTATTTGTTCTTACCGAGCAGTGGCAAATAACAAAATCCTTTTGCTCGATATTAAAGTGCCAGCGTTTTTTTTTCCAGAACAGGTTTGACAGCAAGAGCGCAACTTTTCCAAGGCCCAATATTTCATAGCATTTTTATGTCTTATACTGAGAAATAAAACATTTTTTTTTTCACTTTCTCGCCTGCAGTCACTAATTTGAAGTTTCTGATGGCACAGCTATGAAATGACGCAGTTTGCAGACTTTAATATTTAATTGACAACAAGGTAGAGCTTTTTGCATACATTAAAGTATGTCCACTCGTTTGCCTTTTTACTCCATTTTTTAAAACTAAATTGGTGTAGTGTTTAGAGGCCATTCATACCCACTACTTGGGTGGATTCAGGTGGGTGTAACAAGTCGGGAGAATGGCATGGGGGGCTTCCTGGCGCGCTGTGCTCGCTGTCGGTGTCACTCCCCCTCTTGCCCCCGCTGCCTCCTGAGCCGGAGCCAGCGGACCCCCCGGCACTGTGAGTTTTAACGTGCTTGCTCAGGTGGTCGCTGCGCATAAACCTCTTGTTGCACACAGGACACGCGAAGCGCTTCTCACCGGTGTGCGTGCGCAAGTGCCTCTGGAGCTCGTCGGAGCGCGTAAACCTCTTGCCGCAGAACAGCCAATTGCACACGAACGGCCTCTCACCAGTGTGCCACCGCAGGTGCGCCTTCAGGTGAGACGTTTTGCCATACACCTTACCACAGCCAGGGATGTGGCAGCTATGCAAGCCTTTCCTCCGCAGGCTGGCGCCCGCCGGTCCCAGTCTTTCAGCCTCCTGGCAGTTAGGGCAGTCGCAGGTGGCTCTGCCCGAATATCGCCGGGCGGAGGACCTCGGGGAGCCCGCTAATGTTGAAGGGGGACCCCCGGAGAGCATAGTTCCCCCTGCTCCTGTTAGTGGTGAGGGGCTTGTGTCCGGATAAGAGGGTAATACCGGCTTGAAACCGTCCATCAGGTGTTGGCCGGTTGTCAACAGGTGTGGAGAGGGGCTCGTACTGAAAGCAGAGTGACTCAAACTGGAGTAATCAGAATTATATCCTCCGAGGGGAGAGTGTAAGGAGGTCTGGAGTCCACCGGAGTGTAAGGACGATTGTAGTGTTGCTCCATTCGGGTTCTGAACGTCAATCCACCCCGCTGCTCCCACATCCCACCAGGCAGAAGCTCCGGTGGTGCCGACCTCTCCCGCAGGGATTCCGGGATGAGAGGATTTGAACCAGGACTCATAGGGATGCGCAACGCTCATCCTCGGATAGATGCCTTGCAAACTGTCCACCGAGGTGTGCACCTTGGAGATGAAGACCGGCTGATGGCTGGACTCTTGAGAGTTGCTCGAAGCTTGGAAAACAGAGTAGTCGTTTCCGAAATGGGAGCCGGACGATGTCCCAGACGTGAGGGAGAAGGCACTGGACCCGCTGGAGTTGTTGCCGAAAGAGTCCGAGGCTATGCCAGATCCGTTCCGGGACACCCCAAAGCTGGACAGGCCAGAGCCGAGGCTGCAGCTGCTGGCGGCGGCTCTCTTCCACGGGTGGAAACCCTTGCCAAAAGACGACGAATTATCCGTTATAGCAGAAGGCGAAGGGCTCGGACTCCCTATTTTGTTGCATGTTGCAGCCAACATGGCTAAAGGAGTCGATCCTAACCTCGGCTCCTCCTGAAAACAAAACAAAAAAATATGTAAGTTACACTAAGTTAAACTTTAACAGGTAAAACAGACATGGGTAAAGTAATATTGCAAAGGGGACTGTCCAGAAAATTTGAAAGGATTTCTCATTTCTGGTAGCAGTTTACTTTAAGTTTTACTCTAAGATTCCCATCACTTCCTACCTGATCAACAATAACGTCAAAGTGCAGTCAAATTCCAACCTGAACACCAACGAAACCATGCGTGTTTTTTAGCACTGTAAAGAGAACTTCCACGAACTGGCTGCTGAAAGTATAACCACCGCACTGGCTGTGCTGCAGTAAGTTTAATCCCCCTCCAAACGGCAGGACAATGACAAGAACTAATTAAAAGCAGAAAGAAAGTCCCTTTTTTCGACTCACCCCTAGAAGTGAAGTTGCCATCACACAAAACACTGCCCTCCTCAGAGGATCTTTTTATATTTATGAATCAGGAGCGCTGCTTTTTTTCTTCTACTTCTACTTCTTTTTTTCTTTTTTTTAGAGGTGTGGAATACAAAGATGCGTTCCGCCCATTCTTCCACAATTGTAGGTTCCTCTCCGGCTTTGAAGTGGCGCTGTGTGACACGGGCGGCCAATCAGATGCCCCCGTCCCCGCCGCACTGCCATATACTAACCGTGAGGTCATCGATAGAAGAACCCCCTCCCTCTTCTGCTTAGACAGCTCTCCACCCTCCAACCCACCCCCTCCATAATAAAAGACAGCGGAAGGAAGGTAAAGTTAAATGTGAGTGAATTAGGAAGGAGGAATTAAGGGGGGGGGGGGGGTCGCACTTATTGGAATTTTACAGAAAAGATCGCATAACATAAAATTGGAATAGGAGAACGACTGGTCATGATATGGGGTCAATCTAACATGGTTCTGGCTACACTGGAGTCAGAACGCAACTAACTGTGATACTTTACACTGTAAAAATGTTTGGTAGAGTATAAAATTTTAGCAATTCAAACAGTTACATTGTAAACACAGCATCTTCTAGATGTAATGTTCAATAATTGTTCAATTCTACTAAAAACCAAAGAAAATTGACATTTATTCATTTTTAGTTTAGTGTCACCAATTAAATATCAGTCTGACCAATACAGAAGCTGGAGTAATTAGTGGAATTAGATAATAACTGTTAACATAAGTATGAAAAGTACACTTCAAAAAATGATTTTGGACTTTATTAAATTATTTTTCATTAAAATAATCTCAATGTTAACCAAGTCTATTAATTTACAAAAAGATTGTTCAATATTGGCTAAATTCTAATGAGACTAATATACATTATTTGGGTGAAACATAATAAGAATTTTCATTAGACTATACCCTAACTGAAGATGTTTGGATTATTCAGCCCAGTACATCATTCAGTATTTAATTAGGAGGTCCCTAAATGTGTATTTTTTTTTTTTACATAAGGAATGAATGTTTGTAATTCAGAGAGCATTTGGGTTGGAGCAACAGTTTGTCTCTAGCTTAGGGACAGCGCTAATGTGAGACATGGAAGCCCAACTTCTTTACAGGGAAGCAGTTGTTGACAAAGTACGACAAGTCTAATGCCGTGGTTCCATTAAAATAAATGCTGTTGCCTTTTTAGAAAAGTTTCTACAAGTTTATTAGCTTTTCCATTATTAATTAGGGTTAACTAGTTAGTGATAGTGCTAATGCTAAAGCTAAATCCACAAGCAAGCTCAGTTTCCTAACCTTAAGGCTGTTATTGCTACTAAACATCACTTATTGAACAATTGTTGATAATAAAAACAGAAAGCTAATTTACTTTCTTCAAATAGTTTTTTTTTAGTTTTAGAAATGTTGGGAGCACTTTATCACTTTCAGTAGCTTAGCACAATCCTAAAGCTAAAATGAAACTTCCCAGCAAGCTAAACTTGATAACCCTGAGACAGCACTTGTTACTCAGCAGCATAGCTGTAGTAGCCAAGGAAATGATTTTAAATGCCTTTGTGTTTTAGATGATTATTATTATTTTTTATATCTGTGACATTTATGCTTTAACCAGGGTCCTTACGTTTTGCTCAATTTTAAGGGAAAGTAAAAGTACCTAAATAACTTCTTAAACTTTATCCCAATTTAGTTAAGTGTCACTTAGCTATTAAACAAAACAGTTTCCCACATATATATATATAAATGTTAATTAAGATTCACAAAGTAATTGTTTACAACTGTTTATATCAGTTTTATTTCTGATGCTCTACCAGTTTGTTTTTATCTCTGTAGGAAATAAAGATCAAAGTTTCTATTTTCTTCCACAAATGCTAATATGCAACAAAATGAAAAGTTTTACTTGCTTTCAATCTTTTACTTTTTATATATTTTTTAATACACTTTTTTCATCACAATATACAGTTCTTCTGCCTTGAAGGGGAATTTGCATGTTTAACCTTTTTTTAGCTTTAATATACACAGACTATTACAGAAGATATAAAGGCAGCATTGTTCTAGCCGTTCACTTATATTGCATCGTCTCAAACTTTCACATTACTGTAATTGTGTCCAATTACCTTGACAGTTTTGATTAAAACTGATATAGACGGTGCATTCTGGTGTGGTGCGCACGTTTGAGTGTATTGAGGGAGATTATTAATTTCATTATAAACCGTGTTCATCTGAAACAGCAGATGAAGAAGATGAGATGTCGGCGTGGTTAACTTTAGAAGATTTACAGCCATTAGACATGACCGCGCATACACATTTATAAATATTTTCCTTTTATATCCAAGGATATGTTGGATGAAAAGGCTTTTGGAATTTGTTACAATAAGTCACTGCAATTTGTGCCTAAAAATAGAACATTCTTGTTGGATTAAATTGGTTCATCACTTTCTCCGCTGACATTTAGTAAAAATAATAATAATGAAGAAAACAAACTATAAGAAGATTATGTTACATAATAAGAACTTGAAGGCAACGCGCGTTTGGAGCCATTAGCATGCAGAGTGCGCTGGGGGCATAAATTTCATTTGAATTTCAAATTTAATAACGCAGGAGGTTTTTAATCATCCGCAGTTTTATTTGTTTGATATTAACATGCTTATTGACCGGGTCTGTTGACCAGCTTGGTCATTACGGGACAGGGAAAAGTTAATTAAAACGACCAGGGATTATTCATCACATCATCTGCCCTAACCCGTGTCGCTTCCTTTATTGCGCAGCGTGATAGATGGACAATCTGATTAATTCCTGTGTTTCTAGGACTGGACAACTGCTGTTTTGGAGCTGGCTTAACCCTGCTTTTCCTTTGTATGCGAGAAGAAATGCAGCGAATGTTGTAAACATAGCTTGTTATGTGCAACAAATGCAGCAGCTTTATTTTTTTAATGAAAGATAATGAATGATTTTAGCATAACGCGTCTTATTTAATTGCACATGTTTTCAAATGTTTGACGTACTTTTCGATATTTACAAGAAAAGAAATTTGGGGAAAATTGAAAACCACACTACCGTAATTTTGATACTATTATATTAATTTTTACAATGTAAAAAATACAACTCAACTTGTTTTATTACAGGGGAGAAATTAACTGTGTCATTCTGTATTACTTATTTATGTATAACTAAGTTAAGGAGTAAAAATAAAGCAGGGAATAATTTGTTCCAGAATTAGATGCAAATAAAAAATTATGGTCGGAAATAAAACCTACATACCGTGCTCCTCAGCTCCTTTGCAGCGCATTGATTGACCCTCGATGTTGGCTCTCAGGCGGAAGAAAAACACCAGCATCTCATGCTTGCCAGTGTGAACGTGAAACGGTGCCAGATAAATGTTACACTGGCAATTCAATTAGGAATAACTCGGCGGGGGGACACCGAGCTGAACCCAGTTTCCTCATCATATTTTTGAACTCATATGCAGAAATGTATATTCTGATATTTGTTTTTATGAAACCCGTATCAACAACTCAACATCAGCACTGCCATTTTTTTCTTCTTTTTTTAAAGAGATTGACTCTTTTCAACCATGTGCACTGATGGTTTCACTCATTTGAAAAGCAATGTATGCACCGCAGCCCCACGTGTTGGCCGCTGGTGACAAATTACTAAGCAATCTAAAAAGCAAGACTAATGTCAGGGGTCACTGTGATAACCCTTGACAGAGAACTGCTGAAACCAAGACGTGTTCATTTTATGCACAGATTAGGTAAAATCAGGTTTTACAATTTATTCTTTATCGACACGTTTAAAATACTTGCATAGAAAGCTCTCGTTTTGCCTGTTGGATTCAAGTAAAAGTCGCTTTTAAATTAATCTGGTGCACACAGGTTGTTCCCTTTTACGCGCACGGCTGTAACTGTAAGCCGTACTTGAACAGATGTCACCATTGAAGGGCTTTCTCCTTTTGCGCGCATGCAGGGGCTATATTACCATCATGAAATCAAACTCAAAACCTGTCCCTTTCGCCATCATAATGACCGCGTTATTCTGGGCCGCTGAACACGAACAAAGTCTGTTCAATATTGCGTGCTGGAGAATCACTGCGCAACTAAGAGAGAGAGAGACAAAAAAGAAAAAGAGGAGTCATGTCCATGGATGCAAAACTGGCTATACCACTTTTTCCTCATATGGAGATTTTTAAAGAAGCCCCGTAATCTGAAGGTCTTTCTGTCAACGACTCATGTTCTCTCTTGTGCTCTTGAGGTGAAGCAAGGTAATCACGTGTTGCCAACAGCGCGTAGATCAGTTGAAAGTAGAAAGTTATTACAGTTTGTTACTTAAAATTTGGAGAAAATGTATGGATAGATAGATAGATAGATAGATAGATAGATAGATAGATAGATAGATAGAATTGCAGCTATATTACATATCCCACAAGACACCTGAATAAACCATATTTTTTGAACAAACATGATGCTGCCACTACCAGGCTTTACCATGGATATGTTACATAGTGTAAGTTTTTTGCCACTCACAGCATTTTGCTTCCAGCACAAAAAGTTACACTTTCGTTTCATCTGACTACAGCAGCATCTTCTAGATATTTGCTTCAAAAAGCAGTTGTTATTAATTACGTAAAATAATGACAATGAGGAGGATGTGGTTTATGAATAACACCTTTAAAACAATGATTTGAAAAGGCTTTTGTTTAGCAATTTCAGAATGCAGATTTGATTTATCAAAATAATTTGAAAACTGTATATACGAAGACTTCCACCAGACACTTATACTCTACTTTGTGTCAGGCTATCACTTAAGATTCTAGTAGAGTACATTAAAGGTTGGAGTTGTAATGTGACATAATGTGACACATCTTTAGGGGAATAAATACTTTTGTAAAGCACTATGGAAAGTTAGAGTCGGGCAGGGTTTGCATGTTGTTGTTTTCTCTTTTCGCCAGGAGGTTGCAGAGAGCAGATGTCCGTCTGCAGAGTGGCTGCCAAGTGGGTCCGGAGGACCAGGGCAGCCACAGACACAAGGGCACAAATGGTGTGACAAAAGATGTGCAGGAAGCCCCTCTCTCCGCCTGGGTGAGCCACAGAAAGGGTCTCCCCTCCCTGCCAGCCCGTTGGGCCATCTCACAACATGAGCCAGCCATGAGCACTGACTGCAGAGCCATGTGGTACAGGTCCTGGGGTGCCTTGTGTTGTGTTCACATAAACATACTGTAGGTACACATGTATTTGCAAGAATGTACACTTGCAGTCCGGTTCGATCCACTTGTGTCTTTTGCTGCCTGCCTGTGTCGTTTATGAGTTCAGGAAAGTGTCTGTAGCGGCTCCGAAAGTGTTCCAAGCACAGGTGGGCAGCATGGCCGCACTGAAGGAGTGCACTGAACCGTAAGCAATGATATAAGCGTCTGGCAAATAAATTGGCTAGTTAACAATCTTTTGACTGCTCTAACCTCTGAGCCTTTGTCGGGTATCGATCAGCCAGCTGTTCCTTGCTTTGTGTGGCAGAACAGGGAGGCTCTAGTCCCCACCCAACCCACCCCATCCTCCCTAGATGAATGGACACAGCCGGTGAAAAACTTTTTCCTGTCTCTCAACTTTTAGACAAATCAAACCGAGGAAATGGATCAAGGAAATGAATTGTCTAACACAGGTCAAAATTAAGATTGAACAAATTGTCTTAAAATAAAATCACCCATCAGCTTGCTACCCTCTTGAGGCTGTTTAAAGGCTTTAATTTAAAGTTGCTTGTTATGTCTGACAACCCATGGCAGTCTTTGTTCACAGCTGCCGTGTTGATGGTTTACATGGAAACCTTGTCAGTGGTGCTGCGGATGCACATCATTTCTCCCCCTATATTAGGATAATTGTATGTTAAATAACAAAGATCGTCAGAATTACAGTGGGAGCTGTGTGATGTTTCTTTTCATGTGAATATGTCAGTAAAGACTGTTAATGATCCATCTAAACAACCATCAGTCAAAGCAAGTTTAAGTTTTGTCACACCTCTGGGACACACTGTTAATGTTTTAGGAGTTTATGTGATATTTAAAAAAACATATTTTTTTAATCCAATGTACATAGACCCCTCCCAAAAAATTCCTCCCCCCCCCCTCCCGCAAGCTTCCCTCTCCTTCCCACCTCTACAATTGGGCACATGTATCACCTGTGATTTAACAGTATGTCATTGTACACTTTATTAATAAAAACATTGTATTGATTTGCTTTATTGTTTATTATTATCTTACCTGTTCAACATAAATGTTACCAAAGCTGCATTGATCTGAAGACTTTTAAGATTCGAAGGTATCTCCACAGTTAAAACGCATCTCTGATATAAATCCTACTCTGGTCTCTTAAGCATTTTTTGGTGAGTTATTGTACAGACTTTTCTTTGTTTTCCTTTCTGAAGTTGATGTAACTAACTGTAGCTAGGAAATGGCTAACTTTTTAGCAGAAGTTTCCTCCAACTTCTCCTTGACTGCTCTCTGCCATTATAGCCACTGTACACAGGAAGACTCAGAGCAACCTGTGTGCTCAGCCTCAGCTTCACAGGTTTGCCTGCACGCATGTACGTTGATTGACAGCCAACAATGTGGAAACTCGAATGTTGTTGAGCACTAGCCTTTTATCATAGTACTAAACCCCACTACGATTTTAAGGATATATAAAACTTTAACACATAAATAAATCCTCCGGACTGCAGCTTTAAAGTTTGTATATATAAATAGAACAAGAGCATTATAGTGACATCTAGTTTATCTAGGTTGTAGTTACAGCAATAAAAACATCATTCCAGCTGTTGGTTTGCCGGGATCGCTGCCGATAGGAGCAATGACCAACCGGAACTGTGTCCTGTGAGGAATGTATTATAGAGGAGTTTAACTAACAGCTAACATTAGCAAAGTTAGCAAATGAGCTAGCTTACCGATCCAGGAGGAAAGTCGCCGTTTCCGCCCGTGTTTGATGCCGTAGAAATGTTTTATGTGGCTCCATCTAATGTAGGCCTAACCCAAAATGAAAATGTTCCATACACAAGCTTTATGTGGGAAGAAATGGACAGACAGTTTTTAAATAAAAATCTTCACAGCATGGTATGCATTTGTATTCAGCTCTCTTAACTTCAATACCCCTATACTTGTCAGTGCAAACAGTTTCATTCATAGTCATCTAATTATTAAATAGTAATATAGCTGTTATGTGAAGGCCTCAGTGGTTTACCGGAGAACATTAAGGGACAAACAGAATCATGAAGACTAGGGGTGGAGCTGAACCCGAATACAGAAAGGCACAAACAACGTGTTCTGTACAAATATTTATGTTAAACAAATATTTTATGAGATATTTGTGTTCAGGAGGAAAGAAAACTACTATTCTGACGGCACCACAATATGAGTCACTGGAGAGCAAAGTTAACTTGCACTTTTCGCATTCTTACACCGCATGATAATGAGAGTCAAGGCTGACACTTTCCTCCCGTACAGTGGCATCTCTAGGATTGTGCGCGGACAATAACCACCATACACTGACAACAACATAACTCAAAATTAAGGAGCATGGCTACATTTGGAACACAAACTATGATGTATAACACAGAACTTTGACAATCAACACGAATATATTACCCAAACATCTTTACAACCGTGCCCCAACTGTTCTTTTTTTTAAAGTTTTGTGTCAATGATGTTCCGTTGTATTTTCATTGAAAGATCAACCATTATTGCATATAAATAATTATAAAAATAGATATTAACATAAATTAGAAGTATAATGTGAAAATCCATAGACTCTTATGCCTATTTTGAATTTTACTTGAATATAAATATAAATGCAAAAACAAATTATTTTTCCCACCTCAACAAATACAAATACCAGCTGCTTTGCACACCCCTAAAGAAGACCAAGGGACACAGCAGACAGTTCAGGGATAGAGTTGTGAAGAAGTGTAAAGTGTTGTTAGGGTAGACAACAATATCCCAAATGTTGAATATCTTATCCTCTCAATTCATCATCTGAAAATAGAAATTGCCTGATTCTGATTACAGCTATTTTGAAAAGAAGAATGTCAGCCTCTGGGCAACAATGTCAGCTTCTGGATATGCAAAACTGGTAGAGACATACTCAAGAAGACCTGCATCTGTAGAACCTAGCTTTAGATTTTTTTTGTCTTTTTGTGTTGGTCTGTCTCATAAATTCTCAGCAACATACATTTAAGTGTATTATAGTAAATAGACCAAAAGTTTAAAGACATATGTACATACTATTGGATGGGGACTGTACGTATGTCCCTTTATTCTTCCTCTTTTGTTCTTTACTAAATGTTTCTTTTTATAGGGTTTGAAAGAGGATTTTCACAATGCATTGTCTCTGACTGGTTGTTTAGCTCCCTCAGGGTGCAGATAAGTAAGTTTCAAACTCAAGATGTTTATAACAAATCAAGATAATGGCATATTTTGGCTTCACTGTTGCATCCGTGGGCCGTGGGGTCTTCTTGTTGACTCTCAGCCCGGCATTGCACTTTGTCAGTGTGAGCGGCAGGCTAAGAGACGAGGCGAGCAAGGCCGTCATACAAAGTGAAGTACTTAGGATTAGCCCCAGCTCTTCAAGTTTCAGTAATTATCCTGTTAGAGGCATTCTTGTTGTGTTGGATAATAATGGAAGTGCGGGTGTACGCTTGTCACCACTCAAGTGTGGGTGGAGGAAGCCAACAAGCATGGAGGGGCAGAGAAATGTTTGCTTTTGCCGTTATGTCATCGAGAGAGAGGCAAACTTGTTTTGCTCTCTGCTTGCAGTCAAAGTCGAAACAATATGTGTTTTTCCGTTTTTTTCCTGGTTCGGATGTGATAATGAAACATGTTCGCTGGAAGTGATAATGTGTTCAAGCATAATTATGAAGTGTCACATGTTTGATTTTGATAAACAAATCTGTTAAAAACACATGCTTGCATCATCTGCTTAAGGTGATTTAATTTGCATGAAGCACAATCCTTACAGGATCCTTGTTGTCTCATTGCTTTCTTGTCAGGTTTTTCACACAGGAAAAATATATCTGCTCATCTTGGGTAGGTCACCCCACATTATTGTGTTTTTGTTTCTGAAAGTTTTCACTAAGTTGCATGTAGGAATAATGGAAAGATCTCCCCATCCTGTAGACAAAACACAATGCTTTAATTAAGAGTCTATCCGATTTCCCTGAGGAGAGATTGTCTTCTTCCATTAACTTAGTTTATCATATAATAAAGAGGTTACCTTGTCCTTTCCTACCCAGACAATTGGTTTTAATCAGCCAGCAGGTCTTTCATGGCTGGTAATTTATGCCAAATTGACAAGGGTGGAGGATATCATGGAAAATCATTATGACAGGCCTTAGGTCACTCCCTGTCACTGTCTCGTTTTATCCTGTCCAGTCAGCTCAGAGTCAACAACAAACTTCAAAATAGGTAGTAAATGTGATGGAAATATTGAAGGTTTCAAGCTCACGTTTTATAAATCTTATAGAGGTTTTTTAGCATGTTTGCAAAAGACTTTAAGTGATTCCAGCAGTTGTGAAAATAGAAATGGTAATTTAAGGTAACAGAGTAGTTGGGGGGCAGCTTGAAGGAGGAAAGGGATTGGTGGGCGGGGGGTTGGAGTGCGCAGGATGAGCAGAGAGCCTGGGCACACTTCTCACTTTGCAATTTAATCACTGTATACCCAGGGAAGTATTGACAGTTGTCCTGTGGAATCTATTAAAGTTGCTGTCCAAGGTTAAATGAAATTGCAGTTTATCAGGGCAGCATTGAGAAAATAAGGGAATCTGTTCATGGCTGTTGATTAATGTGGAGCGTGATCAACACAAGGGGTTCATTAAGCTATACATCACTGGGGTAATTTAACATGTCATAGTGCCTGCTGTTGCTCCCCTTCACACGTTCTGTGCATTCTGGAGTGTGTTTGTGTATTAAAATCTATGACCTTACGTTTTAAAACGAGTTTCTGCTGGTACACCTCAAACTTCACATTAAAATGGTTTATCATGGAATATTCAACAAAAGCGGATATGTAATTAAACTTTTATGTGCTAGGTGACAATATACACTGACATGAAGAAGTATCAGTCTAGTTGCATTTTGTCGTTGTTTTGTCTTATTGTCTTATTGTGGATAGCTCCAGACCAACCTGTCTCTAGTTACCTAATCCCAATATACTATCCTGGTTGCCAACAACTAACATTGTGATAACTATGAGTCTTTTACATTGCAGTGGATTGATTTTAACCCACTCTTCTCTGTATTATTGTTTTATTTCAGCCAAATTGGAGGGTTTTTCAGCATTGACAGCCTTCTGTAATGATCAAACTATAAAGTGCTAGCAGGAAGAGCAAAAGTGAGACAGACATGGGGGGAAAGATTATGCACAGAAGAGGACACTACCTGGAGTTTTCATGCACATAACCTCATCATGTAAAACAAACAATTAAATTGATTTGATGCAGCTTTTAAGTGAAGATGTAATGCCGCTGACCATCAATGAAGGTTATAGAGCTACTGCACATACGGTTGACATTAATGAATCAATGGTAAGAAGTTGGAGGAGGCAGCAGGAAGAACAGAGGACATAAAGAAACTGAAGACAACGAGTTCAGTGGCTTTAGTGAGGAAGAGGAGGACAAAGACGGCGACCAATAATGTTTCTGGTAGACTAAAGTATGCTTTATTTTCTAATCAGATGTTACTGTCATGTAATATTGATGCCATACTGAAGATTTTCAGGCAGAGTTTGGAAGAAAAATCTTTAAAAAATCTCAACCTGAAAACGGGTGGGGTATATTCAGGTGGTGCATATTTACGTATATTAATTTCTTCTAAAATTTAGCTGTTGTGTCTTATGTTCAGGTGTGCTCAGTAGTCTGAAAATCAAACACCAGACATAAAAGGATACACACCTTTCAAAAACTTCTGTCTCATCACTCCGCAGAACATTTTCCTCATATATTTGGGTGATCATCAATACGTTTTTTGGCAAGTGCAAGGCTGGCTTTTGTGTTGTTTGTCGTTTTCACTTTGGAACTCTGCCACAATTTTCATTTTAGCCCAGTCTATTACTTCCTCTACTCTTGTCTTACCTTCAGTGAGGCAAGTAAGGCCTGCTGAGATGTAGATCTTACTCTGGCGACTTTAATTACAATATTGTGGAAATTATGTGTTGCTTTGCCAGTGCTTCAGCATTCCTAATGTTATAATAAAATATGAATCGGAAACTGCGCTTATTTATGTTCTTTTGGTATGATCTCAAAGTGTGATTGATCTGAAGTTTTTAAGTGTTACAAAAAAGCTAAATTAGAGGTAATTTGTAATATATTTATGTTCCAACATTTATGCATCTCTTTCTTTGGAAATAATATCTGAAAAATCATCCCATGTTTTTCACACTGGTTTGACACAAACTCTGTGCAGCAGCTGATGAGATCACACAGATGTATGCTAATCAGACTTGGGAGCCTGAGCTGGGGTTTCCTTCGGTCCCTCTTTTTTTTCCCCTCTCCTTGTGTTTTGTTTACTTGCGGGTAATTGATGGTGCTTGAGGGACAGCCTCGAGTCAGACATGAATCATGAGCGACATGGCTTCTGATAAGGAGTTGAAAGTTGCCTGTAATTAAGCCGGGCACTAGAGACCAATTGTTTGCAGAATGATTTTGTCGGGGCTAATTGACACTAATTGTTTAATCAGATTTTTTTACCCCCCCCCCCCCCCCAACGGTGCAAGCAAGTGTGCTGTCCTTGCCCTTCAACTGATGGAGAGAAAAAAAAGAAGCCTCCTCATGCTCTTGAGTCTGTCAGATAATCGCTTGATGTCAAAGATTTAAAATCCATTTTATCTTATTGTAAAAGATATTAAACATTTGACTTGTAATACACAAAACCTGAGATAGGGAAAAAACAAAGTACTTTTGTGTTTACAGGGTTTCTTGAGCCTGCATGCCTACAAATTAAATATGACATGAAAAAATATTTTTCATGTGAAATTACAAAATAGCACAGCAGTAATTGTTATTTTACCTTATTTTGTACAGCAACTGTTTAAAAATATTGGATGGTACGGTATATGTACACAATTAATAAAACTGTTGCCAAAAATACTGAGGCTTTAGCCTTTAAAAAAACAAACAAAAAAACATTAAATGATCCGAAAACGAGCAGGATGTCAGTTTGAACCAACTTCACGCCTTATATTTAGTAGACAGATAGCTACAGCTCAACTAAAAGCTGTCAAGAAAAAGTCTGAGTCTCACCCAAGTATGTTCCTCTGGAACCTGTAATTAATAAGTGTGACATTCAAAGCAATGCAAATTATTTATTTAACTCTTTCTGTAAGTTTTATCCAAACACAAATAGGTGGAACCATGAATAAAACATTCTAAGGGCTAAATTTCCAATTTGACATGAAAACTGAGAGGAAGCAAGCTAACAATAGCTTAGAAGCCCAGCAAACAACTCCCTGTGCACAGATCCTCAACAGAGTGAGATTCACTTTACAAAAGATTAAGATGTATAGGAAGAATTGGAGGGTCCTACAGAAATAAGTGCAAACTATGTGTATCTGGGACTGTTTTTAGAGCATTACAGCTTCTCTAAAGGTTTTGCCAGACACTGAGGATTAAATATAAAAATCTTTCAGAAAAAAAAAATCATCATGAGCAACGTTATTTAATTACCGATAAGTAAGTTAGAACATAATCACAACACTATGTAATGCTGTAAAACGTCTGTTTAACTTTTATGGCAAAAATACTTACAGATAAGGGACAAGCCTTCATTTCCCAGATGACCATACAGGATATCTATCACCTCTAATATCTTCACTTTGTTGAATCTATGCGTGGTACTGATGCGTTTTTCTCAAATCCAACCATCAAAACTTTTCACAGATCATACTTTCTTAACAAGGTTGATACTTTTGTGAAATAACATAATTAACAGTCTTAATATGCTGAAAATTGTCTCAGTGCGTCACAGTTTCCATGAGAAAATATATATATTTTTTCAATCATATGAAGTAATTACTGAATATATATAAGATTTCAATAAACAGATTTTAACAAAAATAATTGCATTGGTGTAGCATTTTCTGGCCAAGCTGCTTGTTTTAGCAAAGATGCATTATGAGCTAAGGCTGCCTCACATCTGAAGAGCTTTTCCTGGAAGAGTAAATGATGAAGTAGAGCAGATAATTAGAGATGAGTCTTCCTTCTCCATCTGATTAAACCCGGCAAGTCCGAGTAACGAACTGCTGATGGGTGGAGCTGAGCACATGAACATGAGATTTAGCATCATTACATTAAACGACAATTAGAGTCGTAGCATTTTTAATTAACACAAACTATGATGGGAAATTAATGAGGATTATTGCTTGGAGGCTAGACGAAAAAAGCATGAAACATCAGCAACCATAAGAAACGACACAATGAGTCTGTTGGAAGGGCTGGAGTGGCCTGAGAGGCTCACACCAAAGCTGTCCGGGTAAAATCATTTGCGCATTCAGTTATTCATTGCGCATTCAGTCTATCCTTTCTTTTCATAATGAGTTTATCTCAGAAAATGGAAAAGGTTTTTGAATTCACCAACCTATCCTTAATTAATGATACCGCTTTAAAAAAAACAGATTGTTATATTAGGTGTCTATATATATGTGTGTATCTGTGTGTGTGTGCGTGTGCGTGCGTGAGTTTTTTTTGTGTGTTTTGTTTTGTGAGTTTCCAACTCAGAGATACATTAAAAGTTAGCTTAACATTTTTGTTTTCTAGAAAGGAGGCTGAAAATTAGCAAAGAGAAATAAAATTAAGTATGTTTCATGCAGGATTTGTAATTACTGTAGTTTTTCTGATAACTGCTGGCTGAACAAAGAAAGATGTTTTTTGACACTCTACATTTTACTTCTGTTAGGTGTATTACTGTTATTTCTACATTTTTAGTCACATCAGTCTACTTAACTTTCATATTTCTGCCCCGAACTTCATTAAAGTAAACTTTATTCTAACAATTGAACCAAAAAGCTGATTATTTTTGTTACTCCAACTTCCCCCCACATGAGAAATCAGAGAGAAAGTGTGTTTTCTTTGTTCTTTGTGTCTCTATTCCCCTTTGATGGAGAGGCAACCTATTCAAGAGTATTACCCTCCTCTTGCCCAATAACTACTAAGAAAAGGCACCTGTCCCTCTTAGAGGATGGTTAAATGAACACATATGATGGCTGATGGACTTTATTTTAGGTTATCTTTTAAGGCTTTTTATTCATCTTGACTGGTACAGAGAGATCCTACCTATATTACATACTTGAGATGTATTGACCTGTTTCTGTTTTGATGTAATTCATTCTATTTAACTCACATTTAACACATTACTTTGTTAGGTAAAATTCTAAAATAAATCAATGATTTACTCTATTTATTTTATGTGTCTTTTTCTTAGAACAAGCCAAAACTTTAATGTGATGCAAAAAAAATAAAATAAATGTTTCTTTAAAAATAGGGTAATGGCTCGACAAAGAGTCGTTGATTTTAAAAGTATTGTTTTAGGATCACTCATTAGTCACATTCCAATTAGCTTTTATCTCGTCTGCGTCACTTTTCTATAAAGTTTTCTGATTTATCTTTGCAGGCTGCCTTTACTTTGTGCTAATAATTGGATGCTATTGAAAGGATGGGTTTCATTGATTTTGTGGATGACTGGGAGCATCACGGGCCCAAACCATAGATTGTCCGCAAGGTCTGTGTTGAGGCGGGATCGATGCTGGTGAATCTTCCCCCTCTGGTTTTTTATTTACTTCTGTCTCCATTGATTGAAACATGCAATAGTTCAGCAGCCATTATCACACTGACGCTAAGTTTCCCTGTCTCTTCATTGAAGCAGCTCCCTGTGTTCCTCGACAATATCTCACTCCAGCAAGTGCTCCCATCTTTCCCTTTCTAAGTAATGAGTTAAGAGCATTGCTATGACCTGTAAACATCAATCATGAACAAAGAGGGAAGACAGTGACTAACTACACAGGCAAGAGGGGAGCGAAATGAAATGAAAGTGTATAATAAAAGAAACATCTAGCTTGGTGCTTTTTGGAGAACCTTAAACGATAAACCATACAGGAGCTGAATGTAGATTATCAGAGGATAATTGCTTGATTTGATTTCTTGAAAAGATTTCTGAAGCAGAGTTTGGCCTTTAGCTAAAAGTTTCAATTCATTGAGAATTCTCCTACGTTCTCACCATTCCAACTCTCTCAGTCTGGTCATGAATTTTTTATCCAGCTGTTGAAATTAAACTTCTGTCAAACAAATAACTTGCAGGAGCTGCCTTGTTGGATTGTGTCCCCAATACAACACAGGGACGGTCCCATTCAAACGGCCTCAACCTACCGTTTACATATCTTATATCGCGACAAGACAGCCAAAAGGTCAGTGTCCCGTCCTAAGTGGGGACTCTCATGACTGAATGTAATCAGTGTGTACTTGTTATTCTGAGTGCTGGAGCCTTTCTTTTATTTGCTGGCCCCAGAAGTTAATTTCCCTGGTGACCTTTGTGTAATAAAACAGTATTATCTGTTTGTGGAGCCACAACAAGGAAAGCAAATTAGTTTCCTCACTGGTGGTTTTGTCACAGAGGAGATCTGTTATAAGTTTATTTGCCTTAATTAGATTAAGGGAGCAGTAAAGGCATGTGTCAATGTGGACGTCATCCTTTGTCTCCTTGCATTGCATTATCTGATTGTCCAAGCTGATGAATTGGACTGAATCAGATGCTTAGCATTTATCAGAAGGATGGCTTTCCTGCAGTTTTTAGATTTGAAGCTAATTCCAAACTGTTAGAGTAAAAAAAAAGCTTATTTTGTGAATACCTTTAGCTGTTTAAAAAGAACCTGATCAAGCCATGGATTTCTCACAGCTCTGCACGAACATGTGTCATCTGATACTGAGGAATTCCTCTAATCCTTCCCTTTACTTTCAGTGGGAGTGACACTTCTCAGTTTAAACTCTTTTTTGTTGTTTTTCTTGTGTGTACTCAGATAAGCTCCAATACACCTCACATTTTATCTTCAAAACTTATTGACTGCACTACTAGACCTAGTACTGTAGATCTAACTACTTGTGTTCAGCTGAAATATGCACTGGCTTAGAAAGGTATTCACACAGTTTGTATCTTTTTTTATTTCAGACCAACAAAAAGTACTTCATAATGATAAAGTGGAAGGAAAATTCTGATTGGATTTTATATTTTGTTTACAAATGAAAATCATTCCTTTATCTCCACCCTCTTTATTTTTTACTCTAATACCCTTAAATACAATCTCGTAAATTCAACTGTCTTTCACAATCAGAAACAGAGTTCAAAAGTATATGGTTTAATATCAGTATAAATCCAGCTGCTCTGTGAAGGCCTCAGAGGTTTGTTAGAAAGCATTAATGAACAAACAGCATTTTGAAGATCAAGGAACACAGCAGACAGGTTTCATGTTCACAGATGCTCTCCATTCAGTCCGACTTAGCTGAATGGACAGAAATTTCCCTCTTCAAATAAAAAGAGCTGGTTGATATGCATCCCACAGATTTTACTACTGTAGCTGCAGAGAAGGAAGGCTTTACGAACTTTAATCAGGGGAGAGGAAAATAAATGTCTGCAACACCTTCCAGATTACAAGTTGTAGAAAAGGTGAAAAAATTATATATTTTTCTTCCTACTTCACAATTACAGGCTCTATGTGTTGTCTGTCACATACTATAATAATAGAATATACTAAAGTCTATAACTATATGACAAATGATTTGACGAAGAAAGAAAAGGTTTAATAGGTATGAATGTTTACTTTTGTTACTTAAAATACATTTTTTGGACACTTGCTCTTTAAACTTCATCTTCATCAAAAATGTACTATATATGAATATGTAGCTGAAAGCACATGCCTTTGTTGACTTTTTAATTAGATTTATTCCCAGACAACAGAACAATACTTACACTTCACTGATCAGTTTTGCTGTTTTGAATATCTCCTATAGCTGTTGCAGTCTGATGCTGAATGTGAAGGAGAGACTGCGAGCTATGGAGGGCACAGTGAATGCAATGCTTTACTGACCCGAGGAATCTCTTTTATTACGGCCTCTTTGTGCCTCTCCCTCCGCTGCTCTGTCAGGCCATTCAGAACCAGTGGCAGCCACCTACATTATATCCTGGATAGGCAGGACATTCATGCCTTTTTAACCCATTGTCCTTCCCCCCGGGGTGAGGGCCCAGAGCGGGATGTGAGAACCCCAGGCTGGGCATTGTGTCCCTCTGCGCTCTTCACACACCCGGCGGGGGACTTCCTTTCTGGTGTCACCGAAACCTGTGTGGTGTAATCCGCAGCTCCCCGCTGAGCAGGATGGAAAGGTTATTAAAAGCGCCTCTAATGTCTCGTTAATAAATCGCTTCCATTTTCCGCTTCATTTCTAAGTAATCGTGTTGGGAGTGTGGATTGGAAGGAATGTGTACCAGTTCTCCTGTTTTCAGTATCAAAGCAGCATAAAAATTGGGATTTCTTTCCATTGTCATCTACGCGTACACAAGCACAGATCCATTAGAGAACTGACCCTCACATTAAAGATCAAGTATCCTGACTCCTGTGTGACGGGGTCAGCCTGCGAAGTGTTGATGCTGCTGTGATTGTCAGAGGAGAGATTTTTAAGCGCACCGAGTCCAAGCGAGAGGTTTTGGGTTAATAGTGTCTTATACTGTGACCTGGTGGATGCTGCTTTTAGGTCTCCTCTGGGGGTAGCTCTTTAAACCCACAGAGGTCACTCCAGTAAGAGTGCTGCTGTGTTAAGAGGTTAGAGAGCAGAGGTCCCCACAGCGTGGTATCACAAGCACTCTCCATGATGCGTTAAGGATGCTGATGCCTCTGATTGCCACACTGGGACCTGGAGGTGAGGTTACGGCTGCCTCGGGACTGCTGGGGTAATCCCATTAACTGTGACTCCTACAGCCCTCTCTCTCCTAGTGGGTGTGCTTGTGAGCATGTGTGTTTCAAATAGAAAGCCAAGGATACAGTTTTGTGAGAGAGTAGTCCATGAGGGGATGGTCCAAAAGACATTAACCAGCCCTGCGGGTTAAAGGACAGAAATATTAAAATCCGTTCATCGGGAAGTCTAATCTGTCTCCACTATCTCAGACTGAACCCAACAAAGTTGTCCAACTAACTGCAGTGCCTTGCAAGTATTTATATCCTCACTTTTTGAAATGTAAGTATATTGCAAGAACTTTTTTTTGGGGGGGGGGGGGGGGGGGGGTGTTATGTGATATACTGTCAAGCAGCAGAGTTTAATTGCAAAGTGGAATGCAATAAAAAATTGCAATGCAATAAAATATTTTGCAAATATTTTGGATTAATATCTCCATCAACTTTCCCAAATCAGATTCCTGTGTGTGTGTGTGTAACTGCTCAAACATACGAGAATCAAGATTCAAGAACATTGTAGTAAATGTGCTTTGATATAAGCCTTTCAGTGTAGCAATAACGCCAAACATGCAACAATTGTTCTGCTGAGAAATCCCCCTATCTCAGTCTTAGATATCTTGCAGTCTCTAACAGGTTTTCTTAGGCATTGTCCTTTATTCATCCATCTCCCTATCTGCTCTGACCAACTTCCCTGTCTCTGCAGAAGAAAAACATCCACGTGCATGATACCGTCCCCCCAATCTGTCACCATAAGAATGATGTGGTCTTGATTTTATTCATTTCCAACAGTGTTTTACATGTAGGCCTAAAATGTTGGATTCATCTGACCAGACCACATTCTTACATGTTTGATGTTCCCCCATATGCCATATGACAAACAAAACTAGACTTTAATTATTACTAGTCTTCTATAAAGGCTAAATTTGTGGAGTGGACAACAAGTAGTAATTTCGATACATTCTCCCACCTAAGCTGTTGATGTCTTTTGAAAGCTGTGCCATACTTGCTTCATTTTCAGTTGATGGATTCAAATGTTGAGTGATTCAAATTTATACTTCTTTGTACTGGAAATAAATACATACAGGTGGACTGTTTACTGAAGGCAAAAAAAATTGTTGTGTTTTAGTTTTAGCAATCTGAGCCAGGATAGCTAATAAATAAAGCTGAACATTTTTAGAGATTTTTTTATTTGTATCAAAATTTCTGAAAACCCTGTATCATTTTCATTCTACTTTGTTACCATGAGCTACTTCGCAATGGTCTCTCACACCAACGGTATCACAAGACAAAAAGCAAGCAATTTAAGTAGTTGGAATAGTTTTGCTTAGCACTGTATACCCTCTCAACTTTTCTTTGTTATGAAACTTGTGTTGAAAGTTTTCGAAACGCTTCTTGTTTAAGTAAAGTGACTCAGTCAAATTGCAATAAGAGTGACTGATTCTTTGAGCTCAGCCAGCTTTGTCAGGTTCATGTGCTGCTGCACATCTCTGTCATTAGCTGATACATATACATGACAATATGCAACTCAAACCTCACTCTGCTTGTCACTGATTGATTAGTATCAATTATCAAATATATTTCTTCTTAAGTCCTGCCTGGACTTCCAAAAATAACTGTGTACTGCCATCCTTTCTGCAGCAAAGATGTCACTGTTGAGCTGATTATTGTCAAATATTAAAAAGATGGTTGCCATCTGCACTGCACCTAGACAGAGAGACAGCCAATGAGGGTCCCATTCTTGGAAATATAAGTGGGGCAGTTATGGCAAACAAAAAGCTATCAGTGATCCTGAAAAGAGAGAAAGATATTGAAGGGGTCAAACGTCAATGGCAGGGAGAGGGAGAGTGTTTTGTATTGTCCTTAATGGATTCAGTGTTTGACGATGGGCTATTCAGTGGGGGAAAGCATTTGGTGGGCGGGATGTGGTGGGCCAGTCGTTAACGCAAGAGCGCATATATATTGCATGTGTGACAAAGCAGCAGAAACACATCAACAACAGGTGATCTCCATATCTATTGTAAAAATAGTTTATTATCTTAATTTTCAATTAGACTGTTTTCTGTAATCAAGATCAAATCCAATTGTGAGCTACGCTCAGTCAATATTTTCAACTCAACTAAAGATTTTTGTCCTTCCTTGTATCATGTCTAGGAGTGATCCTCATAAATTAGTTCATGCATATGTTACTTCAAGCCTGAACTGATGTAATTCTTTGCAATCAGGAAGTCAGCAAAATTCAATTAATGAGTAAATGGCATGCATTTGTATAGGACATTTTCACTTAGAGGAACGCAAAGCGATTTACACTACATTCAGTCTTTGACCCATTCAAACACACATTCATATGCTGATGGTGGTGAACTACACTGTAGCCATAGCTTTCCTGAGACAGACATGAGACAGAGATGAGGCTGCCAGAACCAGGTGCCACCGGCCACTCTGACCACCACCAACCGGCAAGGCAGGTGAACTGTCTTGCCAAAGGACACAACGACAGGGACGGATGGAGCTGGGATTCGAACTGACAACCCACCGATTATGAATTCCTATCACCATTCTTGCCCCAGTTAAGCCTTCAATTCTGATGAATATCAAAAAGAGATCACATTTCTACTGTTTTAGCTTCCCTTATTGGCTCCCTGTTAAATCTAAAATGTAATTTAGGATCTTCCATCTTTTATATAAAGCCCTAAATAGTTAAGCTCCATCACATACATTTTATATATATATATATATATATATATATATATATATATATATTTATAGTCCATCAGGCAAAAATGGTCTTCTTTAGAATTAGAAGGGCCATGGCAGTCATTGAAGCTGTTTTTCAATTTACTTGTTTAATTACAAAAAAAATCTTAGAGTCTTGCTGTTTCATGAATTTTCCTAAAACTCTATACACTTTCATAAAAAAGGTATTTCATCTTTATTGTTAAAATGATCAAATAAAAAGAATCAGTTCTACCTATTTTGGCCACAGGGTGATCATTTTGACTGCAGAGAATTTCGCACTGATGTAATTCGATTTTCCTGGGCAAAATAAAAACAGAATGCCAAAGTGGGAACATTCAGCTGTTTGTCAAAGAGCATCTTCAGTGGTGTTTTTTTCCAGCTACAATTACTCATAGTCTATTATTTTTTTTCTTTTATATCTGTCAAATTTGGAAGCAGAGATCTGACACAGAGGTCTAAACAAATATGATGGTAGAAATTGTTTTAGAAAGACTAATGACGATATACACTGATGACTGTGGTGGACAATCTTGCCCGGAGAATGAGTCTGATTGCAGCAAGAATTGCTGGATGAATGAAAGCTTGTCATCAGAGAATGAGTTAGCGGGGATTCCGAGGAAAAGCGAATTCCTGTTGTCTTCTGATAGTCACTCTAATGCTGTTGTGACAGCTGAAATGTCAGATGAGCTTTTTCTGTGTTACACTAATTCAGGTGCTTTTTAGGGTACTTAGGTTGGTAAATCATAAAGTGTTTTCATAAGACACCCCATAGCGGAATATTAGGGTAATATTCCCAGCATGGTACGATTATGAATGCAACATATAGATGCAGGAATATTGCAGAATTCTTGTCGACAAGCTTGATAGTAATATTAGCACAATATTGCTGCAATAGAGGGTGTCATCATGATGATGTGTTGAATGTGTGCTGAGCCTCAGCTGCCAACTGTACTTTAAATACAAATAAACATGGGAAGTTAATTTAGCAGTTGTAAAAAAATATCAGTTGAGATGCCAAACTGGAGTAAAGCAGAGGTCAAAAGCTTCTGGCTTTTAGATCGGCAGACAGTTCATAGGGACTTTAAAGAACAGCCAGCTTTTGGAGTGGCTTGCAAAAAGTCTTAAGCACCAGGTCTTGAATTGGGATAAAAAGTACGTCCAACATGTTCACCATTTTCCGTCTCAGGGTTTATACGCATCCCTGGAAATCGACAACCTGGACACCACTCCCCTACCACCCTTAATCTGGGGCATTGCATAATCTTTTGTGAAAAGCACTTGATTGCAGGAATTTGCTCCCACAGGCTAAGCTCTTCTGATTGATTAAACAGTTTACAATTTAGGCCTATGATATATAATGTTAGATTTTTCAAATGAGTTGACTGAAAACAATGCTCTTGTATGTCATACTAATAGTTTGAGGCTGATGTTTGATTCAGATAAAAGCTTGTATAATTATACTGTGTCTATTAAATTTAGAAATGGTCTTTTTTTCAATTTATTATGGTTTTAACAACATAGTTTGGCAAATTATATTTATTATTTTCTAAGTAATAAACTTGCAAGGTAATTAAATGATGTTTAAATACAATAGTCAAAATTACTGCTTGTGGCTGTTCTACTAGTTACAGTATAGCGGCCATTGTGGTGTTAAAGCTTTCGTTTTTGATAAAGCTAATAGTTAGAATGGCTTTGGTTATCCTAACCTATCTCTGTTCATATTCTGCTATAGGCTAAAGCATAGTGTGTACTTCTCCATCAGCAACTTAGGACCCACATGCAGAAGTATCAACATAGATATTTTCATTTTATACTTCTCCATCGTCATGTCAATGTTGCAAAACAATTCCACCAGTACAGAACTACGCAGACGGAGAAGTTTAAACTAGGCTTTAGAGTTATGGAGGACATACTGACCACTTTGACCACTGTGCTACTTTTCTCTTCTAATTTCCTCTGCTTGTATTATTAGCTATTATTTGAATTATTGACTATTTTTTTTCTTAATGTTATTTTCTCCATACAAAGCTTTACCTGGTCTGGCATCCTGTTTAACTGCAATGCTTTGTCAGATGGGTTGCAACAACTGGGATGAAGCTCCCAATAACTTCCCATCCTCCCTGTCCTATAATCAGCTTTTCACTATCTTTAATACAGAATGTATTCTTACATCAGTTCCTTTTTTTCTTTAAATGTCTCTGCTTTGTCCTTTTGAACCCCTAGACAGTCATTGCAGATGGCCTCTTGTTCTGAGTCAGGATATACAGGAGGTTTCTTCCTGTTAAAGGGGAGTTCTTCCTCTCCACTATCACTACATTTAGCTCAGTATGAGGGATTACTGAGCAAGCTGGTGGGATTCCTTAAATAGAAAACTTTTAAACTGAATGGAACATATATATGACTGAATTGCAAGAAAATGTTTTGTAAAGGGCTTTGGCATGACATCTGTTGTAAATCGGCTCTATATAAATAAACTGAATTGACATGGAGTTAAAATTATGGGGTTAAATGATGATAAACATTTGAACACATTCATACTTTAAAGGTTACATTTAATTATCTGTCTGTAACAAATGTAAAGACAGATTTTCACAGTTATTGGTTATTGGGAACAATATGGTGAATGTGTGTATTGATCCTGCCAGGAGTCTCGGCACATCTGTCAATAACAGCAGATGAATCTAATTATGGTTCCTGTTTGTACTCTGTTAACTGTCAGCATGGGAGCCCTTCTTCTGTGTATGTTCAACATGAGCTCACATATCCACCCGGAGCTTTCAATAGAGTAGGACAGTTGGTTTAGAGTCCCACCTCCCACTTAACACACCAGCAATAAACCATGAGACCCTAGAGAGACCAAACAAGCATCTGGTACATTTGCTAACACAGTATATTGGTGTTTCTTGATCTAATTATTAGGGTTTTCTTATTTCAAAGTCTCTTTAATACATACAATATGCATTTTATATTATTTTGATGCACATTTTTATTTTGTGGCTCCCACTGATAAAAACCTACTTTAACTAGCTTAAGTGGGTAAACTACAGTTAATGGCGATGTGAAATAGATATATTTACATTTAAGAGTTTGTCAATGGCGACACTCAGGGACTCTTATAGATGATCTAGTACCTCTAGTGGTCTTACAGTAAAATATTTTGTATGCTTTAATTTAGGAGAGAAAAGAAAACACTTTAATGAGCTGTAACATTCATTTGTTTATTTATTAATAGCCTCATGTATGTGTTTTTTTATCCTCCTCAGTGTTGTTTTTTAAATTTGTCGCTAACTTCAGGCCCTGCCCTTGAATGATACCAAGGTCAGAAATTGATGCGTGACTCTTCCTGATATTTATTTAGTTACCTTTTGGAAGCTGAGCTATTGAAAGTGGTACACAACCAACAAATCAGAGTTGGAATGGAGACAGGACAACATGTGACAAAGCAAGTTGCTCTGGGTGAATGTGTCCAACCTTCTTGCTGTATATCAGTCACCATGGGAGAAGTCACTGTCACTTGATAGTGACAAGAAGTTTTGCCCTTACAAGTACATAGACTTTTTTCTGGTTTTGTAAGTTGGAGACGCTAACAATTGCCTTACCTTATGGGGGGCGAGCGAGGGGTTGGACTGTGAGGGGGAGTATTAGATTAAGAAAACCCTGGAGAAAAATAAAATTATTTTTTTTGTTATTGAACTTATATTTCAAATTCTGCCAGAGTAATTATCTCAATAAAACCCATGAAATTCCATAATGTATGTTGCCAATCTACAAAAAACAAAAACAAACAAAAAAAAGTAGTTGGGTGAACATGATACAATTATGTAAATAATTTCCACACCAACGGATTTGGGTTGATTTAGCAATAATGAATTTTGTTGAGTGAACTACATGTAAAAATGTTGGGTCAACCTAATACACTTAGGTCGTTATAAGGTGTGTATGTGCATGTGTTCCAGAGTAACATTCCTTATATTCAAGTGCTTTAGAAATATAAAAATGATAAAGACAAATAAGATATCAACCTAGAAAAAATATCCATTTATATTTTTTTAACAGTGGAGCAATAAAGCAAGAGCCTTCTTTTCATAAAAAGAGCTATGAAAGAACAGAAAAACTGTTACAAAACAACAGTAGAGAAACCTTCGGAGACCTACAGCTTATGACTTTATTTGTTCAGTGTGTCACCTCAGTGAAACGCTGTTCAGGGACTCCCTCCTGTCTTCGCATGTTTGAGTGGGGAAAGTCATTTTAAGTTTGAAATCTTCTGTGGTGAGCGCAACACTTCATCAAGGGTGAAGACTCCCCCTCCAGCTATCAGGAGATGTATCAGTTGGTCTGATAAAGCTCACGGCCCCGGGTCCCCACACACAGCAACAGCCCATCATAAATAAAAGCAACAGAAAAGAGGCCTTTGTCACTGTTTATCTGCACCGCTTTTCTTCCTCGCCCTTGATTTCCTCTTCAGAAAATTGATGCACCCTTAAATTGAAGCAGAGAGCTTGACAGGTAATGGTTAGTGTGATAACTGCTCAGATTTCATCAGCCAGGGTTTTTTTTTCTCCCTTTTTTTCTTTTCTATGTGTGCAATTGTTAGAACTTTGAGCTAGATCACTAGATTACTTGTCATCTAGTGCATCAGATAAAAATGCATCAGTATTGAGGAGATACAGCCAACACTACAGCAGATAGGAGGGGGGATTTTGATTGAGAATTCTAGATTGGAAAGAAACAGTGGGGATACAAATTTACATTTATCTGATTTTGAGGCAAATAAAACATGTCATTACCATCACAGTTTCATGCTTTTTGAGAATTGTTTGTTTCCACTGTGGTTTAAAAGGTTTGTGTATAGATATAATTAGCAGCTTACTTTTCAAAGAATATCTCGATTTGACTGAGATTGCAAGTTACTAAAATACCAAAAACCATGAAACTATAAGGCGTGAGAACTGACACATTACATTATATTACACTGTAAAATATTTACATTTGCTTTTTTTGTTGTTGTATTAATTCTTCGACATTTTCCAAATCGTTTTTTCTGTATGCATTTTTATTGATTATTTGTCACAACATAGCAACATATTTAGTTCCTCTGATGAAAGTTATAGACACAAACAGAGCTGAAATCTTTGGCAGATGTGTTGCAGCAAATCTTTTTTTCTTAGCTATTATAGCATTAGAAACACTCGGTTAGAGTTACATAAAACATGCATATTTTTTGACTAGGAGATTCGCAGACGAGAGAAACAGCTGTGCTGGCCTTACAATGCATTAAGTATTTCATCCCTTTTAGATGGTTAAATTGTGCATGAAATGTTGCTGGCGCAGGGTTCTCCCGAGCTGGACTGATTAGGCAACATCTGTTACATTGGGAGAAATCCGTGTCGTTTCTAATTAGCTGTCAGGCTGCGGAAACGTTGTGCCTGATGGTGCCGTGGATCTGCCACAGGTTCTCTCCTCGTCCTGTCACCTGCTTGCCCCCCCCCCCCCCCCCACATACACACTCATCAGCTGTAATTAGAGACAAGGGTCCATACAAAAGAGTGAGCTGGGAGCCAGACTTGAACCCATCTGTGCAGCCCCATCATCAGCAGAGCTCAAACTCCTCCAACGCTTGGGGCCGCTCCTGAGTCGGGGCCTCTACAAGCCCTCTAATGACTAATACAGTTGAAGTTAGTTTTTCAAAGATATAATTTAAATTGCTTTAAGATATTTGGGAAATCACATACATACACCCTAAATATCTTTTCTTGTTTTCTAGTTTCCCTCAGCTAAATTCTCCAAGTGCATTTTCAGTAGGAGACACTATGTTGTTTTAAGTTTTAAGCTTGGGTGTTAGATTTAAAAAAAATTTTATTTCAAAAAGTTATTTCCGTTGGTTAAGTCAGAATAATGCTATTCAAAATATGCAAATATATTTACTTTGAGTATAAGCTTTATTTTTATCTTGAAAGTAAACCTTCTATGAAGCTTTAACCTCTTGAATTATTGTTTAGATCGTCAGATTGCACACGTGTCTTTACTCCCCTTCCTCCTCTTCTTCCTACCTGCCTGGATTTTTCTTGATCACTCTTGTTCTCTGTGCATTCTGTGCTGAAAGAAAATCCATCGGTAGCGGGCTAATTCATCTTTCTTTAACAAGGCTCAGATGCTGGTAAATATTAAATATGCCACAGTGAGGGATAGACAACACTGTGACCAGCTATTGACAAAACACAACATTAGAGGGATAGAATGAGCTGAAATCCATATGGACAAATTAACAAACACAGGAAAGTGTCAGGCAGGCAACCACAACTGATGGTGTTTTCATTCACACAGTTCCATGTTTTTTTTGTTTTTTTTAAATGCCACATAGCTCCCATATTTTCATCACACTAAATCTTTAATTTTGCAGAATAAATAATGAATCTAATATATCCAGCCTGTGAAAACAGTATAAATTTTTGTTTGATCTCTGACTATGAATGCTACAAAAAAGGCAACACAAAATCTGCCAACTATTTTATGTCAGCAGCTGATCAATAATTATTATCTTAGACGCTCCAGCAGACAGGGAAACAAATTGGTCAGTGCTTGTAGTTTTTTTATTTTTATGCACAAGACTTACACAGGAAAAACTGAGAAATATAGTTTCAAGTTAAATGATATCACCAGGAGAGGTACGGACCCAATCTCCGGTATCTTAGTCCCATGCTTTGCAAATAATCACAGGAGTCCCTGAGAAAAGTTCAGTAGCTATGTGTTGTTGTCGTTCTGATTTAGTTTGTAAAGCTTTATTGATCTGTTTTCATTAAGAAGGATTTCCAAACTTTTACACATTATTAGGGGATTTAGTCAAAGCTTGTTTAAAATGATTGACTCTACCGAGCAAACACAGTTTAGCTGTGGCATTTAACTTTATAAAGATTTTGTTTCTGTATATAAAATAAATGGTGTAAGAAGCATAGACTGGTCAAATCTGGAGTAAACTATTTTCTATCATAATAGGTTTGTAAAATAAAACATTTTGTCATATAAGAGCCAGGAACAAACTAATTGCATACAAATGTATTTTCAACGAAACTGGTTAGAATTTTGTGCTTCCAAACTTCAAATTAATTTATCATTTTACTTTTTAATCATAAAAGCAATAAATCCAAAGCCTTATAAAACCAAAATCATTTTGTAATAAAAGTAACACTTTACTCTGTTTGATTCTGCAAGTCTTTCATAACACAGAGGTACACAGTATAGACAATCATTCCCACTGCCCATTAATGACAACTTCAGCATAAAAAATAAAAAAAAATCAATGAGATAAGGGGAGGAGTTCTTTCGCAATCCCCAAAACTTCTGCTTGAACAGACATGACATGAGAAACAATGAGGAGCTCTTGCAGACCAACATCCAAAGGTGTCCTTGCTTTGCCTTCCTGAAATCAGATAATAATTGAGGACAAGCAAGGTGGCTCCATGAGCAGTCTTGGAACAACTTCAATCTCTAAAATGTCATCATGATTCATGTGGATGATATTTTATGTATGTGTATGTACACCAAATATGTCTTTTTTTATAAAGACAGATTGTGGTTGAGCAAATATGCTTATTTTGGTTAACCATAGAGAAGCTGACGACTCTGGGTGTAAGGTGTTCATCAGACAGACAGCTTGGGGAAGAAGCTGTATCTGTGGCGGCAGATCAGAGGAAGCAGTTCTTGAGTTGTTGATAAAGACGGCTAATAAACTTACCACAGGAGTCGTCTTAAGACAGCTGAAATTTGTTTTGAATTCAAAGTTTCTCTGACTAGTCAAGGGGTCAGCAATCTGTACAATCCATAGAATCATGTATCCGTCACTTCTATAATGACCTTTAAATAAATTACTTCAGATTCCGAAACTTTTATTACCATTTTTATTTTGAAACAGAAACAAATGTCAATAAACACATTCCATTAATTGAATGTAGTTCTTGGACTAAAACAGAAAATACTTTTATTACCTTTATATCTAAAGACACTACAGATAAATTAAGAGCCAGGAATCGATCCAAAGAATCGAATGCGACTTCCGAGCCACAGGTTGCAGAACCATCCTTGTGAAACAAGCACTTAATCTTTCACCCCTGAATAATAATTAGATCCTATCAGGACTGTCAAATCCTGTAAGTATATTAGAACTAAAAAGTTTTTTACATATTAACTAAAAGCAATACATTCTTTACAAAAAAATACCACTATCATGATCCTTATATGCATCTGGTACGGAAAGTATTCAGACCCCTTTAAATAATTTACAATTGTTTAAATGCAGCCTTTTGCTAAAGAAAAGTTCATTTACTTCATGATTAATGTACACTCAGCACCCGATCTTGACAGAAAAAAACAGAAATGTAGAATTTTTTTCAGATCATTTGGAGTGACACTAAAGTTTAACTCACATGCTGTCCATTTCTTCTGATCATCCATGTAAGGGTTCTTCTCCTTCATTGGAGCTGTGTTTAAATAAACAGATTTCACTTGATTAGAAAAGGCAAATACCTGTCTATAAAAGAGTTTACAGCTCACATTGCATGTCAGAACAAAGAATCATGAGGTCAAACGAACTGCCCAAGGACAGAATTGTGGCAAAGCACAGATCTGGACAAGGTTACAGAAAAAAATCTGCAGCACTCAATGTTCCTGAGAGTAGAGTGGCCTCCATAATCTTCAAATCAAAGAAGGTTGGGATGACCAGAACTCTTTCTTGACCAGCCAAATTGAGCCACGGTGCGAGAAGAGCCTTGGTGAGAGAGGTAAAGAAGAACCCAAAGATCACTGTGGCTGAACTACATAGATGCAGTGGGGAGATGGGGGAAAGTTCCACCAAGTCAACTATCACTGCAGTCCTCCACCAGGTGGGGCTTTATGAAAGAGTGGGCAGATGGAAGCCTCTCCTCAGTGCAAGACACATAAAAGCCCGCATAGAGTTTGCCAAGAAAAATAATAAATAAATGAAGGGCTCCCTGACTATGAGAAATAAGATTCTCTGGTTAGATAAGACCTAGATTGAACTTTTTGGCATTCATTCTAAGTGGCTTGTGTGGAGAAAACCAGGCTATGCTCATCATCTGCCCAATACAATCCCTTCAGTGAAACATGGTGGTGGTAGCATAATGTGGGGTTGTTTTTCACCTGCAGGGACAGGTTGACTGGTTGCAATTGAAGGAAAGATGAATGTAACCAAGTACAGAGATATCTTGAAAGAAAATCTCTTCCAGAGTGTTCAGAACCTCAGACTGGGCCAAAGGTTCACCTTTCAACAGGACAATGACCCTAAGCACACAGTTAAAATAACAAAGGAATGGCTTTGGAACAACTCTGACCATTCTGGACTGGTCCAGCCAGAGCCCCAATCTAACCCCAATTGAGCATCACTGGATAGCCAGAACAGGAGAGGATCTGCAAGGAAGAATGGCAGAGGATCCCCAAATCTTCTTAATCCAAATGAAAAACTTGTTGCATCATTCCCAAAAAGACTAATGGTTGTACTAGCTGAAAACGGGCATTCTACTCAATACTGAACAAAGGGCCTGAATGCCTATGGCCATTTGATATTGCAATTTTTATTTTTTATAAATTTCTACACTTCTGTTTTTTTCAGTCACTATGGGGTGGTGAGTGTACATTAATGAGAAATGAAAATAAATATTTTTTTGATTTTAGCAAATAGCTGCAATTAAACAAAGAGTGAAAAATGCAAGAAAAAAAATAGGGTTTTGAATACTTTCCATACCCGCTGTATATAGATCTATCCCACTGTTCAGAAAGTTGCTTGGAAAAAAAGCTTAAGCAAGGAAATTCTGTCTGGAAGCAAATCAAGGCAGAGTGAAAAAATAAATAAAAATAAACCTGTCCGTGACCGAGAATGACAGGTCTGAGAGAATGTCACAGCAATTGTGGGGCCATCACTACCAAGAGATGATGGGTGATTGCTTCGCGTTCCATGGGAAGTCCATCCTGGAGGACCCCTTGCTCATCTGTGGTACCAACCTTTGGCGCTGACATTTAAAGTGTTGATTTTGGAGCACTTATGCTAATTGTTGTAATTTTCCTGATGAAGCGCCGTTCTGATACCTTGATGTGGCCAAGATAGTTTTACATTTTCTATGTGGTCCTCTCTGCCATTTGCACCGTTCAGTGTCAGTGCAGAGTGCTCCTGAAAGCGGACAAAATTGCAAGCAAATTGCATCAGATTGCCAACATTGTGAAAAGCTAAATTGCTTGCAAATCTATTTAAACCACTGGCCTATTTTCATCAGCTATGGTACTTGGTATTCATGATTGCTTAATTGGCGACCTTTTCTATTGTGTAGTGCTTTATGGTGCGACGGAAAACGATCTTTACCAAACCAATTACCCTTTTTTTACACCCCACTACTACATTAGACCAGTGATTGCGGCAGCTAGTCCTTTGTAAATGAACTTTCTGGTTTCGCAGAATAAAGTGTCATTTGTTTGATATGATGTTGATGTAAGTGTGTTCTCCCTTTCTTTCCTTGTGTGTGGAAAGTGCTGCTAAAAGACAGACTGTTTTAGTTATACCCTGGACACGTGTGACAGTAATAAGCGCATAATAACCTCGTCCATGTGAATGACTTGTTAGATATAGAAATATTTTGTCACACTATCAATCATGTGTATTTAACTACTGTTTAAGCTTTATAGAGCTTTGAATGTTTTTGTTTTTACATTTATACCAGCTGTAAGCATGATAACAGCTGCCTGTGGACTGAATGATTTCTGATGTTAGAATTTACTTTGGTTTGCAACTCGCATTACAGCCTTGCTGTAGTACTCCACTTCATATATATGTATGAAAAATCTTTGTTAGTGATTACTATGGGTTTAATTTCTTGAAGTTATGGACACGAAATTGACATATGAAGGAATAAAGGAAGAAGATGAAGAAGAGAAACAGGACCAGTAGAAGTGTGAACTGACAATACAAGATACAAGATGGACCACATATTAAAGGTTTGTAGTCACTGACTAGTGCATAAAAATATAAATAAATAATAGTGCCATCAGTGATGATGATTTTTTTTACCACTACTTAAAAGTATTAAAATAAAAGGTAGGGATTTTCTCAACTAGAAATATCTGTTTTCATTTCTTTTTCAAAGGCCTCATAATACCAAACAGACCTGTTCTTTAGGTTGCGGATGAACTGAAAAGCTGTTAGTCTGTTCACTTCTCCTGTGCTGGACAGGCCAATAGAATTAACCCTGGATTAACCCACCGGGTCCAAGTGCAAGGTAATGGTCGTGGCTAATGTCTGCAGCTGCCCAGTGCCAGGTACCATTGACTCTCTGGCACAGTTTTTTCTATCTGAGGAGCAGTATGTCAGCACAGCCTTCTCTGTACAGCTGGCGTTTGAGTACCAGTGCCAGGCTGACAGGCAGAGATGATATCCCACCATGCCACTGAGCTAGGATCACGAGGAGCAGCGGCCTCTGGCATCATCACCATCTTCATCAGCACATCAAAGGATTTTTTATCAGCATATGAAATTTAAAACTGACAGTCTGAAGGCCCCAGGAGACTTTATTTTAGTCCAGTCATGCTGTCCTCTGGCAACAGTTAGTGTGTAGTAACTCCGATATATAAACAGCTCTCCCTCTCATCTTTTTTTGTGCTTTGCCTGAGGAGAAGGAGTGAAGATAGCAGGTTATGAAAAAGATGACTCTAATCAGTTTGAACTCTTCTACTGTGGATTAGCTTATTTTTAACACAGCCAGGTTTCTACACAAGGAGGAAGTAGGTTCTGTGTGCCTATTTGAGTGATTGTGTATGGTGGGGGTCCTCCACAGCGCTTTCTCTGAATGGGATTGTTGAGGCTGGGAGTGTATGTGTGCGTTGGGGGGGGGTTAAATTTTCTCTGAGTCAGGGCAAGGTTGATTGATCTCTGAGTGTAAAATCGATAAGAGGACACTGTCATTTTTGTAAAGGATGAGCTGGAAAGGGAAAATAAATTAGGACTCCCTGGATCAGATGTGCACACACTGGTGCTTTGGCCTCATTAATTCAGTACAGTCGGGATTTTGGTAATGTGCTGTCCACAGCTTCAATCTCACAGGTGCCTATCCCTGTGGCAGGCTGTGCTGCCAGCAGCAGACCCTTTATTACACTATGTATATTTCATCACACAGCCATGCAGAGCAGTCAGACACTTGCCCTTGCACCCCCCTCTCCATGTCTTGATTCCTGATTAATCTGTGTTGTTATTTCGAGAAGTACATCATGCCAGGGGTTGATTAAATCAGGAATTGAAAGCTATTGTCTTTCTTGCATGTCCCTTATCAGAACTAATGTACCAACGGTGGTCATTTGTCTTGAGTTGTTATAAGAAATAAAGACCGGTGCACTTTTCTCTTCCGTGAGGTATTGCTCCAAGATTAATTTACCACTTCTCATCTCTTTGCTCCTTAGTTTACCGTCTGCACTGTCTCCTGTGATGTCTTGCACGCTTAGATATGCTGTATTCACTCATTCATTCCAGTTTCACCTTGATCCTCTCATCTAATACATTACACTACTTCCGAGCACTGGGGAATATAGTCCTCATTCCTTATTGGATTGATGGTTACAGAAACCATTGCATAATATCAACTCTCAGCAGGCCATTTTTCACCGTGCTCCCATCTATGTTTCATGTGATCAGCACTGATGATTTGCTTCGTGTTTATATCTCCAGCAGGTGTCTTTGTTCATACCCTTGTGCTCTGTGTCATGTAGGACATCCTTGTCTGTGTGTTGTAAGGCCCTTATCAGCAGGCGTCTTGTGTGTCAGATGCTGCAGGGGATCCACTCATCATGCTGGTGTCTCTACTGTGATCCACAGCTATTAATGACACATCAGGATATCAGTTCACAGTTCATGGGAGGACTGGTAGGTATTAAATACTTCCGTTGGCCTCAGTTTGAATAATTTGCGGGTTAAAGGGGCCTCTCCTGGAGCTTTGGGCTGTAGAGCAAATCCCAAAGTATATAAGCAAATTAAGCTGCTGCTGGTGGTGAGTTTCTCGTGGAAGGTTGGTGCCCTCTATTTGCAAGAGGAAAAACCATTTGGATTTGCCAACTGCTGAAGGGTGAATTACAATTAGCAAAACAAGATTGTAATATATTTCTCATCTTTTAAAAATTTAATTACCAAAGCTATCAGTAATATATGTACCAACAGTTGATGGTATTTAAGTTATGATGTGTGCCAAGCCTTCGCAGCGTGTGTCAAACCATGGAGGGGGTGTTTTCACAAAGCGCATATCGAGACTTCATTTAGGGTAGGAACCGAAAACAATGAACATCTGAAGCCCAATTGCCTGGCTGTACCACATGACTGCTTCAGAAACTTGCTTTGGGTAGGAGAGTTGCAGTCAGTTTGGAGTTTGGACAGGGTTTTAATAGTTTGGATAGAAGAGTTTGGAAAGTGTTTATATAGTTTAGAGATAGTTTTGAGAGTATGGAGACAGATAGTTTGAAGACTTAGGAGAGTGAGTAGAGGAGGAAGACGTAAGAGTAAGAGTAAGAGAATAACTCCTAATAAGGTAAACTCAATCTAATTAATCTCATTATGTCAGAAAAGTTAGATTTGCTGATGAACATCTGTATTATTTATGTTATTTTAGTCAAAGGTGAAGTGTTTATTATGTTCCAAGGAGTTGGGGTACAATAACAACACCTTATCCATGCTAAAGTATTTCCGTACTTTATATGAGAATAAGGAGGCCACTGTTGAGAAAACTGCCATTTCTGAATACAAATAACGGCTCTACCGTTCTACACATCATTCCCCAAGTTACACAATCATATTCAGTCCCCTCTTCCTAGTTCCACAAGCACTTTGACTTTCCTGTGTCTGCTTAAGCCAATGCCTTTTACCTAAAGTGATAAAAAAACATTATTACACAACCTGCCATAACATATGACACTACCATTTTGGGATAATTTACAAACAGAATACATTTAGAACTATTTTTATTATTCACATTTTTAATACTTTTTGTTGAGACATTATTTTATGGGAACTCATACTCTTTTCCAAGAGCTACAGCAGACTTACAAATTTAATGCATCTGACATTATGTGGCTGACAGGACTTTCATACTAAACCCGTTTGAAGCGCCCCGAGTCATGTTTACATGCAAAGTCAATGGAGAAGTGCACTGAAGCGTGTCTGGGGTCCCACGACACGTCAGAAGCAGATTTGCGTCATGAAAATGCTTTTCTGCCTGATCCGCTCTCTCTGACAAGAAGTGAGCCATGAACAGCTTCCTCACCCGGACAGCCTCTCTGGAGGAGTAAACACAACCAAGGCCCGGTAATATCTCCACCACAGCACGTCCCGCACCACTCACATATTATATTATACACTTTTACTAACCACAGACAGACGGACAGCTGTCAGCATAGTAGTCGGTGTCCTGGCGGGCAATTCTTGGACCTACGCAGGACAACAGCTTCAATGCAATGCAGCTTAACTTCTGCATTGCTGGCTTTTGGAACACAGGAAAAGTTTAAAAAACTGACACGGCCAAAGCACACAAAATGCTGCAAAGACTCTGATGCCCCTCTGATGACCTCAACCATAGCCTTTACATATAATCTTGCCCCTCTTGACATTAATGTTTTGGGAATAGTGTGAATGACTGTACTTATTTTGTACTTTGTACTTTGTGTCATAAACCAGTGAAGTGCAGGAGCCAAATGCAGAGAGGTTGTAAGCAGCTGAAAACAAACACTTAACTTTGAAAATAAAATAAAAAAAACACCAAAAACATACAAAAAACAAAGCCCTGGAATTCAAAATTACAGGACGAGAGAAATACAAGGAACCGAGCTAGTTTCACAACAGGATGACCTGGGTGAGAAAACGGAGTAGAATTTATACTTGGCAGCTTGATTACTGGGAACAGTTTATCAGAAAGACTAAGACTGAGAAAATGTAACTAATGAGTGCAACTCACAGCAGAATTAAAAAACACATTAAATACTAGAATAACCAAGAATAAACTTAATATGAAAAGACTGATCAATCTTAATACAAAACAAAACTCAAGACTTAAGTTCCAAAGGTAAATACATTGTGTTCATTCTGAATTTGTTAATATTGTTTGTATTATCTTTGTGCCATGCTGCCAATCACTGTTTTTTTTTTCTGTTGCCTCATTCAGATGTTATTTTTTTCCTGAACTCTATTTATTTATTATCTATTTATTCAATAATCCTAAAAAATCCAAACAGTTCGATAAATTACAGGCGTGTCTTAAAGACAGATATGGAGTAACAAAGTACTCAAAATGAAATAAATGAATCTTATGTAATTAATGTCTACATGAATAAATAATAGAAAAATATATAATGTGACAATGAAATTGTGAAAAAATTTGAATTCATATGAAATTCTAAGACCATTACTACAAATAATGTTTAGACATTTTTATTTCATTTCATTAGTTTTATTCCAAAACGTTTTGTTTTTTTCCACAAAGTCAGCTTTTATTTCATAATGATTTATAATGGGGTTTTTTCCCCAGTGACTTATTTATTTCAGAACAACACTTTAGCTCTTAACAGCTGATCTGCCAATCAGGGTCAGTGGGTGGGACCTGCATCCTCACTGGCTGGTGCTTCAGGAACGTTCTTCCTGGATAGCCATCCTCCCTTGCCTGTACAGATTAGCATAACATGCTAAGTCAAGGCTTGTTGTTGCAGGAACTTGGTCCAGATCTAGTTACTGTATCTATGGATTAACAATAATTATCAGAGCATGCCTTTTTGAGTCATTTGGATTATATTTTTTAAATGAACTCATGCCCAGCACTTAGGATTTGCTGTCCGACACAACCACCGGAGTTATTGCTGCTATGTTTTCTACGTCATCCAACACACCTCGGAGGAGAATAGGGGAATAAACTCTGCTTGGTGGTTAGATATGGACAGTCAATTAAAGGGAGAATTATTTAAACACGGTCTGTGTTATTTATGAAACCTTTTGTATCCAAACTCTGACCGGGGCTTCATTCTCCAGTCTCATCATAGTCATGGCGCTCCAGGCATGCTTATACCCAGAACACTGATACAACACCAGCCACTTTGTTTTAGACTGCCACGTTCAAAAAGTTAGTAAATATTCTGCCAACATTATGAGCATCTGGGTAGAGCCAGGCATGAAATCTAACAGGTATTAAAATCAATAACAGTATTAAATGACTTCAGCCCTTCCTTACCATTCTCCTCTTCCAGGAAAATAAATGTTTAAACACCAGCCAATGAGCGTGCAGGTCCCACCCACTGACCCTGATTAGCTGTTGAACTCATTCAGTTTAAAAATTGAACTTTTTAAATTAATAAGACACTGGGGAACATTATGAAATAAAAGCTGACTTTGTAAAAACACATTTTGGAATAGAAACTGATAGAATTAAATAAAAATAGGTAAATAAAAATATATTATTTGGGGAATATTACAATTAATCAATGTTTTATAATTATACATTCATTTTAAAAAGAACCTGAAAAGTATTTCAAGGTTTTATTTATTTATTTATTTATTTAATATTGAGCACTTTGCCATTCCACACAAAAAAACTTGGATGACTCCAAACTTTTTGCCTTTAAATTCTGACAAGATAGACATTTTCATCTTTGGACCAAAAGCTCTGAAAAAGAAGCTGCGTAGTCGATCACTTCATCTGGATGGCATTAATTTGGCCTCCAGGAAAAAACATAAAGAACCTTTGAGTTATTTTTGACCAAGACATTACATTCAAACAGGTTTTTAGGGTTTCCTTCTGTCACCTCCGGAATATTACTAAAATAAAAAAAATCCTGCCGAGGAGTGATTCTTAGAAACTAATCCATGCATTCCTTCCATCAGGAAGTCCACAAAATGCAATTAAAAACCTTCAGTTGATCCAAAATCCTGTTGAACCAGCTCCCTGTCTACATTCAAGACCAGGCTTAAAAATTTCATTTTTGATTAAACTTATAATTTAAAAAAAACAAAGATTTTAGCCTGTCATTGGATGAACAGGGGAGGGTTAGTCGCCGACAGCCAAAGCTGGATGAGGGAATGCAGTCCAGACAGATGGTTCTACCTGGCTCTGGCTCTCTCCTGTATCATTCTAACATGCTGGGTCATCCTGAGCTATCTCTGTAGTTATGCTGCTATAGGCTGCTGTAGGACAGACTGACCACTTCTCTTCACTCTGCTACTTTTCTATACTCCTGCTATTCAGTTGCAATATTTGTTTTTATTTCAACTGGTAACTTTATTTTTTTTCTCAGTGTTTTTCTCTCCATAGAAGCTACACTTGGTCTGGAATTCTTTTGGCTTTTTTCTGTAAAAGTGGACTTTTTCCTCAAAATTGTTGCAGCATGCTTGCTCAGTATGAGGGATTGCTGTCAAGTCAATGACACAACACTGGCAACTGTCTATGTTGCTACACGTTTGTCATGGAGTAGTGAATGCTACAAGTCAATGACTTGATGCAATCTGAAGGGTTTCTTTATAGAAAACTTTTAAACTGATTAGAATTTATGTATGATTGAATTGACTTGTAATGTGCGTTAAAATGACATGTGTTGTAAATCTGCACTATATAAATAAAGTGAATGAAACTGAATTGAAGTTAATGCTTGAAATAGACAAGGACATGAAAACGGATAATGTATGGACAGAAATATCAGAAGTTTTGGGAGTTGATGGTGGGTTTTGATACATATTAATATAGAAATATATATTTTTCTCCTGTATACAACACTTTAAGTTATGTAATTGCAATTCTGTGATTTTTTTGATCTCCCAGCTTAACATTTATACAAAACACATTCATAGTAAATACTAATACTAACTAAATACTAATACTAATTAAATACTAATTATTGGGCAGAAAATGATAAGACTTATCAAGGATCTTAACATACAATCAGCGGCATTGTTAAACAATTTTAGGCATGCCTTTCCTGTGCTTGGAGGGAACAAGTAGCTTATTTTTATTTTTTTATTTTACTTCTCCATGATCGCTCTCTGCTATTATGCTGACTGTAAACAGGAAGACACAAGGACATGTCTGTCTGCACGGCCTCATCTCCACAGGTTTGTGCGATGCGCATGCATGTTGATTGACAGGCGACATGGCAGAAACTTGAATTCTATTTGATAGAAAAAATTTGCCCGTCGGTGTGAATTGCACAGGGAGTAAGGAGGGACTTAAGAAAGATAAAAAATTTTGTGGAAAACCAACCTTTTATATTAGTACTGAACTCAACATAATTTTAAAGATGTATAAAACTTAAATAAATAAATCATCTGTAATGCAGCTTTAAGGGGACCTCATTGGCTTTTGGCGGTCTCTTGAGGTAAAATAAAGCCCTGAATGTGAATAAAATAAAGGAGATGACTGAGGATTTCAGAAGAAACATAATCAAGTCAAACACTGTTTGCATCATGGGTGAAGAAGTGGAGGTGGTTGAGGAGCATAATTACCTCAGAGTTCACCTGGACAACAGACTGGACTTGAGAATCAACAGTGAAGCAGTCTACAGTAAGAGACAGAGCAGACTGTACTTTCTGAGGAAGCTGAGGTCATTTAAGGTTTGCAGCAAGATGTTTCACATCTTCCATAAGTCTGTTGTGGAAGGTGTAATCTCTTCAACCTTCATTTATTGGGGTAGCAGCATCAGAGCCAGGGTCTTAAAAGGCTCAACAACTGGATGAAGAAGGCTGGTTGTGTTCTTGGCAATAAGGCAATAAGGATTCTTCATTAAATAAGAAAAATAAGGACAACCCTGAGCATCCTCTTCATGATACTATCCTATAACAACAGAGACGCTTCTTAAGTTTCACTGCAACACAAACCATTGCAGGAATTCCTTCCTACCCACACCTATCATTATCCACAACACCTCCTTAAAGAATTAATTAATTAGTATGAGCTACAACACTTAATTTCCCTCTGGAATTTAACAAGTATTTTTGAATTGAATGTGATTGAATTACATTGAAAAGAAAATATTACTTGTTTTCTCTGAATATTATTTCAGATTTAGGTTTAATTTTGACTTTTTTTTTATTTGGAAGAGTAATCATTTCTATTATCAATACATTTCCAGAGATTTTAGTGTCATTTATGAACGTGAAACCTATATGAAGTTTATGTAAGTATTCATTCTAACTACAGTATATGGAGAATGCACACTTTAAATAGGTTAAAATCAATAGTCAAATACAGTATGTTAAACGTCTTCTTTTTCGGAAATAAAAATGTGTTCACCCTAATTTTATCTTACTCATGACTACACTTGAGCAAGACAGGAGTAACTAGACAGGATTTATCTTGAGGCATAAAACAAAGTGAATGTGAAATACGGAAACAGTCCAGAGACATGTGTTCTGCACACCAATAGAGTAATTCTTAAAACCATGGTGCTGAAAGGAGATAATTTGTATTTGAAATACTCATTTAATTCACATTCACTAAGCAGGTTATCAAATTAAATCAGGGGCTCTGTTAGGCCTGCCACTTGGGCTTTTGGGCCTGGCTTCATGTGTAAAATTGGTCAACAAGAGATTTGGGGGAACGCTTTGCACACTCCTGTCACGTCATCTCTTGGCTCCCCTCAGGAGGCCGATCCCGGGGTCAGAGCTTGTGGAGAGATGCCTCTATGGACTGCCACAGGGCGACAGAGCCGCAACACCATCTCCAGCTGGGCAACTTATTACAGCCCCAGTTTCTCTCTGAGCCCCTCCTCACCTGCCTCAGCCATTCACAACATCATCAAGCCATCACATATTCATGAAGCAGTGGGGGGAATGGAGGGGGTACCAGTGCGGTGACACTGTGCAGTGTTTGTAGCAATGCTGTGGTGGTTGGGAGAGTGCAGTTGGAGCCTGCAGGGGGGTAAATCTGCAGGTGGCTGTCACATCCGTAATTGCCTCATACTTCCCTCTGCAGCGTAAAATTGTTTTCATTATGTGTCATGCACACAGTGCCAGGCAAGGGCCCCTTGAGAGCATTCCCAAGAGCCAGAGGGAGGAGGCACTCCACTTAAACAGCCGCTTAGCCTCAAATAAGAAAGAAGAAAAGGAGCAGGGAGGGGAGGTGGAGGAGGAGGACAGGAGAGAGGGAAGGGGTGTGGAAAAAACAGAGGAAGCTCATCATTAACTGTGTACGAACAACAGCAGACAAGTGTGAGCTCATGCACAAAACCCGGGCAGAGCTTATCCTAAACATCTCAGTTACCAGGGGGGAGCTGTGTGGCTTCAGCTGTACTGTGAGCTCCTAGCGGGCTTCCATGATCGGAGGTGTGTGGGGGGAGAAGAAGTTTCCACCTGACTGGAGTTCCCATGGTTTGCCATGCAGGAGGGTAAGCAGGTTTCAGCAATAAACTCAGGCATTGTCGGGAAATAATGCTCAGTCAGGTCCCTCCATTGGGATTCAAGGGTGTCTTTTTCTTTGCTCCCCGCACTGCACTAATCACAGGCCTACTTTGTTTAGTTGCAGCAAAAGGGAGAAAATGTGTTCAAGAAGTCATCCTAGTCCCTCCCCTTCACCCCCTGCTCCCTCACAACAGCCCCCGGCTGGATCTGCTTCTTCATACTCTGTCGCTCCACTTCTCTCTGCTCCCTACCCCCTTTTCCTTTTTTAATGAATAGTGGGAGTTTTAAGAGACAACAAACAACAGAACTGTGATAAATAAAGGACAGACCATAAATGGGATTTTTATAGGTAAAGGCCTGAGGTGTTGGCTGCTAGTCCAGGAGAAAAATCACTTCTGATGGCTTTAAGGACTTGCAACAAGTGCCATTACAGTATAGTCTTTTTTTGATACACACACAGGAGGTGGTGGAGTAAAGGAGGTACGTAACCTCTCAATAATTGTTGCAGTAAAAGGGCATTAAGGCTCCCTCTTTGGACACAAATTTGCTTCTTCTATTTTTCTTTGCAGATTTGGAAACCTAAGGTGCAATCCATTGTACGTGATGACTCTGGGGTCACAGGCACCAGGGGGGCAAGAGAGGGGATTTATCAATAAGGACTCCTCGTCTTTTTAAAGCTAAATAAAAAACGAGCTATGAAGAGACAAACCAGACCCCTTTTAACCAAAACACCTTTCTTATTCATTAGATTTGGCTTCTTCCTTGACTTTCTTCAGCAGAGGACAAGCAACTCAAGCATAGAAAACCACTCATTGGAAGCACATAAATTGCAAAAAGGTCCCCAAAACACTCAGGAAATATTTTTTTACTAGTCATAAAAATAAATACAAAATAATTTAATCCAAATTCAGCAAAAAAGACAAAACACAAATAAAAAAAATACATATAATTTAAATTTGAAAATAATTTCTTCATGTTAAATTTGAAGACATTAAACATTTTAAAATGTCTGATAAAACAGAAAAGAGGAGAAATGGCATTTATAAAAAAGTTTAATCCATGATCACACCAGAATAATACTAATATTAAATACTAATATTAAATAAAACCATCATTTATTTTCCTTTATATATCTTTTTTCATGTCTTCTGTTCATATTTGTATGTTTTAAGAACATAAAGTCAAGCTTATTCTCATTCTAAATCCAACAGTTCAGCATATACCTGAATTAGGTTTAACTGTCATGAGTAATTTTTTGATATTCTAAACTCAAGAGAAAAATATAAATAAATATGAGGAAAATAAATAATTTTACTCATAACACATAGTAAAAACTAAAATAAAATTAATTAAGTGACAAAGTAAATGTTGAGAAAACCCCCTTGTCTAACTGGATAAGGGTTTAGATGAAAAAATCCACCCTGAATAAACGACTTTGCATGTGACCTGGGGCAAGCCACTTAACCTCTGTCTCCATGCCCACTGCTCGATTTGAAACAAGATGATTGCTCAGTTTACTCCTCAAGTCCGCCTTCAGACCACGTCCTTTTGCCCAGGTTGAAAAGCTCTCAATAGAAAGCTCTCTCTGCAAACAAATATAAATTTTTTACATCAATACTCAACAATACACAAAACTGCAAACAGAAGTCTCTGAAACTTCAACAGTTCTAGATAGAGTTTTCTTTTTTTATTCAATAAATTACAAGAATCAACCCTTCTTTAAAGCAATTTTTTCCTGCTGTCACCTAGTTACATTTAGTTATTTCCCCCAATTATTCTCTTAGGTTTTCTGAATTTGTTGTAGGCCAGTGAGGGCCACTGCTGCCTGTGAATGAAGCACCAAGGGCCCAAACTCTTTCTCACTGCCTGAAAGACTGTTTAAATGGTTTGGTTTATTATTGCCCAAGGAAGGCTAAAGGCTTCTGTCAGCATTTTGGGAAAGGGAATCACTGCCTCTTTACTGGACAGCTGTTCCTGCCTTACCACACTTTTCATATGGATATGTATGTTAATGACAGGCAATGGACTGGAGATGAAGAGGCCTGAGCGCTGGGCCCTCTCTTCAGCGCACTTCTAAAGCCCCCACAAAAGGAGCAGTAAAAGAGGCTGCAATGGTGAAGCTCCCACTTTTGTGCTCTGAATTAGTTCTGCAAGCAATGAAAGTGATCTTTTCTAGAGGACAGGGGAAGTCTGCCGATGGCAACACCAACTCATTAGCACAAAAGTCTGTTGGGACGTATAATTGACTGACGTGGTTCCCCTGGCTGTCACAACACGGCGCAAACTGTGGGACAGAGTGCAGACAGAAAAATACCTACTCTCTTTTAAACATACCTAACATGACTTATTTTTTTAATGTTCCCTCCTCCTGCCCTTGGGTGCTGTTGTGTTCACTTTACCTCATGCAAATTATGCATCCCACAGCCTGTCGACAGCTATGGAGTTCTATTTCCTGTTCCTGTCAACAGTGCTGATTTCACATCTATTGACTTTACACAGTAGGTAGTGACAAAACGATCTAACAACCTGTCTTTATTATGCATAGCGATACTTTTGAAGTGAATTAGTCTTGAGATATTTACATGGGCAGCTTAAAGGTGTTAAATATAGGACTTTAAAATGACTTCAATCTAAATGAACCTTAAAAGTTTGCAAATCGTCAATGTTGGTCAGAAATCTCTCATCTACAAAAATGTAACTGTTAAGAAAATAAGTAATAAAAAAAACGTATTGCTTATAAATGTAGTTTTTTTCTTTGAAGTGAGAGCCACTTGTTCTTTTTGAAAGGTTTCAATGAAAATGAACTAATGAAACCAAAGACAAATGTTAACAGAAATTCACAGAGTTGAGTCCCTCAACAAAACAAAAACAACTAATCCTGGAGATACAATGTTTTTTTTTTCTTGTTTTTTTTCTTTAGACAATTATCGTAAAATCCACTAGTTTAGTTTGATAACAAATGATAAATTAACAATTTGATTGGAATTGAGGCCATCTTAGGATGTTGGTAATTTTACCCATTATTGTTATTTATCAGTCATATAGCTTTTACTGTAGACTATGAACAGATATTAAACAAATCCCTTTAAATCATTGGGTGTAAAATCAGATATGACACATTCTACTTTTAGTACCTAAATAAGTTGCATGAAGAAAAACAAAGGCACAAAATAGTAAAATTACTAAATGATCAGCATCCAATTAAAAAAGAAAATGTGTCACCTTATCCACTTGCTTCTTCAGCAGAGTGCATGTTTAACAAGCTCCATCAAGTAAATCACTGATTTAACTAACTGGATCTGGATTATAATGATTTACTCAATCACAGTAATTGTGTGTTTAATAGAATACGGTGTAAAAACTGTTAGTTTTGCAGCTTGGATGCAATAGCACTTGTGACCAACAAATTGCAACTAAGTCAACTGTAGATTTTAGTATGTTTTTTAAGTTAACTTAAAATTTTTCTAAAACAATTAATTGAATTTGCAACATTATGGTATAAAAAATGCATTCAATATAACTTACTGAAACATACAGAAAACCTGTGCTGTATTATTAAAGAATATTCAGAAATGTCATAAAACTTGTGTTTGAGAAATTTATCAAAGTTTGTAAAACGATGAATTGGAGTAAAATCCATTTGGGACAACTAATTTTAATGTGAGAGTGGATTTTACAAATTGGTTGAAATTAAGGAATTAATTTGGGTTTATTTTTGCTATCACAGTTTCCACTCAGACATATTCCATAAAATCTACATAAATCAAATGTATGCAAATGTATTTTACTCTAGTTTTAATATATAAAATCTAACAGTTTATTTAATCAGAGGATATTCTATCACTGTTTTATGAAAATCCACATCTAAACAAGGAATCAACAATTATAATTTTTCCATAATAGCTTATTTTAAAGTCAGATATTTTGCTTTTCATTTTTTTCTTTTTGTTTACTTAAAAAAAATGTGCTAAATTTACTTGAACATCAAAATTGCTTTTTTTCGTTTTTAGCAGGAGCAATTCTCTCTATTTTTCCCATTTATAGACTGGAATAGCAAACATGCTTAGCACACCAGAAACCCCTAATGGCTGCACCCGGTTAAATTGACTGGAAAATGCTGTTTTAATTTCCATGTTAATTGAAATGGGCTAATCGTTAATATACTCTCAATCCAAATAACCAAAATGGAATAACTTTTCTCAGTTTTCCCCTAGAAATGACTTCAGAAATCATTGCTGGTTCCTACTCTTAGTGTGGCCACACATACAAATATAAAGTTATTTTAAGTTTTTGATCAGATGAAATGAATCTGTTTTGGTCTGTTTATATTCCGAGCCACGGACAGTGTGAAGAAGTCCACTAGAAAACAATCGCTATTGTTATTTCTTGCAATTTGAAGCAGCAGAATTTTGTCATGCAGCTAAATAGGGTATTCTTCATGGTCCCCCTTCGTCACAAGGCAACTATAGAAATTAGCCCTACGTTTCTCGGCTCTCACACATGGATACACACGCTTGCATGGACACAAGAAAAATTTCTTTTCTTCTGTCAGCATTCCTCTCCAACAATGGCTAGATTAGTGGACGTGAGGGCCCCCTCGGGGGGCACGCATTGTGGCACAGAATACCCTCGGCAGGAACAGCTGGTAGGGGTTAATGGCTACTGAACCTCTCAGCCGGAGCTCTTTCTCTATTGTGTGTTCCGCTCATGGGAAGGAAGGAGGCCACTGACAGCTTCTGGGGTGAGAGGAACCCTCGGAACAGCACCCGGGTCACACCAAATGGGGCAGTAGGTGGGGGAAGGAGAGAAGGAAGGGGGAAACATCGATTCTTACAGGGAAGTCTCTGCAGAGCATGAAGCAAAAGCTGGACATCTACATGGCCGGTAGCTGAATTAGCATAAGAGCAAATTCTGCTGACAACAATATGTGCTGGGAATTCTGGGTGGCAACCTGTAGACTCTGAAGAAAAGGGCTAAAGATGATAGTAAGGAGGAGGAGGCTCGATAACATGGCTCAACCTGTGTTGTAAGATTAACTATCACTCAGAGTGTCTGCTACATCCAAATGATCCTTTCCACAGTGTGGTCTGCTCTGTAACAAACCCATGAATTAGTATTCAAAGCTCAGAACCCACAGGGGTAAAAGCAGCCCTTAAATGTTGCTCCATGGCTGTCTTGTGTGTTTCATCCTAACAGAGGCTCTCCCCTCTGAATGTGTGTGTGTTTGTGTGTGTGTGGTCAGTGTCCCCATGTCTTGACAGCACTGCACAGTTCCAGGCTCACCACATCAGGACGGACCACATCTCTCAACTTAATCCCTTAGCCACTAGCCCCCCGCTGGGCAGCGTGGAGAAGCCCTTCTCCCTGATTCATCGAAGCCTCTCACACTCATTAGACGGCTGATTATGATAGTGTGCTGGTGTAATGTTTAATCGAGTCTGACACCTGATTTGCCATGTTACAAATCCTGTCATGCAAATTGAGCCATTTGTGTTGTTTGATATGGAGAGATGGCCTATGAAATGAAAGATTAGCCCTGAAACGAGGCACAAGGGACATGTGCCCTCTGCTCCTCTGCGCTGTGATTACACAGACTAGAACAACCTTTTTTTTTTTTGAGGATGGGGTATCTTTTGGCCTGAAAACATTAAATTAACAGGATGTTTTTCTTCCTGAAGGAATCAGAAAAAGCAGCCTTTTACAGAGAAGATGTCTCATCTCCCTCTAGCAAACATGGGTAGTGTAATTGGCCTTGGGGAGCATGTTCTTTGAAATCAAATCAGGCTCTGACAACCAATGTAAATAATTCAAAAGTCCCCAGGCTCTCAGGTTTGCATAATAGAAGCATCTTCTGTGGCTCCAGCTAAACTGCTGCAGCTTAAATGTGAAGATAATCACTAATGTGCTCTCAGTATTTCAGTTTCTCTGTAAAGACAAAACAAATGTGGGGGATGTGAACAGGGAGGCGAATGAAAAGTGTGTGTGTGTGTGTGGGGGGGGGGGGTGATTTGGTTGACATACAAATGGCCTTAATAAAATGGGGGAGTGCACAACTTGCCATTTCTCAATGCCCCTGAAGTGACACCTGCTTAAAGAATGACCGCTCCCAATCTGAAGCAGCAAAAAGAAAGACAATCCAAACAAGTCCCCCTCCAAAGTCTTCTGCAACCTCACTTATCAGTCCCCTTCTACTGTAAACATTTCATTTCCTCCTCCTGTCAGAAATGTCTTTGTTGCTGGTTGTTGCTCAGCTTTTAATCTGAAAGACAAAGTCCGCCTCTCAGTCTCTGTTTGTCTTTTGTTTCCTCCTTTCACATCTCTGATGACAGCCTTGTCTCTGGAGCACTTTAAGTTCATCTTCCAGCTTTTCCTGACCTTTATTGCGAGTGCAGAGATTCTTCAGGATGTGTTGACGTAAATAGCTGAGAGGTTGTCTCTTTGTCAATCTGAGGATTATCTCTCAAGCGACAATGACTTAGAGTGCAACCAATAAGTAAGTAGATCTTAGTTAATAAAATCATAAGGTGCTCCAAAGATAAATACCATCAAAGACAAATTACATTAGTCTAAAATTAAAAGTGTTGTTAGATTAATTTAAGTTAAATAAACACCGAGAACCAAATGCTTTTCTTAACAGCTGATTCTTCTTTTGAATTCAAAACAGTCCGGGTCAATTTATTTATTTCCCAATTTGAACCCCTAACTCCACACATTCCTGTTTTCTCATGTTGTAGATGCAAAAGACTCCAACATACTAATATACTCAACCTATCAATTAATTTCCTCCTGGTATTTTTGATGAACTGTAGATAAAAAATAGCACAACTGTTCAGATCTCAGGAACATTCTGATAGAATTACATATAATTTCTTGATACATTCATATTATGCCCAACCTCCTTTGATGTTGATTCTGAGGCCTTTTAGGTCAGTTGTGTCTTATGAAATGTTAAAGTAAAGTAGTCATATGCTAGAGGATAATGTTTAATGTGGACCATTTCATTTATGTAATGGTCCACATTTATGTATTTATGTATACTATATTTTACCTTATCAGCAAGCTCTAATTACATACTTTATAGAAAGGGGAAATTATTTATTGTTCATACAATTATAAATATGTTTAGTGTGATATTGACCCCTAAATAGACAATTGAAAGATTGTATTTTAAACTATCGTATTAGTTATCTTCGTGACATCTTTAAATAATTGATTAACAAAACAAGTCAAACAAAGAACACAAAGTCTAACTTCTAAAAAGGAAGTCCTAATGGGAATTGAGAATAAACCTTCTAAGTAACATTTGCTGAATAAAAATTTAATCGGGATATCTGTGTAGGCATTTTGATTTAAAAAAAAATCTTATTTTCTGAGCATTTCTTACACTACAAACCTACACTACAAACCTATGATCACATTAAAATAAATTACTTTAAAGTTGTCTATTTTAAAGATGGATATGAAACATTGACAAAAATGACTCATGGCCAGTCTACCATGCTCTTAAATAAATTAACATTTAGAAACAAATCAGAAAGAAATCAGCCTTTGTGGAGAAATTAAATGAATGAATGACAAGAACACATGAGCTCACAATGCTAAAGTCTATTTATATTTCTTCACAAAGTGAAGTAATTATTATGGTAAAAGGTAAGAGGTTTAAGCTTGATGCTTTGTATCTGTTTGAGTCTCCAGTTTACATGAAAGGAAGATACGGCTTCTTGAGCTGTTGTCAGGTTTGCCAACAACATAGGCAGCAAAGACTACCCCTTCGGTTCATAATCTGTAAAGGTTTTACTCTGAAGTAAAGTTTTCTCCAAAATATTGTTAATGGTACAGTATCTAATATCTTTACTTATTTACATTTAAAAGAATCTGTGTATCCAAATCACAAATTTGTACTTTTTCATTACTATTTCTCATCAAAATCTATTCAAAGTATTTCTATTAAGTTGTAAGGTTACATTTGTAAATAGATAAACTGTGGTTGACCCTACATAGTCATATACCATCTTGAAATAGGATAGATGTTTGGGGACATACAAGATATACTACTCTGTGTTTTGCGTCTTCTATTGAAAATACTAATTATAAGAAGTTGTAATGGTTCTCTTCCCCCTCAAACATTGCGTGATGAATCCCATTGGTTCTCTCCATGGCAGCCTGGCTGTTTAGGGGTATTCTGCTCCTTCCTCTTGGGTAGCTTGCCCTGCTTCAACCGCATTGGACACACCTCTAGCTCTCTGGGCTCTACTTTACTGTATATTCCTCCCTCTTCCTTGTCTGTGTCATCTGCCTGTCTCAGCTGACGCTGAATCACCGGATGATATCGGATGAGTTCATTTACAGAGGGGGGAAAAATGCTGCAGACACTACTACCTTGCACATATCTAAAATGGCATGTAATAAAATAAATACCCACAAAAATATAAAATCAACAGAACAATATAGTTTGCTTGTTACATTAGCTGAGAGTCATTACAAATTTGCTTCATGCTGTTAACTATGAAATACAGCAAACACAATTAGCATCAACACAGCTAAAATTAAAAGAACCACGGTGTTTTATTACTCGACACATATTTCGCTCAATTTTAGAAAATAATACAGATTTAAAGATTGGACCTAATCACTGGATTGAAAACTGGAAGTCACTGATGACATATCGTCTTTTTGATGCGTGCGGGCAACCGCAGATGCAAAGACTACTCTTACTATGCATTGCCAAAGAGTCACAATTTTTTACACACTGTGTCTATAAATATTAAGCATCTCAGTCTGTGCAATAATGTTGAGAATTTCCCAACTGGCTAACTGCCATCCACTGCAGCTGAAGTTGGCCTCAGGTACGTCCCAGCAGTGCTATGCCTAAAGAGTTTGAGATACTGTGCAATGTCATCTGCATGAACCTTGTAAACAACCACATATCACTGTTCTAAAAATTTTTAGGTAAACAAAAAGCCACAAAAATATTTTATTCAGAAATAAGAGTTTGGACTAGTGGGTGGTTTTGTTGTGCCTCAGTGCTGTGTAAGGAGTGTGGTGCAGGGGTGGCTGGTCCATGGTGGGCGATAGTGCATCGCCCTCCTGACTCACACGAAAAAAAAAAAGAGGAGAAAAGAGTCTAGTATTGCCAGTCCAAGTCTGTATATTATTGTCCAATCGACAGCCTGAATATCACTTTCCAACCTAAAACCACGCCCCTTTGGGGCGATCTCAGTCAGATTGAAATCGCCCCGGAGTCTCTCATAGAGTTACATTGTGAGATTATTTTTTTCAAAGTTCGGACCTTACAATGCATTTCAATGGGCACGGGACTGCTTGCCCCAACGTGGTTTCGTAATATGCTCTGATGCATGCTCGGAGATGTGTAGCCGTAGACTTGTCTATGGGTATAGCAACAACACGGGTAGCGACAAGCCACGGGAGTTGGAGACAAACGAAGAGAGACACAAAATGCAGAAATAAAAAAATCATTTGTTATATCACTCCAAACAGTCAGCTTCACATGCAGAAAATGTTAGCCAGTTAATTTGCCTTAGCAACTGGCTAAAAGATAAAAAAATCTATTAATCGCTCCTTTATGTAATGAAAAAGAGCTATGGCAATTCGATTTGTCCCTTTACACTGCAAGTTGTTGTTTTTTTAGTCATATTTGGAATGTTAATTAGTCAGGATTTATTCACAGCTACCCTGTAATTAATTAGGTAAATATAATGTATAGTTTGGCAGCTAACATTTAACCATTATAGTCATAGCCCCCCTTGGAGAAAATTCCACCAGCCACCACCGGTGTGGTGGTTCGGGTATGTTTGGGTGGATCTGCTCTTGCATTGCTGAGTGCAGGCAGAATCCATGGGCATCTCACGTAGTATGTTTACATTCACATCAAAATCAAGCTTTTTGGAGTAATCAGACTAAGGGCTTGGCCCCTTCTGAGAGCCAAGTCCCAGTTTACATGTCACTCAGAAAAACAAATTGTTAAATAAAGTACTTTCGACCCCCTAACGATAGATGGCGACATGCACCCCTACGTGTTAGCCTAATAGCGGTTAGCTTCCAGCTGCATTCAGGCAATAAACAGAGGCTGGTAGGAGTGAAGCAGACGGAGTTAAAGCTTGATATTTACAGTCACAACCCATCGCCTCTTCGTAAGTCCAAACATGCCCGGATTGGCTGCTTATGTTTGTCTTAGACACCATATGCCTCTTATAACACTACTGTTGTCATTGCAGAGTCACATTTCCAGCTCTCCTAACTTCCTGAGGGGGTGTGGGAGTGCGGGCAGGGACGGAGCAGCTGTTTGCAGAGGAGTCTAATATCATTCTCATTATCCAGGTAGAATAGCCGATCTTCTGAAACTCCAGTTCAGTTTGACTCAAGCCGGACTAAGGTATATACATGCATTTTAAATTTTGATTTGAGTCGGACTAAGTAATAATTCAACTTTCTCTTTCTGCATTTACACATATTGACTGTGGCCTCCTAGGGCTTCTGCATCACAGCTGCTGGATGTTACCCTGGAATTCTCCTTTGCTCCTCTTTGGGGTGTGCACTCAGCCCTGCATTGGTCTGCCTGGGGCTCCTATGATCTGTGATCCCTTTGGATGTCCATAGCTCCAATCTCCTTTGTGTCTGCATCAATCCCTGAGAGGTAGCAAAAACCATAATGCTCCACTAATTCTGTGTGCCACACTGCCAGAAAGGACTCATAAAAATAGAAGAAGAAACAAGAGTTTTTAGTGAATTGTTTTGGGTAATAATGTGCTGGTTCGTATAATGTCTACTTTGAAACAGAAGAAGAAGAAATGGATAGAAAAGAAATAACGTATATCAAGATAGATTTCTCACTAGTAAAATCAATGCAATATTTGTATCCTTTTTGTGATGAGACACATGATATCCACACATCGAAAATAGTTGAGCTCTGCTAACACCACTTCTTAAAAAAAGCTTTTTTGGTGTTTTTTTCATCTGCTCATGATCTAACAATGGATTTTAGTAATTGGCTGTGTGTGTTGCAACATTCTCTGACTGAGTTTGTGATTGTCCCTTCCTGAATGCAAAGCTAAAGCTGTCACAAATATCGGGGCTGCTTGTGGACATCTACATAGACCCCTACTGGTGAAAGTTAAAGCAAACAGGTGTTGTGGTCCAGCATAGACTACAATAGAGTATGTGTTATGAATTAGTCTTAAATAGCTATTTCACTGTGTATAATGAGATAGGATATGCAGTTAAGTAAAATACTTAGACCGACCAAACCTGTAATAATAGTTCTACACTGGACAAAAACTCACTAAAACACAGCTTTAGATCAATTAAATCTTCAACTACTTCAGGAAAACACAAATGGGAACATCTTAAATATTTTATTTTTGATTTAAGGACAACCTACAGATGAAATTAGCACAAAAACTTATACAGAGTAGTAGTCATATTTGGACAGAATTATTGTACACAAGTTATAGACTCACAAAACACTGTTTGTTATGTTGGAAAATATTACTCTATTTTTTTATATTTAAAACAAGGTGTTTTAGTTTTCCCAAAAATGTTACAAACCTTGTCTTGTTCTTATGAACTCAATTTGTTGTATTATTTAATTTGTAAACAGGACACCAGAAGCCTGCCCATGTCCACTCATCAGCACAGCAGTGTAAGCAAAAACAACTAATGCCAACAAACACTCAGAAGTGCCTTTACTTATACAGTTTTTTAAATATATATATATATATATAACTTCTCTCCTGTTTTGTAAATTAAACACTCCAGTAATTTCAGTGGCTTTGGGCAGACTGCCAGGACAAAGCTGTGAGTTATTACAGCAGCAGAGACCTTTTATGAGTCAGTTCACGTCTCAATGGAAAGTTACCTGTTTTTACAAGTCGTCTCCTCAGAGAAACACCTGTACTGAGCAACAGGCTCATTGTTTTTTCCTAGCTACGTCGTAAAAGATTGAAAGACCAGAGAGACAATACCAGGCAGGTTTGCTGAATCACTCATCCTCCTGGCGCCACTCGGCTGACTGAAGAGTTCCTGTCAGAAACACTCCATCATGACTGATGAGGGATTATGAATCCTGTAACTTGTTACTCTATTTTTATTGGATTGTTTTGCCTTTCAGGTAGCAGAGGCTATTTTTGAAAGACTAAATGTAAATTTAAGACACTCGGTCAACTGTTTACGGAATTTTAATATGCACAGAAAGATACAATAGATTTTTATCAGCCTGGCTTTTGTGGTTGAACAAACAGCTTTAAGTTATGTTGAAAGACATTTCCTTTCTAACTGACAATACAAACACAACATGACATATTTTCAGCTCAAGTTATGCTCAAGCTCTCTTTATCTGTTGTCTATTGTAGTACTAAAAGCAGTTACCTAGAGCCTTTTGGTTAAATATAAATGTTACCGTTTTCCCAAACTGCCTGGAATATTGTAAAGTTATTGATTAGCTGTCATGTTTTGACGACGCTTATTGATGACATGAGAATGTGAAAGTAGCCGGCAACCTGGATGTAAAGAGCGGGATTTATTGCCCAGAATCTCTCCGACAATTTTATCAAAAGCCCATTCCACTGTGACATTTTTTTTCTCCCATAAATCAACGAGGGGAATGTATCAGTGGACAGTAGTGAGAGATAGATGAGCAGAGGGATGAGAGGGTCAGCAGAGATTTTTCACTGGTCCTCCCCATCACAGCCGCTGCCTCATTTTTTCACCTTTATGAATTGGTCTTTTACTGACTGGTTGGGCTTTTAATTTGTCCAACACTCCCAGAGATGGAAAAAAAATCTCCAGCTTTGGTAGCCTTTGCACATAAGATAATGTATTGAATGTTAAAGTAGTGCACCATCACGTTTGTAAGTTATATTTAGAAAGCATAGAGTTTAGAAAAGTATTCCTCTAAGATGGATAGCACCTAATACTTTTAATATCCAAGATATATCTGTAGTTGGCTGCCACGAAATAGAAAATCAAGGATTTAAAAACATTTAATATCAAAAGACTCTTGTAGAAAAATATTTAAAAAACAGGTTTGTTCGAGAGTTAAAATGTTTGCAATAATAACAAAGAATGAATTACATTACTTCAAAATACATCCAAAACAACACTTATATTTCCAACTTCACATTGAAATTTCACAAATTTGCATAGCCTCTCAGAATACATTTCTGTTTACTGGGAAACAATGTCTTCATCTCATTCTTTGTACTTTTTATTGTTTCCTGTTATTTGATGGATTTACTCCTTTGTCATTGCACTTACCAAAAGGTGCTGGTGCACCTACAGTTTATTCACCCAATCTGACTTGATTGAAGGCCTTCATTTGCTATGCAGCCATGTAAAGTAGGAGCCTTGAAATATCACATTGACCTTGGTGTTGAGCTCCTGATTCATTTTTCTCTGACACAATATACACAGATGAGATTTCTCAAGAGTCGGACATCTAACCAATATACTCATGCACCTCTTATCCTGATTCTTTTTTCATTCACTAATGAAATCCATGCAAAGTTATTTTGCACTACTGCAGTATTTCATTGTTTTTGTCAATTTGTGTCCTTCCCAAAATTTCATAATGGATTTTTTACTGCATGTATGACAGTCAATCTACACGAATTGTGTTTTTTTTACCATGCAAATAAGTACTATTAACAAAATTAAGCACCCTGAAAGGGTTATCAATCTTATTTTGTTTCATAAATTAATACCTCTGTAAATGCTCAAATCTATAAAACCGATCTATCTGTTATCTTATAGACATAAAGAAAATATTGTAATGTGTTTTTAAATAAACTACACATTCACATTTACATGTTTGTGATATTTCAAAAAAATGTATTTAATCTAAATTTGAGAGACGTCCATTGAACTTAATGATACTGCAAGAAAAAAAATTACTCTACTTGCAGAGTCCTTACTGGCAATAAACAGCAGCACAATGCACTTTGCAAGACAATTAGAACCACATCAAATCCAATTATAGTATAAATTATAGCATAACATTTGGTTCAAATTATTCTCATTACTCCAATCCAATCATTCTCTATAGTAAAAACAAGGAGACGCAAAGTTAATGGCAATGGGGAGCCTGAGTCTCCTCCCCCTACTGTTGCCCCATGGGTCCCTTAGCCAAAAAAAATATGAATGGAAGTCAGTGGAGTAATAAAAGTTATTTTCTGGTCCACTTTGTCTTATGCCCCGACACTGATGTACCTCAATTTAAATGTTAACCAATACTGGGCATTTTGACTGTGTTTTTTCAGGTCATTTGGGATTTATTTGATTGTAAAAAATCGCAGTTACAACCTACAAATCAAAAGTTGCATATATGACGTCATGGAGCAAATGCTAGCACTTAAAACACTCAATGAGACATTGTAGAGCTTCTCCCGCATGCTGGCTCTCACTCCACTGACTTTTTCTCCTCCAGCATATAGCTGCCACTTTCCACATGGCCGGATTTATAGAGGTTTTCTCCATGTTTAGTGAATTGTCTTGGGTAATGATGTGCTGGTTCGTATAGTGTCTACTTTGAAACAGAAGAAGAAGAAATAGATAGAAAAGAAATAACGTATATCAAGATAGATTTCTCACTAATAAAATCAATGCAGGATCAGAAAATAACTTTTATTGCTCCGTTGACTCTCATTCATTTTTGTTGGGAGTAAAAGACCCATGGACTGGAAGTAGGAGGGCGTGACTTACCCTCCCCGTAGGCCATGTAGTGGAAGAATTATTTCAAGATTAGTTATTTTCTGTGATTAGTAATTATTAGTAAGAGCGGCAGAGGAATATTGTCACGGACAGTTTGCTAACACTGATTTAGTTGGATGATGTAGGTCTTATCTTCTATTTTGTCTAAACAATGCTGATATAACACCCTCACATGGCAGCAGCAGCAATAGCAAGAGAGTCACACATAGGCCACGGAGAGGGGAGCACACTCATGTCTCGATGGGGAGAGAGCAATTACCCAAGAGATGGTTTTCTGTTCAGGTCTTAATAAATAATGTTAAAAACTCCAGAGGACACTGTATCATTCTTATCATCATATCAATCTATACGGAATCCTGCCATAACAGGCACGTTTTCAATATTGGGACAATATTGGAACTGGGAATTTTACTGGTTCTTCATCTTACATGGTAAATCTGCGGGTCCTCTCCTTTTAGCCATTGTTTTTCCATACAGAACTATCTGTTTAAGGAACTTGCTAAGATTTCTTCATCAAGAGCATTTCGGCAGTGAGTAGCATCACTTATCACTTCCAAAAAGTGCCCACGGCAGCAGATATAACAAAGAGATTGACAAGGGCAAAAGCAAGAATTTATCCTGTTTGATGCTATGTTGTTAAAAACTGCTTTGCCAGCAACTCTTACAATTTTACAAAGTCTGTTGTTACAACCAGTTACAACCACTACCCCTGCCCATACCAATACTGGTACTCTGTTGGTTCCCGAAATGGCCCCGAACACAGGCTGGTCAGGCCAGTCCAGGGTAGTGGGGACAACTGCTTATCAAGAAGATCTGGTAAATTACCGAAGAGTAGAAACATGCCTAAAGGTTCCATCTAGGAAGTTTCTGTAAGTGAGAAATACAAAACAGCTAGGTCAGTGGCTCTGTCAAGGAAAGAGACATGCCTGAACAAAAGGCAGTAAACCGGTTATTGATTTGCTACTGACAGCAATCACTTTGTCAATGGTTCCAACAGGAAACAAGACACAGTTAAACATGAAAGTATGGAGCCAAGAGTACTACTATCATAAAGAAAAATAAAGAAAACAAACAAAGAAAATAGTAGTGATATCTCCCTCCAGAAAAGAGACACAGTTAAATGTAGAAGCATTAAAACAGGAATACTTTCTGTGGGAGAGGAGGAGAAATTAAGAATATGTAAAATTAGTGGCAGAAATAACTTATAAGAAAAATATAGTAGCTTAATACTAAATTAATGGGCCACAAACATTTTCTACTGAAATAATAATAATAATAATAATAATACCTCAAACTTATATAGCGCTTTTCTGGACACTCAAAGATACTTTACAGATTCCATTATTCATTCACTCACTGGTGGAAGCAAGCTACAATCGTCTGGGGCAGACTGACAGAAGCGAGGCTGCCATATCGCGCCATCGGCCCCTCTGGCCAACACCAGTAGGTGTAGGTGAAGTGTCTTGCCCAAGGACAAAACGACTGAGGGCTCGGCGATTTGAACCAGCAACCCTCCGATTGCAAGGTAACCTCTGAGCCACAGTCGCCCCAAATAAGAAAGCAGAGTTAATGACAGCAATATTCACAAATAATGTGTAAATGAAAGGAGACAAGTGAGTGAGAAAAGGTGGCCAGCATGTCTTCCTGCAGTATAGGGTAACCAAAGTCACTCTGAGTATAAATTTTCTAACCAAGTAAAGTTCTGAGCCTTGAATTAAAAATAGAGTTCTAGGTACACTGCCTCTCCTGTTTCTCAAGCATAGATTGCCCAAGGCTATGCCTCCCAATTCACATTAAATCTTTAGGCTATGGCAGATTTCTAAGTAAACAGTCCATTTTAACTTTAGCGTTAGAAACCTGTTTGAGGCAGATGATCTCACTCAGACAGGTTTCTGAACTTTGTTTTTGCCATTGTTTATTTGTTAGTTTGTCTGTCTGTTAGTAAGCAACATAACTCAGAAATTTGAAGACAGATTTGGAGGAAATCTTCAGGAAATGTGGACAGACGGAACAGGAACAAGTAATTAGATTTTGGGGGTGAAAAGTTTACTGCCTTGGGGGGAAGGGGCTGAGCTAGGTAGAAACATAACTCAAAAAGTCATACATGGATTTTGATGGAATTTTCAGGAAATGTCAGCAGTGAGACCAGGAACAAGTGTTTTGGGGGGTGATCTGGATCACCATCAGGTTGCTTTAGCAGAGATCTGCGCTCACGTACTTTTCAATTTTTTTTTCTTTTGCAATGGCTCTGTCATGTTGTCAGGTGACATTGTTGGCATACTTGTCTCCTGTGTCCTCAAGGGCAGAAGCCGTGAACTCCGGTGATCAGTGTGCCGCCCAGTGTCGTCTACCTGTGTGATTTACTGTCCTGGTGTGTTTGAAGTCGGACAGACGGAATTCACTTCACTCTGACTCTTTGTGATCAGTCTTCCCAGATTACAGCCCAGGTGAGGCCCCCTCACCATCAACCACAGGATATAGGAAATACCTGCCTCTCTTAGCCTCTGGACATTGTCCCTGAGCTAGATATCCTAAAACATTTGTAAAATGACACAAACATTTGCAGCACCATGTGTGATTAAAAATGCATTATCTGCACCAGCAATAAAAGAAACATTAAGATACATTAATTTTGCAATCATTGTGTTAACAAAATATTTATTACCTGGGAATGTCCTGGAGGTGTTGAGGTGGGGTGTTTTAACCTGCACGGCATAAGAGTGGCGTCAGTGGTGCTCTCTTAATCAGACCTGTTCTGCATCCAGAAATGCAAGTAAATACATGTGATGTGTTTAATTTTGGTCGCTTTTTATGAAATCTGGACTTATTACTACAAGCAACAAAAGTGTAGGCTTGGAGCAAGGTAATTCTTTAAATAAATCTGTTAATCAAATTAATTCTCTTTAACATTATAAAAATGTGGGGGTTTTTGGGTATCAGAGTATCATAAATATTTATATAGTTTTAAAATTTACTGTCATCCAACCTAATCAGTTATCAGGTCATGCGAGCTTTGGGAAATAGTGATGATGGCTTTTTCTGATTGGGGTCAATCAGCAAAAGGGTGAAATCCTTGTGTTTTACACACACAAAAAAAAAAACTGAAAAAAAAAAAAAAGGCCCGGTAGTTTTGTCCTCCCTTCACATCACTTAATAGCTTGGACAGATTTTCATAGACTAAATGACAGCTTGATTGTGCTCACATTGAATTGGGACACTGATTTGGTGCCTGTTAGAGGTGATCCACAGAGGAGGGATGGAAAAAGCAGACTGCAATCAGCACCTTTAAAAGTTGAACAGAAAACAGGCATCAAATAAACTGATTGGCAAAGGAGCTGATTCTTTCCAACAACAAACACATTTCAACATGCATGTGCAGAGATGCAATCAGACCATGGGATCAGCAACATCATGTGAATGTCATTAAAAAAGACGGAGCTGATAATAAAATAAAAATAATCTGATTGTATTTTGCATGTTGAGATACTTTTTTTAACCTAATGTATTAAATTAAATGTACAATTGAGCATATTTTTACATTAATGAATGCTCAAAATATTTAATCAATTTGAGTGGCAACAATGTCATATAACATCATTTCAAACTTTTTATTTCAGGCATATAAGCATTTCAAGAAATTTAGTATCTAATATGTCGCTGCATCAAAGCCTTTCTGTGTATTTGACACTTCAGCATAAGTAGGTGATCTCTACTAAACCAGGCTTCTACTTTTATTTCGGGAACTTCTGCAGTTATGCTTTTGCAGTTATGCAGCATGCACATTTTAGACTTGGTTCACACGGCAGGAATTTTAGCCAGATTTTGCCCCAATTTGGTGCCACTTGGAGTTCTTCAGGAGAAGTTTAGATCCATTCGCTATCAGCGTATATCCTTATAATCTGAGTTGTGGGGGATGCTTCTAAATAATGAATGAAAACGTCTTTATTTCACTAATGTTTTCTTAAAATCCAACCGATTCCAACTTATGCTAGCCGGTGATTTGAGTGACATCACAACAGTCTGCCATTACAGCTTTAGTCTGCGTAGCTAGGAAAGTGAACCTGTGGAAGCTGAACTTCGTCCACTTGGCCATTTTGTTTGTGGAATTTGGAAACACACAAATACGTACCATGTTGATATTTGCAATAGCAAGTTCTGTCTAACCGACCACTGTCAAGCACAGAGTGAAAGCCCTGTGAAGACTATTGCCGTGATGCTATAACAAAACATTGGTGAAATGAAGGAGTTTTGTGGCAGATAATGCCTTATTTAGAAGTGACACCTGCCATACCATAACAACTCTCGTTATATGGATATAAACTGATTTCCAACGAATACAAACTTGTTCTGTAGGACTCCAAGTGGCACCAAACTTATCTAGGTTAATGTATATAAATATACAAACAATATAAAGACAAGATAGAAACATACTGAATGCTATAAATAAGGTCCAGGTTGAAAAGAAAATGAACGTCCTTCTTAAGAATATGATAGACTGACAGCCACAGCATACAGATATTGATACCTGCTTTGTTGAATTTTCATGTTTTTTTACACTTTGTGTCGATAGCACAATTTAATCCTTTTTTTTTTTCTTTCTAAACTTAAACTGAAATGTAGCTGTTTGGCAAGTTGGTAGATTCAGGTATTTTGACTGTGTACGGAGATGTGTTAGCATCTATTGGAAGATTTAAAAAAAAAATCATATACATAGAAGTGACAAAAAGAAAAAAAAAAAATTTCACCAAATATTGGAGACATGCAAAAGTGACATTTAAAGTAATCCTAAAAAAATATCAGGTAATCATTTAATGGAAATATATAATTACCATATACCTAGTAATAACTTAACTTCATTACATGTTTTATGATTTATTTTGTTCATTCCAATGTTTATGCTGTATTTTCGCAGGTGTTGCCTTTTAATAGATTAAAGTATGAGGAAAATTTGTAGTAAATCCTATATAAATATTTTTTTATTTTTGTTATATTAATTTGGGTGGCGACTTTATTCAACAACAAAAAAATTCAGCTGCTAAGAAATTTTTTATTTGACAATGATGTGGATGACTGCTGTGAAATAAACATTATTACGCTGACTGACATTACCATGTGTCAGATGAAAGACTTTCAAGTGTCTTTAGATAACTAAATAACTGCTGTTCATATTTTAGCATCTCAATGGGCATCCTTGACTCTCAAAGGTTTTATTGTTTTAATTTATTTGCATCAGCTGTTGTTATCTGCTAAGATCCCTGCTGAAGAGTCAATCAGAGGAAAACCAGATTTAAATAAAGGATAAAAGGCTGTGCCAGGGAGCTAAAAAGAAGCTTGCTGACCATTACTGCATCACTGTTTAAATGTATGCTTTGCAACTATGGCATTCTGCAACTTAGAAAATATGTAGAATTAAAATAAAACTTTGATAAATAGTTTCTATATTATACTTGATTACATTTCTTCTTAAAATTAAGTTTTGTGATCATTGAATTGATTTATATAGAAAAGTCTTAGGGTTGTATTTTAAGTCAAATCAAGAAAGAAGAAGGGTGTTCCTAACTGCCTTGCTGTTTATTCATGTCATACCAAGTGTTGAGGGGTATGTCAATAGAAACTACTATCAGTGTATAAACTTAAAGTGAATCTGTGTGGAGATCTTGAACCAGCAGCAGGTCCCAAATTGAATTACATGCACATTTCTCAGCCACAAAAGGGAGCCATCACTAATTAAAATCCTGTGATTGATGATAGTGACGCTGCATGTCAAAGGTGGATAAATCACTCTCACAGTCACTTTGCTGCATTGGCTTCCATCTCCTACACCATAGGCTACTGTACCTCCAACACTTCTTTGTCTACAGCTTGGGGAAAAAATGGAACCAGTTCAGTATAGCTGAGTTAATGTTTTATTAAGCATTAAGCTTTCAATGCTGCCACAGCTTTATTACCTTATATGTGAAATAACCTTAAAAAACAAAGTCATTTGATAAGGCCAACATGAGCATATGGACTTCAGTGTCATGTATACATGAAGTGATCTTGCCATGAGCAAACTGTACATGCTTCTAATTATGTTAAGCTACGCAAAACTTTGACCTTTTAAAAGCAAAATTGTCAACCTTTTTATCCAGAGACAGCACTTTGTGAGTAAGTGCTCTCTAATGGATTTTACAGCAGTCTATATATCATATACACATCAACTTAAATGCCAGTTTTTCACCTACACAGTTTTCAAGTATCTAAAGTTTTTATTTTTTGATTAGTTATCTTTTGTTCAACATAGGTAATTGAAAGTGAAATCACACATGCCTTTCAGCTAAGACCTGAACTATAATGCTATAACAGAGTTTTAATAAGTATCAGCTTTTGATATGGCTGATATGGTTTTTGCCCAAAGCAGTACGGAACATGTTAGCCATATTTCTATGTTAAGTAATTGTGAATGGGTGTTCCCCCTGTGGTTTCCACAGTGTAAGCACCACAAGAAGATAAAGATTTAATTCTTAGGATTGTGTTTTTTTGAAGGAATCTTTACTGAAGTTGGCCATCTCTAATTTGAAATCAGAAACACTTAGACTGGTCAGACCTCAACAGATTTATTCTACACTAAACAGATATTCCCTTTAAACATATTTTAAGAAATATGAAAAAAACATTTTTTTGAAAGTACTAATTAAAAATAATAGTTTGAATGCTTTCCTCGCACTTAACCCCAGTTAGACTGAGAGAAGCATTTAGCAGCTATATATGCAGTGAATTGATTTGTTATTATCAGATCTATCATTTATCTCTCAATGTTTCTGATAATTTACATAAGAAAAAGTGTTTGTTATTTTTGTAATTTTTATATAGTGTTTTTTGTTTGCGTGTGTTTGTGCGCGTGCGTGTGCGTGTGTGTGTTTCATTGTGTTAGTGTATATATATTTGCTGTGAAGCTGGGCCATGCCATAACCCCTTCAAACGTAAAGTGTAGTTGTAAAGCCAGTTTAACTAACTTTTTCAAGTTTGACAAAACTACCTTTTCAGGATTTACCAAGCAGAATGCCCTAAAATAAATGTTTATTAAAAGGCCAGTTATGGCTAACATACTTGCCAATCAAATTTTTAAAACTGGCAGAGAGCTGAAACCACTGCAAGTAAAGACATGATGTTTTCATTACAGCTACTCTTCTTCGGATTGTAGGCAAATAAAAAAGCCACACTGTAAATGTCTATCTGCCTTTGTATACCGGATTAAATATTGTAACTTATATACTGCTGTCTTGCTGTCTCTCAGTAGGTCAACCAGTACAGTGGACTAAAGCCCCGTCTTCGGCCAGGAACAATTTTGTACTGTTAAGCTGTATGCAAGTCGAATCCCGTCAGTGGGTTAGTTTTGTTCAAAGGACCAATTAGTGGGTCCTACCTTAGCCTGCAGCTAAAAGGTCTAATGGTTGGGGGCATCCACCTGAGAGGTACAGAGCTCTCCCCACTGGGCTTTAATTTGAGAGACGGGTGGGTGGAAGCTTCTGAGGCTTTTACCATCACACAAGACTTCATTGTGGCTCCTGACCGTTTGATCTTAAAATAATTTACTTAATGATCTCACCACGGGAGCAATTGGTGCTGCTCGATTAGTCTGCAAGGTCTAATGGACATGGGAAAGAAAAAGGAGGAGGAAGGGGAAGGAGAGTGAGAGAACAGGGGGGTGGCAGAGTAAGGACAAAATGAATATGCAATGCATCACTGAGAGGTAAATCGTACTGCAAAAAGTCGGAAATAAAATTATTTATGGTTTGTAGAACTGGAGCTGCTTAACCATCTTAAATGGTAATAAAGTAATGCCTTTAAAAATCTGCTTTAAATACGGTTACATTACATTTGACAATTAACACAAACTAATGATTTCAAACTACTTTAAGGTACAGAAGGAATAATTTTTGTACTTGCAAATTGTAATTAATCTCTAAAATTAAATGTAATGGAACACATCATGAAGATAGAGAATATGTCAAAGAAACAATCTAAACTGAACAACAATTTTATTCAAGTATTATGATCAAAATGATTGGTCATCAACTGAGCAAATTATAATTGACTTCTCTGTTTTTAGGTTGTGACACAGCATTGTTGTACATAAACACACTAACATGTTCATAACAAATACTTAAATGAGATGACAACAGAAACCATGTTTGAAAATAATTCTGTAAAACAGTTTTCCTACATGTGGAAGGTTTGTGTCAGGGATTTGCGGTGTGAGGTATGGACCCAGACGCAGAAGCAAGGTGCAGAGTTCTTTATTGAGGGTGAAGGATGGCGAGAACGAAGATAACAGGAGAAACACACAGTGGAAGGTCTGAAGTCCTGTAATGATCCGGCCATGACTGAAGGGAAGTGGCAGGTTATAAAGAGGTGAGGTAAGGAGGATCTGGTGTGCGTGATTGAAGGCACAGGTGAGGGTGATGATGATGATGAGTGAGTGAGGGAAGCTGAGTGTGGAGTGAGGCATGACAGTTTGTGGGTTTACTACACTGAAATTTTCACATGTGAAACAATTGCTTAATATTTTCAACACTTGGAAGGTTTTCCTTTCACATGTAGAGAAAATAATTAGTAAATATTATTTTGCAGTCCTGGGTTACACTTGTGGGCTGTATCAGCCTTTTGGCCTATGTATTCTGCTGATTGGGACCAGCTTTTCTGTTGCTTTCCAAAGATTAGCAGGTATAAAAAAATTGGATGGATGTCTCACTGCTAAAGCTCAGAGATGATATAGGTAGCAAATAAAATAAAAAAAAGTCAATTTCTACTTTTATAAGTCTGAAATATTTGAAATCTATCTGCCTGAATTTGGTAGGAATCCAAAATTTGAAACTTTTTGAAAGGAATCACAGGGAAAAATCATGAAAATATTCATTCTCAGATTCGTGTTAACACTTTCAGTGTAATCTAAATTCCCACTTTTTTATCACTAAAACTAATCAATAATTAAATATTATAATTATATATATATATATATATATATATATATATATATATATATATATATATATATATATATATATATATATATTGTGACAGGTAAAAGAAGTATTTAGATTCACACAATCACTGTGTGATTGTGTCTCTCTTGTCTTCTCTGTTTCTCTGTGCTGTTTTCCCAGCACTAGATTTTTATAAATGTGCTTTACTAAACAAAAACTACATAGTGGAGTAAATGACAAATACCTCAAATGTATATTATAAAATAGTTTTGCTCATGCTAAAAAAACTATTGAATAAACATCCCTTGAAAACAAACAAAAAATAAACCTATAGATTACTTATTTGCAAAATCACACCTGTGAAGAATCTGATTAAATGCCTGAAATCTATGGGGCGCCAAATGTAACATGGAATATTTTGTGGACAGAAGGACTTTTGTGTCACGAAATACATATATTCAATACGAAACCATGTTACATCGTAACGCCGTTTGTCCACGAAATACACAAATTGGTTTGCATTGTGTCCACGAAACACTGAAGAGAGCACATCATTTTGAAGACCAAATTGACTGGTGGCCTTTTCCTTTCGTGGATATAAGGCTGAATGCACTATTTACTGTCGTAGACGAAATAAACTTTCGTCCACAAAAGTATTGTGTTGTGTTACAGAAATTATTACGTGTACAAAAGGGATTTATTCTCCAACTCTGCAGTTACAGAAGGCATTCCGTCCATTGAATAGTAACTTCATAACTTACGAAATTATTTCAGTAATGTATGCTTTCATTCTGTGGACGAAATGCATAATAGAATACATTTTGTGAGTCAGCAGTTTACGAAATGAATTATGTGTCCACATAATGTCATCACGTGGACGAAATGCACAACAGAATCACAAAATCAATTTTGTGACCTGCTACAATACATTTCGTGAGTCAGCAGTTTACGAAATGAATTGTGTCACAAAATAGTAACTTAATAACTTACGAAATTAATTCAGTGACATTGCTTGTATTTCGTGGACGAAAGGCTTTTACATAAATTATTTTGTAAAAATGGTGACTCACAAAATGTACTGTAGCAGTTTTATTGAGCATATCGTCCACGTTATGACTGCTACAGTACTGATTTTGTGATTCTATTATGCATTTCATCCACGTAATGACATTATCATGACACATAATTCATTTCGTAAGCTGCTGACTCACGAAATTTATTGTAGCAGGTCACAAAACGTATTTTGTGATTCTATTATGCATTTCGTCCACGTAATGACATTACATGGACACATAATTTATTTCGTAAACTGCTCACTCACGAAATGAATTGTAGCAGGTCACAAAACGTATTTCGTGATTCTATTATGCATTTCATCCACGTAATGGCATTACATGGACACAATTCATTTCGTAAAATGCTGACTCACGAAATGTATTCTATTATGCATTTTGTCCACAGAATGAAAGCATACATTACTGAAATAATTTCGTAAGTTATGAAGTTACTATTCCGTGGACGGAATGCCTTCTGTAACTGCAGAGTTGGAGAATAAATCCCTTTTGTACACGTAATAATTTCTGTAACAAAACACAATACTTTTGTGGACAAAAGTTTATTTCGTCTACGACAGTGAATAGTGCATTCAGCCTTATGTCCACGAAAGGAAAAGGCCACCGGTCAATTTGATCCACGAAACGATGTGCTCTCTTCAGTGTTTTGTGGACACAATGCAAACCAATTTGTGTATTTCGTGGACAAACGGCGTTACGATGTAACATGGTTTCGTATTGAATATATGTATTTCGTGACACAAAAGTCCTTCTGTCCACAAAATATTCCATGTTACATTTGGCGCCCCATAGATTTCAGGCATTTAATCAGATTCTTCACAGGTGTGATTTTGCAAATAAGTAATCTATAGGTTTATTTTTTGTTTGTTTTCAAGGGATGTTTATTCAATAGTTTTTTTAGCATGAGCAAAACTATTTTATAATATACATTTGAGGTATTTGTCATTTACTCCACTATGTAGTTTTTGTTTAGTAAAGCACATTTATAAAAATCTAGTGCTGGGAAAAAGCAGTCATCTTTTGGGATTTGAAGTAAACTGTAGAGTTGAAAAGGTCAATCTACTTCTAGCACAAATTTAGATAACTTAAAGGCTTTCTTGACCTTTGAGCCTAGGTAACAAGCCACGGAGTAAAGGAAGGAGGGGGAGGAGTCTAATGCAGCCATTAGAAGATGAGGCGGATGCATTCAGGTAAGTCTGAGCAGTCATACAGTAAAACCCTCAGGAGATATATGAAAAGCGGAAAGGGAAGGGTGGGTGATTAACACGGATCACTGTTATTAAATCTGCAGCAGGGTTGTTAGCGCACGTGAAGTGGTCTGTGTCATGTCATGACAAAATCTACCTCACTGGCAGGAAGGAATCCAAATAAATCTTTGAATGGATTTCTTTTTTTTTTTCATTTTGATTAGAAGTTATGGCATAATTAGTGTCATCGTTTTTAATGATGAGCTACATCTGTTTCCCTTGTCAATGTTATAACCCTATTGGGGGAAATGGAAGATTATAGTCATTGTCAGAGAACTTCTGCAGGCTGCTGTCTGTGGAGACTGGCAGTAATTGTAAGTTTATGTTTCCAACTTATATGTCGGACAAGTGCAGATGAATTAAGAATTTAGAAATTAGTTTGCTAGGTAGAATATCTGGCTTTTTGACACTTATTTATAATTTATAACACAATACATTATCAATTACCAATCCTTTTTGTCCAATAAAAAATGATTACCTTCCCAAACATTATTTAAAATCAAATAAAGCAGAACAAGGTGATATTTACAGAGATACATACATTCCATCTCTTGCTGAACTGTATTCCCTTTCCCCTCTTTTCCTATGTCCTTATGTTGAGACTTTTATTGTGTTACAAGGAAAGTTTGACCTTTTCACTTTAAAGTGTGAAAATGATCAGCCAACAGTATATAACAAATATTTAAAAAATGTGCATGATGTGCAGTTAGCACATTTCATTATAAAAATCCTAATATTTATATCTGTCTATCTTGTAAAATAAAACTAAGCTACTCCTGCAGTGGAATTTCTCATATATGTGCAAGTTTGTAGAACAATCATCTGACTGTAAGGCCTCCGATGAATTTTAAATGTTTATTGACTGATTTACCCCCAGCCACCACCACCACTGACTGGCGGTAATCCTTGATCTAGGCCCCTGCCGGAGAGCACGCAGTGTACATATTAAAAGTTTTTACAGATGCCCCACCATACCTGGGCTTCTCTTACCGTTGAGCATAAATCAAGACTTGTGAGCAGAATACCTCATGAAGAGAGCTAACATTCTTCCCAACGTGCAGGGATTAGGAAATCAAAAAGGGCACGCGGTTTGCAAACGCTACTCAAGGCCCTGAGGAAGCCCCAGCCAAGGAGGCTCACTTTGCTCCGTCATTTATAATAGTGCTGGACTGACAGACCCCCCTGGGACATTCCCCTCTACAAACCCCAAACCACTGACTGCTTGTGCCATCCAAACAGGTACAAATTATGGTCTAAACGAAGCGGAAGAGCTACTGCAAATTACAGGAAGAGATCTCTGGTGTCTTCATTATCTTCTTAGGGGTTTTTAGAAAAATGTGTTTTCAACAGCATGGAGCAGAGTTAACCAGACTAAGAGGACTTTTTCTCCCTGTAAGGATGAGTGGAATTTGTTTCTGTACCAAAAAGGATATTTGTGGTGTAATTTCATTGAATGTTTTTATGTTAATATACCGGTGCATTTTGGGTACATAGAAACTCATGAGAAAAATAATTTATCACACAGTCAAATTAAAAAGTGAAATTGATTTTGTATAGTATTTTTATATTTTATGTTATTAGTATTAATATAGTATATATTAATATATAATTAGCCAGAGTGAAATACTGTTTTTATTCCTTTTGGTTTTTATGTTTTTGGAGCAAGGGAAAAGGAGTTGTTTCGGACACAATATCTGCCTACACAAAAGTACAACTATGTACTGTGAAGTGTGCGGACTCAGTGCTTGATCTTTTTACATAGATTAGGTCATCAATCCCACATGCTATGGATGTGATCATTCTATGCTGAAGTGCTAAATCCTCAACCAAGACAATTTTCTTCAGGCACGATCCATGCGTTGTTAATCTTCTCCAAATTTTTAAAAGGTTTATGCTTCTTCTCAAGGCAACAGTTGTCTCTGTTGCTTGTGCAACTTTTTTTAGCACACTTTTGCCTAGTCTAATATGCATGGATACAACACTCAGTAAAGAGCCAGATTAATTAACAATGACCTTTGTGTCTAATCCACCTTGTGAAGTACATCAGGGACTGTCTGTTGTACAAATGTCTGTAAACCCTTGGGATTTTGCTGGTTATAATGTGGTCATACCGTAACATTTCTATTCTAAAAGTTTTTCATAATTCCTGTTTGGTATTGTCATTTTGTATTCAGTTTTTGTATTCAGCTACAAAATCATTTCTCTTTATTCTTCTATGGGTTACATGCTTATATTTTTTTTCTCCTGTATTGTCCATAATACAGCCTGAGGTGAGAAAAAAAACTATATGGTATCTTTGATGGAAATATTTCAAGATAATGTGAATCAATTAATTATTTACATGTTAGTATATTCATCTAAGGAGTATGTCACAACATTTTATGGACAAATATTGGCCTTTCAAATAAATGCTTTTTGCATTCTTACCAAGTTTTTGTCTCAACATTGACAAGAGTAACTTACTTTTATGGAGTGAATGATTACAGAAGTACACAGGGAAATGGGGAGCCACTTCAATTTAAGGCTGACGGACAGCAACATTGTTTGCTGGGACTTGCCTCCATTTTGAGAAACCCAAAGTAGTAGTGGGCTTTATGGCATGGGGGCAGTACCAGTCTCTCAGGATTCTGATTAAATTGGATAAGCCAACCCCTTAAACTCAAGTGGCCCTGCCATCCTAAGAAAACTCCTTCGTAACTGACCGCAACCAAATCCTCCCAATCTTTTTTCCAATGAGCTTTTCATCTTATTTACTGTATTTGTTAAATATCTCTAGTTATCTAATTCATTAAAAAAGAGAAAAATAATGAATCTAACGTCAATGATTGCTATATGGTTTAATACATATCAGTTGTAAGGTGATGAGTGTCTTAAAGCCTTTGTTTCTCAGAGGAACTCTTAAAAACAAGCCCTTCAAGATAAACGGCTGGCTGTGGGACACTGTATCTACCACCAGATGCCCTTAAGTACGTTGGCTAACAAGTTTGTTCATTCCTGGTCTTACATAACATCCTGTAGTAACTTTAGCACTACCTCTGAGGATTTGGCATGCTCTGCCAGCCGAGAGCCCACTCTCAGTTTTGAAAGCACAATATAATGGATTTTTATCGTTGATTATCCTGCTGCATGGGTGTTAATTCGCTATGGGGTGAAATTGCCCATGTGTACACATTTATTTGCCACAAATACATGGAGAAAAATGGAACACTGGTGACAAGATATAATTATTTAGTCAATATGATAAATTAGGTTATGAACAGGAGGTCAGCAAATAGATGCATAGATGATTTTCTTTCTTTCTTTCTTTCTTTCTTTTAGTCTAAGGTAAGGTGACAAATTGCTTTGCTTTCATGCTATTTTGTTGATGCCTCCTTAAAGCTGTCAGAAGAGAAAGCAGCGCCCTCTGCAGGTAGTTGGTAGTCAATGAGCAAACAGAACCGTAAAAAAACACGGATAAACATATTTTTCTTAAATCAGAGATCTACAAGTTAGTTTTCCCGACAGAATTAGACAAAACAGATACAAAAAAGAAGGGTTTACTTGAGTTTGATTTGGTGTTTGTGCTCAACTTTGTTAAAGACAGCATTTAATTTACAGATATATCTAAATATGTAAAACGTTTCAGGCGTGTTTTTTTTAAACCATGTCTTGTTTAACCTATTATTATTCCCTTTTTAATCAATTTATGAAGATCTACATTCCAATCTGCTCCCAAATGCAACAGAAAACTTGAACATAGAAATTGTGCCTTTGAAAGCACAATAGGATGGTACTTAATCTAATCTAATCTAATTTAATCATTTCTGATCTTCCTTTTTTTGTTCTTTTACTCTGTTTTTTTTGTTGATCTAAAGTACTTTTTAAATAAACTGATGATGATGATGATGATGATTATGATGTTTTCACTGTTTTGTGATGTTATTTAGAGCAAAAATGTCTCTTTTGTCCAAGGATCTTAAAAGTTGTAGACCCATGTCTTAAATGAATCCTTATCCTGGATTATTGTTAGCTTATATAAATTTAATTTTGTTTAATTAAATAGGAACGCATGCAGGTTATATGTTTGAATTAAGACTTTGTAAATGTTGTATAATCTAACAAAGAATATCATTTTATAATCATGAATTTATCTAATCTGATATTGATCAATGATTTTAATTATGACCGTCTGGATTCAACAAAGTCTTACGGAGGGGACTGTAGGGGAAACCTCGTGCTGGTAGAACAGCTCTTAAACTGGAGTTTTATTTTCTGAAATAGAGTAGAATATAATTTATTTTTTATTGTCTACCAAAGGGGAAATTAAGCTGTAACAGCAGCTAATTGACAGGTGATAGAAGTATTAAGATTCAAACAAGAAACATTGAACAGTAATTTGCAGTTATTAGAAATAAAGTGGCACACTCACATCTTATCTTAAAAAGTTATATTTCCCTTTGCCAAACTTTTGTTCTGATCTTAATAGGTATTTTTAGATGTGTCATGTTTTTCATGGTAAGAATTTAGTTGAGAGACTGTAGCTTGTAGCTAACTCCAAACATTATTATTATTATTATTATTAATAAGTTATGAAAAGAAAACTAGAAAACATACAAGTCAATGAGGTACAATGTCAAAGACCATAGAATGGAATTATATCTAAACATCGTTGATGACTTTCAGTTTATAATGAGTGTATATATGCATTATATCAGAAGTCATCAACATCTTACGTATATCCATCCATTGTTCCCCACTGGTTATCAACTCTTTTGCAAAGGTCAATATCTTCCGGTGATCTTGTCATTGTTAGAGGTTAGGTCTAAAACACTTGCCACCTGAAAAGACTAGCAGACATGTTTGCAAAAACTAGGCTAGTATCTTTTTATGCACAACACTGAATCTTCACTCTCAAGGTTACACCAGACATTACAAATTTCTTTTAATGGCAGTAAGTTGCTCTGTAAAATGTAATTAAATCACCCATACAAGGAAGAATACATGTAACAAATAGTCTGATACACACACACACACCCCGACACATACGCACACAGACACACACATACAACCTTTCATTGTACATCAAATATCGAATGCTTTCTCCTTACTGTCTGAAAAAAAGGGTCTTGCCCGGGTGCAAATCAAGAATTGTTTGAATTATTGTGGATTTGTACAGTCATGGCCAAAACTTTTGAGAATGACACAAATATTAGTTTTCACAAAGTTTTCTGCTAAATTGCTTTTAGATCTTTGTTTCAGTTGTTTCTGTGATGTACTGAAATATAATTACAAGCACTTCATACATTTCAAAGGCTTTTATCTACAATTACATGACATTTATGCAAAGAGTCAGTATTTGCAGTGTTGGCCCTTCTTATTCAGGACCACTGCAATTTCACTGGGCATGCTCTCAATCAACTTCTCGGCCAAATCCTGACTGATAGCAACCCATTCTTTCATGATCACTTCTTGGAGTTTGTCAGAATTACTGGGTTTTTGTTTGTCCACCCGCCTCTTAAGGCTTGACCACAAGTTCTCAATGGGATTAAGATCTGGGGAGTTTCCAGGCCATAGACCCAAAATTTCAATGTTTTGGTCCCCGACCCACTTAATTATCACTTTTGCCTTATGGCACGGTGCTCCATCGTGATGGAAAATGCATTCTTCTTCACCAAACTGTTGTTGGATTGTTGGAAGAAGTTGCTGTTGGAGGGTGTTTTGGTACCATTCTTTATTCATGGCTGTGTTTTTGGGCAAAATTGTAAGTTAGCCCACTCCCTTGGATGAGAAGCAAGCAACCCCACACATGAATGGTCTCAGGATGCTTTACTGTTGGCATGACACAGGACTGATGTGAGCGCTCCCCATATCTTCTCCGGACAAGCCTTTTTCCTGATCCCCCGAACAATCAGAAAGAGGCTTCAATGGAGAATATGACTTTGCCCCAGTCCTCAGCAGTCCATTCACCATACTTTCTGCAGAAGATCAATCTGTCTCTGATGTTTTTTTGGAGAGAAGTGGCTTCTTCGCTTCACTTCTTGACACCAGGCCATCTTCCAAAAGTCTTCGCCTCATTGTGCGTGCAGATGCGCTCACACCTGCCTGATGCCATCCTATAAATTGTTGATTTAGGCGCAATCTTTGTAGCCACAATATCCTTGAATGTGAAGCCATTTTTATGCAACGCAATGATGGCTGCATGCGTTTCTTTGCAGGTCACCATGGTTAGCAATGGAAGAAAAATGATTTCAAGCATCACCCTCCTTTTAACATGTTAAGTCTGCCATTCTAACCCAATCAGCCTGGCATACTGATCTCAGTACATCACAGAAACAACTGAAGAAAAGATCTGAAAGCAGTTTAGCAGCAAACTTTGTGGAAACTATTTGTGTCATTCTCAAAACTTTTGGCCACGACTGTACAATAGCGTCAAAGTTTTTGAGAAATGCAAACTTTTAAGCTCAAGAGAAACCCTAACAACTGTTGTCTGGTGCCATCAAAAATGGGTCCAGCGGATCCCATTTCACTTTATGTTTGCAACAAAAAGTTCAAATCTATTAAAAAATGTGTATCTATGAATAAACAACTTTGGATAAACTGTGGCATGTGAAACGTGTAAGAAGGCTTTGACTCTGTTCAGGGGTCAGTCTGAGTTTGTGTATCCCCCCTTGGGTGCTTGTGTTCAATTTAATCATGCTTTCTGTTAACTTGGAACCAGGAGTGCCATAAAACACGAATAAAAACATATGTATGCTTTTAAAAAGGCCTAATAATAATAATAATAATAATAATAATAATAATAATAATAATAATAATAATAATAATAACAAATAAGTGTTTGCTGTGCACTTATATTTTGAACCAACATATATAAAGCAAATTAAAGTCTGTTAAATTGCAATTACAGTAAAGATATGTAGATTCCAATTTGAGCCACAATGAAATAACTATAAGTTGATTTGATTTATTTGAGTAGCCTATAAATCAAACGAATTTATCGAATATCATAGCCTATAAGAGGCAGAGAGCTATATAGCCACCGGACTGATACAAACAAATAAAACACAAATGTTTATACCATTTCATCGACTGCTGTATTTTACATGAGATAGATAGCGGAGTAGCTTGCAGTGATTGGGATGGCCGTTGCTTGGAAACACAATGCTAAACACACGTAAATGCAGCTGGTGCCAAGTTTTCTATTTAATGGCAGCCACTGTAGAGTTTTCTTTTGGGCGCTAAGCCGCTAAAATTACTAATAGGTTGTCCCGAAACTACCAAAAACGCGATTATTTTACAAAATATTTTGTCTGGGGAAGTGGCGAAGGGGTCAGCTTTTCATTTGGTTATGTTCGGGGTTTCGAAATGTCAGACGAAGAAAGTCTAATTGTGCCATCTTTTCTTGAGGACGTCAGAGTTAGGTTTGTCGGGGAGAAAGTGTGTTTTCTACTGCAGCTGCAAAGACAAACATGGGAGCAGTGCGCTTCAAACGGAGAGTTTCAAGCGCTTCTCGAAGACTTCTTCCAGAGAGAGACCGTTTTATATTTTTACTCAACCAGCAAACGCAGTCTGCTTCCTTCAAATGAGGTAAGGTTGACCTAAAATCTTGCTTGTTGAAAAAAAAAAAATAAACGGCCCACGATATGCAACTTTTATGTCGACCTTCTGCTCCGAGTCTATCTTTTATTTCAATCGCAGGTCCCACCTGTTGCTGCTAAAAGTCGACAAATCTATATTTTCAAGAAATTAAATGTTGCCATAAACTCCGAGAACTACAGGGGGCTTCTGAGTTTTGGCCTCCTGTCTTCATTGCCTCTGCTGCATCTATCGGGTGCAATACAACAGGTGATTGTTCTGTTTGTGATGCACAATAAACAAATTAAATAAATAAAATGCATGGGACTTTCAGTAGTGCACAAACTTTGCAAATAAAGATGATTTTGAGCTGTAAACAGTGCCTTGCAAAAGTATTCAAACACTATGCACTTTTAAACATGTTGTCACTTTGCAACAAATGAACTGTGATCATGTTTATCCAAATTGCATGTGATAGATCAGAACACAGCAATACAGCATTGTAAAGCAGATGGAAAGCCATGCATGATTTTAATGTTATTTTAATGTTGTTCCGCTGTTGGCTCTGTCTTCCCTGGCCTCCAGGATGCTGCTTTTCCTCCAGTGTTCCATAACAAACCTCCGAAGCCTTCAATGACACACTGTAGCCTACTTATTGTGAGATTAAATTACAAAATAAATGAACTCCTTGTACCACTAGGAGTTATGGGAGTTCTTTGTTGCACTACATTTAATTGTTTATTGTTTTTGTTAAAGAACAAAAACAAAAGAAATCCATGCATATTTGTAATTTCATTTCACATGTATTAAGTGTCTCTGTGACTGCATTGTGACAAAATATAAAAAGGTTGATGCTTAATGAATACCCTTGCATGGACTAGAAATACTTCTTTTTTTTTTCTGGAATAAATTATTCTATGGTTTTACACAAGGTATGTGGCCCACTGCTGATCAATGGCAACAATCATCCCATGTTGCCAAATTTGATTTCTGAGGACATCAATAGACATGTGGAGAGCATGTGCAGTATGACATCAATTGTACAAGGGCAGCTTTTAGGGAAAACCGTCCTGCCTATTCCAACAACAACAGGCTGGATGGAAAAGTCACATGACACATTTAAAATGTAAGGACATAGTAACAGGATGTTGGGTCTCTCTTACTGTCCTGGTCTCAAGTAATTTTTATCTTCCTCTCTAAGGTATGAAAACTACGACAGGACATTTGCTCATACCATTGAGACCCAGGTTATCAGCTGGAGCAATTTGATTCACAAAATCTTAAAGCAGGACTCATCAGATCTACTACAGACAGGCTGTAACCCAGGGCCCAGTGCGGAAATCAGCTTTTGGGCTTCCAGAAAGAACAATCTTGAGGGCATTCATCACCAGGTACAGTTCTGTTCCCTTCTAATATTGGTTAAAGTACAATTTGATCCGTCTCCTTCTATCGGTCTAATTTGGAGGAACTTTTACTAAAAGCTTCAGAGTTCCAGTGTTGAAATTGTGGCCAACATTTTGGAGGTGATGGACAGCAGTTATCATCCAACAATCAACACTCTAATTAAAAATGTGTCTAATGGTAAGTTGTAGCTTGTATTTTTAGGCTCATATTAGTATCATCACAAAAACATTTCCCAATCATTCTTGTTTTTGTAACAATATTTGTTTATTTTCTCCCCAAAAACACACCAAAAAGCTCTAGAAGAAGCCCAAGCTGTTGACCTTTATCTACAGCCACTGGATGCACAGTTGTTTCGGCTGAAAAAGAATGGATTTCTACATATGGAGAAGTGCATTCCAGCACTTTTTCATACGCTATTCCTCATCTGGACTAACTGCCAGTATTATCAGAGACCGGCTCGCATTGTGGTGCTACTAAAGGAACTCTGCAATCTATTCATTGAACAAGTATGAATCTAGTTTGTGTGTGAATAACTTAAACCTTGGAGTTTTAGCTGTTGGTTTTCCTAGTGAATGCACTTAAATTAATTAATCATTTCTCACTATAGGCCTCTGCATACCTCCCTGGAGATCTGCTACACAGAGAGGATACAGAGGAAAGCCTGCTAATGGTAAAGAAGGTAGTAAAAACTCTCAGATGTTTCATAGACAGTTACCAGGCCCAGAAGGAGAGGTTGACAAAGCAAGAAAGATATCCTCCTTGGGATTTCCCATCTGCCGTGGCTTTTTCACGTTTCAGCCAATTCATGAATCACATGCTTCAACTGGAGGTAACAGTACATTTTGTCTTTTTTGTTTTCAAGTTTTGCTCTCATTTTTATGTAAATTATTTTCTGTTTATTTCTTTGTAGAATTTGTTTGAAACTGTCCTGGAATTTCAAATGATGGAAAAACTAGAATTTGGTGGCATTAAAGGAAGGCTCTACAGTGAGGAACTAGCCAAGATACACAATGAGTTCATCAACCACTGCCAAGCTTTGAAGCACAGTAACAACAATCCACTTGACTTCACCTCTCAGGTAAAAAAGTAAATTTATTTTTACTGAGAGTCATTAAAGCAAATCAAAATATTAAAAAGGTTAGTCCATAAATTCATACTGCAGAAATATACACTTTTTTTCTTGCATTCATATTCTGTTTTATTTAATAATGTGAGGCTTTTGAAGTTGAGTATAACACATTCAAAAGAAGAATTGTCGACTTTGAACGTCGCCTTGCCAACCTGCTATGTTTGGCTTTCAAGGACTGCTCAGGACTGGAATCGGCTTTAAAAGTAATTTTTTGTTTTTGTTAATCATAATGTTGATGAGTGGTTAGTGAATTAAAACACTTAAAACCGACAATACCATTTATTTTTAGATGTTAACAGTTGCTGGACCCTTTCTGGAGAGAAGTCAAATCAAAGAGTTGTTTAGTACATCCCTTGTCCTACTTCAGCAGCATTTCAAAGAAGAGCTGGATAATTGTACATTTCTGATACAATCTCAGCTCAGTCAGGTACCTTTTTCCCAAAGACATTACATATGCAGTCTACATTAAATATGGTGTAAAAAACTGTAAGTTTAGCTTTTCTTTATCTCCTTTTTTACAGGTGGGCTGTGGTGTGATTAAGAACATGGCACACACATCTGGAGCTTTAAAGTGGGCACAGATGCTCAAAAAACGCATTGAAACTAAGTTGGAAGTTGTCTGCTTACTGTGTGACATGTCAGTTAAAAAAAAGGAAAACACATCTTCATGAATTGACTGTTGCTTGAAATAGACAAGACATTGCTGTTTATGCAATCATTCTAGGTCTGCACAACATAAGGAGATGGGGGCTGTGCACAGCACTTACAGGGACATGTTGAGTGTCTTAGACCAGTATGAAGAGGACATTTACTCTGACTGGTGTATTGGTTTGGAACAGACTTGCCTGATCAACCTCAACCAGCCTTTGATTTCAAGAAATCCTGCATCTGGACTAATCTCAGTAAACTTCAATCCAAAGGTAAACTGACATTAGGTTAGGGACTTTATGTAAGGATGGAGAAGTGACAATGTTTCTTAAAATGTCATAAACAGATGGTCACTACCTAAAATTCCCTTAAAATGTTTCAAATCAGCTCTGTTAATTAGGAAGTCATTGAAATGTGATTCTCTTGGTGCAAATCCCAGATGGACATTGTATCTCGATTGTCTCATTATTGTTGATAAAGTGTTGATTGTTAATAGATTTGCTATACACTTTAAAAATTGGGATAATTCGCACGATGAAGCAAATGCTTTTTATGTATCATTCCACAGCTTGCTGAAATTTTGAAAGATGTAAAGTATATTCATGCACACAGTGAGAAAACCATGCCAACAGCTGCAATAGATGTTTTCGACAAACGGGACATTTTCACAAAGGTAAAACGAAACCTGCGATACACTTACTTACACGATGGTTGCTTTATTGAGTTTGATGAGCAATTTATCATGCTTGTTAAATGTTTACTGTGTTGTGCAAAAGTATTCTTACCCCTTAAACCTTTTTGTGTTTTGACACAGTAAGACCATAAACTTTGGTGTATTTTATTTGAATTTTATATGAACACAATAAATACATAATTGTAAGCTAGAGCTAGAGTGAATCATGATTTAAAAAAAAATATTTTACAAATAAAGAAGTCTAGTGCAACAAATTGTCTCCTTAACTAAATAGGCCAGCTTTCTTTTTAGATTATTTTTGGATGGGATTATTCAAATGTATGCCCCATTTTTTATTGGTTAATTTTTATTACTTTAAAAAAAATTGGGGAGCTGTTTTCTTTACCCTCGACTTTACAATTATGTGCGTTTTGTTATTAAGTAAAAACTGATCAAATGTGGAAAAAAATTAAAAAACCTTATAAGTCACTCTGTGCATCCTAACTATTGCATTCCTTTTCTACACTGTTTTGTTTTCAAGTATCTGAATAGTTTGGAGCTGGTGGTGCAATGCTACAACAAGTTAAAGATGACAGTGTCGGAGGTGGAACTTCCTCTCATTCGAGCTGAGCTGGTCTCTGTAGACTTGCAGCTGGCAAAAGCAGAAACCAGCCTGACGTGGCAGGATCAGGACTGCTGGAGGTTTATTCAAAGCACAAAGAACCTGGTTCAAGACCTTACATATCGAGTTAACAGAGCAAAGGAAAACTTTGATAAAATTCAATCAGTGATAAAGAGTTGGATCAACAAGGCCATGTTCCACAGAAAGGACAACAAGAAAGGCTCCCTCATACAACTGGAGAGCAGAATGGACTACGTAAACAAGACATATAGCTCCATGAGAAGTGATGGGGACTATATATATCAGCTGATACAGGTCTGTAGAGTTTAATTTTTTAGTGCCATATTTTTAGTATCCAAGTTAAATGTACAAGTTCAAAGTACAGTTTTTTTGGAACCTGGACCTTATTTTTAGCGTGCATTATTTTCATTTGCTCACTCAGACAAGTTTGGACCCACTTGGAGTCATTTGGGAGACGTTTATATCCATTCATGATCAGAGTGTATCTGTATAATGGGAGTTAATGGGGTTAACGGATGTGCAGCCTCTAAATAAAGCATTATCTGCCAGAAAACTCCTTCATTTCACCAGTTTTTTGTTATTAATCGCCAGCATTATTCCCCTGTGAGTTTAGAGCAAATCAGAGGTGCTTTTTTGTTGTCATTCTGGGTTTTCAGAGGGTTTCATTCCAACCGATTCCTACATTAACTGGCAATTTCAATGACTTTGCAGACATCTGCTATTACAGCTGTAGTCTGTGCAGGTTGCAGAAAGGGAGCCTGTAGAAGCTGAAATTAGTCCACTTGGTCATTTTGATTTTGCAATTTGGAAACACACAAATGCCTGCAGTAGCAATTTCTGTCTAACCGACTGCCGCCAAGCACTGACTGAAAGCCCTGCCCCGACTACAACTGGGATTCCGCGTGGCTGTGATGTTGTTGAAATCGAGCGTTAGTGTAGTTGCATTAAAAGCCTGTGAAGCACCCCTGCACACAAAAATGCAGTACTGCAGAGACACTCACAGGGGAATAGTGATTAGGATTCAAAACAAAACATTGGTGAAATGAAGCAGCTTTTTGGCAAATAGACGCTGTACATCCGTTGCCCCACTAACTCCGATTATATGGATATAACTTGATAGCGAATGAATATAAACTTTTACCGAAGGACTCCAAGTGGCTCCAAACTTGTCTGGGTGAGTAAATGATTGTAAAACATGTTAAAAATAAGGTCAGTGTTGCATAAAACAGTATTTTCTCTTTAACAAGGTTTCACAAAAAGCATCTTCTGGAAACATCTTCCTTTTAAAGCAAATTTAAGCTTATAGGTAACATCTTTTAATTTTATTTTAAGCCAAAACTAATGATAGCTAAAATTTGTTTATATTGTGTTTTACAAGGAAAATATGGTGCTTTTTCATGCTGATCCTACATCAGAAGGATGGCAGTCCTATCTGGAATATATGGATGAGGTGGTAGTTGAAGGGCTCTTCAGCTACATCAACCACTCTCTTCAGTTCTTTGTGGTCAATATGGAAATTTGGCCATCCCAGCCTCCTCTGTTTGAGGCCCAGTTAATGCTGAACGGTTCAGTTTTAGGTTTTAATCCTTCAATTGACCGAGATTCAGGAGATGGTCTCTATGAACTGGTGGAAGGACTGATTGGAGACATATTCAAGTCTTCAGTGAACATCCAGAGAGTGGCTGGTCATCTTAGCATGGAGAGCTACCAGGTACTCTGCTTAATGTTTAAATATTTATACAAGTTATGAATTATTTTCACCATACAGGCTGTCTACAGTATACAGTATAGCACTGGTCAGAAGTTTACACACTCTTTACCATCATGGATGTCATTATTGTGGGAATTTTAATGATTCATTTGAGACGTTTTTGGCAATATTTGATCACTCTTCTAATCACATTAAAATAATTTCAGTTGAATGTGTTCCAAGGGTTAACTAGACTTTTAATCATTGCCCGTAATGTTTCTGTAATATTTAGGTCAGGGTTTGGGCATAACATTAAGTATCCAATAGTATATTTGATCTATGTTTTGGATTATTGTTCTGTTGGAACACCCATTTGTGTCAAAGTACGAGTCATTTGATACAAATTCACAACCTCATATAAAGACTGTGCTATTTGACCATATATTGGGAAGATTTAAGGTAAGACTTTCAAACGCTCCACCGACTATTAAGCGTGGTGGTGTCATTACGGCGAGAGGTTGTTTCTCTGCCAGTGGTACTGGTGCAATGTAAAGGTGACTGTAATAATGAAAATGGAAGTGTTTTTTTTTTTCCTTCACCAGAAAAGTCCTCAAGATCTAGCCATCCTACAACTTTTAGGTGGATCCTTGCTTCTGCACACCTGATTCAAATGAACGACTCAGTACCAGGCCACGGGAAGCTGAAAGCTGTTGATGAAGAAATTCAGTAATTTGATTCAGGTGTGTTGGATAAGGGATGCATCTAAAAGTTGCAGGATAGTAGATCTCTAATACTGGACTTGGGAGCCTCTGAACTCGATGGTTGAAATTCGAACCCAACTGTATTTTGTAGCAAGATAATACTCTATGACATATCTAAACTGGTTTTGGAATGGATAAATCAGACTAACAGCAATCATCTTGATGAGTGCTTATCTCAGTGAAGTACTTTGAAAAGTCATGGCTAATACGCAAAACCAACCAATTTACAGTGGCCTGCAAAAGTATTCAGCCCCCTTGAACATTTCCACAGTTTGTCACATTACAGCCATAAACATGAATCAATTTTATTGGAATTCCACATGAAAGACCAATACAAAGTGGTGTACACGTGAGAAGTGGAATAAAAATCATACATTATTCCACACTTTGTTTACAAATAAATAACTGAAACGTGGGGTGTGCGTAAATATTCAGCCCCCTTTGGTATGAGTGCAGTCAGTTGCTCATAGACATTGTCTGATGAGTTCAAATGACTAAAGAAATCGCACCTGTGTGTAATCTAATGTCAGTACAAATACAGCTGCACTGTAACAGCATCAGAGGTTGTCTAAGAGAATGTTGGGAGCAACAACACCATGAAGTCCAAAGAACACACCAGACAGGTCAGGGATAAAGTTATAGAGAAATTTAAAGCAGGCTTAGGCTACAAAAAGATTTCCCGAGCCTTGAACGTCCCACAGAGCATTGTTCAAGCAATCATTCAGAAATGGAAGGAGTATGGCACAACTGTAAACCTACGAAGACAAGGCCGTCCACCTAAACTCACAGGCCAAACGAGGACAGCACTGATCAGAAATGCAGCCAAGAGGCCCATGGTGACTCTGGACGAGCTGCAGAGTTCTACAGCTCAGGTGGGGGAATCTGTCCATAGGAGAACTATTAGTCGTGCACTGCACAAAGTTGGCCTTCATGGAAGAGTGGCAAGAAGAAAGCCATTGTTAAAAGAAAACCACAAGAAGTCCCGTTTGCAGTTTTCCACAAGCCATGTGGGGGACACAGCAAACATGTGGAAGAAGGTGCTCTGGTCAGATGAGACCAAAATTGAACTTTTTGGCCAAAATGCAAAAAACGCTATGTGTGGCGGAAAACTAACACTGCACATCACTCTGAGCACACCATCCCCACTGTCAAATATGGTGGTGGCAACATCATGCTCTGGGGTGCTTCTCTTCAGCAGGGACAGGGAAGCTGGTCAGAGTTGATGGGAAGATTGATGGAGCCAAATACAGGGCAATCTTGGAAGAAAACCTACTGGAGTCTGCAAAAGACTTGAGACTGGGGCACAGGTTCACCTTCCAGCAGGACAACGACCCTAAACATAAAGCCAGGGCAAAAATGGAATGGTTTAAAACAAAACATATCCATGTGTTAGAATGGCCCAGTCAAAGTCCAGATCTAAATCCAATCGAGAATATGTGGCAAGATCTGAAAACTGCTGTTCACAAACGATGTCCATCAAATCTGACTGAACTGGAGCTGTTTTTGCAAAGAAGATGGGCAAGAATTTCAGTCTCTAGCTGTGCAAAGCTGGTAGAGACATACCCTCAAAGACTGGCAGAAGTAAGTGCAGCAAAAGGTGGCTCTACAAAGTATTGACTCAGGGGGCTGAATAATTACGCACACCCCAGTTTTCAGTTATTTATTTGTAAAAAATGTTTGGAATCGTGTATGATTTTCGTTCAATTTCTCACATGTACACCACTTTGTATTGGTCTTTCACATGGAATTCCAATAAAATTGATTCATGTTTATGGCTGTAATGTGACAAATTGTGCAAACGTTCAAGGGGGCCGAATACTTTTGTAAGCCACTGTAAAAGGGCTCTACCATCCTACTAAGTGGAGAGATCAAATATCCATCCAGAATTGTCCCAGAAGCTTGATTATGGTGTTTTTTTAATAATTGAAAGTATATATTTTCAACTTCTGTTGATTACGGAAAATTCACAAAAAATTTAAACTTGTGCACATTATTATTGTCCTTGGAATTAAATGAAGTTGTAATCATTAATCCTTAAAAGCCGAAATTTAATTGAATGTTAATCTATGTAATGGGGGTGTGTAAGGGTCAAGTGGCACTGTGAGACAATAAACTCGGAACTAAATTTAACATTTCAGAAATTATTTGAGTAAATTACAATGTATGGGCTGCAAAGTGGCACAGTTGGTAGCACTGTTGCCTTTCAGCAGGAAGATCCTGGATTTGCATTCTGGCCTGGGGTCTCCATAGAGTTTGCAAGTTCTCCCTGTGCATACGTTGGTTCCCTCTGGGTACTTTGGCTTCCTCCCACAGTTCGTAAACATCATTGTTAGATTAATTGGTTTCTCTAAATTCTCCGTACGTACAAAGTTGTTTGTCCTGTCCATCTCTTTGTTGGTCCGATGGACTGGCGACATGTCCAGGCTGTACCCCACCTCTCGCCCCATGACCGCTGGAGATGGGCACCAGCTCCCCATGACATTTTAAGGATAAGCGTCATAGATAATGGATGGATGGATGAGTTACACAGTCTGTTTGAAATATATTAGTGTGAAGACTGCGTAGATCTAAAAACACATTGTGTTGGAGAATATTTTTTTAATTGTAAATGTTATTAAATGGTATATTCTTAAACGTAAACCTTTTTGTCAGATAAATTAACATTTCCAGAATGCAACAAAAGTTTAATCTGTTATCCTTCTAGTGCTTGGTTCTGATGTTTAATTATTTTGTCATAACCCTTACAGGACATCATGGATGACATTCCAGATTTATTAAACCTGAGGAGGGAAATAATGACTAGAGTAGACAATGTCCTTAAAATAGTTGAAAATTACCAGCAAAGTTTTGATTGCTATGCTCACCTATGGCAACATGACAGAGCAGAGTTCCTCAAGCATTTTCTCAGATGTGGTCGTGGTCTCGCAGAAGAGCAGCATAAGGCTTGTAGAGATGTGTTCCCTGAAAGCACCCCTACAACTGACAACTTCAAAGAACAAGTAAATGTTTTGCATCATTTATGTTTCTTCCCTATATGGTGGGTTTGTATTTTATTTGCTGTTGTTTTTAATTTCACAGATTGATTATTATGAGACACTGTATGCTGAAGTGTGTCAGCTTGAAGACTTTAGAGTGTTTGATGGGTGGCTTCGGGTGGACTGCAGACTCTTTAAAGCAAGTCTTCTAAACACAATCAAAAAGTGGAGCTGGCTTTTTAAAGAGCATCTCTTAACATATGTGACTAAAAGGTAACATTCACTTCTGCATAGATCCTCACTTAAAGCCAATTTATTCCATCAATTATTTTAATTGTGCAAGTTTTCCCACACAGTCTTGAAGAATTGCAGAATTTTTTCCAAGCTGCAGTCAAGGGGCTAAACAGTCCTGTTGTCAAAAGTGACCACCAAGGTTTTATTGATGTTATGACCCACCTGTTGGCTGTCAGAGACCGACAAACTGCCGTTGACAAAATGTTTGAGCCTCTCAGAGACACAGTAGTCCTCCTGGAACGCTATGGTGTCACAATACCAGAACTTTTCTACTCTCAAATCGAGGTTTGAACCTATATTAATTTATTTTAGTGGAGAACTCTATGATTTATGAAATAATTTAAATTCAGTCTGTTAATTCTGAACATCATAAGCAAACTAACTATTATGTTAACAGGAACTCCCAGAAAAATGGAATAAAGTCAAAAAGCTGGCCATAAAAGTGAAGAATGAGGTTGCGCCCATGCAAAGTGCAGAAGTGATAGTTTTGAGAACAAAATGCATGGACTTTGAGGTGAGAAATCACTTTATAGCATTCACATCTTTTTTTTCCAAAAGCCCTGAAAATTGTGCTCAAATATTAATTTCACAAAAATCAGTTCCTGGGTTTTTGTTTTTGATTTCTGTGTTAAAGCTGACATACTGAATTTCCAAAACAAGGTAGCTCAAAAGATTTCTTTTCATTCACCTTAAAACGTTTTAGCACCACATAGCTATAAATATTTTGTGGAGATTAAAAAGAAAAACAAAAGTGAAAAATTGTCAATCACATGGTTTGGTCCAAATCCAACAATTGGACCATCTGGCTGTCTGACTCACCGGACAAGCACACTTCCACATTTACCCTTCTCCTCCACTCATTGCACGCTGTTGTGTTTTGCAAAAGAGCACGACTGGTGAGACAGGTCCTCAACTCAATAAGGTCAAGGAAAGAGAAACAACTAGCTGCTGCCATTTCAACATAAAAAGACAAACTAAAAGAGTCCCAAAGTAAAAAGGGCATTTAAAGTCACAGAAAAAAAGAGAGGTTAAGTAACCAAGTTGTTTACTTAACCATATATCTTAACAGTTACTTAAAACAGTTGTATGGAACCACTTAACATAATATTTTTAAGTAAATCTAAGGTTTGATTTTTTTGAGTGCTCCGTCGTCTGTGGGGATGCATGTTCCCAAATCAGCGGGGCGTGGCCCGGGGATGATATCGAACAGAAGGGGTGAGGGCTCTGTGACTGCGTTTGTTTTAAGCCAGCTTATTTAAAAAAAACAAAAAAATCAGTATAACAGCTTTAATGTTGTAGGATCATTCCAGGGTTACCTTACCGGAAAAATCTTAGATTAACATCAAGTCTTAATGAGTTCAACTTCAGAGAAATAAAATGTGTGAAACATGAAAATGTAAAGAAAATAAAAACGTTTGAAAACTCTTGAAAAAGGTTATTTGTTTTTCCAGGTAAAACAAACCAAATTCAGGGAGATGTTCAACTCAAAAGCACCCTTCAGTTATAATACTGTAAATCCCTATGCTTGTCTGGATAAAGTAAGTTTTAGCCTGCAATCCCCCCTTTGGATTGAAATAATGATTGTATTATATGGGACATTTTGAATGATGATTGCTCTCTGTTTAGTCAGAAAAAGCTACCCGAGATATGGAGCGAGAAGTAGCAGAGCTACAAGAGTCCACAAATCTGTTTGATATAACTATTCCCGACTACAGAGACATCAAGTTGTGTCGACAAGAAATCACAGTCCTGAAAGAACTGTGGGACATTGTGATATATGTGCAGGTAAAGGCAAAGTATTCTATTCTCTGAAATGTCATTTTTCCAAAGGGACCCGGAAAATGAAGCTGAAAGATGTATTACATCATCCTACTATCCTCGTACTTAAATGACTTGAGCTGATTGCCCTTTTAGAGGCATTCTTTGAATCTCTGAATAATCTCTATCCTCTAATTGGCACCATTAAAGACCTTCATTCTGCTGACCCCTGTATGTGTGTGTGTGTGTGTGTGTATGTGCGTGATGTATCTTTACAGAGCACTGTTGAAAACTGGACAAAGACCAAATGGAAGCAGATAAACGTGGAGCAGATGGATGCAGAGTTGAAGAGCTTTGCCAGGGTAAGGTTACCAGCAGTGCTATATCACACCACCTTACCTCTCCTGTAGTGTTACTGTTATGCATGATTACCATTTGTAACAGACGTCTGTAATAGCTAATTATGTTTATCCACCTGGTTTTGTAGGACATAAGGAAGCTTGACAAAGACGCACGCTTGTGGGATGTGTATATAGCATTAGATCTGTATGTAAAAAAGTTGTTGACATCTTTGCGTGTCGTAAGTCAACTACAGAGCGTGGCAATACGAGAGCGTCACTTGGTACAGTTAATAAGTACAACAAAGGTCTGTAAATACAAGCAGAATGGATCTTGCTATATACTAGCAATTTTTCATTTGTGACTAAAATCTTGGATTTTGAACCAATGTATTTCTTTCAAATCAGGTAGACTTCACGGTGACTGACACAACCACTTTTGGGGATCTCCTGGCTTTGCAGCTTCATTTGTTTGAAGAGGAAGTCAGTAATACAGTGGATAAGGCAGTTAAAGAATTGACCATAGAAAAGGTTTCTTCTAACTTTAATTAAAATGATTACACAAAAATGCTACATCTGTAGCCATTCAGTAATAATCAAAATAAAAAATAAGATTATGTAGCACTACCAAATGTTCTACTATACTGTTTTTTGTATAATCCTATTTGCCTGATATTGGTATATAATAGAAATACACTAACCAAGAAATCTGATGGTGACCTGAATTTTAAGCTTGACCAGTAACTGACTATTCAGAAATTCAAAGATCTTAACTTTTTTCAATCAGTGAACAGCGTTACCAGGTTATCAGCACTACCACTGATTATTTTAAGAACCTATATGCCACAGAGTAGATTAGTGGCAGATGGGCAAATTCACCTGGCTGACTTCAACACACAAAAAAGAGGGCCAAAGAATTACAGAAAATGTGCTCAGTTTAACCCTTTTGAGTTTTTAATTTATGTAACATGCTGGATTGGAAATGTTGATAGGATTCTACATTCTGATGGATATACACTGAGACAGATGTTCATATGTTTGTAATGCTAATGAGGGTATTTGCTGATATAGTATGCTAAAATAAGTTATACAAGCCAACTATAATAACGTACTGTCTGTTTCAAAAAAGGTCAACCCTGTTGTACATTGACTGCTCTGATATACATAATCTGCCTTGGCATTAGATTCTAATATAAATACATAATAACCACTTACATCAGGAAAGCAACAAAAATACTTTTATAGTTCTTAAAGAGAAATCAGATTTGGCTAAAATTGGTATTGTCGGGTCAAAGCTTAACAAAAACAGTAAATTGGAATATAGCCATAGATCTCTAAATGGTGCATATCAATTATATTCCCCTTTACCTCACCATGCATGTAAAACGGATAATACTGGGCTAAAAATTATTTTAAATATAATAATGTTATCAATAATGACCACTCCATTGTTTTTTCAGATTATTACAGAAATATGCCAAGCATGGGCATCGATGGAGCTTTCATATGAGGAACAGTACCAGACCTCTCTGCCACTACTTAAATGTAATGAGGACCTTATTGAAATACTTGAAGATCATCAGGTAGATGTTTAACTTTTAAAAACCTTAACTCGTGGTTTCGGAGAATGAAAGACTGTATGATGGATGCCAGTACAATATTTTTTGTTAAGATTATATGTCTGTGAGGCAAATAGATAGTTAAGTGCTTAAGCTTCAGAGTGCAGAATGGTGGCCCAGTTTGAATGTCTGATGGCACAGCTGAGAGCAAAGGGGTGCCTATTGAGTCTTCAGATTTATAGCTGCCTGGGGACACAGAGCATTGTTGCTCCTTGGTGATCTTTGAACACACACACCAGATGTGTGGGAGGGTTACAACCAGCAATTAGAACGCTTGCTACTGTAGTGGCTAAATCTTTGTTGAAACGGTTGGGTTGCCCTGTTGATGAGGTGGAATGTGTTCTATAATAAAACTGTTGTATGTGAGGTTCTCAATAAGTCACACTCTTGCCATTGTGTGGTAGAGGTGTTCTTGGGTTATTTTATGGATTTAGTTGACAATGCCGTGCAAAAATATTCATACCAATTAAATATTCTCACCTTTTGCCACAGTAAAACAATGCATATGTCTTCAAACTTCTTTATTCTGCTACAATTTAAATAGTTTACTGCAGAATGTCCTCGAATGTCAGTAAAGTAATTAGTATAAATCCAGCAGTTCTGTGAAAGTATCAGATGTTTGTTAGAGAACAGCAGTGAGCAAACAGCATCATGAAGACGAAGGAACACACCAGACATGGGCAAAGTTGTGGACAAACTCAATGCAGGTTTGAGTTGTAAAATTAGCTTTGGACATCTTAAAAAGTATTTTTTGTTCGTTATACAAAAATAGAATGAGTATTAAAAATGGTAAACCTACCAAGATATGGCCATCCACCTTAATTGACATGCTGGGCAAGGAGAGCTTTAGGAAAATTGCCAAAAGGCAGATCTATGTGCAGAGATCCACAGGTCAGGTGGGAAAATCTGTGCAGTAGACCACGATCAACAGTGGCAAGCAAAAACCTTTTGTCAAAATAATTAATTATTCATACTCATTTGCAGTTGGGCAAAAAAAGCAGCCATCAATTGTACAATATTTTCCATTTAAAAATACGAGAGAACTCTGTAATTTCCATCATATTTACACTTTAACTGTAAGAGAAAGAATGTAAAAAAAATCCAGAAAATCCCATGGTTTGATCTCTAGACCTGGAAATGTGCTGGCTTAAGCAGAGGGACTGCAGGATTTTATTTTTATTTTATTTTATGACATAGTGTTACTAAAACTAATCTTTGTTACTGTGGTTCCAGCTCTCTACAGGTCATTGACAAGTTCCCCCTGTTTTATTCTAGGCTGTTTCCTCATGATTCTCAAGCTCATGTGTACCCCACATGGTGAGATCCTGCATAGAGCCCTAGATTGAGGGAGAGTGTCAGTGATAATATTTCTATTTTTTGCTCCAACGGTTGATCTCTCATCACAAAACTGCTTGCCTATTGTAGATTGGCTCATCCAAATCTTCTGCAGGTGTACAGTCTTGTCCCTGGTGTTCTTAGACAGCTCCCTGGTCTTGGCCATGGTGGAGGTTGGAGTCTGTTTAAAGGTGTAGACAGGTGTCTATTATAGAGATCACAAGTTCAAACACTTGCCATCAATACAGATAACGAGTGGAAGATAGAAGAAATAGGACTGTGAGGGCCAGAATTATTGCTTGTTTGTTGGGGCTAAATACTTGCTTTTTGCACGATTATACAAATAAATTCTTTAAAAAATCATACAATGTGATTTCCCTGATTTTATTAACATTCTCTTTCTTACAGTTTAAGTGTATCTATAATGATCTATAAATACAGACGTCTTTTTAAGTGGGACAACTTGCACAATTGTTGGTTGCCAAATACTTTTTTTTATCCCTCAAGAGTTTGCCTTAAACTATGGGGTTAAACTATAGGGACACAACAAACATTTGAAAATGAGTGCTCTGGTCAGAACAAATTTTAAAATTTTGGCCAAATACAAAGCATTATGTGTGGTGTAGTATTAATAATGAAAATACTATTCCATCATGGTGCCAGCAGCATCACACTGTGAGGATGTTTTTCTTTAGCAGAGGCTTTGAAAATAGCCAAAAATGAAAAGATGGATAGAATAACTTAAATGGCCATCCTGATAGAAAACCAATGAGAAGAAGACTAGGATTTATATCCTATATAAGTATAATCAAGTATAATATAAGTATTGATCAAGTTGGCTGAATAAAATATCAAACCATGCTTTGAAATGTTAAGTTGGAAACAATATTTGGTAAAGGTTGTGTTGGTCTTCCACAAAATGTCAAATAAAATAAATCTGTTTCTTTTTTTAAATATTCTTTCTTTTTAATATAATCATCCCATTATCTTGTCTTGTTTTGTGTTATAAAGATGTTTTACAAAGTATGTTCTTGAATTTAGTTTCACACATTTCTTTATGGTGCCGTCTTGAAGGTTCAGCTCCAGAATGTCATTCAGAGCAAGCATGTAGCTCACTTCTTGGACCAGGCACTGGAATTGCAACACCAGCTGACTGTGGCTGATTCTGTGCTGAGTATTTGGATAGAGGTCCAAAGAACATGGGTCTACCTCGAAAGCATCTTCAAAAGCTGCGACGACATCCACCAGCAGATTCCTGATGATGCTTTAAGATTCCAAAAGATAGATGCTGAATATCAAGTATGCAAACAGTTGTTAGAATAATTAAAATTTCACAGTTTTCATAATTTTAAACATATTTTTCTGCTTTTAGGAGTTAATGCTGGGCAGTGCAAATACTAAAAACCTTATTGAGGCCACTAACAAACAACATCTGTTTAAGAAATTGGAGGACTTGCAAAAAAGGTGCTTGTGTATTTCCTTGAACCAAGGGTGTCTAAAGTCTATCCTCAAAGGCTAGTATCCTGCATGATTTAGTTCTTTCCCTGGTTCAACTCCTGAAAAAAATTATGGTCCATAAGCAGGCCTCTGCAGGATTTTGAAATGCTGAGGAGGTTGTTGGACCATTTGACTCAGCTGTGGTGGAGCCAGGATACATCTAAAAATGGGAGTCCTTGAGGACAGAAGCTGGATGCCTTCAATGATTATTATTATTATTATTTTTGTTTTGGAGGGGGGGACTTTTCTGCTTACTGTACCTTTTACTTCCCAACAGGCTGGCTCTATGTGAAAAAGCTCTTGCTGATTATCTGGAGACTAAGAGAGTCGCATTTCCCCGATTCTACTTTATTTCATCAGCAGACTTGTTGGACATACTCTCCAAATGGAGTCGCCCAAAGGAGGTAATCTGATGAAGAGTTTTACATCACTTTTGTTTCACTGAATACCTACCAACTTTTACATAAACTTACTGACTTTCACTAATGTACTAAGTATATCAATAAGTCTAATTACCTGTTTTTTCATTCCAGGTTACTGTTTATCTCCCGAAATTGTTTGACAGCATGTCAGATCTTGAGTTTAACACAAGGGAAGTGCTGCACAATCCCAAACATGCTTTGGGCATGTACAGCAAAGAGAGAGAGTATGTCCAGTTCCAAGCAGATTGTTTTTGTAACGGGCCGGTAAGATAAAATTCAATATCATTGGATGTCAATTGTCAGTCACATGTTTCTAATGGAAAACCTTTGGTAAAAATCCTAACCATAAGGTGGAAGAGTGGCTCACCCGTCTCGAGGAGTCCATGAGGAATTGTATCAGGGCTCACCTTTCTGAAGCTTTGTCCGTGTATGAGGACAGACCCAGAGAACAGTGGATTCTTGAATTCCCCGCTCAAGTTGCTCTCACTGGTTCACAGATCTGGTGGAGCAATGATATGGAGCTTGTTTTTAGACGACTGGAGGAAGGATTTGAGTCTGCATTAAAAGAATACAACAAGAAACAGGCAAGATGGATTAAGAATGGAATTTGAATCAATGTTTTTGACATAAATGAAAATTCTAAGTTAATATATAATTAAAGCTCAAAAAGATACAAGGAAATAATTGTTTTAGTTAGTATGTTATCAGCTCCCTTTCACAAAGGCAATTTCATTTTCACCCATTGGTACAGTTGCTACAGTAAAGACATTCCTGTTAAACTGGAATAAAATTTGATGTTTGTACCTAACCTTAAAAAAATAGAATACCCTGAGCGGTCTGTTTTTACCAAAAATGTCAGAGGAAAAACAAGCAAACAAAAAAAACAGCTAAAGGCCCGGTTCACACTGTGTTTATCTGCCATCAAAGGGTGGCTTCATGCCACACTGTGTGAGATCCACCAAACTGTAGAGGTGTGTCACGCTAAATAGACCAAGATTTCAGTTGGTCAAACTTCACAATATATCGCTGTAGCAGGACATGTCCAAAGCCAACGTCATTCATAGTCATTTATGGCAATCCGTGGTTGTAGAATTTCAAGCAGTACCTGAAGTTTCACACCAGCTGCTTTTGCTTGGACTTAAGTTCTGGGCCACTTGGCAGGATTTTTCAGGCCGATTTGTTTTTTGCTCTCTTTCCAACTCTGCCCAATTATCTGGATGCCTCTTAAGAGCATCCTAACAGACATCACTGCCGTTCGTAGTGTTTTCAGAGTGCTTTGTTCTGCTCCGAAGGACCTCGGGACCGCTCCAGTCACAAACCTGGCATTTTAAATTTGTTGGAATGTCTTGGCCTGATATCACGGCTCTTGTGGTGTGTTGAGAGGACAAACAAGCATGCAGTCCATTGAATGTTAAAGCATGTAGCGAATCAGAAAGTGGTGACAGGCAGCAATACACCTTGGAAGCATCTATTATTAGCATATTATTAGCATCTAAGTGTTTGCTCATTTGACCATAGTCCACAAATGCATAGAAACAGAGATCAGTCCGAAAGCAAAGTGTGTAGCAATGGTTCCCAGTGGGAAAAAAAGATTATTCACCTCTATATCGTTGTATAGTAAATATAGCCGCTGTTGTGTCCACTCCTTTATCAAACACCAGAATTTAATAGTTTTTATCTGTTAATTAGTCCACAAACTATTGCCAAAACCTCTTCCTCTGAATCTACAGTTGTATATTCCTTTGTCAGTAGTCAGGTGTTATATTATGTGGTTTTGTGAGATTTCCTGTCTTAGCTTGGAATGCTTATGAATAAACGTGCTTGTCTGATGGGTCTCACAAGCCGCACACCACGTACTGTAGGACCTAAACAGGAATATCTGTGATTTAATTTAGCGCAGTGTATGTGGTCAAAAATTTTTGTGATATTAGGCCCTGTCTACACAGAGATGATACCAGATGTAGCAGCAAAAATCCATCCATCCATCTTCCGCTTATCCGGGGTCGGGTCGGGGGGGCAGTAGATTAAGCAGGGAGACCCAGACTTCCCTCTTCCTAGCCACTTGGGCCAGCTCCTCAGGAGGAATCCCGAGGCGCTCCCAGGCAAGCCGGGAGACATAGTCCCTTCAGCAAGTCCTGGGTCTTCCTCTGGGCCTCCTTCTGGTGAGACGTGCTTGGAACACCTCATCAGGGAGGCGTCCAGGAGGCATCCTAACCAGATGCCCGAGCCACCTCAACTGGGTCCTCTCAATGTGGAGGAGCAGCGGCTCTACTCTGAGCCCCCTCCGGATGATCGAGCTTCTCACCCTATCGCTAAGGGAGAACCCAGCCACCCTGCGGAGGAAACTCATTTCAGCCACCTGTATCCTTGATCTTGTTCTTTCGGTCACCACCCAAAACACGTGACCATAGATGAGGGTAGGAACGTAGATCGACCGGTAAATCGAGAGCTTTGCCTTTTGGCATAGGTCTCTTTTCACCACGACAGACCGGTACAGCGCCCGCATAAATGCAGATGCCTTACCAATCCGTCTATCGATCTCCCGTTTCATTTTTCCTTCATTCGTGAACAAGACACCCAGATACGTAAACTCCTCCACTTGAGGAACGACCACATCCAAAGATATTTAATCAAACAGGTCTCCCACAAGGAGCCATGATTTCAGGACATCATGAATGTTCATGTTTAAATCGGATACCCAATGCCGTACCCAAGTGGAGAATTCTCACTACTGCTCAGTTATCTTTGGGACTACGAGGTCTCTGGCACTTTTCCTGAGTGGATGACCTCATTGCACAATTCCTATATTTAACATGCATGCGCAACTCTGATAACCTTGCTCTGCAAGATGGATTATCGCGAGATTTGGTTTTCCATACTCAGGAGAATCCATCTTGGACGGCTCCGACCCATATTTCACCAGACCAATCTTTTGTCAGCATTGTGCTTTGAGGCGGGAGCTCAGTTGTGAGGATAGTATCAACTGCCCAGCTAAGAGAAACAAACATGGCTGTGCCAGTTGACGCTTGCGTGGAAGCAGCGATTTAATCGGTTTTACAGGAACTGGATACTATTTTGTCTTAAAAAAATGAGTAAAGGGAAGCACTTTGTGAAAGGTGAAACAAATATGGCCGCACAAGTTGACGCTCGCATAGAAACCAATGCCAGCCAGTAGCTACCTTGCGCATCTTCCAATCAGCTCAAAATATTCTACCAGGTGGCCCTCCCTCGTTCAGACGGTTTCTGCTGCAAAGATTCCAGATCAAAATTTGTGGGCTCGAGATGGGGCGGGGCTACATATAGATCTGACTGATGCCACGTTACAACCCTGATAAAGTAAACAAAAATGTGCTGTACAATGTTGCAGTTCTAATAAAGCAGATACTGGCCTTATTATAAATCCTGGAATATGATTTACTGTCCCCAAGCTGTCTCTCCTCTATCACCAGCAAAAAAAATGGATCTAGAGAACCACAGACACCTTACGGTTTTGGATTAAGCTCTGTTGTTGATTTAAGAGGAAAATGCAGCCATTTAGCTATTATTAGTCAATGAAATAAATTTATGAAAAAAGTATTAATATTTTGGGGCACCACCTGGACTACCAGGAACTATTTTAATAGCGAAATCTCTATATCAGTCTCCTAATCTGAAGAGTTAATTATTTACCATCTATTGATCATGAAACCTTGCCATATGTGTGTGTGTGTTGAATAAGACGTACAACAGTGACTTTCCGAAATACAAGGTTTATTTACAAAAGGAGAGAAATAACCATTTATTTACTCAAACTAATAACCAACACTACTGATGGGGGCTTGATTTGCAGATGTTGGAACAAAAGTAGCTCAAGTTACAGGATTAAAACAACTCTTTGTTGGGGGAAAGTCTTGTAAAAACATTGATTAACCCCTTAACATTCCTGCAATTTCCGCCCAAAATATTTTCAAAACTCAAAATTCAAATTAAAGCTGTTGTTGAACCGTGTGGAGTAGAGATATGGATGGGGTCTCGTTGGAAAGAAAACACTCAAAAAATATTTCACAGAACTGTGAAAAAATGTCTAAGTGAAATTGTTGTCCAATTATATATTTGTTTTTAACACAGAGGAAAAAATAAAATGTTGTCTTTGCTTATTAAAATTTATAAAATATTTGCTCAAAAAATAGTTTTTGAATTGTGTGGTGACCCTCAAAACATTTTGGGTCTAAAGTCTGATTTACAACCTTTATCCACAAAAAAAGGACAGTAGTAAACCAAAAAATGAACATTTTACATCATTTGTATATAAATACCATAAACTAAAGGTCAAATGTGCCCAAAAAATGGTTCAATCTGTGCCAAATCTGCTATTTCCTTCTAGATAAAAAAAACCCTCCCAAAATCACCACTGTCTTGTCTCAAACAAAGCTCCACAGCAGAATGTTGAAAAACAATAAAGTGTGTTTTGACCAAGCACTCAAAGGGTTACTTACCGTGTGTAACGGTGCGTAATCCTTTCCTTTCTTTTGTTTCGTTTGGATAAGCTTCTTTACGTGGGCCGTTTTCTTTTTTAATTTTATTTTATTTTTTCATTTGCTTGTGTGAAGGGTGAAATGACAGTGAGAACAGTGTATGTATATACAGTGAAAAAGTGAAACATCAAATTGAACCTCAATGGAACAACAATTGAATCGTTTGCATTCCTGAATAAAAATATGTCTGTGTACATGTGCTCTAAATACCTGATGATACAGTATATTAGCATTAATAACATTCACAATAAAACAACCACAAAAAACTCTTCATGGCAAATAATAATAAAATAAAATAATTTTGTATAATCAATTTGATTACTTTAGTAATACTATTTATAACTGTGGTAACAATAACCATAATAATAAGAACAATAGTAGCTGTAATGGCAAATTGGAATCCTAGAGTGAGATAATATAGTAATAATTATATCAGGAAGTAGATAAAATAGCAAAGGCCAAATAAATGAATAATAAAATGTCAAATAAATAAACGATAACAATAACAGTAATACACATTCATGATCATAATTATATAACAATCATCCTTATAGTACACTAGTAGTAATACTTCTTATACTAATAAATTAATAATAATATTAATAATGATAGTCATTACTAACATCCTCATCATCACTAATAATAGCAGTGTATTATTGAGAAATATAATTAATGTTTGTAATATTTGTTTTAATCATATACCATAAATAATTAGTCTAAGTGTGTATCTTGTTCTAAATGAATGTGTAGCACTGCTACAGTATTATTATACAATACCAGAATATATATATTGTAGCATTATTAATAATACCAGGGCAGCGCTATAGTATTATTTCTTCGTTTGATAGAAATGTGAAAAGACATGAGGAAATATGTGCAAGAAGGTGCGTGGCATCAGCTTCAGTTTGGATTGAGGTGGAAATAGTTGAGAAATGGTTTCCAGTTTGTTTTGAAGGACGGCATGCCACCGTTTTGGAAAGCTGGGATTTTTTGTAAATTTATGAATCAGCAAATAGCTGACTATTTTGCCACATAATACCAGGGTAACCTGTCAGCTATTGGATCAAACAAGTTATGGGTCATACGCTAAGCCCTTCGGGCATGCACAGTGTGATTTGTAGTGGGAAATCCACATGATATAAGAATCTGATTAAAAAACATTGAGAAACGTCGTCCCAAGGAGGGAAATTTGTTGAATTTTCAGAGCAGATTATGTTAGGCTGTGGATGTATCACTTGTTATTGGAGAACATCAAATTAACCTTTGTGGATGTAAAAACACTGTGTTTGTTCAAGTTGTATTGGATTTGTGAGAGGAAGCAGGCTGCAAAATGTGAGTCTTCCTCCGGGAGGGAATGGTGGGGTGGGTGACAAAGACAACTGCTGTGTTCACACTTATAATTGTGTTCTTTATTGGCATAAATGGTAAAAATATATATATATATATCTTTCCAATGGTATAAAACATAAATTTATGGAAATTATAAATCAGAATATCATGGATTAAGCCTTGTGTTTGGTGAGTTTAAAGTAGAACAAAAAGTCAGACAGAAATGTGAAATGATCATTTAATAGATAGATACATTTAGTAAACAACAAATTACAGGCAGAACAGCAGGATGGGAAACTGGTGATCACAGAAGTAGCTAGAAAGAACAATGAAACCAATCAGCTTTATATATATATATATATATATATATATATATATATATATATATATATATACACACACACATTGAGAAAGGAATGGAGAATGACATGGAACCAACATGACAAATCAGAGGCAAATATATCCAGCTGACGAAGAGTCAAAGGCAGAGGGGAATCAAGAGATAGACAACAGCTGTGAAGGGGAGTATACTGGCAGCCTGAGAGAAGGTGAATGATAAACATAGAAGAGTTGAGACACACATAAACTACAAGTAAGGGGTGAAAGAATAGCACAAATCTAAGATCACACAATTCAAAACATATGAGGGAAAACAAATGAATATACTGACAAACGAACAGAATAAAATAGTAAAGTCTAAAAAAGTGAGAAACATCATCAAGGTTCTTTCTTCAGAGAGGTACCAGGCAGGGATGTCCACTTTCTCCCTCCCTCTTTGCTATTTTTATTGAACCATTAGCAGCAGCAATCAGGCAAAATAATAATGTTAAAGGTATACAATGCAACAAAATAGAACATAAAATCAGTTTATACGCAGATGATGTACTACTTTTTCTACAGCATTCACAAACTTCCTTGTATCAGGTAATTGAGTTAATAAAATCTTACTCAAGAGTTTCAGACTATTCCATAAATTGGTTAAAATCTACAGTCCTTCCTATCAACTGTTCTTACCAGAGTCCTGTTGCTTTACAGCTCCGGTCCGGAAATATTACATATCTAGGTATCCATATCTCACCAAGACTGGCAGACTTATCTAAGCTAAACTACGTCCCACTTTTAAAAAAAGTGGAAGATGATCTGGCAAGATGGAAATCCCTTCCAATATCACTTATTGGAAGGGTAGCTACAATAAAAATGATGGTTTTGCCTAGAATCAATTATTTATTCTCAATGATCCCAAGCAAACCATCACCTGATTGGTTTAGATCTCTGGACTCTTCTGTTTCTAAATTCCTTTGGAAAGATAAACCCCCACGTATCAGCTTAAAAACACTACAGAAGTCCAAAGATAAAGGAGGTCTAGACCTACCAAACTTTCGTCATTATTTCTTAGCCAACAGACTCCAATACACATCAAGATGGGTAAAACACAGTTATATCGATGAGTGCTGGGTAGATGTAGAACAGACACTATGCAATAAGATAAAACTTTCAGATCTACCTTTTGTTAGCTCAAATATAAAACAAAATGAATGTTTCAAAAGTATAAATATCAGCTCCTCTCTGACAGCTTGGTGGGAATTTCTTAAAATGACAAAGACCTCACTAGTCCCATGCAGGCGTACACCCATCTGGAATAACCCGGATATCTTACAAAAAAAATGCATGATTAACTTTCCGGGCTGGAGTTGTAAAGGAATTGAATACCTGGAGCATATATTTGATGGAACAGACTTTATCCCCTTTAATACATTGGTTACACAATTCGGAATTAACAAGAATAAATTCTTAGAATACCAACAAATTAAATCAATTATAAAAAATAAATTTAGGCTCAATACAGTTGATTTACAAATTCCAGGAAAAGTTTTAGACTTCCTTAATCTTAACCCTCCCAAACTGCTATCTAAAATATACAAAACATTAAATAGAATAGATGAATCAATAGCCCTTCCGATTTCAAAATGGGAGATGGACTTGTCCATCTCAATAGACCAAAACCTCTGGTCTCAAATTTCATTAAGAACCTTCAAATTTCTTAAGAATCCTAATCTACGATTAATACAATATAAAATCCTTCATAGAGTGCATTATACAGGGCAACGGATGTTCAAGATGGGTTATACGCCGTCTGATACCTGTTTACAATGTACAAGCAATCTACCAGACAATTATATTCATGCTCTTTGGTTCTGCCCACCTGTTAAGAAATATTGGTACCAGATATGTGAAGATCTATCAAAGTGTCTGAAATGTAATATCACACCTGCTCCCAGAGTTTGCTTGCTGGGAAATATAGATGAAGTTACCATGGATACAAAGTCTATGCAATTATTTTACATCGCCTTATGCATCGCTAAGAAAAATATCCTCTTGAACTGGAAAAATAAAAATACTCTGAATATTAATCAATATAGAGATCTCCTTCTGGATTACATTGGTCTAGAAACGGCATCTGCCTCCACATCTGATCAATCTTTCTGGTCACCCTTGATCAGTTCCATCACCTAGTGGGGTCGGGCCCTTGATTCCGTTCTGTGGGACACGGTTGCCGATGTGGAGCTTAAGGGTTGGTGGTGACTGCGGGGAGGTCCTTGGGGGTGGGTCCGCTTGCGGTTCGGCGATAGGTGCCGAGACCCTCGCCTGGGGTGGGACTTTGGGGTCTTTGTGTGGTGACTCCTAGTGGCTGCATGCGGCGCCTTAGAGGGGTCGTGCTGGCGGACACGGGTTACTGGCCTGGTGCTGTGCTGCTCTGGGGGGGTCTGGACTGGGCCTGGGGCTCGGGGTTCTGGGGCGGCGCGCCCCCCGGCTGGGGCCCTGGCGGGGCTTGGCCGGGGGGGGCCGCTGCCGTCGGTGCCGGCTGGGGGGGGGCTGTGGTCGGCCGGTGGTTGGCGGGCGCTGCTGCCCTTTCCATCTCCCCGGGCTGGTTCCTGTCGCTTGCTCCCCGGTGGCCGCTTGCCGCGTCCGGGCGTCGGCGAGAGGCCGTGGCGGGTGGCCGGCGTCTCCGGGCCCGATCGGCTATATTGACACTGGACATGGCTCCTGGGTCTTGGTCTTAGCCCTCGCGGGGGTGCTGGGGTGGGGGGCTCTGGCCGGTGTTGGTCGGCCTCCACGGTGACTGACCAGTTGGTGGGGTGTGGGCTGGTGGGTGGACGTGCTGGGTTCTGTTGCCACCCGGCCATCGGGCGGTAGTAGCAAGGCTGGAGGATGTCGGCCTGGGGATTGGCCGCCCGGGACTTCGGTCTGCTCACGGGCCTGGCGCGGCATGTCCGGGGTACCCGAGTCGGTGGTGCGCCGGGTTCCGGCCTCGGCCCGGGGGTCCTCGGACGCTGGCGGTGCCTGGGGCGTCTCTTATTGGCGGGGAGGCTTTTTACCATCTAGCACAGGCGCTCTTTTTAACGGGGTGCGCTTGGGACGGGAGGGGGGAGGGCGTTGAGGGTGAGGGGGGGCTAAACTCAACCTGGGTGTCTAGTGACATGTGTTTTGTTAGCAGTGTGAATGTTGGGGAGGATTTAGGTATGCCCCTGGCATGGGGGCTGGTGGATTGCCGGGGCCCCCATGGGGCTCGGCGGTACCGCTGCCGTGGGCCCCGACTGGACGTGCTGGGGCCTCCCACCCCTGGTGGATCGGGCCGAACGGGGGTGCCTATTGGAGTCAGCAGGGGAGCTGGCTCCCTGGGGTTGGCAATGGTCACCCCAGTTATTTTCTCCCCATCCCCATGCCTCTGTCCACCTGCTCCTTCATTCTACCATTCACAAGGCCTTGGGACGTGGGCACGTCACTGGGGTGCGGGATGGAGCTTCCGTCTTCGCTACCCGGTGGCGGCCTGGGTCCCGATTTTATTGAGCAATTTAGACACTACACTTGCAACATTTACAGGGAACGCACATGTAGGGACCTGGCGGTGTGGCGCCACAGGCGAGACCCCCCCGTTGAGGGGGCCTCGCCTGTGGTGCCGGCACCCACTGGTTAAACGCATCTAGACACTGAGGGCCCGGGGGGGGAGATGGGGGTACCCGGCAGTATTCCCATGTCCCCCCCCCTCTGTTTTAAGTGCACATTAGAACAACACGCAACAACACCACATTGAGCTGGGGGAGAGAGGCTGGGGGGTCTTTCCACACCCCTGTTCGTTGGACCATCAGGGGTCGGAGCCCGGATAGAACATCACGCCGTCTGGTCGGGGTCCTGGGCTGGTGGGCTGCTCTTGCCGGTGTGGGGCCTTGGCGGTCTACTTGTCCCCGTCCTGGTGGGCAAAGGGGTCTGTCTCCTGGGTGCAGGGGCAGGGTTCTCTACTGGGGTGTCTGTCCCTGGGCCTGGGAGTATGGAGTATAGTGTACGTATGGGGGGTATGAATGAGGGTATAGCGTCCTTTTTTCGTATGTCCTGTATTTGTAAGAATGTGTACACAAGAAAGGGAGGGTACGTATGAGTGTCTCTGTCTGTCTATGTCTACCTGTCAGGTTGGGTGTTTGGCTGCTCTCTGGCCTGATGCATCTTCTTCCCTCCCCGTCACTCCCCGTCGGTGATGGTTGCTCCTGCCCGCTGGTTGATGATGACTCTCGATGCCTGGGGCTGGGGGTCCCGGTTGCGGCCCGGCTCGGTCCTGGTGCATGTCGGGCGGGTCCTGGGTGGTCCGGTGTGTCGGGCGGCCGCTGTTTCGGGCCGATGTCCTCCTTGGATTGACTGAGGCACCTCTTATGGGGGTGCCGGGTTTGTAGAATAGGTAGGTGCCGTCCGGTGGATCGGTGGGGACCGTGCCTGGCGCCCAATCCTCCTGCCGGTTCCAGGACTTCAGCTGGCTGGTCTGTTCGCCTGGTGGGGCTGTCCGGCATTGGCTGGGCCCCTGATCTTGGCGCCCCACGTGGGGCGGGATCTGGACCCTGGAGCTGGAAGATCTGGATGTCCAGGTGCCGGCTGGGCGCGGCCTGGGGAGGGCGTACATCCGCTGTGGCTCCCTGGCGTGTGGATGTGTGGGGGCGGGCCGGGTTGTTGGCGGTGGGTACTGGTCCGGGGTGGCGGCGGCGTGTGTTGTCCGTCGGTTGGCTGCGGGTCCTCCTTGCCTGCGGCGGCGGCGGGGGACCCTTGTCGGCTGGTCACTGGTTGGGGCCCCGCTGGGGGGTGGGGTGCCCCTGGTCCCCGTGGCCTCCGGTTCCTGGTCCGGGCCCGCCCTGGCGTAGCCGGTTACCGGCGGAGCCCGTGGGCTCGTCACTGCGATCTCTCGGGCCCCAGCATCGCGGCTGGTGGGTGCTCCCCTGGGGCTTCCATCTGTTCCCCTCTTGGCGGGTGATCGACCCTGCGCTGATCCGCCTGTGGACTCTGTACTCTGTGGGACGCTGGATGCATACATCTCTTGCCTCCTCCATGTCTGTGCCGATTCCTGTAGGACGGATTGACGGTTCCTTACACCAGCTATCAATCACTTGCATGGGGAAACCTTATTCCGACCTGCATGCTCGCACACACATAGGTGTGGGGACATAGGTGAGGACGGACATATCTTAAGCTGAGGTTATCATCATTAGTTAGTTGTTCACAGGAGCTTACCAGAAACATTTGTATTATGTTCATTAATCAATGCTTGTGTGTAGTGAATGTGTAATTCTTTGTTTATTCTACCAGATCCGAACTATTGGTTTGGTTCTGTACACTTTGTTGTTTTTGTTTTGTATTACTGTTTCTCTGCCGTCCGGCAGAGGTGGAGGACTGGGATGTTTTCTTGTGTTCTTTATTTGCCTCCCTGTCTTGTGTCATCGGTTCGCCCCTCTGTTGGTCCGGTTTCTTTTCTTCACCTTCTTCCTTTCTCCCTTCTTGTCTCAGTTTAATGTCCATGACGTCAGGAAATTGAACCCACAGTAATCACTAATAAAGATTTTTCATACATATACATCAAGTGGCGTACTACAGCGAAGCTGTAATACTCTGCTTGGGAAAGTAAAACTGTTGGGCTTGTACTTGGTACTCAGACACCAATTCTGAGTAGCATACTGCTAGACAGGACACGTAAAAAAAAATAAATAAATAAATAAAAAAAAAGTGAGTAGATAACAAAAAATTATCCAGAAGAGAAGTACAAATTGAACCCAAAGGATCATAACAGACACGATACATATTATTCTAACATTTTAATTATGTTTAATACCCATTACTGACACGATCTTGACCCAAGCACTATTAAGTATCGTCATTTCACTCCTACATTTGATTGTAAGCTCTCCTATTCTATTTAAATTTGCTTGACTTTGTTTTTCCTATATAGGTTTTCCAGCTCAACATACTCATTGAAATGCTCCTTGGTGAGCTGAGCCCTGGTAACAGACAGAAGATCATGACTGTCTGCACTGTTGATGTTCATGCCAGAGATATTGTTGCCAATCTCATCGACCAAAAGGTTGTGTCAAATAACCTGAAAAGATACTTAAGTACTTTTAAGCTAGAATCTAGAGTTTATCATCTTTCACATAATATTCATGTTTATCATGAGGTTGTAGATTACAAGTGTGTTTTTATGTCAACTGAAAGGTCACTAGCTCTAAGGCCTTCCAGTGGCTTTCCCAGCTTCGACATCGCTGGAATGAGAAACTGCACGAATGCTATGTCAACATCTGTGATGCTCAGTTCCTTTACCTGTACGAGTATATTGGAAATACTTCTCGTCTAGTCATAACTCCCCTCACTGACCGGTAACAAAATCTTTTTTGCTGTAGTAAATTTACAATTTAAATCACCTAATTGCTCTCTGGGATCAATAAAGTATTTTTGAATTTGAAGTAAATAAATGATGAATAAAAAGCACTTTTTTCTCGTTTTTTTATTTTAGGTGTTACATCACACTGACTCAGTCGCTCCACCTGATCATGAGTGGAGCCCCAGCAGGCCCTGCTGGAACTGGGAAAACTGAGACTACAAAGGATCTTGGCAGAGCTATGGGTGTTATGGTGTACATCTTTAACTGTTCTGAACAGATGGACTACAAGGTGGGTTGAAATTGTAAATCAACAGTTCTTTGCACAGCTATCCATTCATCCTTAACTGTTTCACTTTTCGTGACTTCACAGCATCAAACCTCATTGTAACTGTACATTATTATACACTTATTTGCTGTTACACTGTTATATAGATAGACCATCATAAGGCTGTGCATAATTGTAATGAAGAAACAAGGGGCTTTATGTGTTTCTATTTTTTTCAACCTAAGTCAATTGGAAACATCTACAAGGGTCTTGCTCAAACTGGAGCATGGGGCTGCTTTGATGAATTCAACCGTATCCCTGTGGATGTTCTCTCAGTTGTCGCAGTGCAGGTCAAAACCATTCAAGACGCTATTCGGTCGAAAAAGGAAAGGTAAGTAATTGAGTTTTAGTACATTCATGTTTTATTAGATAATTTTGTACATTTCACTATCAGTTTTTATGTCCCTGTTTAGGTTCCTGTTCCTCAATCAGGATATTGCATTAAAAAAATCAGTTGGGATTTTTATCACTATGAACCCAGGCTATGCAGGCAGGGCTGAGCTACCAGAGAACCTCAAGGCTCTTTTTAGGTTGGAATGAACACAAATCTTTGATACAAATTGTTCCTTAAGCATAAAAAAAATTTTTATATTAAAACTGTTTGTGCCCTGCACAGACCCTGTGCCATGGTGGTGCCTGACACTGAGCTTATTTGTGAGATTATGTTGGTGGCAGAAGGCTTCCGTAGTGCTAAGCTTTTAGCCAGGAAGTTTACTACACTGTACAAACTCTGCAAAGACTTACTTTCTCACCAGGTAAGAAAACATTCTCCATAGAAGAATTTCAGTTTACAACACCGTTTATGAATAATTTTGATATGAGTTTCTAGGACATCAATAGCACACAAAAAAACCTTTAGAAAGCAAACTGGTAGAAGTGTCTTTTTTACTATTTAGGATCATTATGACTGGGGTTTGCGTGCTGTCAAATCTGTTCTGGTTCTGGCTGGTGCTCTGAGAAGAAAAGACAAAACTAAACCAGAGGATCAGGTGAATTATGTATATGAATCACCCACACTTAGTTTAGAAATAAATATGGCCTCATGTAAAATAGCATATTATTTCCAAGGTGTTGATGCGTGCACTCCGGGACTTCAACTTACCTAAAATTGTGACTGAAGATGTAACTGCCTTCCTGGGGCTGCTTGGGGACCTGTTTCCAGGCCTGGAGGCTGAGAGAGAAATAAACATTGAACTTGAGAAGCTCATCGGAGAATCTACTCTGGAACTTGGACTTCAGCCTGAGGAAACCTTTATTCTAAAGGTTGGTCATTAAGTGAAGAAAATGACCTAAAAATAATGCTCAGATACTTTTCTAAACTTCTGTTTTTTTGGTAGATTGTACAACTGGAGGAACTCATGGCAGTGCGTCACTCTGTTTTTGTCATTGGAAGTGCAGGGACTGGAAAAAGCAAGGTCAGATTTTTCTCTTTTTGTTTTATGGGAAAAGGATCTAAATGTCTTGTAATTTATGTGAAATATGGGTTGTTGACATTTTCAACAGATCCTGAGAGTTCTTCATAAAACATATGCAAAGCTAAGATGGAAACCAGTCTGGAATGACCTCAATCCAAAGGCAATAGACAGAGATGAACTTTTTGGACTAATTCATCCTGGAACTCGGGAGTGGAAAGATGGTAAAGAGACTGGTATTTAATGATTAAGGGAATAATTGAAATTTGAGCTGTCTTGAAAAGATTAAAAATCATCAACTGAATTAGTGCCATTGAATTTGGAATCAGACTTATAATATTTGACCAGTAACAAAAGTGTTGAATGAAAAAGATGAGAAAGATTCCGTCCGTGGTCCAAGAGTATCTAATTACACTTGTTAATTAACAAGGAGCATGAAAACACACCAAGAGTCGATATGAACTGAACTGCACACCAGAAATCAAAACATACTTTTATAAGGATGAATAAACAACCTGGGTAGTTCAAATACAAAATAAAAGACATCTGCTGGAGAACTATCCTTGAAGAATTTTGCAAAACTTCACCCAGACTGGGTCATTGTTGTTTTTACATGCACCAGTCTTGGTGGGACAGAGTTCATGGAAGACTAGACTATACCTTCACAATACCTGTTCCATCTTGTGGAAGCAGGAGGGAATAAAGACATAATATAAAGCAGGTATTCTGGTTGTATTGTATTGTACAACCCTAAACATAGGGACCAGACAAATTTCTTTCACAACAGCCATACCTTTGCATACTTCAACACAGTCAAAGGAAATTGTCCAATAATTAGACGTTATAGTTTCCTTAGCATTTATTGCCACATCTTGCCTCTCACCCTACGACCACTGGAGATGGGCTCAAGCCCCCCTGCGACCCTTCAAGGATAAGAAGAGATGGATGGATTTTTTGATATGAAATTAAAGGAATATACCACCTCTAAGTAAAAAAAAAAATGTGTCCATTGTCATATTCTACAGAGTTAGATAAGTGAAAAAAAGTATGTTGTAACCAGCCCAGTAATTCTCCTGATCTGGCAGCAGTCAGTTTGCTTTAGATTAGCATAAACTAATGTAAGTGAATAGGAACTGCTACCATGCGTGGAGATCTAATTTACTTATATATTGGTTTATAATAAAGGTAAGCTGTTTAGCAAACAGACTCCTGGCAGATCAGGGTAATGACTGGGCTGGTTACAATTTTTTTTTCTTCTTATCCTACTCTAAGGAATATCGCAATGGACTTTTTTTACTTAGCCCCCTTTATATTTCTGTTACTGACATTCACAGAAATTAGCAGTAAAATGAAAGATTGGAATGTGTTTGTGGTTTTTTATGCTTTTTTTCTTTTTCTTTTGAGCATTTTCTACCCACTTGTCTTAGTTTTTAATGCAGGCAACAAAATGAGGACAGCAGAAACAGTGTTTTCTTGAAAGTATGGCTTAGTCTTTCCACTCGGTTTCTCTTTGGTTTCTTCAATGTCTTTGCAAGGTTTGCTTTCATCACTGATGCGGGAGCAAGCGAACATCTCCCACCTTGGGCCTAAGTGGATTGTGTTGGATGGAGACATTGATCCAATGTGGATTGAATCACTCAACACAGTGATGGATGATAACAAGGTACTTCCCTCCTTTTCACTCATACACTATTGTACAACTCATTGCAACCAAGGTGGTGTGCAGAGAAAGATGTTTCTTCCTCCTTCAGTAATCACTTCCTGGAGTTTAACTACTTTCCAGCCCCTTGTCAAAGCGATAAATGTTTTCAGTGTGATTTTTGTTGTTGTTGTTGGTTGAAATTATATTCATTAAGATAGTACTTCTAAAATAAAGAGATGTGTCGCTATTTTTTTGTACACATCGCTTAGTTAGAGCCTCAAATATAATGTTTTAAAATGTAATGGTTGGGAAAATCTTTTAGGTCTTGACTCTAGCCAGTAATGAACGTGTGCCGCTTACCCCATCCATGAGGCTTGTCTTTGAAATCAGTCATCTAAGGATGGCCACACCTGCTACAGTGTCTAGAGCAGGAATCATTTATGTTAACCAACAGGACTTGGGCTGGAACCCGTGAGTTACATGGATTTATTTTGCAATTTCCATTATGTGTAATCTGTTGTAGTATAATATTTCAGCTTACATTGTGCATATAACATTGTCGCTCAGTTATGTTACAAGCTGGATTGAAAGACGTGAACGGCAAACAGAACGTGCTCATCTGATGATACTTTTTGAGAAATATGTTCCTCGTTGTCTTGAACAGATGAAAAGCACTTTTAAAACCGTAACCCCTATCCCAGAGAGCTCCATGGTGCAGGTACATTGCAAACAAGCATATTCATTGTATGTAAGCTGTTTGTAAATCTTCTGTCATAAAACTGACATATTAATTATTTTCTCATTCAGACACTCTGCACTTTGCTCGACTGCCTTTTAACTGTAGAAAATATTCCTGCTGAGTCCCCTCGAGAAATCTATGAGACATATTTCACCTTTGCTTGCATCTGGGCATTTGGAGGAGCCCTCTATAAAGATCAGGTGACTGATTAGTTTTAAGTCAATTTAAGTAAATACTTGAGAATTTACCTTTTTGACCCAAATTGACCTACAATTAATGATTTAAGTGATTCATTTAAGAGTGTAATTGTAATTAAGGATCCATTTGCTTTGTGCAGTAAACTAACAAAGTAAAATACTTTGTTTCATGTGTTGTCAAAGAACATAATTGTTCTAAAAAATTATTGAGGCAGATTTTAAGTAACCAAACTGCTGACACTGCATTAATCAAACTTAAGTCTACATTTATGTCTGAAGGTTTTCTCAAATGTTTATTTTGTAAAGATGTAGCAGAAAGACATGTCTAATTGTATAGAGAGCTGCTTTAAAAATGTCCAGTGACTTGATCTTTTCTGTCGCCTCTTCACTGATGGGTATTATTGTTTTAGATGTTTATCACAATTGTGCTGCATAAAAAAAGCAGCACAATTCAGAGTGCACAGAGCCAGATTTCCCTCACCTAATTGAAAGGACTCATACTTTTGACCACTTTAGGCTTTGAAAAGTGGCACATTTATCTTTTAATATATATAGTTTTGAGAGTAAAGATCAGACATCTTCTGGAAACCTAATCAAAATCCATCTATAACTTTTGAATTATGATGCCAACAAACAAACAGACAAACCCTGACAAAACCAACCTAATTAGCAGAGGCAATAACTTTCAGAGTGAAGAAAAAAACAACTTTACCATAGTGTTGACTTATGCAGCTCTTACTTGAATTTTTATTTTTTCATTTTCCTTTTTCAATTTTAATTTCCTTTAATTTCAGTTTCATGCAACTAATTAGCTGCTATTCTTTTTAATTAAATTCTGTTTGAATTAATCAAACAGTTTACATTTTAATTTAGCACGACTGATGTAAGTTGCATTCCTCTCTATAGGACAGTTCATTTCTTAAAGTTCTCCAATAGATTAATATGCATTTGGTGTTTTTTCTTTATGCATGTTAAGCTGCATGATTACCAGGTAAAGTTCAGTCAGTGGTGGACTAAAGAAATGAGGACAGTTAAGCTGCCAAAAGAAGGAACAGTGTTCGACTACTATCTTGACCACCAGACCAACCGCTTTCTGCCCTGGAAGGATATCGTACCAGGCTTTGAACTGGAAAGTCGCACACCATTACAGGTGAGAACTTACAAAACTCTAAGTTCTGAAGAAAAGGATACTCAGCAATAAAAGTAAACTTTTGAAAAGTTTTTGAGAAATAATCACAATCGCAAGAGGCAAAATAACCAAAAATGAACAATGCCGGCATATTAAAAATGTTTGTATGCTTCAATGAACATAATAAGACAGGGTAAAGTCCCATGGGGTTATGGCAGGGGTGCTGGAATGGATGATAGGCTTGCCACTGAGTTTGATTACCATCTACCACTCCCTGTACCGGAGCGTGTGGGGGTGAAAGCATGAGCAACAAGACTTGAGCTATCACCCACGCTCCTTTGTCTTTCTTTATTCTCTTGCGTACAGCTGTGTGCGCTCCAAAGGCTCTTGCTGAGACATAATTAGTGGGGTTTTGTTCTGAGCAAATGATGCTATTATGACAGAATAGTTGTGGTGTTCTGGGGAAATCCAAGAAATTATAAATCACATACATTTCACTGAACACATGTCTGTCAATAAATCACACTAAAAGAAAGCCATAATAACAATGTATGTTTCTGTTCTCCATCTTCCTGCTGTTCCTGTGATTGCAGGCTGTTGTGGTGCACACAGCAGAAACAGTGCGTCTTAGCTACTTCATAGACTTGTTGCTGGAGAGGAGGCAGCCGGTGATGCTTGTGGGGAATGCTGGAGTAGGAAAGACTGCACTTGTCAGAAACAAGTTAGACGCTCTGTCAGAGAGTTACACAACCTCAAAAGTACCCTTCAACTACTACACCACCTCCCTCATGTTGCAAGGTGAGTGGGTTTTTGATTTGTTTGTGGTACACATTAGCACATCAAGTACACTGTAGCACCATCTGGTGGCAATGATTAGATTCTGAGAGGGTGGAGGTGTTGACTACTTCAATCTCTTGGAATTTTTCTCTTAAAAACTCCTACATATTAAAAGCCTGTTTGTAGTGGTAAGCTTGCAATTTTAGTAAAAAGAAAAAAGTATTCAGGTGTCTCCTTATCTGTCACCTTTGTTTGTAGCATTTCAATCACCAGTGCCTGTGTATATCATTAGGGTTATATAAGACTTACCAACTGAAACTAGTGTTTAATTGATAAATTAAAGAAACAAACTCTTTACAAATTTAAATGTGAGAAGTGGGGGATGGGTTTGTGCTTAGTCATTAAAGGCTGATACTTTGTAGAATCTACATCTGTCATAATTGAAGCAGCTAGCAGCATTTGTTTTCAAATCTTGCTACAGATTTTTATTTTTTATTTAGGCCTGGTCTTTGACTGGGCCATTCTAACATATAAAGATGCCGGGGTCTAAACCATTATTCATAGCTCTGGGTACATTTTGGGCCGTTGTTCTTCTGGAAAGTGAACCTCTCCTCCTCTAACAGCTTTTCTTTCATGGATAAGTACATTATTTCTCGTCATTCAGCTTTCAATCATATCTGGCCAGCATTCCTGTTCCTGTCTGGGGAGAAAAACTGTTCCCACAGCATGATGCCTTTACAACAATGTTTCACTATTGGTTTTGGTAAATTTAGGTCTATGTACCGTATTAGTTTTCTGTCAGAATAATGCATGATCACCCTAAAGTTTAAACTTGATGTTGTCTCTTCAGAGCACCTTCTTCCACATGTTGGCTGTGTCCCCCTGCATTGTTTCTGGCACACCTCAAACAGGACTTCTTCTGGCTTTCTTTTAACAATGGAGGTTTTCTGGCAATGTTTCCATCAAGGCCAGATTCACAGAGTGCTGACTAATAGATTTCCTTTTATCAGATTCTACTACTAAAACTGTGGATCTCAAAAGCTCCTCAGGGGATACTTTAAGCCTCTTGGCTGCTTCTCTGACTAATGATCTCTTTGCCTGGTCTGTCAGTTTTTGTCATAGAATATCTGTATTTATACTAACATTAGATTATAAACACTCAACTCCTGAAATCAGTATTTTCCATTGGAAATGTATTTACTGGTGTTCGAGTAAAAGGGGCTGAGTAAAAAATTGCTTGACACAGGATTCAGAGTTTGTTTTTCAAAATATGTTTAAAACAATATATGTCCTTTTCACGTCAGATTTATTCAATAATTTGTTTTGGTCTACCACAAAAGTCTCAAAGTATATTGAAATTTGTTATTGTAACATGATAAATTATCAAAGTTAAAGTAATTTCTTTGCAAGACAATGTATGTATTATTGCTATATAATTGCAAGTTGTGTTGTACTCCTGTTCTCTATATATATATATATATATATATATATATATATATATATATACATATATATATTTTTTTTTTGTAGAGATTTTAGAGCGACCATTGGAAAAACGAGCAGGAAGAACCTACTCGCCTGCAGGCAACAAGAGATTGGTCTATTTTATAGATGACATGAACATACCAGCTGTTGACAGCTATGGAACAGTGCAGCCGCATGCTCTTATACGTCAGCATCTGGATTTTGGACACTGGTGAGTAAACACTTCCACACATACAGGTTATTTTAAATATAGTCTATTCAAACAATGTGTACGTCTAATGACAGGAATAACACAAGACAAATTGTTTAAAAGGTTTTTCATAAATATTCTTTTGACAGACTTAGCAGCCTCTTGTGTAGCCTTTTGCAAATCAGACAGACCTGTACTAGGAGCAACATGTTATTTATCACACTGAAAATCATCATTACTGTATGTGTATATATTGCATATATATAATGCACAATATGGATTATCCCTGCTCTATTTAGGTATTGCAGGCAGAAACTGACTTTAAAAGAAATTCAAAATACCCAATATGTTGCATGCATGAATCCATCTGCTGGGAGCCTCAATATCAACCCCAGGTTACAGGTATGTTCAAAAATAAGATAACCCCTTACTATGCGCTGATCTTTAACATATGTTTCAGTAAAAACGTGTTTTGTAGTCAGAAAAGGATGTGCTATATATAAAGCAAGACTTCTGAGAGTTTGTGGTTTCATTTGTTTTTAGAAGTGTTATCAATATTTCAATTTAGACAAAACAGAATCAACAATTATAACAGAAGCATAATGTTTTAAAATTTAGACAATGTATGTGATTATACCAATATGAATTTAAATATGGTTATAGTTATTCAGTATACAAGGTTTAGATGATGACATAAAGACGCTATATACCTCTTTTCTATCAAGAATAAATAAAATGTAATTTAAATGTTGGTAAAAGTTATAAGATCCGAGATCTGACCTTATTTGAAAATCTTCTGTAACAATTTAGTTAATGTAATGCATTTAATTAAAGCAAAAGTAATCCTTTCTAGATTTTTTTACGTTTTCTTTATATATATATAAATATATTAAAGTTAAGTTTTCCTCTAATAATCAGGTCATTTAATGTAGTGATAAGACATTAGTTATTATCATGAGACAAATTATGTTTTTTGCTGTAATCCGGTTATACAGTGTTTATGTCCTATTTTAATTGTGTCTTTGCCCCCAACAGAGACACTTCTCTGTGTTTGCAGTAAACTTCCCTTCACCGGAGTCTCAGGCATCAATCTATGGTCAGATGTTGGGTGGCCATTTAAAACACAGAGATTTCAGTCAGCCGGTCCAGAAAAGTGCCGCTGCTGTTGTTCGAGCTGTCACAACTCTTCATGACAAAATGGTTCACAGTTTTCTTCCTACAGCATATAAGTTTCACTACATGTTTAATCTTCGAGACATATCAAACATCTTTCAGGTAGTAAATATAAAATTAGATTATTTTTTTAACTTTGAAATTGTTTATAAACTATGAATATGATTATTATTGTTATTTAGGGTATCCTATTAGCAGATCCAGAGACCGTAAGGGAAAGCGCTGACCTGATGGGGTTGTGGCTCCACGAGTCCTGCAGAGTGTACTCAGACAGACTAGTAGATGTGAAGGACCTGCAGCTTTTCCAGAAGATCCAAATGCAGACAGTGCATGAATGCTTTGAGGTGCGATGCATATTCAAATGAAAACAATAAACAGCAGGTATTTACCTCCATATTACAATCATTGCAGAAAAAAAATAAAAATTACACGTCTGTCCTTCATCAGGGACTGGAGAATGAAAAGGTGGACAAACAGCCCCTAGTCTATTGCCATTTTGCCAACATGGGGAGAGAACATTCCTATGTCCCTGTCACTACCTGGGCTTCACTTAGGACCATCCTCACTGATGCCTTGGAAAGCCACAATGAGCTCTATCCAACCATGAACCTCGTGCTGTTTGAAGATGCAATTCAGCATGTGTGAGCAGCCTTTTACTTATGTTATGTTTAGCTTACTTTACGATAAAGATATAAAGTATGATTTCATGATAATCTGTGATGGACTGGCAACCTGTCCAGGGTGTACCCCGCCTCTCGCCCATTGACAGCTGGAGATAGGCACCAGCCCCCCCGTGACCCATTAAGGATTAAGCGGTTAAGAAAATGGATGGATGGATGGATTTCATGATAATAGATATAATAAATAGTTACACAAAATAATAATAAATGTTGTGGAACATGTCTTTAGAGCCGTAACAAAGATTATGTTGTCATCAGGTGTCGCATTAGTCGTATCCTGGAGGCTCCAAGGAGTCATGGCCTACTGGTTGGGGTCGGGGGCAGTGGAAAGCAGAGTCTAACTCGCCTTGCTGCCTACTTGTCCTCTGTGGAAGTCTTCCAAATCACACTGAGAAAGGGGTATGGCGTCCAAGACCTCAAGGTAATTATCAATTGCACTTTTAATGTCTTTTTTACCCATGGTTTCCAGATACAAATTATAATTAACCAATTTAAATGGAGGCTTTATAAAAACTGTTGGGCTATTTGCTTACTGCCGTTTTTTTGATTGAACTCTTTTTGCTCAGCTTCACGTTGTTAATATAATTCATTTTTGTTCAACTTCTTCAGTAGAGCAATAAATATTTGTCAGATACAATTAGGAGCCACTTTTGAGTATTTTAATATCTTACTTATCTTAAAGATCTTTGGGTTTATTCATTCATTACTTAAAAATGGAATATATTGGAATCTATGTCCAATTGGTTATTGAACAACTTGAATTTCCCAGTGAAACTCACATTCATTTGAAACTCGTATCCTTTCCTTGTGGGGTTTGGGCTTATTTATCTCTCTTTTGTTAGATGGATCTTGCAGGATTATTCCTAAAGGCTGGGGTAAAGAATCAACGTGTGACTTTGCTCTTGACGGATGCACAGATACCTGATGACCGGTTTCTGGTCATTGTTAATCACTTTCTGGCATCAGGTCAGATTCAGAATGAAAGGCAGTTATGCAATTATAAAAATGACACATATCTCTTTTTTTTTAACGCTCCAGTTTGTTATTATGAGTTTTTTTTTTCATTTAGGTGAAACTCCAGGGATCTTCTGTGAGGAGGAGATTGAATATATTGTGTCTAGTGTAAGAGGAGAAGTGCGCAGCCTCGGACTGCTGGATGACTTGGAGAACTGCTGGAAATTCTTTACACAGAGAGTGCAACAACAACTCACGGTGAACATATACTGAGAAAATGTATCTACTAAACCAATAGTGCTGTAAATGTGATGTTTAGAACATTTTTAAATCCTTTTTGGGAATATATTGATAGCTTATTTTTTTATTTGTATTTTTAGAGTTGGGCTGCATGGTGGCGCAGTGGTTAGCACTGTTGCCTTACAGCAATAAGGTTTTGGGTTCGTATACCTGCCCAGGCCCATGCCTTTCTGCATGGAGTTTGCATGTTCTCCCCGTGCATGTGTGGGTTCCCTCCGGGTACTCTGGCTTCCTCCCATAGTTCAGAAACATGACTGTCAGGTTAATTGATCACTCTAAAATTGTCCGTAGGTATGGGTGTGTGCGTGCATGGTTGTTTGTCCTATCTGTCTCTGTGTGGCACTGTGATGGACTGGTGACCTGTCCAGGGTGTACCCCGCTTGCCCCTTGACAGCTGGAGATAGGCACCAGCTCCCCTGCGACCCCTGGAGGACTAAGCGGTTCAGTAAATGGATGGATGGATGTTTAGAGTTTAGAATGAACTCTATAAGTACCTCATTAAATACATAGTAACATGATCAATTTATCACATTCTGATATACTGTAGCATACAATAAGTATACCTTTTCTAAAGCAAAAAAGGATGTGTACATAAAATAATTTAGTATAAAACAACAATTCATATAAAAAAGTAAAAAGCTAAGTTTTCAATTCAAGAATTATGATCCACTTACACAACATTATGTGGTATAAATACTTTCCAGAAAGTGCAGGTTACACTTAGGAACTTAGAGGCTATTTTCCATAACTTCATGGTTACCTTTTGGAATTTGAAATGGTCTTGAATATTTTATTTAAATATTAATAAAAGTTATTGCTACCTTTCTAGGTTCTGAGTTTACTCATAGTCCAGCCGATTTCCTTGGTATACCCAGTAAAATATTATGGAAATAATATGGAAATTCTCCAGTAAATTGTATCAAAGTTTCAAAAAGTAACTGATGTGTTCTAGGAGGTACCTGGTCATTTCTGATGTCTCAAATACAGGTGACCTCATATTACAACCCAGTACAATTGAATCACAAATAAGGATCAAGTATTTGTACGAACTGTTCCTGGTAAATTTAGCTTTAAATCAATGTTAAACTGGAATGTCATAATGGTAATATGTTTCAATATTCTTTCTATCTCTGATATTTTCTGTCTTTTTGTTTGTTTTATTGTTACGTTTATTTTTCCCCTAATCAACCAAAGCACCTTCAATTATGTTGTTGTTATACTTGTGCTATACAAATACATTTGCCTTGCCTTGGGGGTTTTATGCCAAGAACTTCTGGTTTTGCAACAGCTTGTCCTTACCCTCTGAGAATGTGGCTGCTGTCTACATGCCAAAGCAATTACTGTGAGGGTTATTCCGGGTCTACCTGCCTCACTTTGATTTCTATACGATGTGAAAATGGTTCTGTGCCTTCTATAATTAACATTATGTATATTATGTCTGTACTTGGTAAAACACATGCTCAGATCTTGTGCTTCTTGTTTGCAGGTAATACTGTGTACATCTCCTGTTGGTAATGCCCTGCGCTTCAGGGCCCGTCGGTTCCCGGCTCTCATTAACTGCACAACAATCGACTGGTTTCATCCTTGGACATCTGAAGCTCTGCAGTCGGTGAGCCACAGGTTCATCCAAAAAATTAATGGAATTGAGGTAAGCCTGTTCATTTATTAAATCTATCTTATGTCACCATCTGATACTCATTCAGCCCAAAGTTATGGTAATTAGGAATGAAATTGTATATTTTTCAAATGCCTCATTTTTAGTATTTGTGCAAACAGAGAAAACAGATTGAGTAATATAACAAAAATATCAGCATTAGCGTTTATATGCCATGCACTGTATGAAGTTGTATGTAGTTTTGTCCTTTTAATGGGACCTCTGCACCTCCCCATTTTCATTGTGAAAACATTTGGAAAAGCCGGTAATCTAAAATAGTATGACGTTTTGTTATTATTTTTGCAAGGCACTGGCGATGGGCAATATGGTATTGTGCCAAGGTTTATCATGTACTTTGACACCTAGGGCTGGTTTGGACTTCAATGAACATTTTCTAATTATTGCAGCACAGCTGAATTAAGTTTTCCATAGATCTTTCATCATTAGTCCTCCAGCGCAGTACTGACAAATTGCCGAACACATGCCCAGAGACTCACAGTAAGCGTAGGGATATCATTTTTTTCCATCATAGCAGCGTAACGATCACAACCCATAGTCATTTATGTTAATGAGAGAAGACTGATTAAGCGCATAACGACCCTCTAAGGTGGCACAGCTGTCACAACCAGGAAGTCTCATTACATATGTGAACATGTGCCAGACAACAGAACTTTTCCTGTTTTTGTGTGCATCTGTGTGTGGATGGTCATGTTAAGGAATGATGATGTTTCTAGGAACTATAGCGCTTACAAGTTGCTGAACGTTTAGGTTAAAAGAGAAACTCAATAATTCAACATCATCTAGTGAAATGTGGAATTGACCTATGGCTGTTATTTAAACATTGAGCTGATTGACAAAACTGATGTGAAGGTTCTTATAGCGTGAATCTAAAGAAGTTGGATTCTGCTTGTTTTTGTGTTAATATGAGTTTAAATTTATTTATAATCCAGCAACAAACAACTGTATGAAACATTGACTCTAAAGTCATAAATGATTGTTTATCTTGTTTAGGAGGCAGCAGCCTAAGTAATGTAGTGGTCGTTTATTAAAAGTTAGAAATACATGATATTAGTTGCACGAGGCCAATCAATGAGCTTGCTTCGCTTCTTAAAGCAAGCCAGCATGCTTTATCAAAATGCATTATGTCAGATCTTAATTAATAATGATTTTCTCATCTCACAGATCTGTGATCATTAACAATGGCTTTTTGTGAGTTATGGTTAGGTTTGATCTTCATATTCTCTGCTCATTTGTTTTACCTTTAATTGATTGCTAAATGTGTGATTAATAGAGGATGTGCATCATGAATACATAGCTGGACAAAGTTGGAGGGGAGCAGATATATTGTAAGTGATGCACATGTTTTACAAGCAGCATGTCAGTGCTTTAAACACATTATTTTCACAGAGGTCTCAAAGCCCAATCATTCCTGCTGGCTGCACCTAAATTTTAGATTGAGTAAGTCAGGCCCACCCAAGTAAGATGGGAGAACTTGTAGATGAATTCAAAGTTTATGAAGATAATATTTCAGTGCCCATCAGGTTGGGGATGTTAAACCCCACTTAATCCAGCTCACCCCATTCTCCCCTCTCCCCTGATATTTTTTATAGCCTGCTGTCCAGGAATCCATCAGTCTTTTCATGGCCTACGTTCACCACAGTGTCAACCAGGCAAGTGAAAAATACCTGCAAAATGAGAAGAGGTACTATTACACCACCCCAAAGAGCTTTCTCCAGCAAATCACCCTGTACAGAAACCTTCTGGAGAAAAGCCGGGCTCATCTTCAACACAAGATGAACCGGCTTGATAGTGGCCTTCAGAAACTCCAGAGCACTGCTGCCCAGGTCTGGTCTCTTCAACATGTGCTCTCATTAGCTCAAATCAGGATATAATTTATTTTGCTTTATTTTTTTGTTGATTGTTTTTCTTTTTGCTTTTAGGTTGATACTCTCAAAGCCAAATTAGCATCACAAGAAACTGAGCTTAACCTAAAAAATGAAAAGATAGGATCCATTTTAACAAAAATTGGGCAGCAAACTGAGAAAGTAAGAAAGAAGAAAGAGGCAGCAGATGTGGAAGCTCAAAAGGTTCGAGAACCTTGTATTGTTTATGAACTTTTTTAGCATCATATTATGCTGTTCACCACATATGTAGGTTATCATTTAGTTATAATGTTTTATTTTTCACAGGTCGCTTTAATGCAGGCTGAAATTGCTGTCAAAAGGAAGGAGTGTGAAAAGGACCTCGCTAAAGCAGAGCCCTCACTGACAGCTGCAGTGGAAGCACTAAACACCCTTAATAAGGTTCCATCACATCCTCAGTACTTCAAATATAGTAGAATATTTTATGTAGTTGTATATATTTCTACATATAAGTAATTTATTTTTCGTAGGTTAATCTTACTGAGCTGAAGGCCTTTCCAAACCCTCCAGCAGCGGTAACTAATGTTGCAGCAGCTGTCATGGTCTTGCTGGCCCCTCATGGTCGTGTACCTAAGGATCGGAGCTGGAAGGCGGCGCGGGCCTTCATGGGCAAGGTTATGCAGTCACAATTTCAATCACATCATCATGATTAATGTCGGTCTAATTTGTGAGAGGTCCTTGACCCAGGTCCTGCCCAACAGCTCTCCAAAGCTCACATTACTGCTCGATTGATCTTTTACTTTGCTTACTCGCCCAGTAGTGGAGCAAGGGTTTTAAACTGCTTCCCAGCATCTTGCTGGCAAAGTAAACTGTTATAGACACACTAATATTGCTCAAATCAAAAGCTGGTGGAAACATAATGTCATTTGGCTGGTCTTTTGCAGATAAAATGTTATTACTATTTTAAAAACAAACAAATGTCTCTGTTTCTCACATTTCTACCTTAGACCTTGAATTGCATTGATTTTATTTAAAAGAGCATGAGGCATTATTAATAAACAAAACTCAAGAGCGACGCGGCTGGCGCTGTTGGTAACTGCATCGATCGACACGGGAGTGTACACAAACTTTTAAGCAGCATTCACACCGGCCAGCTCGTCCAGGCAGCAAAATACTCAAACGGGCGGGAAATTGATGCTTTAAAAATAAAACACAGCTTTGTAGTCGGCGTCAGCGCATCATGTCAGTTTGTTAGTGGGCGAGCAGGGATTTTTCTGTTGTTTCTATGTTATTTCTGCACTTCCCTGCCTCTGCTCCGCTCTTCCTTGTCTCTTTCTCCTTTCTCTTCTAACTGATATATGTGCCATAGTTGCCCTAACCAGGTTTGTCTACCGTTAAATAACATAACAAGAAATTTAAAAGAAAATATTTAACTGCTTACCTGACACTCCAATATCCTCCGATAGCTGCCGCCGGCATCTCGTCCTGTGTCCCTCGCCTGCAGCTCGTGATCCCGTATCCCATCTATATCTGGGTGCCGGTTTGACTTATCATATTTTGCTTTTGACTCATGCTGCTGATAAAACCTGCCTCTTCTTAGTGTCACTTTCAGTATGCTTTGAGTTTCCCGGTTGCGTGAATAACCCACGAGTAGCAACTGTCTTCTTCCTGTGTGAAGCTGAGCTGCTGTGAATGCACAAGCAGCGTTGACTCATGTCACCCCCTAGCACAGTGCTGGAATGTTCGGGCAAGAACTGAACAATATTTTGCTGAATACAGCCTGTTCAAGAAAATGGAATGATATATGCTTGGGCTGTTTCAGTTTAGTTTAAAACGCTTCATCACCCAATAGCATAAAAAAAACCCTGCAAATGCATGTTTATTTTGTGACAAATCCTGCCTCACGCTTCTTTATTTCTCCTGTTTTATTCATCAGGTGGATGATTTTCTACATTCCTTGGTGTCATATGATAAAGAGCACATCCCAGAGTCCTGCCTGACTGTGGTGAAACAACAGTACTTGAGGAACCCAGACTTCCACCCTGAACTAGTTTGGACCAAATCTACAGCTGCAGCTGGACTTTGTGCCTGGACTATTAATATTGTCAGATACTATGAGGTTGGACATATACTTAAAATATTTCAAAATTAGTATGAACAGATTCTGTCCAAGTTGGAAGCATCATTCTGGAATGTTATTTTTTTCTGTTTAGATTTATTGTGAGGTTATTCCAAAACGCTCTGCATTATCACAAGCTAATGCAGAGCTAGAAATGGCAACAGCCAAACTGTTGGCAGTTCAAAAGAAACTAGTTGTGAGTATTTTTGTCATATATAATTACAAGCACTTCTCAATGAATATGCATGTGATCAAAAAGTTAATTTATTTTAGCAATGAAATTCATGTATTAACTCTATGAGATCCACATTAACTCAGATCCACATTTCAAAATATTATGCACTTGCAACCACAAACCTTCATACCTTAAGACTACTTAGATTGTCGACCATTTTATGATTTCAAGAATTTTTTATAAATTGAAATTATGCACTTGATAACAGGCACCATTTCTGAAAACAAGCCCACTGAGGACATATATTATGCCGAAATAAAGTATCTGGATGAGAAGTCCCTTTATTGATCCACTTGAACTTACTATATCTCATTATCAATGGAGGGGTTTAGGACAGCAGCTGCTTTTGTATTTTCCTTTTGCACCTTATGTGTTATGCTCTGTTTTTATTAACCAACTGCAAGGGACCATTATATTTCATTAGATTGGGCTCTGAACATTACTGTTTGGTATTAACAGATACCTAAAACGTGCCCTTTTTTGAGTAAACTAGCAAATAAAATAACATAGAGTTGTAAATCATTACACAGAGTAAAATATTTCAAGTGTTTAATACTGTTCATTTCGATGATTATGATTTGCATCTAACAAATACCTTAAATTCCCCTTGTTTTTATGGAGATGCAGATCAGTACAAAAGTACTTGTAAGTAGTATTTGATTTTCAGGATTTGCTTTTTTCCCTAGGATCTTGATGCCAACCTTCAAAGCCTAACTGCTCAGTTTGAAAGGGCTACGGCTGAGAAAATTAGTTGTCAGGAGGAGGTGACACAAACCACCCAGACCGTAGAGCTGGCCAATCGACTCGTCAAAGGCCTAATGGTAAACAATGTGACAGAGGAGTTTGGTGGTGTCATTGAACCTAACCTGGCATCAGATTAACTGAGATTTGACTGGGGACATGCTGGTAATCAAATTGCATTTGTAATCTGGAATGAAAGTTGTGATGCCCTGGCAGGAAACCCTGACAGTTGCATGAAAGAACAGGTAAAGGAAGATCTTACAGCCTGGTCCAGCAGCATACTGTGGACATGTGAGACTGTTAGAGTGGGCCGGTCCACAGAAAACGCATGGCTGAACTGGGCAACTGGCTGTCTGAGTTTATTCCAAAATGGAGAATGGAGGAGAAATTGCTAAAAAAACAACAACTATGCAAATAATCATTTTTTTCTGAGAACTAAACAGGTTTTGTTTGGACAAGGTGTATTTCACAGATTTTTTTTCATTAACTGTGTCTAGGAAGTTGTAAACTATGACTCTACACATTATACATGTTATATAGTAAAACTCCGCTGTTTCTGTTCATGCTTTTTCTGAAAAATTCGCATTAATGTGAAATAAAAGATGGCAATTTTAGTGGCCATTTTGCTAGTTTGACTTTCTTATTCTAGAAAATAAATGCTGTTTGCATGGAACATTTTGGCTTTTAAGCATATCAAGATAAATGTTTTGTCTTTATGTTACTGACCTGGAAGCAATATTGTACAGACTAATAAATCAGACCATCTATGTTTAATCATTAACTTACCTCAAAGCCTCAACAGCTGTTGGAAATTAACAATGTCTCATCCCAGACTGAGTGATATTACAGACAATCCATAATACATTAGAGTAAAATTATAGTGATTTTTAACTGTCTGATAATTTATTATGTGACATATTCTAGATCCACAGCCCCTTATAAGAAAATGCCACGCTTGATTTATTGCTACAGGCTGTCACAGTATTGAAGGTTAAAATAAATGCTGAATTGATGCAAAGAGAATCTCCACACAAAATTCAAAGATATCATTCAGAGATTGTTCAGTTTAATTCAGTCATTTTTGTATGCATTCTGATGTATTTTTAGTTTGGGTAGCATATGAAGAAGTGAAGTATCCATATGCTGCTGCTGTTTTTCTTTCGTTTTAATGTTATATATATATATATATATATATATATATAAAGATTATATATTTAAACATTAAAATATACAGTTCAATACAAGTTAATACTTTACCTATAGGTCATAACTATTTTGGTGACTGTATTTAGTATAAATCAAAGTTGGTTCATCCAAGAAGCTGAGAATAATGCCCAGGTGTCAGCAATCTGTACAAGGCACGAAACCTACAAAGTTCTTTGAAAAAAAACTAAAAACAAAATAACAGCTTATAAAGTTTATTAGATACAAGCACACATTTTAGGATTGGTTAATTTTTTCAATTTAAAATATATTTTTTCATTTTTTTTTAAAACAGAAGACTTAAGAAAAGACAAACACGTTTTCTAGAAAAAAGAACGTGAATATTTATTGAAAATTAAGGACAAAAAATTGATTTTTATGGAATATTAAAAAAAAGGAGAAAGATGTTCTACACTGTTCTATAAATTTTTAGTCAATAGGGGGAAAGGAATACAGATTTTGCTCCAGGGCTGCTTGTTACAGAAACTTGAGTCAGAGAGGGGCTAATATGAGAATACACTTCCACCTTCATAAAATATATCCAATCAAAAAAAGGGAGGGGGGGGGGGGGGGGGGGAGTCAGCTGTTGATGCAAATGCAATCTTTGACATTTTAAATCTTTGTTTTTGTTGCAACGAGAAGATATTTTATGAGAAACTGATGATTATTTACAGTTGAAATGTAAGTTGAAGAGTCCAGGCAATGATCATCCTATATGAAAAACATACTATGGATGAAAACATGTTAAGTGTTTCTACCGTGACTTTTTTTTTTTTTTTTTTTGCAATGCTTGGCATGTTTTGTTCTAAGTGCATGTTTATCAGAGTAGACCTCAATTACCCCAATTTCCTGCGTAAAAAAACACCATAACAAGAAAGTGTTTCTATGCTAGCACCCACCCTGTGTAAATGGGACAATGGTTTATAAGTTTATAAAATATGTTTTATATAACCCACTGTAATATTTTAAAGTCCAAAGTTTTTTGTTTTTTTTAAGACAAGGGTTTCAAACTTCACTGCTTGAAGGCTTATGTCCTGAAACATTTGAATCCAACATTTGGATGTTTTCATGTGTTCAGCAAACCTCAATGAAATGACTGCATTATCTGACTGTCAAGTTCTAGAGAGTTCCAGCCCTCATGGACCGAGTTTAATAACTGCATTGTAAACCTTAAACGTCCACTTTTGTTGTTACCGTCAGCCTATGGGTTTAACTAATCTGGAGTCATACAAAATGACCTTATGAAAATGATCTAGTACATTTAAGATATTAGATACTTATAACCTCTTAGCAAAATCTCACTTGTTTTTTCAAAAATGTAAAATTATCCCTTTAACCTCATGCAGGCAGAAAGGGAACGCTGGTCCCAGGCGATTGTCCAGTATGAGAAACAGCAAAAAACCCTGTGTGGTGATGTCCTCCTCACGTCAGCTTTCATCTCGTATCTGGGTTATTTCACGAGCCAGTATCGTGTGGAGCTTTTCAAAAATTCTTGGATACCTTTCCTTCAATCACAGAAGGTATAAACACTTTTGCAAAATATATTTTACAGTTGTTTGTGAAGAAAAGCATTTGCTCTGTAAACTGACCTAGTACAGTCCACTAAAATGACCTGACTCCTCTGATTTTTTGCCAGGTTTCTGTGCCAATGACAGACGGCCTGGATCCTATCCTCATGCTTACAGATGATGCCAGTGTCGCAGCCTGGCAGAACCAGGGTTTGCCAAATGATAGGATGTCAACTGAAAATGCAGTCATCCTGACCACCAGTGAGCGTTGGCCACTCATAATTGACCCACAGCAGCAAGCCATCAAGTGGATCAGAAACCGACTGGAGCCAGAGCTGAAAGTGGTGTGGCTAGGACAGAAAGGGTGAAGAATTATTTGTAGTTTTCAGGAAAATTATATACTGTATACTTAAAAACAAACCCAATAATTTCATGTTTGACTTTTCCACTTTGGTGCAGGTATTTGCAAGTGATTGAACAAGCTCTTGTCTGTGGAGAAACCATCCTGATAGAGAATCTCTCAGAAAAGGTAGACCCGGTCCTAGAACCTCTACTGGGAAAAAGAACAATTAAAAGAGGAAGGTTAGTGCTGAAACATTTTAGTCCTGGTAAACATGAAAACAAATGAAGTGAAATTAGTGTATTTAATAGGTTGATATGCCAGAAGGTTGAAAAAAACTGTGAGTGCAGATTTACTAGATCACATAATCTTTTTGGGTTACAAAACACCAGTAAGACATGACTAAATGCAATAACATGCCCCCCTCCTTCAGATTATAAATGAATTTGCTGCTCGTGTTCTGAACCCCTGAGGTCAAGGTATTGATCGGCCCCTCAAGATGGGTGATAAATGTATATTTGTGTGTTTACATTCTTTTAGGTGTGATGAATATTGAATAGATGAGCTTCAGAGTAAAATTTGAATTGAGAATCGACATGGGTATGTTTAAGGTCTTATGTTTCTCACAGAAAGCTTGATTGTAACAGACTAGAGTCAGTAGTCTTCCATCATCTAGTATTTTACCAAAATATTTCAGTAAACACTTAAATCAACCCTAACATCTTTGAACATCTTTCAACGGATTTGAGGAATAAAGCATTCATATATTTTTAAAGGTTTTGTGGTTATAGTGGCCTTTATTAAAAGTGAACAGGTATGAAAGTGGGATATAGTTGTGGGAGAGACATTGGCAAATGTCCACAGCTGGGAGTCAAACCGGGACAGCCTCTTCAAGGGCTGAGGCCTCTGTCCATGGGGCACCTGTCTTAACCACCAGAGCAACATTTAGGGGACATTTAAATGGACAATGGGCTGACTACAGATGAGCCAGGTTACGTAAGGAGCCCTCTGCACCAACAGCAGCAGATCAACAGCAGGAGCCAGGGCATTAACCTAGGGCACCCAGTGGAGGGTAGGCCAAGATCCCCACCTCCACCCAAGTGCTACCTGGAGAGCGAATAAACTAATAAACTAAACTAAACTTTCTGGTGAGGGTCATAGTGCTGGAAAGACAGTATATTACAGTAGATACTTATTCCATAACTGGATCTCTGTTAAATTTTAATGTTAAGGACCGAAGGAGAAAAAGAGGAAAGACGAGAGAGATTGCATTAATATAGGTAACTTTATGATGCTTTATTGTTTTTTCTGCTATACAAAGATACTTTTTTCTCTGTTTAATTTGCTAATACCACAAAACTTTACACTTCTGTATATCGGAGACAGAGAGCTGCTCTTCTCCCATTAAGTGTTTCATTGCGAAGAACCCTGCAGCACTTCTATTGACATAAAACATCAAACACATCATGAATTTCCTCCGATTACAGTTCTTGGGACTCTGATCAACTTGGGTTGAGTGGCTGGTTCCTCAAGCGATGATAAATCCAAAGGTGTCCTAAGTGACTCATTATATTCAGCCAGTAGCGGTCTGTGGGATGATGCAAGTTCATTGGCATAGCGGCTAACCTGACTCTCCTGGGATGACGGCGATTATGTTTTTCCCTCTAACTCTTGATGACTAATCTCTTTGAGCACAGACTGATCTGAATGTTCTTCAGCATGTAGACGTGGTCGTTTTATAAAGTGGCTCAGCGCTACATCGACCTGGTCCAGTAGCCAACCGTAATTACCCGCTTTCAGGGTTGAACTCAAGTGTCGTGAGATGTCAGTTGTGAAAGATGAAGGTCATGTTTTGTTTTGTATTTTTCGTGTAGGTTATGTTAAGTTTGAAATGTTCAAGAATGTTAAAAAACACAATGTAAGATAATTGAATTATGTAAAAAATAATATAACAAGGTATACACAATATATATATATATATATAAGATTATTAACTTCACTGGGTGGGTGTTAGGGATCGCACTAGGATATTTTCTCTGCAGTAGCTTAATAGTTGTGTAGTCTCAGTAAGCAGTTGCAATTTCGTTTTTTATATAAAACACCAAATTACAACTCCAACAAGCAAAGTAAGGCAAGGCAAGGCAATTTTTTTATATAGCACACTTTCAACACCAGGCAATTCAAGGTGCTTTACATGATTCAGTGATAATGATACCAAATACATGGTTACAGAAGCATGATTAGAGAAAAACAGAAACATAGGTTTAACAGATAGACACAATCAATCAATAAGAAAAAATGATGTAAGGAACAAATTTATGCAATATAGATTAAAAACAGATAAAACACAGTTTTATGCAATATAGAATAAAAACAGATAAAACACAATAGATTAAAAATAAAAAGAATAAAAATTAAGCCACAAGAATCAAATAGTGATCACCATTGTAAGGACTTAAGAACTGGTGTGATGTGTTCTACTTTCCTAGTTCTAGTGAAAACACAGGCAGCAGCATTCTGGATCAGCTGCAGTTGTCTGATGACTTTTTTAGGTAGACCTGTTAGGACGCTGTTGCAGTAATCAATCCGACTAAAGATAAACGCATGGATCAGTTTTTCAAGGTCCTTCTGTGACATTAGTCCATCCATCCATCCATCCATCATCTTCCGCTTATCCGGGGTCGGGTCGCGGGGGCAGTAGCCTAAGCAAAGAGGCCCAGACTTCCCTCTCCCCGGCTACTTGGGCCAGCTCCTCGGGAGGAATCCCAAGGCGTTCCCAGGCCAGCTGGGAGACATAATCCCTCCAGCGGGTCCTGGGTCTTCCCCTGGGTCTCCTCCCGGTGGGACGTGCCCAGAACACCTCACCAGGGAGGCGTCCAGGAGGCATCCTGACCAGATGCCAGAGCCACCTCAACTGGCTCCCCTCGATGTGGAGGAGCAGCGACTCTACTCTGAGCCCCCTCCGGATGACCGAGCTTCTCACCCTATCTCTAAGGGAGAGCCCAGCCACCCTACGGAGGAAACTCATTTCAGCCGCCTGTATCCACGATCTCGTTCTTTCGGTCACCACCCAGCGTTCGTGACCATAGATGAGGGTAGGAACATAGATCGACCGGTAAATTGAGAGCTTTGCCTTTCGGCTCAGCTCTCTCCACATTAGTCCTTTAATCCTAGAAATGTTCTTCAGGTGATAGAAAGCTGACCTTGTTATTGCCTTTATGTGACCCTGGAGGTTCAGGTCTGAGTCCATTATACACCTAGATTTCTGGCCTGATGAGTCGTTTTTAGTTGTATTAGCTGAAGCTGTGTGCTGACTCTGGAATTGTTCCTCCTTAGATCCAAAAATAATTACTTCTGTTTTGTTTCTGTTTAGCTGGAGAAAGTTACGGGACATCCAGTCGTTGATTTGTTAAATGCATTCATTTAAGGTCTGGATAGAATCAAAGTCACCTGGTGACAATGTAATGTATAGTGAGTATCATCTGCATAGTTATGGTAATTTATCTGATTGGCTGCTACAATATTGGTTAGTGGGAGCATATAGATATTGAACAGGAGGGGTCCCAGGATGGAGCCCTGGGGGACACCACATGTGATTTCTGTTTGTTCTGATGATAAATTTCCAATGGACACAAAGAACTGCCTATTTTTGAGGTAAGACTCAAACCACTGAAGTGCTGTACCAGTGAGTCCGATCCAGCTCTCCAATCGTTCCAGTAATATTTTGTGATCAACAGTGTCAAACGCTGCACTGAGGTCCAACAGAACCAGAACTGTGGTTCTGCCGCTGTCTGTATTTATGCGGATGTCATTGAAAACTTTGACTAGGGCAGTCTCAGTGCTGTGATGGGCACGGAAACCAGATTGAAAACAATCTAAGGAGTCGTTCATGGTCAGGAATGTAGTTAGCTGTTGAGATATAGCTTTTTCAATAATCTTACTGATGAATGGGAGATTAGAGATTGGCCTATAATTTTGCATCAATGTATTATCTAGGTTGTTTTTCTTTCATAGGGGTTTGATAACTGCTGTTTTGAGGGCCTGGGGGAAGACACCTGACTGGAGGGATGCGTTAACAATTTGTATCAGATCAGACTTAATGACAGGGTGAACTTTGTTTTAAAAAGGTGTGAGTAAGATATCGAGGCAGCAAGAGGAGGATTTAGTTGTTTAATCATTTCATCAAGATGTGATTGATTTATTTATTTGAAATCAGACATTTTATCTGCATTTTACACGGGAATGAAAATGGTGGTGGGTTGGGTGCTTCTTTACAGATTCATCTTCTGATTTCTAGAATCTTTTCAGTGAAGAAGTTGGCAAATTCACTACAGGCCCTAGTGGAGTGTAGCTCAGGAGCTGCTGTCACTGCAGGATTGGTCAGTCTTTCAACTGTTGCAAATAGAGTCCGAGTGTTATTAATGTCCATGTTAATGATTTCAGAGAAGAATGTTTCTCTTGCAGTTTTCAGAGTTAAATTATTTTTGTTCAGCTTGTTTTTGTTGATCTCATAGTGAACCTGGAGTTGTTTTCCTCCATTTTCTTTCGGCCCTTTCATGGAGACTTGTTTCTACCTGAGACAACTTTAACTTTAGTTGGAGCAATGGTATCGATGATGTCTGAGACTTTAGATAAAAAGTTATCTACCAGCTTGTTAACAGAGTGTTTGTTGGGGGGGTGGTGGTGGTGGGTTTTGGGTGGGTGAGTTAGAGCAGTACATTTGTTTAAAGATTTCAGCTGAGCTGTCAACAAGGTTGCGTTTTTTTACTATGGTCTTATTTTGATAAGATAGTTTAGCCGGGATCATGCTTTCAAAGAAGATGCAGAAGTGGTCAGATAATGCAACATCCACTACGGAGATGTTAGAGATTTTTAGTCCTTTGCCAATGATTAAGTCTAAAGTGTGTCCTTGTTTGTGTGTAGGCTGTTTGACATGTTGGGTTAGACCAAAGTTATGGAGAGTATCACTTAGTGTTTTAGTCCGTCTATCCTGGGGGTTGTCAGTATGAATGTTCAGATCTCCCACAATAATTAGTTGGTCATATTCAATACATATTACAGAAAGAAGGTCATTGATGTCATTAATTAAGTTTGAGCTAGCTTTGGGGGGTTTGTACATATTTATGGCATCTGGTAGCCGAGAAAATCAAACGTCCGAGATAAGAGAATCATCATGACCAATAGACCTGAGTGAGAATCTTGGAGTTAGCTGAGTTCCTTTAATAATTTGTTCCTGATATTTTTTGCAGAATTCTATCGGTGAGCCGAGTTTTGCTGAGTCATCATTGTCGTTGTCAGAGGTCTGTGAGAGGCTGGATGCTCCATCTAATGGTCTATTATTGGCAACATGCTGAGCTGAGGCACTGACCTTCGGTTGTTTTGAGACTCTCTCAGGCTGTTTGAAGTTGGAGGCGCCATCTGGCAGCTTATCTGTGGGCTGAGTTGAGGCGCTGACCTTGGGTAAGCTTTGTTTAGACAGTCTTGGAGGAGTGTTGTTCAAATGTGCAAAGATATTAGCAGCCAGTAGTTTAATTCCAGCTCTGTTGAGATGGCGCTGATTTTCTTTAAATAGAGATGCTGATCCAAAGACTTTGAAGTTGCTCACATATCCAATAGAAGTTTCCAGGCATTTTGTTTTCATTCGTTTGTGAAGAGACCTAATTCTAGAAAACCGTTCATCCTTACCTTCTGGACCTGGGCCAGACAACCAGGTGTTTGAGATGTTGAGCTGATTAAGGGCCAAGAGCAGTTGTGATACATCAGCTCTTAAGACTTCACTCTGGCATAGGCTGATGTCATAACTGCCAGCATGTATGATCAGTGTGTGTATTCCAGGGTGTAGAGCAAGAACAGATGGGATCTGTTCCATAATTTCTCTTATAGAGTACCTTGGAAAACAGTGGAAGTTTGTGTTGTGGCTACAGAAGTTTTCAATCCCATTTATGGAGCCATCATGAATAATCAGAACCTTAGCTTTGTTTCTTTTTGCTTTTTTCCATCCTTAGCGGTATTCCTCGATTTCTCCTGCTGGCGTTGACTGGTGGCAGGGGCTGTGTCTTGCAGGGAGTCTAAGGCTGTAAATCTGTTCTTTAGGGGAATTCCAGGGGGAGAAAATGATGATGGAAGCTTCCTCCTCTGCCTATTCCTTCTCCTGGGAACGGGCGTGGAGGTATTTCCAGAGTTTCGTTTCAGAGGCGGCCAGTTCTCCTCGAAATTTGAGTTTGGCGTTCTGCCCGTTCCACGTCTCGGTGAGGGAATGGTATTTTTCGGTGCTTTCTGATTGAGGCTGGACCAAAGCACAGGGCTGTTGGATTTCTGTTGTTGTTGTTCCTTTGTCTGTATTGTCGTCTCATTGTTATATCCAGCATTGATTTCATAGTTAATTTCCAAACGACTTAGTTTTTCTTCCATATTCCGGAGCTGTTCCTCTAGGGCGTTGTGCCTTTGGAGTAGCTTATCAAAGTTTTCGGCTGAGCAGTTTGCCATTTTGTTAATCACAATCTTTCAAAGGTGTCCAGAAAAGGTGATCCGGTTTAGCAGATAGCTGGGCACAAGTCTTCAGCTGAGTAAAACGCCAAGATGTTGATCCACAGTCTTACAGAGGTCCTTTGGAAGCAATCCACCAGAAAAAGCCTAATCTAATAGTGTACTTCCAGAGGCTCGGCACATACATTAAGAGGAAAACTGCAGAAAAACTGAGAACAAAATTGGTGTGTTGCAGGCTTCAGTGAGTTTACAGCCTTTGTCTTGTGCAATAAAATGCACTGGGCAGCTTAAGGGAAGTTAGAATTAAGGAAAGGGGTGACTGTGGGTCAGGTCGGCAGGCGACCATGGCTCTGGCTGTAGGAATTTGTCCTCTAACCACTGTGTTGCTAGTTTCAAACCCCTGCACCATACGTCTTGGTTGCTGTTTCCTTAGTAACTGGAAAGTTTTTTGTATGATCATAACTCATAGCGGATATAAAAGTTAATATATTTTTATGTGAAAAACATTGCACATTCATTAAATTATTTTTTTAAATTGTAATTGTTACAACATAACTGGGGTAATTAAACAGCTGCTTGGCCAAATCTTGCTGTTGCTATGGTAACCCCAAGCTACGGCCTGGCCCTGCCTTTAGTGGGTGGGCAATCTGTCGAAATAGGGTGGGCCTTTGCCCATCCAGGCCCACCCATAGCTGCGCCCCTGATTTCAAGACAGGTGGAATGTACTCCTCACTCAATCCTCACTCCAAAAATCCAGAGCTTCTTTGGATATAAATGTCTGAATCCTGAAAATCCTTTTTCTACACTTTCGACACTGTGTAAAAAGCAACCCCACCAACAACACTGATGCTATGCTTTAAACATAGTATCCCATACCCACCCCCATCACAAACACATAGATTGGTTGTTAATGTCGGCCCAATTTTACTTATTAAACCAATCCCAATATGAACTGATTGTTTAAATTGTTGGTGTTAGGGTTAAAAAAAAATAATATAAAAAAAGAACTGACTTGATTTGCACTTTCTTTTATGTAAATATGTGTATGTTTAAAGTTAATTGACTTTTAACACTAACAAATATGCCACACTAACACAACATTTTTTTTGCAAAATTGTAATGCAAGTTTGAATATAATTGTAAATGGCCACCATTTGTATGGAGCTTTTTCGAACACATTAATTTGCTGATGGAGGTAAACAACATTGAAGCAAAGCTGCCATAGGCAGGTGCCACCTTCCTAATACCACCAGGACAGGTGGATGGAGTGTCTTGCCCAAAGACACAACGACCAAGATTCCTTGTATCCGAGGTTTGAACCGGCAACCCAACAGTTACAGGACAAACTCCTTACACCTGAGCCATCTAGTAATGGTGCAGTTTGGCCGCTGCATCACAAATTTAAGTTATGCTGAAATAACAGGTCCACAGGTACCACAGTTACCCCTTCGCCTCAAATACAATAAATTATATAAAGTAGACAACCAGCAGCATAAATATAAAATACCACATATTGATGTTCTGCTTTGATTTCCACCCCTGAAATGCTTACATCTTTCTTGCTCTCCTCCATGTCTACGCATTAATATTGAGGTTTTTTTGGTGGATGTTCATTAGGCTGTTTTTGAAGTCTTGTCTGTCTAGACGTAACAATTTATCATACTAAATCTGATTATAAGTTTATCCCTTGTAGATGACCCGCACACTTGTTTCTGTCAATGATTAATAAAACCTGCTGGGTCAGCCATGATGGATCTTGTAGGGCTTCACAGCTGAAGTTCATTAATAATTGGAATGTTGTAGAGTGTGAAGTAATGAATACTAATTATTCCTTTCATGGCTGACGGAAGACTACAAGCCAATCCATCAGCAAGGACTTTAATTTGGTGAAGTAATGGTTCTATCAATAGTACATTAATTCTGGCTTGTGAAGATATAGAGTTGAACCATATCTAAGCCATGAGGATCTTGTGCCATAAAAATTGGGGCCTTGCCTGACATCCAAGGGGCAATTAGAGATAAATGAAAAGCCACTAGGTTCGTCAAGCAACAGCTAATTTAATTGAAACATAAGAGTAGATAAGTATTGGCTAGAATTGTTATATCTCATATTTGTACATAACGGAAATAAAATTGGTTTTACACCATGCTGGAAAACCATGAAAAGTGGCTTAGAGGGCCATCATTGTCACAAGTTTTAAACAATTCGCATTTGTGAAATTCGTACTTATTCAGTTGGATCAGTTTACACGGGAAGATTACATTATGCACAAAACAATGCAAATTGTTGGGTTCTCAAGAACATAACAAAATGAGTTTCAAGCAGTATTGTTGTAAAACAATATATATATATATATTTCATTTTAAGTCAATGTTACTTCAATCTTCTCATCTTTCCAGTTTGGGTAATATTGGTCCAAGTTTCATGCTAAATCTTGAATTAGAGATGATCTAAGCCAGACTTGTTAATCACATGACACAGCTCCTTCTTTTAGCATTGCTAGGAAGCTCCAACGCAGATGGCAACTTCAGTGCCATCAGCAGCTAAAGGTTAGCAACTCACAATATTCTCAATGTTTACAAATATAATTCTAATCATTGTAATCAAGTACTGTCAGCCACTCTAACAAGAACTTGTCGTCAAGCGACTCTGTCAAAGAGTCAACCCAACAATTACTTTCTTACTTCAAAATAAGAGTCTAAAGCATAGATACCACCAGTTGTCAACCTGAAATGGCTCAGCACTATACAGAAATAATATTAGCTCATGCTTATTTTACCAGAGGAAGTCAGAGCTGTGACAGCTAGTGAGTATCATTAACCAAAAGAAACTTTAAGTTTTAACTATTATTATTATTTATTTCAAACACAGTATACGCACAGTGTGCATGGGAATATATTAGGAGGATAAATACACATACAAGTTTGTAACAAGATGCTGTTTTTGAGCTTTATGCGTGGGGACATATATTTTTCTTTTTAAGCAACCATGTTCATGTGTAAACAGTAAATAAACTGGGAATTTGGAGATTCTGTGTCATTTGCTACAGAGTTCAAAGTACAGGATGCTCTTTATGAAAATACTTTTGTCGAAATAAATTTTTCATGATTGGTACAAAGTACTCCGATTAGATTATCTTAGCTGAAGATGTGCATTGTATGTCTTATCCTGTTCAGTCTGTAAATTTTATGTATCCCCCCAAAAAAATCACACACCAATTATTTTCCCTTTTTTGTTTTTCTGTTGTCTAGATATATTCATTTTGGGGACAAGGAGTGTGAGTACAACAAAAACTTTCGGCTGATTCTGCACACCAAGCTGGCCAATCCACACTTCCCTCCTGAGCTCCAGGCTGAGACCACCCTCATTAACTTCACAGTGACACCTGAGGGCCTGGGCGACCAGCTGCTGGGACAGGTAGTTTCCAGTGAGAGGCCTGACCTGGAGAGTCTAAAGGTAAATGTTAGGAACTTGACAGCTTTCTGTTATCTTCATGAAAGTTTTTATTTAATAAAAAACAATTTTGAAATGTACATTTTATCTACCAAGATGCAGCTCACCTTGCAGCAAAACCACTTCAAAATTGAGCTCAAGAAGTTTGAAGATGACCTGTTGAGTCATTTATCTACAGCCAACAGTAGTTTTCTGAGTGACAACTCTCTGGTAGAGCAACTTGAAAATACGAAGCGCATGGCCACTCACATTCAGTGCAAGGTAAAGTTTTTACACAAAAATGGACTGTGGCGGGGGGTTTTTTGTGTGTTTTTTTTTTTTCTTTGGTTGCTTAGCTGTTATTAAATGTCATACAACAGCAAGTGGCTCATTTTATTGCATTAGCGGTAAATGATGTGTAGTTCGGCATATGTGTAATGGGAGGGTTTTGGAGCATGACTGAGAGCCTAATAGCTCATTTTGTGCAATTGGAACACACAGGTGGCGGAGGCCAGAGAGAACGAGACAAAGATCAACGAGGCTCGGGAACTTTACCGCCCAGCAGCTGAGAGAGCGTCGCTCCTCTTTTTTATCATCAATGACCTCGGCAAGATTAACCCCATGTACCAGTTTTCTCTCAAGGTGAACCTTTCCCCCCTTGTGTGTTCCCAGAGGAACACGTTAACAGTACCCCACAAATTTTTCCTTGACCAATTTTCTGTTTTTATATACATTCCCATATCTTTTCATGTGCATAAAAGCATGATTGTTTCAGAAAATAACTTTTTTTTTTTTTCAGTTGTTCCACTCAAGTTCCAATTGTATTTACACTTCCTTGCAAAAGCATTCATGTCCCCTTGAAGTTGTTCATGTGATGCTATGATTGACAAGCACAGTGGATTGAAAAACTTGTCTACATTACTGATTAATCAACAGCAAAACTACAAATAAACATGGACAATTTTCTATCAGTGTAGATTCCAGCAATTATTTTTTTGAAAATTTTAAATGTTTATTGTAGCAGTTTGATGTAATTGGGTCAACTGAAAAGCCACACGTCAAGGAATGCTCAGGCATGTTCTATCAGTGATTATCCATAAGTGTAAAGAACTGTGAAGTAGAAGCCTACATGCTTTTCTGTTTTTCACAAATAAAATATGTGAGTAGTGCAAAATGTTTGTACTTATTCCACTAGAATCAGTATATTTTTGATTCACCTTTTACTGCTAGTACAGCTGTGGACATTTAAATGATTTACTAGGGGAACAAATTAAATCTAATGGTTTTCACTTTAAATTCATGAGCTAATTTGTTGGTCATTCGTAGTTTGCCACAAACCATAGGGGACACTGCTGAAATATGGAAAAAGATGTTCTCATGAATTAAGACAAAAATTGTAAAACTTGATGTTGGCTGTATCATGTTGTAGGAATGTTTTTCTTTAAAAAAAAAAAAAAAGACAGGGAAGCTGGTTAAGGTAATGGGAAAATGACAAGACTAATTACAGGGCAATCCAGAAGAAAACCTGCAAAAAAGCCTGGAGGGAAGTTTCACCTTTTAACAGTGCAATGATGCTGAAAAACCACAGTTACTATCGAATGGTTTATGATTTAGAAGGCAATTATTATCTTAGAATGCCCTATTTCAAAGTCCAAAATCTAAATCCAATTAGGATTTTGTGGCAAGACTTGATGATAACTTGTATTTATGCTTTCCATCTAATCTTACTGAGCCTTACCTATTTTCAAATACAATTTCGTAAATATTCAGTCTCTCGATATGCAAGGCCAGTACAGACAAGCAACTCCAAAAAACTGGTAGCTATATTAGTTGTTTTTTTTTTTCTTCATTGAGGCTTTGAGTTTATCTATTACAAAAAAATCCCAATGAAATAATTGAAGTTTGTGGTGTAACATGGCAATGTGAAAAGGTTCAGGCAGTATAAATACTTATGTAAGGGACCGTAGCTAATGACAATTTCTGGGGGTTTTTTGGGTTGTATTCCAGGCCTTTAACTTGACGTTTAACAAAGCAATGAAGCATGCAGAATGGGACGAGGATGTACGGACCAGAGTGCGCACCCTCACCGAGGCCATCACCTATTCTGTATTCCTGTACACCAGCCAAGGCCTGTTTGAGAGAGACAAGTTAACCTTCTTGTCACACACTGCCTTCCAGGTGAGGGACTGAGGTCCACCCTCAAAGGTGGGGCCTGCTGTCACTCTCATCAATCAAAGTACTTTTCTGCCCCCCCATTAACTTCAATTAAAAGCAGTCAGTGATACCATACGTGCTATTGATTACCTCTCACGCCTTGCTCTGTGGCTGCTGTTCAGACAGTTGGTTCTGACAGGGGGGTTGGATCTTATAACATAATGCAATTATCTGTCACCGCAGCAACTGTTTACTTCATAAGAATTGTCAAACTTTAAAGCCTGTCCTTCATGTTGTTGTTTTTTTTTTTCACATTTACTGACACTTATTTGGCTCGTAGAGTTAACAAAGACTGAGATTTCCCCTTACTGTTGGTTCTGGACTAAAAACCCCTCCAAACCAAACACAATATAAAACTGACTATAAAAATTGGTTCTTCCTCAGATTCTCCTCAGTCTGGGTCTTCTTGATCTCCAGGAGTTTGAGTTCCTGCTTCATTTCCCAGTTGAAGCTACAAACACCAGTGCTGTGACATTCCTCTCTCCACATTCCTGGGGAGCCATTAAGGTATTGTATAATAACTGCATGATGTGGATGACATTTTTTACTACACATTGTCTTGCACTGCAGAGTCACGTGGTATTGTATTTTATTTTGGATATAGACAATCTCCATCATGGAAGAATTCAGCGGACTTGACAAAGATGTCGAGAGTTCACCGAAACGTTGGAGGAAGATTGTTGAATCCAGTTGTCCTGAGAATGAAAAGCTTCCTCTGGACTGGAAAAATAAGAGTCCCCTACAGAAGCTCATCATCCTTAGAGCACTCCGACCAGATAGGTTAACCTATGCAGTAAAGTAAATAACTAACCAAAGTTTTTTTTTAAGCAAAAAAACTTGCAAAAGTATTGATGACTTGAGCTATTTCACATGTTATGTTTCCAGCAAAAATATCAATGTATTTTATTTTAGTTTATGTGACAGACCAACACAAAATAGGCAAATAGTTAAATTGACAAATTGTTAAAAAAGCACAGTTACCTTCAAAAGTCCCTGGATTTCTATATAGAGTCGCCCCTGTGTTTCACTCATTCTTAGCACAAAAGAAGCTGTTCTGTGAAGGAAGCAGATGGGTTTGTGACGGAGGATTGTTGCAGAAAATGGCATCATGAACACCAAGAAACACAGCAGACATGTCAGGGAGAAAGTTGAAGATTTGAACATATTGTGGAGCACTGGAACTTATCTGTCATTCAGAAATGGAAACTTGGTTGTCCACTTAGGCTGACAGGCTGGGCAAGGAGAAGATTAACTACAGAATCAGCTGAGAAGTGGGTCCATGTAATCTGTAGTGTAGCTTCAGGGATCTACAACTATAAGGAAGAATTTGTTCAAGAAAGACAGCTATTTGTCATTGGCTCCACAAATTTGGCTTTCATGGAATAGTGGCGAGAAGAAAACCATCATTGAAAAATGTCATAAGATGCTAAATTAGCAGTTAGCAAAATTATTTAACACCGCACATAACCCTACATACTATTTAACTCCTCCAATAAGACAGCAACCCTAATGCACATCCAGAGCTACAACATAGCGGTTTTAATCAAGGCAAGGCAAGGCAATTTTATTTGTATAGCACACTTTCAACACAAGAAAATTCAAGGTGCTTTACATGGTTTCAGAAATATAAAAATTAAAACATAAAATCAATAAAACAAATTAAAAAAGGCATACATGAACATTTATAAAACAATGGTATTTGATTAAAAACAACAATTTAGGATAAAAATATTTACTCATAAGCATGTCGTTTTTATTTTATATTTAAAAGAGTTCAGTGTCTCTGCAGTTTTGCATTCGTCCATCAGTTTGCTCGATATGTGGGGAACATAGAAATTGAAAGCTGTTTCTCCATACTTGTTTCTGGTTCTAGGGACAGTCAGTAAATTAGAGTTGGAGGACTTGAGTGGTCTGGCTGGTTTGTACTGTAATAACAGATTGTTAGTGTACTCTGGTGTTAATGTGATAGAAAGATTCAATCAAAGCCCAGACCCAAATCCAGCTGAGAAAATGCAGCAAGATGTGAAATTGATTAAAAAAAACAAGTATTCACAGACAGACTCTAATCTAATTTGGCTTGAGCTGTTTTGTAACGCAGGAATGGACAACCATTTCAATTTCTTCAAGTGTAAAGCTGCATTTGTACAATACAGACATACTCAAAAACAGTTGCAACTGAGTATAAAAAAAGTAAGATATGTGAGTCATTTAATTGCAAGGCAATGTAGTATTGTATTCTCCTCATAATGTTTTCCTCATAGGAAATTTGCAGAAGAAAGCATGGGAACTAAATATACAGAGTGCACCAGGCTGGAATTTGAAAAGTTGTTTGAGGATAGCAGTCCCTCAACCTCCATGTTCTTCATTCTTTCACCTGGTGTGGATCCACTTAGAGATGTTGAGAAACTAGGTACCACTGTTCTTCTTTTTTACATGCATATCCTGTTTAGTTTGGTTGTATATTATAAATACTGTTTAATTGCAGGTTTAAAGATGGGATTTGCCATTGACCTGGGAACACTGCACAATGTGTCCCTGGGACAGGGACAGGAGGAGGTAGCAGAGAGGGTTCTCAGGAATGCCTCTAAACAGGGACACTGGGTCATTTTACAGGTACAGGGTCATTTTATTTTCTGTACAGGAAGCTGCAGTGACACAGGTCTGCAGTCTGAGCCTGCTAGTGCCACTAATGATATCATCTCATAGCCGGAACAAGGGAAATAAACTCAATTTGGTTCAATAAAAGCCCTAATTGACTAGATCAGCTCCATAAATGGCTACTTTAGAGAGAAGCTGTGAGCTAAGTGAATTGTTTAGGGTTTTTAAACAAGCCTAGAGTGCATAAAATACTGTTTAGAATTGACTTGATGAACCTGAAATTTAAAGTAGACTTCTTTTCTATTTTTGTGGTTTAGAATATACACCTTGTGGTTCGCTGGCTGCCTTCGCTAGATGCTCTTCTTGAGACATTAGCAATGGATGGACATCCCAGCTACAGGGTCTTCATCACGGCAGAACCAGTGCAGAGCCCCGAGCAGCATGTGATCCCCAGAGGCATACTGGAGAATGCTATCAAAATCACGAACGAACCTCCCTCTGGCATGAATCCCAGTTTACATGCTGCCCTCAACAACTTCAGCCAGGTGTGCTGCAAATACTTTTACTCTCAGCAGTGTTTTTACATGCATCCCCTAACACCTATTGTTGTTTCTTCTTAGGACACTTTGGATATGTGCTCGAGAGAGCAAGAGTTCAACTCTATGTTGTTCTCCCTCTGCTTCTTCCATGCCTGTGTAACAGAGCGCAGAAAATTTGGTCCCCGAGGGTGGAACCACAACTACCCCTTCAGCACAAGGGACCTCACTATCTCTGCCCGTGTTTTATATAACTACCTGGAGGCCAACTCAAAAGTATTTTTTATTCTAAAATTCATTTCATTTTTAGCTTAATACAACTTAATGTGTTTTTACAACTCCCTAAATAATAAAATTCAGTGGGATAATAGTGTTATTATTGACGTTAATGTCAGACACGGATGCTGAATTACTCTAAAGTATCTCCAATTATTTTTTTTAAGTCTTTTGTTGCTGTGGTATTTGTAAGAAATGCTCATTACTGTCTTTTTTCCAATCCACAGCCTATAATTTAGCTTTATTTCACAAAGACAAAAAAAATCCATTCTTTCAGATTTGCACCTCTCACAACTCCTAATGCATTTCTCATAGGACTCCCATTACTCTGGTCATAACCAATTACATCTCGAAGGTATTCTGCCCTCCAAAAACGAATGTCCTTCATTACGTTAACCAAACACTAACCTGTATGTGCGTATACAGAGGATTCATTAGGAGGGCAATGAAGCGTTATCCTAAATGTAATTACACGCAGCCAGTGTGACAGTTCACAACGCTACATAAGTGATCACTGCAATTAGAGCTGATGAAGGAAGCAATTTGCAAAACAATACAGGTACAAATGATACTGAACCTACAGCTTTTGTAATTTGTTATGAATCGCATGTTCTGTTCTTCCTCCTTCACACTCAGGGATCATAATCTCCCGCTGAGGCAAAGGCTGCTCTCATACACCACATCAGTTTGTGTAAAGAAACATGGTTTTGATATATTTTTCCACCGTAATGTGTAATGAAGATGGCAGGCTAGATTCAAATCCAATTCAAAGACCAACTGCTCCAAAACATTCTAACCAAAGTACATTCTAAGCAAAGAAAACCACACAGCAGATTCCAACATGTTATTATAAACTAGACAAAGATCAAGCCAAACAGATAATACATGCTTCATTCCTGTTTTAGAAAACAAGCTGCCATCAAAAGAGCTGCTCTCTAAAGAGTGTGCTGTTTCTTTTCACAATGACTATGTATAAATGCATTTCCATTATGTTTAAAATACTTCAGTTCTCAAAATGTACTCAAGAATTTTTTTTCTTTGATTACTTTTTCATTTTCTTTTGTTCCATTTATTTTTTTCCTTTTGATGCCTTCCTGGTAAAGTCCATGCAGGTGCCTTGGGATGACTTGCGTTATCTGTTCGGGGAGATCATGTATGGGGGACACATCACTGATGTTTGGGATAGAAGACTCAGCAAGGCCTATCTGCAAGAATTCTTGAATCCTAACATGGTAGGCCAGCCATAATCCAAATTCAAGTTCCTTAAAAGCCTAAAACAGCATATATATATATATATATATATATATATATATATATATATATATTGAATCTGGTCATATTAAAAACCTTAAGACATTGTTGAAAAGTAACATTGATGTGGAGGAGAAGTAAGACATTTATTTCAGTAACTCAATTCACTAACCAAATCCTATTACATAGATTAATTATACAAAGACTGATGTTTATTTCTGATGTTTATTTCTGCTAATTATAAGGGTTTTCGGCTGACAAATAACGAAAATACCTGTTTTAAGACTAGAATATTACACCTAACCAATATCAATGTTTTTAATACAGAAATATGATCTTAAGAAAGGGATGTTTAATACTTCCTTAAAGGTTCTTATTTTCACAAGACACTTTTAATCTAGCAAATAAGCCTGTGTGGTTAGAATGTGTGTTTGTGTATGTGTAATTTGCTTAATATGGCTGCATCTTCCTTTTGCTTCCTTGCTTGTGTATTTGCTTTTTTTCTGGCTTCCTTCCATCTTTCCTTCTTAAAGCCTGACAACACAAGTAGTATAAGTCTTGAATTCACCGGAAAATTGATTATTACTCTTATGAAATATGCTGAAAAGAAGTAAAAGGTCTGGAAATGTAAGGCTTGAAAATTATTTATTTATTGCGTTAAAAACAAGCAGGAGCCCTGTGTTTATGTATATCAGTGTTTTGGGTTAATTTCTACAAACTTTTCCTTTTGGCTTCATTAGTTGATTATTGTTGCATGGTGAATTTTGTGGACTGTGAGGTGTTTAAATTATGCTCCATGTAAGAACTTTGTGAAAGCTGAAGACCTCATGTTTTAAAACGTTGGATCTGAAAAGAGTTTGTTTGTTTTTACCATGACTTGGGTGTTCCAGGTATACATACAACTTTTTTGTTTTGTTTATTTCACCTCTTGTGTTGCTTTAAAGTATGGAACTTATAAATATTTCAACCCATTCAGTCAGAAATACTTTTTTTACTTCTCTGATCTTGATTTCTGCAGTGCCAAAGTGTAGAGTAGTGAAGTCTTCTTTAGTTTATCTGCATTGCTGACAAAGTAAAGAGTGCCCTCTTGAGATGAAACAACTGAACTGCCTTTAGAGTCTTAGTTATTTTCCTTTAAACACACTGCATGTGTTAAGTCGGCAGTTCTAGTATAATATTTACTTACTTGGTACTCCTTATAAAACTTTTATTTCTAGACCTTTGAGTTTTTTGTTTGTTTGTTTGTTTTTCAAAATAAAGCAAGTTTTAGGTTTTTCCAGTCCAGGTTGTAACTCTACATTTTATATCTAATAATAAAAATACAGCACACTCTTTAAATTAGGTTATGAGTACATTTGGATTTGATTCTGATCTCTCAACTTTTTTTCCCTTTTTCATAGTTTGAAGCAGAGCTCTATCTGTGTCCGGGATTTCTGGCTCCTCCATTTTTGGACTACACAGGTTACCATGTGTATATCGATGAAAACCTACCCACTGAGAACCCTATGTTGTATGGTCTCCATCCTAACGCTGACTTAGAGTGCCTCACGGCGACCTCAGAAAACATGTTCAGGTCTCTATGGGAGCTGCAGCACCAGGACTCATCCAGAAAAGACAACGGCAATGAGAGCACAGATGAGAAGGTCCTCTGATGAAAACCTTTGAAGAATGGATAGATACAAATATAATATTGCACTTTTTCACATTTTGTCATTTTACAACCACAAACAGGAATTTTTATTTCATGTGATAGACTAAGACAGAATAGTGCATAATAATGAAGTGGGAGAGTACTTTTTTGGTTAATCTTCTTATTGTTTCAGTTTGACACCCATATCTTAACAGGAAAATATTTTAAGGGATTTAATTACTTTTGCAAGACACTGTATGCATTTCAAGTTTGCTTTTATTTGACAGGTTATTGCCATAATTGAAGACATCCTGGAGAAGCTTCCTGAGGAATACAATGTTTCAGAGATGATGGCAAAGAAAACAGAGCGAAGTCCCTATATATTAGTGTGCTTTCAGGAGTGTGAACGTATGAATGCTTTGCTAGAAGAGATAAGGAAGTCCCTCAATGAGCTGGAAGGTGGCCTAAAGGTATAGCTTACTGTTACATTACAGTTCATATATACGCAGTATCTTTATATTTTCCCCTTTTCACAGGGAGAACTCACCATCTCCTCCAGTATGGAGACTCTCCAGTCTGCATTGTTCAATGATATGGTTCCAGATTCTTGGGCTAGACTGGCTTATCCCTCAACTAAGACACTGGCACAATGGTACATGTTTATTTCCATCTTGTAAATTACTAAGTTTAATCATAAGTGTTATTTTACTACTGCTTATATGATTTTACTACAAAAAAACGTTCTACTTTTTATAGGTTGAACGATTTAATACGCAGTTGTCATGAGTTGGACAGCTGGACTCAAGACTTTGTTCTGCCTGCAGTTGTTTGGCTGTCAGGGCTGTTCAACCCGCAATCTTTTCTTACTGGTGAGTTTCAACTAATAACATATTACTTTTTTAAATGAAAACTTTAAAAATGTGCATTTTCTACAATAATTCTATGTAAATTAAGGGTAAGCTGATGTGCTTTAAGAGCTGGACCGAAAGAGAATCAAAAATTAACCTAAAGTGTGTTAAAGAAAAAACCGTACACGTGTGCTAAATAGGAGAAGTGGTTTGTTTTAGTTGTAGTTGAAAAAGTTAAGTCTGAGTATTTATTAAGTTCAAGAGACAAAATAAAACGTATTGGAAATTTGAGAAAAAGTTTAAAACATTGGCATTTCAATTAATTTTATGAAAGTAAGTTAAGGTCAATTTTATAAGAATAGGTGGAAGTGAAAACTAGTATCTTGGAAAATTATTAAGTAAATGTAAAATTAAAACAGGAGCTTAAAGATAGCAAGAATATTAGGAAAGCTTGAAAAAGTTCTGTTATTTTGTTATTTTGTGCCACTTTGATTAAAACACACAAAACCTTTGCAGAAATTTTTTTTATAGTCCTTCTCTTTCAAACATTTGTGCTTTGTGTCGTTAATTTCTGAGGGAGGAGATATAGAGTTTTTTATATCTCTTCTTGACACACAACAGAACATTTCATGGCTGTTCATTGGACTTGTATTTCAAATTTCTTAAGACACTGGTCTTTGTACACAAAGATAGATTTTCATACATTTTGATGTGTAAACCATGTTAAACGTATGGCAGGAACTTTAGAAGAATCATGACGGATGAGGTCATCAAATTTTGTGAAACCCAAACAGTGATTTTCTTTTTTTCGTTCTTAGAAAACGTTGAATGTTTTATTCAAACTGAAAGTAGAAGGGAATGATGAGTTTATATAGATTCCAAGCAATTGGAGGTCAAAAACATAGTAAGTGCTTCATAACATTCACACAAATAACATGTGTTTTTTCCAGCCATCCTGCAAAGTATTGCTCGCAAGAATCAGTGGCCGCTGGATAAAATGACTCTAACTGTTGATGTAACAAAGAAGATGAAGGAAGACTTTGGACATCCTCCGAGGGAGGGAGCATACATCCATGGACTTTTCATGGAAGGTCAGAATCAATATCCTCCACCTCCTCCAGTGATGTTTTTGTTATAGCTTATTTGTCCTACAGTGTTCAAGGTTCACCATGAACATGGTCATCTTTCCTCATAGGGGCTCGTTGGGACATTGAGTCTGGCATAATCTCTGAGGCTTTCCTTAGAGAGCTCACCCCTGCCATGCCGGTGCTCTATGTTCGAGCTGTGCCTGGAGAGGAGCAGGAGCTCAGGAACACCTTTGAATGTCCAGTGTACCGCACAAAGCAGCGCGGCTCCACATATGTGTGGGCCTTCCATCTCCGAACCAAAGGGCCCCCAGCCCAGTGGGTGGTAGCTGGAGTGGCTTTGCTATTGTCTGTGTGATAAATCATTTGGTTGTGGAGAGCATTTTTAAAACACATAAAAAATGCATTTAAATTTTTTTTTGTTTTTTTCCAACAAAATGTATTATTTAGGCAGTATTGTTTCAAATATATGTTTCAGTGGCTCAGTAATTCACGTTTAGTGTCATAGGTATGTTCTGATATGTTTTAGACATTGCATAGGTATAGATTCGTGTCCAGTTGATGTTGAACCTGTTGTCTGCATCCACCACTGTTACTCATCTCCCATGAGTGTGGCTGGGATTTGTCTGAATTTTATGTCTCTATATTTGACCATGTAATTTTGGATGAGCAGCATATTTTACTAGAAGGTCAAGATTAAAAAACGCTCTCTGGCTGCCCTCTGCGAACTGAATGATACACAATGCCGTCTGGAGGGATCCCGGACTAAATTCCCAGGAGATGATGTGCATGGTCTCTATTGACTTTTAAATGAGGTGCATTTGACATTGACCTTTTGTACTGCGGAGGCAGAATACTAACAGACTAGTGTAATTCATTCAGCCAAGCCTGTTGCAAAAACCTATTGAAAGGAACTGATAGCTTTGTATGAGAAAGCAACACATTAGATTACCCATCCTTTATCTGTCTTCTCCTCTCTGTCTGCATCTGATTAACCTACTCAGAACTAAATAAAACCTTTAACTTTGAATCAGTGTATCGAAAGAGTTATCAAAAATGCCATCTTGTTTTAATCAAATTAATTGAGGTTCATGAAAATTTGAGATTTTCAGAGGGTTCTTGTTTACTCTTCTTATAAATAAATGCTTGAAAATTGTTCATTTCAGAAAAGTCAAATTTGAGATAATTTTTTTTTACAAAATTATATGCAACAGTCTTTATATGGACAGAAATAAAAGATTAATCTGGACATCAAACTTTCTCCAGAAATAGTTCACATTTATTATTCCAGAATAAAAGAAGATCTGTACTTTATTTAAATAAAGCCTTTGCTAACTTCATGTTCCTAATGTAGATTGGGGTTAAAAGAGGCCATATTATTGACACTGTTATACAAATTGCAGGCCTGAATCACACTGGTGTTTTTGGGGAGGTGGGGAGGTCAAACCAGCCCTTTTCTCCAATAAGATTTTCTCCAATGATAATAACTGTTGTGTTGTTCTTAATTCCTCCCTGCAGCCTCAGTGGCTCCAAACAGACAAGTGGAGGATGGAAGATTGATTCTTTGTATTGTAATCCAGGAGAGGGAAATGAAGAGCCAGTCTTCCTGCAGATTCTCCTCATCTGCCTTCTCTTCCTCTCATTAGCACGCCGCAGCAGCTAGCCAGTCATTTGGTGACAGGGAAATGATACAGTGCCTGCAGTGTTTGGGAGGAAATGACAGGGTGTGAGGCCCTGGCACTGCGGGAGGTCGTGCCATGGATAAGTCATGTTAAAGGCCAAAGAGGACACCTGGTTAAAGTAAGAGAGGGCATCTGGATCACACCTCCGCCTCCCAGTACACATAAAAGAGAGGGGATGGATGTTTTTTTCTAAAATTTTATTTTTAAGAAACTTACTTACTTAAACTAAGACCGGTATTGACCTAATCATTGTTTGTCTCACCAGTTAAAAGTTGTTTTTTTTTTTAAATCAACTTAGAAATCAGACTGTAAGCAGATTTGAAGGATTTTACATTCAACCAGTCCTTGTCAGCAGGCCAGAAACTTAGAAATAAAAGAAAATCTGTTATTTTTCAAATGTACTTAGAAATTTAAAAATACTAATTGACTCGTAATATCACCCAGAATTGGGCGGGGTTGCCTGGGAGAGACATCTATGTTTCCTTCCTGGAGCTGTTACCCTAGCAACTCCATTTCGGATAAACATAAGACAATAGATGGATAATGTATAAAAAAGGGGTGTCTCTTCTTATCTGGTGCACATCAATATTTTAGGGTGTGTGAGAAAAAGGACGACTTAAGATAGTAACCTATATTCCGTTTTGTAAAGGATTAAAATCTTCTCTTTAGTTGGGTTTTAACCATATGAATACCTCTATTTGAAGACCAGGAAGATTTTACTATAGTTATTGGATCTCAGTAATTCTGAAAGAATCAGCTCTGTAACTCTAGGTTGTTATAAGAAATTCCATCCATCCATCTTCTTCTGCTTTATCCAGAGTCGGGTTGTGGGGGCAGCAGCTTAAGCAGAGAGGCCCAGACTTCCCTCTTCCCAGCCACTTGGGCCAGCTTCTCCAGAGGAATCCCAGGCGTCCCCTGGGGCTCCTCTTGGTGGGACTTGCCCAGAAACACCTCACCAGGGAGGCGTTAGGGAGGCATCCTGACCAAATACCCAAGCCACCTCAACTGGCTCCTCTTGATGTGGAGGAGAAGCGGCTCTACTCTGAGCCCGTCCCGGATGATTGAGCTTCTCACCCTAACTCCAAGGGAGAGCCCAGTCACCCTACGAAGGAAATTCATTTCAAGCCTGTTCTATCTGTGATCTCTTTCTTTCGGTCCCCACCCAGAATAGGTGACCATAGATTAGGGTAGGAAAATAGGTTAACCAGTAAATTCGGGGCTTTGCCTTTCGACTCAGCTCTCTCTTCACCACGACAGACTGGTACAGCGCCCGCATTACTCCAGATGCCTTACCAATCCACCTATCAATCTCCCACTCGATATTTCCCTAATTCATGAACAAGACCCCCAGATACTGAACTCATCCATCCCCGACCCGAAGAAGGCACCCTACCCTTTTCCAGGTAAAGACCATGGTCTCAACTTTGGAGGTACTGATTCTCATCCCAGCCGCTTCACACTCTTCTGCGAACTGCTCCGACAATAGCTGTAGATCACATTCCAGTGAAGCCAGAAGGAACACATGATGCGGAAAAAGCAGAGACCCGATCCCGAGGATCGGGTCTCTGCAAGGTGTTGAGGATCCCCTCAACACCTTGGCTATGCCTAGCCTGTCCATAAAATTTATGAACAGAATTGCTGACAAAGGGCAACCTTGGCAGAGTGGCAACTCTCGCCGGAAACATGCCAGATTTACAGCCGGCAATGTGAACCAAGCTCTGATTCCGGACGTACAGGGATCTAACAGCCCCTATCAAAGGGCCTGGTACCCCATTTCCTCTGAGTATCCCCACAGGACTCCCCGAGGGACACAGGTGAACGCCTTCTCCAAGTCCACAAAGCACATGTAGACTGGTTGGTTGGAACTCCCACATACCCTCCAGGACTCTGCTGAGGGTGTACAGCTTGTCCAGTGTTCCACAGCCAGGATGAAAAACTGCATTGTTCCTCTTGGAGCTGAGGTTCAAATATCCATTGGACCCTCCTCTCCAGAACCCCTGAATAGATCTTACCAGGGAGGTTCAGAAGCATTATCACCCTGTTGTTGGAACACACTCTGTGGTCCCCTTTATAAGACATTATTGCTGTATTTATTGAAAAAAATTAATTGCAAAAAGTTTTAATTTCATTTGATTCAGAAAATAGAGAGAAAAAGTCTTTTTTCGACATTTGTAGAGCAAAATCAAAGAGAAATCAGAATCTGCTGAAATCTGTATCAGCAGGTTGTAGCTTTATAATTTCACTCATAGGAAATCAGTCACAAAATGTTGTCGGTGCATGAAAAGCTTTTATTGCATGCACAGTTGACAGTTGAGGTGGTTGTTCCATTGTTAGACATGTCACACAGACCAACCTAAAAAAAATAATTAAACAGAAACATGGTAAATTCTAAATCCAATTAGAAAATAAATTATATATATATATATAAGTATTCAGAGTGTGTATCTACAAAATAAATAATCAACTGCACATTGCTGATTAAAAATGTAAAATTAGATTGTGATAAAGCAGGTTTATCTGATAATGATCATAAGCTGGAAAACCAAAAATATACAAAGCAAATGTACAAGAAGTCACCCTACAAGACATTTTATTTCGCCTACTTTCCATTTTAAACTGCTACACTGCTAGATAATACACATTGCACAGAAGGAGATTGCTTTTACTATTTCAAACCAGAAAGTGCTGGGTCATAAACTTTTGCTATTGCTTTCTATTTCTGGGTAAATTTCAGCCTATTTTTACTATGCGGCTTCTGTTTTCTAAGACAAAGGAAATCAGATGAGGTTTCAATGCATTTCTTTGTTGTTCCAGAACCACAAACCAAAATCTAAAGCCAATTCCTGACTCGTTTGACTAATTGTCAACAACACAACTAGTTGTTGGTCTTTTTCCCAGGTCTTTAGAAAAGATTTACAGGGATTTTATTTTTATTTTTTTTTAAACTAAATTTTGCAGTAAACTGCTAACTGCATATTTCTCATACCAACAAACTGTAGTATACTTTATACTCGCACTATTTCAGCCTTAACTCAGTAAAGCCTTCTCTTAATAAGCAGCACTTGTAAATCATGAATATGGAAAGATGATGCACTGAAAAAAATATGCAACTGGAATATAGAAATATGAAACAATCATTGTCATAACATCTATCATATTTAGAAGCCATCTTCATGTCTGTAGATTGCACAGGTTTATTCCTGTAACTACATTTCACCACTGAAAGACTAGATTATGATGCACTCGCAAACACAGAGTGCATGTAAGGAACTTGCGATGTTCTAATCTTTAGCTACATCTTAAAAAATATAAAAGTATTATAAAGCTCAGTCAAGAGCTAATAAAAGCTTCAATGACAATTTTAAAACTGCTTTAATGAGTAATAATTATACCAATAATTATTTGATCATGTCATAGTCAGCTTTATACTGTTCACAACCCACAACCTTCCTGCCTTGCAGCAGGAAGGTTGTGGGTTCGTATCCCGGCCCAGGGTCTTTCTGCATGGAGTTTGCATGTTCTCCCTGTGCATGTGTGGGTTCTCTCCGGGTACTCCGGCTTCCTCCCACAGTCCAAAACCATGACTGTCAGGTTAATTGATCACTCTAAATTGTCCTTAGGTGTGGGTGTGTGTGTGCATGGTTGTTTGTCCTGTCTGTCTCTATGTGGCCCTGTGATGGACTGGTGACCTGTCCAGGGTGTATCCCGCCTCTCGCCCGCTGACAGCTGGAGATAGGCACCAGCCCCCCCAAAACCCCTTAGGGATTAAGCAGTTCAGAAAAAGGATGGATGGATGATTAAATTTAGGGTTTACTCAAATATTTTGTGATTTTTTTCATGACATTTAAAAAAAATGTTTGTTTGTTTTATATTTTCATTATGTATGTGTCCTTCAATTGCCTTGTTGCTGCAATGCTCTTTTCAAATAAACTTGCTTTGCTTTTCAAAAAGGTCCCCATTAAAAGACTTCACTCAACTTTTGTCATATCTAAAATAACCCCGTATTCCATGCAGGTGGTGTTTTTAGAGCTCAACAATAATAAAATTATATATTTCTTATGTTAAAAAAAATTATTTTGAATGTCTGTTTGTACATGTCAAAATCTTTCACATGAATTATCTTATCTTTCAGTTTAAAACACTAGAATCCACTAGAATTTTCGGTCTGCTTTTTAGAAAAATATTGGAATCCACTTTTTGTTATAACCTTCTAAGTTTATGTAGCTCTCAAGTTGTCCCAAGTACATCTCAGATTGGTTAAGCAGTTTCTGAAGATGACTTTTTTTGGTCCCCTCAGAGGTTTGTGCTCAGGGCAAATGGACTCCTGACAATGAACTTTAGAATCCATCAAAAATATTTTGCCTAACAAAGTCAGAGAGAATACTCATATATTTTGGAAGATTTGGTTTTGTCAGTTTTTCCCTATATTCGTTTACTTTTGTGTAAAAGCAGTTCAACATTCTGATTTTACCTCTAAACACTTTGGAAAGATCCTCAGAATCACTTTGCAAGTTCTTCCTGTGTTTTTACTTCTCATCCACCTCTGTCACAAATCTAAAGTCAGAAGCCATCTAGAAGGCTATTCTAAGTCAGGTTTTGACATTATGACCTGATTCTACCTGTTACTGTATTTGTGCCTTGGTTTTTATGATTCAGCCAACATGAGAGACGATGTTGAACCGACACAGCTGAAAGGACCAAGTAAGCCGCTTCTTCCTTTTCCTTTGTGGCAGTTCTCGTGCTTTTGGGAGATTAAACAAAGCTGGTTTTAAACCTAAGATCCACTCCCAGAATAAAATTGGTACTACAAGCTAAATTGGGCTTTGGAACAGCTTTCAGTTAGCTACTGAGAGACTGGCCAACTCTGACAAATGTTAGATTTGAATGAGTTAAAATGAAAGTTTAACCTTCACCTAACACCCCCTTTATTCAGACGTTTGTTGATGGTTGAGTTTATTCTAGTTTTCTTTCTTGATTAATAATATATTAATTTCTCAGTTTTCATTGGCTCTAGGGAAATATTTTCCAATATATTTTTTTCCAAAATTATGTATGTATTAATTTTGATTCTAAACAAACATAAATATAAATATAAAGAATCTTCTTCTCTTATGTAATACTTTGATATTGTATGAAAGCAATGGATTCATTAATACTAATGTTATTAAGGGTGTTTGAAAATGGAACATTACAATTAGTAAGTGTTTATTACAATGTGCCATTGTCAGAAAATGTACCCTTGCTAACTCTGCCATCTGTAGGTCAAAATAAAAACAGCAGCAGCTTTGGACCCATAAAGATGTATTGATAAATGTCTGCTGCTCGAGGCTTCAATCAAGTGGTCATGGTGTGACTGTGGCTCAGGAGTTGGGTGTTTGCCGGTTCAAGCCCCGAATCTGACGGTCTCAGTCGTTGTGTCCTTGGGCAAGAAACTTCACCCGTTGCCTACTGGTGGTGGTCAGAGGGCCTGGTGGCGCAGGTGTCCAGCAGCCTCGCCTCTGTTAGTGCGCCCCAGGGCAGCTGTGGCTACAACGTAGCTTGCCATAATCAGTGTGTCAATCTGTGCGTGAATGGGTGGATGACTGAATGTAGTGTAAAGCGCTTTGGGGTCTGTAGGGACTGAGTAAAGCGTTATACAAATGCAGGCCATTTGGCATTTTAGCATTGTTTGTTTCTTAGGTGACAGCCTTCTGATGGAGCTACTCCATCTTGTGTTTCAGTCAAAATGAGGAAATGGTCAGCTGACCGAAGCCTGACCATTATGAGCTGAGACAGTGATCAGTTGTCTAAGTACGAGGCTCCAGTCTGTGTGACAGTTCAAACAGAGTCTGCTGATTGTCAATGACGTGAAGGTAATCAGTGTAGGCTTGAACCTCTGAGCTGCTCTTTTGGGTTATTCCATTTCCTAGAAAAAGAACAGTGCATTACTTATAATCTATAACTGTACTGATTCACAATATTGTGTTCAAATGCATGAAATATAAATAGGAGTAACTGAAATGCATGACTGGATTGAATTAACTTTTTTTGTAAAGTGCCTTGAGATTATGTATTATGAACTGAATTAAATTGAACCAAAAAAAATATCTGATTTCACAATTTATAAATTATGCTCAAAGACTGGGCTCTCACTACTGATGTTTTGGGAGTACAAGGAACAAAGCAATTCCTGCTGTGTTAAGGGCCACATTTTGTATTTCAAAATATGAATTTCAGTTCAGTTTTAAATGTTTATCATTTATATCAATGTTTCTCAAACATTTTAGAAGTTCCAGTTCAATAAGAGTTTTTGCATGGTCATAAAGACTATAATTTTATGCCACAAATATATTATTTATGCACAGATTTATCCATAATAGGTCTTAAAAGATATTTCGTAAATGTGGCCAATTGTTCATTCTTTGATTATTTCGTTTTTAAGAACATTTACTTTATCTCATATGTCAAGGTAAGCGAGGCTGATAAGTTTTTTTTTTTAGAATCAGGACAATGAAACTTCCAGTTCCTAGTCTAATGAATCAACCAATGACATGTACATTAAATCTTGTTTTTCTTTTTATTATCCTAAAAGGGTAGAGATCTATTTTGATGCCTAAATGGTATTCCAAATCTTTTTCGCCATCACAGAATCTGCAGTACATTTTTTCCCTTTTATGTGTGCATGTCCTCGGAAAGAAAATCTATTGTTGTTTACTGGAACTGACAGTGAATGTTCTGGACAAAAATAAAAATAAAAAAACAGCATTTTTTTTAAATCAGCTTGAAACCATTATTTTTCATAATTCATATAGGTCTGGGTTTAGTGTATAAGCCTGTTTAGGGACATTATAGAACAGTAGCACATGACTTAGGTTTCTTTAGTCATTTCTTGAAAAACCTTTTGGCTTAGTATGATTGGATTGAGGATGTCATACTAATCAACCCACACCTTAAAAATTCTATATTTCTTCTATAAAAAAACTTTGCGAAAGCTGCTAAAAACAAAAAAGAACAAATACATTTGTCACTGTGATTACCTGTTTAAATCATCACATCATGCATAACAAACAACTTGAATACTGACCCACATGATCTTGCTGACACTCTCGGATGAACCTCGCCATGTCTGCTATCATGTGCTGGAGATACAGATGAAGGCTTTCATTTAACATTTCCCATTCAACATTGCTGTGTCTCCTGTCCAGAAGCTTTACAAAAACACAAAAACTTACCAACTTCTCGAAATTAACCAGATTATTGTGAAATGTTTTGTTGCCTTCATGAATGAATGTGATATCTAAAATAAAAAAGAAATAAAAAAATGTTGTTTACATTAAGTAAAATGCATTAGAATTGCCAAAAGATGGTGGTAACTCCCTTTTTCCCCATTGTTTGTGAAGTTGTTGGGCCCCTGAAGCAAAAGAGTAAGGGACACACCTTTCAAGAGCAGAGGAAGAAAAGGGATTTTAGGAGACTTCGTCTTCTTGAAGGATTCTCTGTAGGCCTTGTGGTTCAGTGAGGGATCCTGTGAAGAAGTGTTCAAAATGAGCACAACTCTCCAGGGAAGAATGTGTCTGTGCATGCAGGCATTGTTAGTCGTGAGTTATGGAAGGGTAAGAGGCTAATGATGACATAAACCTGACATATTCTTTTGTAATGTAAAACATGTTTGTTTTTAGCCACATATGATGTGCTTGTATCCGTTAATACAGCAAGCAACATCATTGCACTCCTTTAGGAAGCGAGAGTTATTATAATAATCGTCAACACTTACTGTGACTGTCTCCAGCTCGGAAAACAGCTTTTTAAATTTACCAGGAATTTTCTGCAGGGAGAGAAACATGAATTAATACTTTTTTCCCCCCATAATAGTTCACCTGCTGCTATAAATATTAATACACTCTTGTAAATAGGGAAAAAAAAGAAAATCCAACCTCCCAAGTCTGACTGAGACGGCTTACAGCTGCAGCATTCAGGCCCATAATGATGACAAAGAAGCTGTTGAAGTTCCTTTGTGCTTTACAGCTAGAAAAGAAATGAAAACAAACGTATTTTAAGGAGTAAAGAATTAAACTATATGTAACTTAGTTATGTGCCACAAGAGGGTGCTGCATTCCCATGCAAATCTGCTCTACCATTACACAACATTAGTATTAAAAATCAATGTCTGTAAATCAGTAAATCTTTCTTCAAGAAAGCTACTAACTGAGCAGCGATTTTGATGAACTTCTTGATGAGCTGCACGCGTTTGCAGAGCGTAGGGCACATCAGCACTTCGGTCATTACCCACAGTTGAACCTCATTGCATCGCTGCAGCAGCAGCTCTAATGGTATTGTGTGGCTACTGCAGACATGGCGGTTGAAGGTGAAGTAGACCAGTTCTTGCTGTAAAACAAAGACAAACAAATTCAACAGAACAGCCATAAGCTCTTAAAAAAAGACAGGTGACAACTGTTTGTGCCAATGGATCCAAGGGGAGGCCAACCTCATGCATCGAGTTGAATATTGTCCAGTCAAAATTGGTGAGTGCAACTGCCACATCCCATGTGTTTAAATTCAGGATGTGAGCCGTTCTCTGTTGCATCTCAGAGTTATCTGTAAATGGGTTCTGCAGAGAAAAAAACAACACATAACCAGTTTTTTATTCATGAAGTTCTTTTTTAGAACATTTTGTCTGACAAAAGGTGACAAACCAACACATCCTCACACCCAACTTGTCACATATGGATGCACTGACCAAGCGTAAATATGGGACGAGTTGGGTACCCCTCTCGCGTCATTTTTTGACGCGCTCGGTGCTACCATTGTATGTTATACAGATCCCTGACGTCAGTAATTTAGGACAAGGGGAGGACAAGGAATCCGTTTACTTGCTTGCTTGTTTAAAATAATGTATTTTTGTCCTTCTGCGTTGGACAAACACTTGGGCAGAAACATTGCAACAACTTTTAAATGTGAGAATAGAGGTTTTACAGAAAGATGAATTGATGTAAATTTAATTATTTCCATTTGGTAAGATAATTGAATCTTAAATATGCATTAAATTTTAAAAATGCATGCTCAAAATAAGGTCCAGGGGGCAAAAAAGTTAATTCCCCATTAAAACTGAAAGCAGCTTGGTATTTTGTTAGACAACATGCAATAAATTATAGATCAAGGTCACTTTCGTCAAAATTATTTTTAAAAGTGATGGGAACCCTTTTTTCATCAGTTCTATTCATTTGAGTTTTGAATCTCATGTTTCTTTTGTTTCTCTTTCTTATTTTCTCCATCATTTCAAAAGCACCATCTTGATGCCTCTCCTTGCAAAAAACTCTCTTCCACAAAATCTGCTCTGCGATCTCATGAAAGTCACACATTATAATATAGTTCCTACCAGGACTTCACCAAGGTCCTTCCTGCATACATGAAGCCTCCCTACTGGCCGTAAAGAACTGGAGAAAACTCTGTCCTGAGGCTGGAGGAAGAGTCTACCTGCAGAGAGGAAAACATCACAAACGGCAGAAACCCATTTAAAATGAGTCCGGGAAGCTGCAAGCATCCATCAGCGCTCAGAGATAAGACACCCTTGCAGCCTCTGCTTGAAGGAAGCCAGTTACTTCAGTCATTGAAAATGGATATTGGCTTGCAACACTTTAAACTGGGTATGCAATTATCATTGCTCATTATGCACCACATATGGACAGAGTAACTGATAAAGGGAGAAAGCATTAGTCAACTGTGAATGTGTACTGGGAATGGTCAGTTATAGTGGTGTTTACCTCCAGGATAAGTAATGGCCACAAGTATCAGTTCTGATGCAGGTACATCCATCCTTTCAGCCACTGCCTGCAACAGCTCATGAGCAACCGTCTCACGGTGGACCTTTGCACTAAGGTATGAGTCCATGGTGACATACACACGGCAGAGAACTGGAAAAAAAAATATATGCAGCCATATTCAATACATTTGAATATTTTTGAAAATTGAATTTATATTAGTAAGTTAATTCACAAAGTGAAACACTATAGATTATTTACAAACTGTTTTCTACCCTTTATGTTAAATATGATTTTCCACTAATAGCTAATGAAAACACACCAATTAGGTTTATAAAATTACATCAGACCAATAATAAAAAAAAAAATCATATTTGGAAATGCAGGCTTAATGGAAAATATGTTTAAAAATTGTCAATAGGTCATTTTAAAAAGTAACTTTTAATGTGACGAGCTAGTTAGTACAATTTGGAGGTATGTGCACTTGTCTAAAACAAGGAAATTCTGCTTGTGGTAGTATATTACTATGGAAAGTTTTTATTTATTTTATGATTTGATGTAAAGGATTTACACCAAATTTTACAGTGTTCCACAGTCTGAATTTCAATATTGCCGTGTCAAATTATTTTGTAAAATGGTCACAAACTCTGGGTAGTGACCGAAAGTACGAGATAATGGATAGAAGCGGCTGAAATGAGTTTCCTCCGTTGAGTGTCTGGGCTCTTCCTTGGAGTGAGAAGCTTGGTCATTCAGGAGGAGCTCAGAGTAGGGCTGCTCCCCCACCGCATTGAGAAGAGTCAGTTGAGGTGGCTTGGGCATCTGGTCAATATACCTCCTGGACACTTCCCTGATGAAGTGTTCCGGGTATGACCCATCAGGAGGAAACCTAAAAGAAGACCCAGGACCTGCTGGAAGGACTGTTTCTTGGTCTGTCTGGGATGCCTCCCAAGGAGCTGGCCCAAATGGCTGATAAGAGAGAAGTCTGGGTCTCTCTTGTTAAAGTGCTGTCACTGCGACCCAAACCCGGATAAGCAAAAGAAAATGTTTGAGTGGATAGTTATACACTGATATAAGTTTTGAGGTGGTTTAGCTGGAGGTCCAATTAGATTTGGCATCAATTTAAATATTGCTGAGGTTTTGGATAGACAACTGTTTTTAATTGTTGTTCAACGTTTAATATTAAAAATTCCTTCATTTCTAGAACACCTTTGGATATTCAGTTAACCTATTTTCTTTTACATTTGCTAGACATAAATGATATTACCTGCAAATCCACACTCAAATAAAAACTTCCAAACTTAAAAAAAAAGCTATGCAGTCAATCAGGAATGGAAATGTTACTCATTCCCTGGAAATAACCCTATTGTTTCAAGCTTCAAGCCTAAAACTTCCTTTCATTCAATTTGAAAATAAGACATGATGGAAGGAATGGGAAAGGAACGTCACCTTCTAGGACTTACCTTCCGTGTTCTTTCTCGGTATGCTTCTGGATCTGAGCCCGTTCTCCTTCAAGCTCAATTGGTGGGAAAGAGCTTTGCCCTAAACAGAAAATAGATTTTAACACGTGTTAAATGTTTTAGTTTAAACAACAGAAAAAAATTGGATATTATGCTCTTAACTGGCAATATTTTGTGATGCACATAGGTCTGTTTTCATGAAAACTTTTCAGTTTAAAAGAGGGCAAATAAGTCATTTTTCTTACATTTGTGTGAGGTGAATCATTGTCCACTGTGCTACAAAAAGCAGAAGAGAAAAAGTGAAATGCAGCAGCTTTTACAGGCCCAAAAAGACTCACTGATCTGCTGATATATAAACCCTACTCTGTCTATAATCAGTATGAAAATCCTCTGCAACATTCAGCCCATCACTGACGCTCGGTGTCAAGTAGAGATTAAAGTACTTAGCAGATACATCTCTTCATTTCATCATCCTATTCTCACCAGTTAGTCCTGGTCGTCTTGATGTATAGCCCCATGCCTGTCTTCATCCCTCAGCTTTCATAAGTCTGCATCCCAAAAGGCATGTTGGCACAAAACCTGCCCTGAGGGATCCCTCCTCAGGGGGCCAGTAGCAGTAGTCGTGTGCTAATGAAAAACCTGATTCCTTCCATCACGTCTAAACAGACCTCATCATTTAGTATTACAAATAGAGCAGAGTCACTGTGGATATTTGTGACTTCACATGTCATATCAGAATAGATAATACCAAAAAATTCATTGAGTTTTTGTTCTCACTGTGAGGCCTCAGAATGATGTGACTTGAGATTTGGTTTACAGACCAAATCCAGCTGGAAGCTGATCAGTAGGCAGGTTGAGAGGAAGGGCTCTCCGTCTATAAAAAATGACACCTTTTCACTCAGTATGAGATTGCCACAGCAGTGGGAGCAGCCAAGCTTGTCCCAATCTGAGACAAGACTGATTGTGAAAAGCCCATAAATACAAGATTATGTCAGTTGGTAAGACCCCCACACACAGGCTAGCAGTATGATGGGGTGGGAGTTGTGGGTTTCCCTTACAGGATATAAAGATAAAAAAGGCATGTTCAGATAGCAGCACCAACAGAGAAGGACTGAACTGTGTGCAAACCAATATTCCCAGGGGAAAACTTAAGATTGATGGTTGCAGAAAGGGGATGGGGGAAGATGGTCGGTGCAATATATGTTCTGACTCAGGGTCTGCTCAAAAAGCAAACTGGCCATTTTTGTTCATTTTTGACTCAAGAAAAGGCTAAAATTCTTAAAGCAAAACAACACACTTGAGGATGTTTTGCTTTGTTTGGCATTTTCCACGCAAAAAATATGAACACACATTAATTTATGTGTAAGAATCATGTTCACTTTATTCACAATTTAGATTTCAAAGTTTTATCAGGACCTCCTTACAAGTTTTGAAGATTTTAAAACATGTCAAGTTGGTTAACTTGCATGAAATTAGACATGAACAACCCATCTTTGCTGATATTTTGACAATATATATGGGCAGGTATCTGTGCACTCTTTGAATGAGATGAGCGTTTATGATCCAAAATGGGCACACTAAAAAAATAAATAAAAACAGACTAAGAACTTATTCTGGGCACATCACACTAGGGACGGAAACTTCTTGACACGCATGCAAGGAATTCTAAGGACACCAGACAGATTTTAAATGGTTATTTAAATGATGACAAAGGTGGATCGGGGAGGTGCTGGGGAACCACAGGAAGCTGCTGGACCCGGAACACTGAAATGAGCAGATTATGAGGAGAGAAAGATAGACTAGGATATTTTGTAATAATAAATGCTTACTGGGGTGATGAAGTGTATATGTCAGGGGAGAGTGAGTGGAGCTGGAGGGTGACTAGTGTGGTGGCTGAACTAAAGGACTAGAGGTGAGCTGAGAAGGTTAGCTGGAGATTGGTAATGATTAAAATGATCTGAGAGTTCCTTACAGGAAGGTGTTTTAGGGCAGACGGGAGATAAACGGATGAGGAATTCGATGAAGAGTGAGTCCAGGACTATAATTGGAGTTGGAGGTGAGTGGATGGGATTGCAGCGGAAGGGAGTGGATGGGATGAGGAAGCCGGACCAGTCGTGGAGATCACGCCAGGTATTCCTCGAAAGAAGGTATCAGTCTGGAGATGCATATAGGCTCCGGGAGCAAAAGTGCTTGACCCAGTTACCACAAAGGCAAACACTTCGGCAGTAAGTGACTGGCTTCCATCTCCGTTTATTATCCTGTTGATCTCAAATGAGCTGCAGGTGTATGCTTAGATAGCAGATTGGTGCAGCTATCTGAGCATGCCTTTTTCATGTTTATATACTGCAAGGGAAACCCACGAATCCCACCCCATCATACTGCCAGAATGTGTGTGGGGGCGTTACCTACTGATATAATCTTGTATTTATGGGATTTTCACAATCAGTCCTGTCTCAGATGGGGGCAAAAGTGGCTGCTCTCACTGCTGTGGCAATCTGCTGCTGAATGAAAAGGTGTCATTTTTTTATAGATGGAGGTCCCTTCCTCCCAGCCTGCTTACTGATCAGCTTTCAGCTGGACTTTATGTGTAATTTGAACCTCATGTCATATCATTCTGAGGCCTCAAAGTGAGAATAAAACTTAATTTGATTTTTGGTATTCTCTATTCTCATGTGGCAGTTGAAGTCACATATATCCACAGTGACTCTGCTTTTTTGTAACACTAAATGTTGAGGTCTGTTTAGATGTGTCAGAGGGAATTTGTTTCTTCATTTTTTCAGGGCTACTGCTGCTGGGCCCTGAGGACGGAATCCTCAGGGCGGTTTTTGTGCCAATATGCCTATTGGGATGCAGACTTATGAAAGCTGAGGGATCACCAGTGGACTACCAGTGGAACTGATATTAAATCAAAACCACACAGAACAAACCTCCAGGCTCATGACATAAACTAAATTCACTTTTTTATTATCTATTCTGCTTAATCTGCAATGGATGCGAAGTATAATACAGCGGCAATCAAAGGCATATTGCTTTTAAAAGTCAAATTCTATGTGTTAGGGGTGGAGTCAAACCCAAATTCGGAAAGGCACAAATAATGTGTTTTTTGTGAATACTTATTTCAACAAATACTTAAAAAAAATATTTGTAGTTGGAAACAAGAAAGTTTTCATGTAAAAAAGCTGTTTACTCCTCAGACCAAAGGGCATGCTTCCCGGATAGAAGGGATTGACGTTTGTGAGTCGGGGAGAGGGGTGGAGGGGAAGGTAAAAGCAGTATCTGACACAGCTGCTGCTTCACTCAGTAACAGAAGGGCTCAGCTGAGCGAAAAAAAAAATACTTAAATGCATGACATTTTTTGTTGAAAAGATCTTTGTACCTTAAATGGGCTCCAGAGGCAGTTTGTAACTTTTGGAAAGCAGAGTCTGGCTCCGTGCTTACGTGCTCTGTTTACGTAGTTGTGTTAGGTTGGTAATTTAGACAATAGGCTGTTGACAGAGTTAACGTTTGGTTAAAAAAGGTTTGTGTAGTTGTGGGAGTTACTTTGGTACGTTTAATTCACTCTATCTTTTGCAGACTGCAGAGGCAGTCAACATCTGCTATGCATAATCACATACAGCTAAAGCATCCTCTCCTAGCACTGTCTGTCTTTCAACCCTCCCGAAAGCACTAAATCAACATCAGAACCATGTTCTGCCCCTGTTGGATGAAGTAATGAGCACAAAGGCTTATTGTTCTATTCAGTGACATTCCTTGTTACATGTTCATTGCTGGATTCAAAAAACATCAACCAATATTACCTATCCATAATTATTACATTGGATACATAAATATAACATAAACTAGAAGTGTAACATGAAAAAAATGATTTTTACACCCATTTTTAATTTTACTCAAATACAAATATTTTTTTCCCCTTCAACAAATAGAATTACAGGTACAAATTCCGCTGGTTTGTCCACCACTACTATGTGTCAATGTCATACCTGTATGAAGATGAATTAATTTGGCATATTTTAACCAGTCACAGACCTTGAAGCCTTTATGTTAGACCCCTGCTAAGAGCAGCATCTGGTGCTGTTACTCTCTCCCTGTGGTGTCATGATTAAAGTTTCTGAGTACTCTTTCAGAAAGACCTTTCCTGTCCAACAACAGGATGTCTGGATCTCACACTCAGACAGTGGAGCTGTCTGATGGACTTCCACCATATGTCTTCCGTATCATCATCACTGTTTTTGAGGCCTGAGGGACTCATTTTTCACTCTGTGCTAAAGATGATTTTTCTGATGTAATAGGACACTTGCTAACACTCATTTCTTTGAAATAAACCACTGTAACTAAAGTGCCTAGCAAAAGTATTTTGATCCCACAAAAGTTTTCCCATTCTGTCACTTTGCAACCACAAAAGAATAAATAACTAACCAATACAAAGTCATCCATAATTGTGAAGGAAATTCAACTCTCCTTAAATGGCTCTTCCATACTGAGGAAAACAACCACACGGTGTGAAATTGCAACCACCATGTTTTACAGTGGGGATCGTGAGCTTAGTGTGATTTTGAATGATTTGAATCGATTTAAATATTGTTTTACAAGGCCACATTGGTTTAAACTTCTGCTCAACTTTATCCCATACCTGACCTGATTTCATGATGTTGTTGGTCAAAAAAACGTGGTGACTGGTTATCCATTTGAGGTAGCAGCAGTGGTTGCTCTTAGCCTGTACTATTGAGTCTCAGTGTGTTTAGTACTTTCGGATTATGTTTAATTTTATTAAGGATGGTAAAGTATTGTGTTTTTGCAGGCTGTACTATTAACAGGACATCAAGTCCACAGGTTACCAAAAAAAAACAAAAAAACAAAAAACGCCACTATTCCATACCTAAGTGCATTTTGTGCATCTAACAAGACTTGTATTTCTCTAAACCAGAGATTCACAAGAAAGGTTTATAAGAAGATGTACACCCCACCCCTGTGTATTTATTACTTTTATTTTATTTATTTTTTAATATGTTGCTATATCTACCATTGGTTTCACTACATTTGAATGCATCTCTGTGCAAAATTGGTTTAAAATATGATGTAATCGAAAAAAGAAAAAAATAATAATTTGTAAAGGTTGTTTTGAAAAACTGAGGTCTTCAGTCATCTCAACCTATCAGTAACTGGTGTGAGCCTGTTGTGATGGCACTTTAACTGCCAGGTGGAGGTGTGTGGTTTTGCCATGCATCATATGCTTCATTGAAGATTGCTTTCAGAAATATGCCAATATATATATGTTTCATTAAGAACTTGTTAGAGTTGATTTGGGGCCAATATCACCGTCCTCTTCCTCCGAAAAGATACAAATGTCATCTTGCGGTTTAAAGATCCTGGACGGCACCTTCCCACGTGACAGTTAATGCCACTGTGAAACAGAATGGCTGCCTGTTGGAGCCCATTTTCTCGTACCACAGGAATCGGGGCTTTTTCAGGTTGTTTTTTGATTTACTTGACTGTTATGACAACATCGATCATTACATCATTTAGTTCAGGACTCATCTGTTTAGACGCCAGTTTAGACAAAACCAAAGGCAAGATATGCATTGTCATAATTTCTTCTCTTTGGCTTTTAATTTAGCTTTATTTGTTAATACCAAAATACCAAATTCCCTCTCGTTCTTACATTCCAGATACAGAGCACAATGACCTTTAAATCTCCAATAATAAAACCCCAGAAAACAGAAAATACTTTAGGATTTCTGAATGGAGTCATTGAGAGAAGCTAAAAAAGGAGGTTTGAAGAGAAGAACTCTGTCTTTGTATTCAGAAGCCCTTCTCAGACCACCAATGTGGATCATTCTTACTTGATATTGTCACATGAAAAAAATCCTATATAAGCCTAGTTACTTACTGTCTGCTTCTCAGCTGGTGAAGTTTCTGCAACTCTGTCACATCCTTCTCCAGGGCCGGGTGCTCAATGAGATCATCGAACACGTAACGGTACAAACTCTGGAAGAAGATTTCTCTGTTATCATTCTACATTTCTAATCTTCACTTTCCACTCATTTCCACATTCCTATATATCCTACCTTCAGGAAGACTTTGACATGCTCATCCTCTCTCAGGAAGTCTTTGCAGAGAGACATCCAATGCCACACCAGGTGGAGGACTTTCTGTTTCCTCTCCAGAGCCTCTTTCAGGTCCTCTTTAACTCTGAGCCGCTTGGTACAATAGGTGCATTTTGGTTAAGGATGAATCATACTGTTTCACATTAAAAGAGATGAATCAAGGGTGAGTGGAAACAAAAGCACAAATATTTTCTAATTAAACCCATTTTCCGTCTGGAAATTGAATTGATGTCTGTTATTAGTAATTATTATTTGCAATGTTTCTGGATAAATGCCTCTATGCAAGGATATTGTCCCAGAAGAGCTTGGCATAAATCACTGGTTGACATGAACACTGGGTATGTGAGTAGAAAATCATCCAGAAGCATATCTGCAGACACATAGAGATAAAGGACAAAACATTGCTATGTTTTAGTATAAAAAGTTCAGAAACACTTTTCCCTTTGAAAAAGGTAAGATATTACAGGAAAACAAGCTGAAATCCTGCAGGAAAGGAGCCTCATTAATGCAGCAGTACGCTGAGGGGCAGGAACACTACCGACCCCGACAGCTGCATGATTAATATCTTCTGAACTGCTTATACTGCTGTGCTGCACTTATGATTCATATGGCCTCACTTTTTTCTTCATGTTCTACTTTAATATCACAAGGAGAGCTCGTTCTTTACTGCCAAAAACATTTAGAGATCACTAAACGGAGGAAAACATGAGGAACTTGTCTTTGGAGTAAAACTATTCAGTCAGGCTGAAGGAAAAAAACAAAAACTCATCAAACACATTTTACTCAAGCATTTTCAAAGAAGTCTTTATAGACATTATCTTTATATTTGCACAAGTGTTACTGTAGTCTGTGTCAGTGTAGATAAGCTTATAACGTCATGGTGTGAGATGAATTCTCTCTAACTCATGTTTTTATTGTTTTCTCATTTGCATGCAACAGTCTGATATAGATCAGCCAAATTCCAATCTGGATTTAGATGCACATTTTCTGCCCATGTAGCCTTGTATTTCATATCGAACGAATTATGTTGCAGCTCAGATTCTGTGTAATTACTGCAAAATCAATTTAAACTTTGATTGTAGGCTCCAACATGCGGCAGATATACCTACAAAACTGTTTTGCAATAACATATTGTATCAAAACACACAATATGTAACTTCTCTAAATGTTGCAATATATGTTGATTATGTCTGTAATTAATGCCATTGTATCATCCATCCATCCATCTTTTAAAAATTATTTTCATACAAATATTGTACCTCAAAGTGCTTTACAGATTATAAATGACCCCACATAAACCACATTCCCATCCCTTCCACATTTATACCCCACTTCCTCAAACTCAACCACCCATTCTATACTGTATATACTATATATCAGGGACTATTTATCTTCATCAAAATGTCCCTATCCACTGAAGTTTATATAACAAGGGAAATACATTGCTTGGTAGCAGAATTTCAATGTATGGCTCCAAAATATTGTGTTAAACTAAATTATGGAACAATCCTTCGCAATAACTTACCAAAATAGTGAAGTGTGGGTGTTGTATTGTACATGTGAGAACTGAGAAAGTTGACTTTACTGTGAATGTCAGTATATCACTTTTTCCATATTTAATGTTACTTAATGATCGATTGACCATACAAAGCTGAACATTCAATGATTTAAATTTAGTTCAAGCGCGCTAACAATTTCAAGTTAGAAAATTTTAAAGAGTTAAATCCTCACTGTTATTAGAGCCTCTTTAAGCATTAAGTAAGCTGAGTTGAGTACATTTTCATAAGTGTAGACAGAGCATGTGCATAGTTTAGCGGAAGAAAATGTCCTGCTATTATGGAGTCAATAGCACAACATTTATGTAAATCTTTTAAATATTTAAGGGGAAGTCAGCAATGTGTAACAGAATTGTCACCCTAAATTAGTAGATACACAAAGAACGAGTTGTGCTGTTTGGAGAGAAAAACAAAACAAAACACTGCAGGCTATAGTAGGTAGGTAACTTAAATGTTTGATGGTTTAAGGAAGACAAAGATGCAGCTGTATGTGCAGTAGATGGCAAAATAAATAACTTCATAAAGCAATCATTTTCATGTGGTGGAAGCAGAATGGGAACTGGTGGAAGGGACTTTTATTCTTACATGTTAGGTTGTTGTTTTGTTTTTTTCTCAGATATTAAAATCTTCAAATTCAAGCGCTATTTTTTATTGTTGTTTTGGTTGTTTGTTATTTTTTTTACAGCACCTTTCGTTAGCAATTCTTATTAAAACTGTTGAAAAAAACTTGCAATTTTATGCTGTAACATGAAAACTCTTTACTAATTACATTATTTGTCAGGCAGTTATTTCTATAAAAATTCAGTGTTTTGTTCTTTAGCCAAATCTCTTTCCTGGGTGAAGCTATTGAATAAACCATTTACTGCCTTTCACTTAGCATATTTTCTTCTTTGACACAGCAGACTGGACCCGGTTCTACTCAGGGATTCTCCTTGTAAAAAGGTAGTCTTTTCCTTTCACTACTTGTTTCATTAAGGATTAGGAAATTGTGCAAAGTAAGTTTATGAAATTGTTTCATATTCAATATTTAATATTTTTAGTAATTTAGTCATTCTTTAATAATGTTTTGATTCAAAACTTTTCTTCTCTAGTTATTAATATATCATGAACATATTTTAACTGTACTTATTATGTTTTGATTGAATCTCTTTTTGTTTGTTTTATCTGAATCTGACTAAATTATTGTACTAGACTGGATTGAATCTGGGTTGTTCATATATTTGTTGATGAATGTTAGATCTAAAAAAAATTAATTGGGATGGAATCTCATGTGAAAATGGGAGCAATATAAGTTGACTCTAATGAATGCAAATTTGTCTAATTGAAGTGTGCTAAACTGAAGGGAAAACAGACATCTCTAATATTCTCTGCAATGTCAAAGCTTTGATAACAAATCGAATGTTTAACATTTTATATATATTCTTTAAAAGATTGATTGTGTTAATGTCCTTATAATATATAATTTAATATTTGTACCTACAGTTTTTCCTACAAAATATGATTTACTTTACTAATAAGAAATGATACATTTCTAAAATTTATATATTAGATGAAATTGTGTTTCGTATTTTGGGACCAGCCTCCTGTAAAGTGGCCTTACATTAAGAATAGTAAATTCCTTCCTTTAATTTCACACCAGCTTCCCGAGTCCTTTGTGAGTGTTCCGGTCCAGCAGACTCGCCAACTTCATTATGTTAATCCGTTCAAAGCAGCTGTGCATACATAATTCCCCGCTCATGAGGGGTTATTCCCTCACATAAATGGAGAAACCATAAACAACACAGTGACACAACTTTAACAGAAAGTCTGAAAACAACAGCAGGCTTTCGGAAAACCCACTTACATGCTGCTGCCCTTTTACACAGTTAAAATCTACTGTATGTGTGTTTGATAGTCACTCAAAGCTTTCTTAACGGCTACAGTTTCTCCTGACTAAAAGCTTTGCTACTCCCAAAAGCTACACTTTTTGCAAGGTTTGTGAAGTTTAGAAACTGAATAAACGTCACATTTTATCATCTGCAGTTGTGTCCTCTAGTTTTTAATCTGTTAGGCAACAACATAGTAGGAGAAGCAAATTGGTTGCATTCATATAAGACATTTGGGCATGGAGTCTTCTGTATAAATAAAGATTAACAATCTTTTAAGTGGGGTTGTGACTCCACATTATTAATAAATGATTTGATAAAATAAAATTCCATTTAGAGTATCACAATAATGTTGTATGCAGCTGCTACTACACACAAACATGAATGAATTAGCTTCTTTTTTCAAAAAATTGCTTAACTGATTCAGCTGTCTCTCTTCCACGTGTATTGTTAAATCAGTCAAACTGTCCATCAAACTGCTTAGCTTTTGTTACTGATCAATACAGCCAATACACTAATTTGTAACCTCTTTTCACTCAGTAACAAACACAAGTTTACATCTTTGAATATGAATTATTCACCTCATGGCTGTTTTTCCCCCCTTTAGGATCAGAGATTATTATCCCTCAGACTGTCATGAAAACCCCGAACATCCTGTCATTACAGAAGCAAATGATCCACAACATGTTTTTGAGAACTTACTTCCCTGTTCAGTGAAGGAATCAATAAGTGAATTTCAGATTTAGCTCAGTAAAGGCTGCAGCAGTCCTGCATCACATTTGTGAATGCAAAGGAAGGAAAGGAAAACATCAGACCTTCACTCAGCTGTGGTTTATGTTTGCTTTCTTTCAAACATGCCTGTGGTGCTTCCATAAAAGTGCCTCATCTTGCAGAAAGAAGGAATTCTTTGCATTCTTAATGTTGTGAGCAGAACATTTGAAAATAGCTACTTCAGTCTCCAGTGTGATGTATGTACAAGTATGTCTCAGTAAATCAGAATATTAATGAACATTTAAATATAGCATTAATTTAATCCAAAATGCAAAACTTATAGACATATATAAACTAAGAACAAACAATGTGGTATTTTTAAACTATTTCTTTTTGCTATTTTTGATCATTATGGCTTGCACCAAACAAACAAAAAATACAGTTTCTAGGAAAATTCTAATAATACAATATATGCCACATGCAAGCATGGATAATGTAAAATGAAAAAGCTTAATAAAAGGAAAACGTATATTTGAAAACATACTCAAAGTATGTTTTGAATGTGAATTCAAAAAGCTTGGACAGTGGCTATAGTTAGTGCTCTAGGAGTCAACACACCTGTGATGTGTATACTATAGGGGCTACAACACTACCATTCCTGGTGTTAAATCAATTCTGAACAATCTGTTCCAATGTCAGAAGCGTCTGACCTGGGCTAAGGAAGGTTCAGTGGTCCAAGATCCTCTTTTCATATGAAAATAACATTTCATTTAGAATTTAAAGTCCCAAATTGATTAATATCAACTGGAATGTCATAACGGTAGAATTTTTTGTTATTTTATGCCTTTGTATTTGTTATATTTCAGTGGCGCCAGTGTCCGCCAAACTCTCATCTGTCAGGGCGCCCCAGGGCAGCTGTGGTTACAATGTAGCTTGCCATCACCAGTTTGTGAATGTGTGCATCAATGCCTGAATGTGGTGTAAAGTTTCTAAGGGTCGGTATGGACTAAGGAAAGCACTATACAATGAGTGAACTTGTTCTCAAACAATGGCAATAAAACCGATTCTGATTCTGATTCTGAGAAGTGGCATCAAAGCAAAAACAACTTTTGCAGGCAGACACATTCAAACCCAACAATAGCCAGACTGCTAAACATCTTTGAGTATAGATTAGTTGCTGTTCAGGAATCCTCAGGTCTCTAGCTGGTCTTACTCTGGCATTGGATTCAATACTTAATCTGAAGCAGTATATTTAATGAGGTCACTAAATAATGGACATATTTTGAAGCCAGTTATTTATTTTAGTACATACACAGATTTGTAGAATAAAAATGCAACTAGTTTCTCCATCTAAAATACATTCACTAACATCACATTATTTAAATTCATTTGCTAATCAAAATATAACTTTCAATAAAAAATACATCTTCACTGTCTCTCTTTTCCTTTATCTGCTATTTTTCTCTCCTTGTCTCACTGTTGCACTGCTCACAGTGATTGTCTCTCTGTGAGCTATTCAGCTACAGAGGGTCTCCTCTGCCTTGGCAACAGTGTCACATTATCATGTACCTGCTGGGAAGAGAGGAAATGTGTTGATTTGTCGCTGCTGCGGGGCTGGAGTGCATGTGGCACGGTCCGCAGCAGCCGTGTTCAAAAGATATGAGGAAGTGTTGCATATGTCTCACTGGTATACACATATAATACTGTTCTTGTTTTTGTTTTTTATGGCAGAAGTAAAATGACACTGAAAACATGCTAGAGTAATGGAGTTTGAATTGTAGGATTTGAGAAAAACATAAAGTACCAGAAAAAAGTGCACTGAAGAAAGAATAATTTAAATTTTTGCTTTGTGTGAGTTTTGGATCAGTTACATCACAGGAGGTAGAACAATTTAGATAATCAGCTGTCATGAGTAAGCATTATGGTATACAAATGAGTTTTGAGTTGATACTGAGTATTGAGCGGTTTGGCCTTATGGGCTTTTATCAAGAGTTTAACACTGATGAAAAAAGCACCTTTATAATATAAATGATTTGATTACAAACACAAGAATAAAGAGCAGAAACACCAAGAGAAAGCTGAAGTTTGCTCTCATAAGTTGCAGATGCCTTTTTTGATGTCACCAGAGGCATAGCGGCATAGAGGCATGTTTCTAACGGTGCGTACACACCAAACGCGATAGAAGCGACCAGAGCTTCAGGTTTACACTACACAGTCCCAGATGGCCGTAGCTACCTGGGGGACGATCTGGCACACCGTGGACACAACAAGTGTGAAACTGGACGCAATGGTCCTAAAGGAGTCCCTGGTGGCAAGGAACCTGGAAATAATTGTTTGAAATTGGTATTTTATGTGTACTGCAGTTACAAAATACATTATTCAAATTCCGAAATACTTTTGTGATGTAAGCTTTAAATTACACAACATACATTTTACATAAAACATTTTTTAATTATAATAGTAGTTACATAATATATATTAGATATAACAGTCAGTAAACAGTCAGTTCTGTTGTGCTTTAACTTTACCAAATCCTAATTTGCAGGGATTATATACAAATATTTAACTGATTCTATATCAGAATTAAACCAGGTCTAAATAAAACAAAATAAGGTCCTTATAAGATAGACCTTCTGAGTATCACTAAAAAGATTACCAACAGTGGTCCTCATACCACAGTTTGATATTAACAAATACCGAGAGCATACATTGATATGACACCACAGCCATGCTATCATTGCAAACACTGATAACATAACAAAAATCGGATTAAATCAGGACTTGATGATATAGACCTTTTGAGTATCAGTAGAAATATTATAAACAGTCGTCTCCATACCACAATTTGCTATCCGTAAACACCGACGGCATTCACTGATAGCATACCATGTTATCAGTACATAAACTAATAGCTTAGCATATATTAGCAGAGGTATCAGAAAGGACTACAGTATCAAACACTTTTACTAACCGCAGGCAGATGGACAGGCGCTCTGCAGGTGGGAGTGAGTGCCTGTAGTTGGTGTCTAGGGGGTCAATGCTGGACCTCAAACTGGGCGAGGGACAGATGGTGGTACTGCTGAAAGTTAGTTGTGTGTTTTTACTAGCTTAGTGAGTTTGTTGATTAAGATATTTTGACTGGAAAGTTATTAAACTTGTGTATTTTGGAAAATCGTTGTTTATTGTTATTCCATATACATGTAATAACTGTAGTAACTGTTCAAAGAACGGCACCACATTACTTCAAGTATTGCTTTATTACCTCACACTTATCAGGCAGGTAGTCTTAAACATTAACTGAGAATGAACTATTTGGCTATTATTTTCTGGACAACCAGAATTGTGCCCCAAATTTTGTAATTTTGACCTAAATTAGTCATGTTATTGATATTTGCCCTTAGCAATTATTAACAGTATTCATAGCCACAACAAACCTATTGTTGCGTGTAACTGTTGAAACTGGTGATAGCTAGAAAGAACAGCCTGCACATTTGGAACATTCATGCATTGAGAGCATGTTATTAACGCGAGGATGTTGTCTCAAGATGAACTGGATCTGGATTATTAAGAAGATGAGTGGAGGAGAGGAAACTATTTCTTTTTCAGCTTTTTCCACAAACAGTAAACTTTACAGTTAGTGCTTTCACTCAGTGATATACCCTACATATTCATACCCTGACATAACAAGTAGTTTAAAGAAGAAGCACAGGAAAGTGTTAAAGTAAGGATGCTGACCTGACTCTTTCCCCTGTGTGGTCCCCCGGACATCATCCAATGTCATGTTACTCAGCAGGTGCTCCAGGATCTTCTCAGGGGTCCCTGACACCACTGTGTACCTGTCGGACACAACAGAGTCAGCTGAGGAGTCCCTGCCGATGGAGGACAAAGATCTGCTGCTGCTCCATTCCTCCTCTCCCTCTGTTCCCTCATCGTCTATGTAACGAAAGTAGGGGACGTCAAAGGTGGGCATCATCTGCGGCTCTGCCCGACTGGTGCTGCTGCTCTCCTCTGAGCATTCCTCATCCTCCTCATCCTCTTCCTGCTCCACCAGGGCTGCGTGCAGCAGTCCACCGTCCTTCTGCAGGTTCAGGAGCCGAGAACGAGATCCCATCCTCGAAGAGTTGCCGTGTCCTCACGCCGGCAGCGAATACTGCTGCATGACACCTTAATGCATCCACCCTCATGTGTCCACGACGAGGGACCACCCTCTTGGTATGAATGGAAAGGCTGTCTCACAGCCCCATGCTTCTCATTTATATGTGTTTAATGTAGTCATTTATGAGTGGAGACCTGCGCAGTGGGCACGCCTGAGTGAGTGTGTGAGGGACGGAGCCAGAGGAGGAGACTGATAAGAGGAGTGCTCAGAGAAAGAGAGAGAGAGGAACAGAGACAGAGGAATAGAGAGAGAGAGAGAGGCTTACCTCCTGGTCCTTGCCTCTTCTCTCCCTCCTCCCCTTGACCATACAGCATGCGCAGGCTGCTCTGACAACACTCCTCGGAAAACGAGCACATCGTGACCCCGCTCCCTCACACACAAGCGTACTGCCTCGTCATTCTGGGGCTGTAGACAAAAAAAGGGAGGGGGGGGGGAGAATTGGCTGAGTGTGTCATAAAGGAGATTCCCTTTCCTCTGTCTCATAAATCAGCTCTGATTTCCATCATAATACACTGTCAAAAGCAGTGCTGAAAGAGAACGTCTATATGTCATTATTTGGTCCTTATCGCAGGAACCCATTCAGGGATTAACATAAATGAGGCACATATTTAAATTACTGATTTATGCACAGAGCCAATTAAATTATGGGGGTTGTCAGCTTCTTTTTGAAGCTGTCATTTGGTAACACTTCAATGGTTTGGACTTCTGCTTAGGCTTTGCCTTTGATCCACATTGTAATTCTATTCTTTTTCACCAACGCCAAAAAACTAGGTCCCGACAACTCTGTGACATATTATAACTTTAGTGAAGACAATCTCTGTTCAAATTGGTATTTGCCAAGAAAATAACTTGAAAAAAGAAAGTAATCCGATTTTAAATGAAAGGTCACATTTAACTAGATCTTTTTAGATTAAAGATATTAGGGTTTGGAAAAAAAACATATACAATGCATTGCAAAAATGTCCCCTTACATATTTACCCATCCTATCATCTCACAGCTCTAGGCTTCAGAGTATAGTCTGGAGCTGTTATGTGATAAATCAACACAAAGTGGGGCATAATGGTGAAGTGCGACTTTTAAGCATATAATGTGAAAAATGTTACTAGCATTAAGATTCAGACTTGCTTTATGCAGTAACGTAAAGAGTATGGCAGAATTTTCCCGAGAAAAGACTATCCATAGGCTGGCCAAGGAGTGTATAAGTAAAAGAAAAGGGCCAAGAGAACTATGGTTCACTCCAGACTTTTCCTCACTGCAATGGTTGCCAGTTCACTTTAAGATTGATTTTAAGGCTTCTTGTTTTAAAATGTTTTAATGTTCTAGCACCTTCTTATCTGCCTGGGCTCTCACGTCAACATGCTCCCAAGAGGACACTGAGATCAGACACTAACCCAAGGTGACAAAGCCTTTTTTATTGCCACTCCCAAACTTTTGGAAACACGTTCCGTCTAAGACAGTACATTTACATGCACATCTAAATCAAGCTTTTTGGAGTAATCAGACTAAGGCCTTGTCCCCTGTTGAGAGCAGAGTCCTTGTTTACATGTCACTCAGAAAATTGAATTATTAGATGAAGTAAATTCGACTCCCTGACTATAGTTGGCTACATGTGCCCCTATTTGTTAGTCTAATAGTGGTTAGCTTCGAGCTGCATTGAGGCAGTACACTGAGGCTGATGGGAGTGAAGCAGATGGAGTCAAAGCAGGAAACAATCACAATGCATCTTTTCTTAATCAGTCCAAATATGCACTGATCAGCCTCTTATGTTTGTCTTAGCTGCCATATTCTTATAATACTGCTGTGTTGTTGCTTATTAACATTTCTGCCTCTCCTAACTTCCAGAGGTGGTACACGAGTTCATCTGGGGGGTACGACAACAAGACGACAATACTATACACACCAAATTTCACCTTGTCTTGCACATTTGCAAAGAGTAAGACATTGCTGAATGAGAACTGGAAGAAATACTGTGTGCAACCAGATGGAAAAAGATGCTCTAAAGCCAACATGCAAAACACCATGTAACCAAAGAAAACTCATATTGCAAACTATTCTTAACACACCACCTCCATGGTGACGCATACTGGAGGCAACATACAACAGTAGGAACACTTTTCTTGAAGATGGACAGGAAAGATGATCAGTGATTACCCTAGACAGTCCTTTGTAAATGCAATATTGCATGAATTGTTACTGCAATAAAGACTGTGATTCAGTTTAATGTACAACTTTAATACTGAAAGTAAATTTTGATCAAGAAAACACTGCTTTAATCCAGCCCAAGAAAGATGTACAATGCAGCATTTTGACATTGTATATGTCTTATTAAAACAATTGAAAAAATATATATAATCCCATGTTCAAACAAAATACATCTCTACTTCAACACCATTTAGATAGACAAATCTTTGCAATGTCATTAGGATCTATATTTTATGGGATTTAAAAAAAATCATTTGTTCATGCTTCATTAAGAGCTTTGAAACATTTTATCAAGATTATTTATTCCACTTTGGACAGTACATCTGAAAACTTGTGATTAAAAGTTAATTATGTTCATGCAAAATGCAGCAATGTTGTATTCTACTATTTTGCCTATATTTTTCACCCTTCTAAAAAGTGACTGCTGTATTTACAGTACAATCGTTCCCGATTGGATCTGGGAAGTGCAAGACCCAGATGAGATATACTGATCCTTAAGATTGTACTGTATGCACACTCATGCATCAGCCCCCTGCTTGTAGACCCCCTCCTTCAGTTGTCAACCATCAGTCAATGAATCACCTTTGCTCATGCAATTAGCCAGGGCTGACAGGCTGGAAGTGGCTGCAGTTTGCAGCCCTAATTGTATTTTGTGGAGACATGTACATGGTCCTTCGGTAAAGCATGATTTCCTGGCACATTAACACTCAACCAGATGACACAGAGAGACAAAAATACTTTCTGCTTTAAAAACAGCAGGGATGTTCCCATGTAGACAAGATGGAATATTAACTTAAAGATATGCTAGTGGTTTCTTGAGTGATTCATGACTTTCTCATAAAACTGTCCCAGCTGATCCCAATATAACCAGTACACAGGCACAAAGAAAAAGGCTCTTGTGTGTGTTCGACCACAAGTGGGTGGAGTAACTGCCTTTCTGTTAACAGAATCTTACCAGGGATGAAAAGATGATTATTACCTTCCTGGTTCAAGTGAAAGACATCATTGGTGGTTCCATATTTCCAGGCAGAACCATCAGGTGCTCACTTTTAGCTCTAGTGTACCGTTTTTCTAACTCACAAATCATGACAGTAAAGTTAAAGTGTTGATGTCCCTGTCCTAATCAGAATGAATTATTGATCTGACCACAGCCTCTTTGGGGCTAATGCTCTGTGTACAGTGGGAGACAGAGTAATAATACAAAAAACAAACAATCAACCCCCTGAGCCAGTGACTGGAATGCAACATGGGTCAAAAAGTTCTTGAGTCAACATTTCTACAAAAGCCCTCGTAATAAATATGACCTGAGGTTTCATCCCAAAGTCGAGATCAAATTCCTTCTCATGAAACAGCCTAGAATGGCAAGAAGTTGAAGAGTAGCCGAGTATTTCAAATAATGAAAACTAGCTTCCTTCCATAGTCTCTGGTTGTAGTTGTCTGTAGGAAGATGACAAGGAACTAAACAGAAAGGATTGTGTAAGCAAAGCCCCTCAGCTGACAATTTAAATTCCAACGTTCTCTAAAAGAACTTATTTGCTTTTTTAAGACAGATCATCCTCTCAATCAGCTCAGTACCCCGATACATTCCATCCATCATTTGTCTCCAGCTTATCTTGAATTGGGATTCAGAGACAGATACAGCACTGATTCAGTGCTCCTTCTCCTCTCAGACACTACCCTGTTTTTTTTAGTGGGATCCCAAGGTGATCTCAGAAGGGATATGTAGAACCTAATGCTTCTGACATCTTCTAAAAGTTTGATTTTTTCAAATTAATCTTTATAATGATAATTGATGTTCTTTTGTGCAATGTTATAACCAACTTGTAACCAAGTTCAATGACATCTAGAGCTGTCTGAAACAAATGCTTCCTACAAATTTTAATATATATATATATATATATATATATATATATATATATATATATATATATATATATATTTTTTTTTTTTTTTCTTTTAAGGCCATACAAGGGATTTGTTTACCTTGCAACTAAAACATTTCCTCTTAAACTGTCTTTTAGTTTGATTTGGTTGAGGGATTACACAAACAAACAAAATCCCCACAGCATATTATGCTATGATCTTTATATTTAAAATAAATCAGCAATTATAAAATACACACAAAAATAAATATTTAGAAAATATAGAATTTTGAAAACTATTTAAAAAAAATCATTTTAAAGGAGATTCTTAAACATTCATTAACTTTCTGCACTTAACTCCGTCAAACAATTATACAATTTACTGTAAATTAGGCAGCGCTCTTTCAACTAGCTGGAAGGAAAATGATTTCTAAGCAATTTAATGTCTGACCTAACGTACTTATATGAATCACACATTATATGGTGCATGTTTGGTGCAATTCAGCACCAGTCTGAATCTCTTTGCAAGCAAGAAAGAGGATCATTTTATATAATACTTAGATTTCTAGATAATTTCAGATTAACCACAGGGTCAAGTGAATACTTTGAGTTGAATTTTCCATGTACAATATATATGGCATACAAGTACTTCTGGACATTACCACAGGAATAAAGTGCCGCCCATATCTTCAGTGCTGACATTTGATCAGACTCAGATTGGCAGTGGCTTCAAGCAGGTGGTGAACTTTTACTAAATACTTAATGGATGAGGAGATCTGGCCTTGTTAGGGAGAAAAGGTCACAAATCTGACGCACGGGAAACAACTCTGAGACCACAAAATGTACTGGTATTACAGTCCAGCCAAAGACGTCAACACTTCCTGCAATTGTCCGATAGTTCGGCAAGCAGATACAGCTGGCAGGAAGGGAGTAACCAAGCCCACCAGAGGCTTTGGCCAATCATAGGGATACTGGTTAGTTAACGGGCATCTGATGTAATGGTTTGTTTTTTTTGTTCTTGTTTTTTTATTTTTTTATTTTTTACCAAAAAAGCACAGGGGATGAGAATGAAGAGTGTGTGTACTACGCTTTCAGAAGTGACATATGTTGGAAATACATGTGAATACCGATGGTGTGTATTACATTGTACTACATACACTGTTATTTTCAATAAATTCAATTTTTATTGGAGAATTCATTTATTTCATTAACTTGGTTAATAAAGGAAAGAGATTGTAAAACAAAATTGTTACACAGGGACTCATGTTTGGAAGCCTTTATTTTTTTCCAATTCTGATTATTTCCCAGGCAACAGTTAAGATTTTAACATTACATTTGATTATTAAAAATGTGGGATTATTTTTAAACAGAAGTGTGGGCTTAATAAAAAGCCTTTTAATATCTGCCTAAAGGTTATTATTTTCTAAAGGTAACCTAATTGTAATCTGGCACATGAGCCTCATTGGTGCGTATATTTTAATTGTTACTGTATTTCAAGTAACCATAACAGACTTCAAGTTGATTCTAAATCAGAGGAGCATTTAAGTAGATTGTTCATCTTGGCAGGTTTTAAACAGCTTCAAAAAACCATGTAAAAAAACTTCTAAAAACCATTACATTTCCCTTATTTACAATATTTATGTGATCAGATTTACTGAACAAAGTTGTATTAGTTTTTTTTTTTTTTTATATTATTTTGTTTTAACTCCTGTGGAGAGGGAAAATAATATAGTTTTGCATTCATGAATATCTATAAATAGAATGTATAATGCACTTTTTCATAAGTTATGTAGTTTGTTTCTTTTGAAGAAAGTTGTATTAAGGGATAAATAAATGAATATTTTATTCTAATACATTAACTAAAAGTAACCATGTTGCATGGAGACAAAAAGAGCTGTACAATGTTTGATTAATCTTTGGTGCTACAGATAAATCATTAAAGGATATCAAATAGATAAAACTCAGATCTGAGCCATGTGTATTTTACCTCAGTCTTCTCTTGGCTTTTACTGTGGTTTTGCAGGAATCGACAGCCATCCTTTGCCAATCTCTGGACCAAATCCAGCCTGGAAAGGTCCTCCTTGTCATGCAGGATGCAATTGCTACCCTGCTGCAGAGCAGGGGACATAGAGAACATGTACCTAAGTCCACAGTCCCACGACATTGTCAGTTTATGACCTACTGGATTTACACAAAGCAAAGGGACTGAGAAAAAAGGATACACTTGATAGTAAAAATGCAGTCCAAGTAAGAAACACTGAGTCTGTCACAGTCTAAAAAAATCCCAGTTATGAAAAACTCTTGTTGAAAACTCTGTATAAGACCTTCTCAGTTGTACTCCAGGTTTCTGTCTGTGTGATGGCATACGTCACAAGTGAAAGACAGGACCTGACTTTGTCAATGTTCCACCTTTCACTACATGGGAGGGGAATGGGTTTGGAGCCCAGAGGAAACATCTGGTGAGTTAGACAGCCCAGAAAAGGAAGTTTCAAAAACTCCCAAGCAGGAGAAAATCAGGATTGGGCAGGGTAGCAGAAGGTCAAATGCTTTAAGGGTGGACACATATTAAATACGGGTTATGTGCAGGAGACAAAGGCACTGTAAGATGTAACAGCTATCAAACCATGCCAGCATATTGTGCGCTGTGTTCAGAAAACAATCAAAGTGGATTAGCAAAGCAAAGGACAACATAATGGGTCAACTCCCATAATGTTAGCTCCTGTTAATAAAATAAAATCCTTCCTCTGTAAATTTACAAGTATTGGATCATACATTTGTAGTTAACCAAAGAAAGTCCAAAGAAAATCTTTGAAAGAACTCTTAACTCAGAAATCTTAACCAAGATGTATTTAAAAGAAAATCTTAGAAAAATGCCTGCCTTTTTTTAACATTAAATATTAAAACATGAAAGATGAGTCTGTGTATGTATTTGATTTTTTTTTTCTCTTGGGTGTGTGTGTATCTTGTTTTTAAGCCCTTTCTAAAACACCCTAAACAGGTATAAGCCAATGTGAGATTCTAAGAGTATTGTGATTTTAGGTAAAATACATCACCTACAGTGTAGCTGAAGGTGTAGGTCCTACTTGGTATATAAACAAATCTAAATCTAAAATTCCACAACATAATATTTTATTTAAAGCTGAAAAGCATGAACTGCCTCTAACTGAACATAGTACATCATTGCACAAGGATTTAAAAAAACAAAGAAAGAAAGATAAATCACTGAAGAGTTGATTGATTGGGAAGATTAAAAATCATTCAATGTATGTATTAATGAACATGGGTGGCAGTTGATTGAATTCAGTGTAAAGCACTGAATTCAATCAATTGATAGTAACAAAAAAGTGATGTTATATTTAGTCACTTACTTAATGTAATAAATCTTTATGTCGATAGGCCACCCCAATAAATAATTAGTTCTTTAGTAAAAAAAAACACTTCTTGATGTCTAATCCTGTAAAAAAATGCCTTCCAAATAGACTGATTGATAGCACAAAACAACAAAGCATAGCATTAACATATCAATAAAATTACATTTTCTAGCTAAGAAAAAAGTTACAACAACCTACCTAAATACTTATTTTTACCTTCTTTAGCTGAGACAACACCAGTGAGATGCTTCTAGTAGCCGTCTACGAGCTCTGACATCAATCTGAGGAAGGACCCAAACTGCATGGACCCAAACACAGGTGTAGGTAGGTGCAATGTTGTTTATTGTGGCAGCATCCTGGCCTCAGTGGAGAAGAGTAGGGGCGGCCGACAGCAGTGACCAGGTCTTTTGCAGCAATATGGAGGGAAAGCATACTGGGGAGCCTTGAACCAACTTTGGTGGGACAATCTGCCAGTCTCATGCCACCATAAAGTGGTTTAATCCCTCTGTTGGGTCCACTTGGAGGTTGGCTCATTTTGTTAGGTGCGTCAGGATCAGTGATGCCAGTAACGTATTACTTAGTAGCGTGTTACTCCTAATATGACCACTGTTTCAGTAATGACTAATGTAACGTATTACTAATTCCATACCAGTAATCAAATTAAAATTACTTGTCCAAGCCACTGTGTTACTATTTGTTTAATTTTCTCAAGCAAAAAGATATATTTGGTAAAGGGCTTTTTCCAAAACTGGAAAAACCCCAAATATGATGTTACCCCTTTTCTAACCTGAAGATTTGGCCATATACAGTAAACGCATATCGGTATATCCCCATCAAAAGGAACACTGATTTGTGTTCTGTACATGTTCTATTCACAAAGAATCTTGGTCTTTTGAGTCAAGTAACTTCTTGTATGCTTGTATGTTTTCCCGTTTACATTAGGATATTGCCAACTTTTTTTAAAAAGTGGAAGATGATCTGGTTAGATAAAAATCACTACCCATATCACTAATTGGAAGAGTAGCTACAATAAAAATGATGACAGAGTCCTTACTAGTCCCATGCAGATGTACACCCATCTTGAATAACCCTGACATCTGACAAAGAAAAAATATGATCTATTTGCCAAACTGGAGTTGTAAAAGAATTGAATACATATTACACATTTGATGGAACAGTCTTTATCCCATTTAATACACTGGTTACACAATACAGAATTAACAAGAATAAATTCTTAGAATATCAACAAATGAAATCAATTATAAAAGATACATTTCTTACAAATCCTAATCTACAATCAATATAATATAAAATTCCAACCAAAAAACAGGGATCAAAGTGGTTCTCCCACACAAACACAGATCTAGATAAAGCAATTACATTTTTTTTCTCTCAATGTGAGCACTTTATTTATTCTGGTTATTAATTTTTTCACCTCTGTCAGCAGTGTGATGCTTAACTAGGTCCAAGCAAAACCATTTAACTGGACTGCTGATTTAAACTGGTGACAATGCAGCCTGCTGAATGTGAAAATGTCCCCATCCCATGGTAATGAGTCTTTCTAGTGCAAGATCCAGTCTGTCGATGAAGGATGATTAACTGTTTTTGGAAGTCTACCATCATTTCAGAAACATAATATCTGATTAGAATTATTAAAATGCAGAGGAGTTTCCTAAAACTATTTTCAAAAGAAGGCATTTGTATAGAACCCAACAGTGTTTTGCACTGCTTTTGAACATATTAGATATAATTTCACTGAGGAAAGAAGGTAAGAGGAAGCCAGAGGATTAATCTAGTTATAATGTGCTACCACTGACCCAGTTTCTCAAGTAAATTAATTAGCAATAGAGATTGCCTGAAGTTATACTTGTCAGCTAGCTTTCGCTGTGTAAACAGGGACTACCACTGCAACCTTGGGATTTGCACTGCTGTTGTGGGCGTGCAGTGCTGCAAAAGAATCAAAAAGTGATGAAACTCCCCTCAGCTTGTTACAGAATCTCTCTTTCTGAAACATTTCCCAGTCCTTTTAAGTTTTACCAGAGATGTTAAACCACAAAAACAAAGGCATCCTCTGTTGATCGCAGGGTGAAAAGTGTTAACTTTCTTTGATTCTTTGAGGCACAAAACCAAATCTCATATAAAATTGCTACACTATGGAAGTTTTGATTCTTTTACAGCAGAAATGATCATTTGGTGGGGGGTTGACAGAACCAGTAGCTGGACTTCAAAGTGGAAGTCATGCTATTCCCACTGCAGGATCACTACTGTTTTCTGCTATTCTTAGAGTTCCTAACACCTTCCTGACCATCTGGTGCAGGAATAACCGACTCCTACAAAACAACACATCTTCAATGGTTTTCCAGACTGTAAAGACCTGAAGTTGTTGTCTTTTTCTTCAGTGGTTTTGTCTTGACATGGACTCTGATTGAGTATTTTGGGATTTGTCATCTACAGTATATTCTTTACTTTTGCTATTCATCTTGTTATTGTCTAATCTCTTTTGTTTCAGAAGGGGCATTTAGTTCCCCCAACAATTTTAAGGTCTGCTTCAGGGTCAACGCAAGAAAGTGGTGGTACTTGCTACTAATTCCTAGGTAAGCTTTATTTATTAAGTTTGAATCCTTCCTTTCATTTGATTTGTGGATGCAATATTTTGCATGTATGTATGTGTGTTGGGGGCTTGAATCAACATCTATACCAATGCAAAAATGTTTTTTACATACATTTATTTGAGTCAAAGATCACCTTCAGTCGTAATTGTCATTACAAACATCTGGCTTTAAAATAAAGACAATACACAGAAATTGCACAAGAAAATCTGACAAATATATTAAGATAAGATAATTGTTTAACAGATGATTCATAGTTCTTCTACACATGGATGAAATATGAAAATATTAAGTGGCTGAGAGTAAGTGGTATGATGTGTTCTTGTTCCTTGTTGAGGTAAGGTACATGTTGAGTACATCTGAACTACAAAACAATTAAGCAAAATTAAAACTTAACTACAATAGCAGTTAACATTTGCTACTATTATAACTACCCAGACATTTTAAGATTAGTTTCCTCCTGGATTACCATAAAGCTAATAAGCTCACTCTTAACAAGGGAAGTAATTAACAAAACCATAAACTAATCTATATACACAAAGATGTAGGATAAAATCATCTCTATTTAGGTTTCTTTAAACTAGTACCTTACAAACGTAGTAATATACCTTTGTTAATTTTTTTATTTTTTTTACATTTAGTCACGTCAGAACCACATTTTCAAGGTATTTTCTTGTCATTTTGTCATGGGACAAAGTGTGAAATAATCATAATATGGAAAGAAAATTATTCATGGGTTTTCATTAAAAAAAACAGTATCTAAAAAGTGTGGAAGGAATGTTTACTCAGTCCCCTTTAACCCTGATACCGTTAAATACATTTCTATGCAACCACTTCTCTTGAGAAGTCATTAATCGGTAACTGATGTGTGATTTAAGTTCAGTATCTAGAGAGGTCTCTTAGAGAAAACAGGTGAAAAAAATAACATTATGATGAAATAACAGAGCAGGCAGGTCAGACTTAAAGTTATAGAAAATTATCAAAATAATTAAAAAACAAGCCTTAAACATCTCACAGATGTCTATTATCCCAAAATGGATACTGTAAAGCACAACAGCAAACATACCAAGTTGTGATCTAAACCGAAAATGCAAGTAAGAAGTTAATTGTTCAGAAAAACAGATAAAAGGCTCACCCTAAAATTCGAGAAGCTGCACAAATCCTCAGCTTAGGTAAGAAAATCAGTTGACAGGGCAGCTATTAGTTTAACACTTAAATTGTGGCCTATATGTAAGATTCAGTATGGGAAAAGAAATATGCAGTCCACAGATAAAACACTAACATGACAAAGCATCTTAAACACACCACTTCCACAGTAAAGCTTAATAGTGGCAGTGTAAGGTGGGGATATTCTACAACAGCAGACAGACAGACAAAAAAGATGAAGCTGGAAAAAACTTGGGTAAACTGGGCTGGTATTCACTTCCCAGTAGACTAATGACTTACAGATCTAACAGCAGCAAACATGGTTTAAAAATAATCTATCCGGAAATTGTATTACAACTGCTCTCCACACTTTTCAAAAATATATTTAAAAAGAAAACAAAAAATAAATCATGAATAATTTTCTTTCCATATTACAAACATGCACTAATTTGTGTTAATTTATCAGATAAATAGGTCTCTGGTTGTATTATGGTAAAAATATAAAAATGATATGAATACATTTGCAAAGGCTTGATGGAATAAATTGTTGGTGTTTTAATCCATAAACCAGTTAACATGGGGTTTGAATGATATTAGTTTAAGATGAAACTGAAAAGAAACAGCGGCACTGAAAAAAATAAACTGGCATTGAAAAATATAATTGTAACTGAAAATCTTAATTTTGTATCTGAAATAAATGTAGTTAAAATATCTGTAATGAAATTGAAACAAAATTTGAAAGTTGAAAAAAAATCAATGGGAATCTATATATGCATTAAAACAATTTACTCACAATCAAATTTTCACACTTTCATCTTTTTTTTCAATGCCAATCTATTTTCAGTGCTGCCTCTTTTCAGCTTCACTGAATTGATACTCATTTTACGTTCAATTAGTATTGAAAAAAGGACTTGCATTGAAAGAAAAGATGAAAGTGTGAAAACTTGATTGTAAGTGAATACATTTTTTAATGCATATATTTCAAGTTTCATTGATTTTTTTCACGCTCAATTTTTGTTTCAATTTCAATACAGAATTTTTCACTATATTTATTTCCGATTCAAAATTAAGATTTTCAGTTGCAATTATATTTTTCAATGGCAATTTTTATTTTCAGTGCCAATATTTTCAGTTTCATCTTAAGCTGTTATCATTATGACCCCATAGTTTTACACATTTATTAAAAAAGCTAATATTTGCTTGATTCTTCCACAGAGAAACATACCAGGTGAATGATTTTTTTCCATTCACTTTGTCCATTAAAAGGGGAGGCTTCCTGTTAATTTTTCTAATCAAACAATTTCACATCCAGTTCCCTTTATGTTCTTTTTGGACATTCTGGAATATTTCCAAGTGGACGGATCAGCAACAATTATGCCACTTCAAAGAACCATTTTGCTGTCCTTGTATTCAGTCATTTTGAGGGTTTTTTTCCAATCTTTTTTCTTCACTGAGTGAGGACCAGAAGACAACAGTTCATCCACCCCTTCCTATATAAAACCATGAAAGTGGCAGACCTGCTCAAAAGTCTTACAGCTGTAGTAACTCTACAGAGTTTGCACAGAAATGCACTGATGGCTTAGTCGTTACCCTTGTCTCCTCTTGTCTCCTCTTGTCCATCAGGTTTGGATATTTCTCCTATCCTTGCATACGTATTGCAGTCACCCTCAGATATAGAGAATGTTGGAGAACAAATGTTTCTCATTGTTGTTCACCTGAGTTCTTCTTCCATCTGTTGCACACATGACATCAAGTGTGAAGTGCTTAAATTGAATGGCTAAGGCACGAGCAGTGTTGCAGTATCAGATCAGGAGGGAGGCATTCATTTCCCAGGTGCAGAGAGGATCCTGTGCTCATATTTAAGCTTTTTCTTCTTTTTATGTTTCGAGGCGATGTTTTCTCTTTGCTCTATGTGCATACAAGAAATACATACTGTGCCCAGTGGTGATGAATATTACAGAAATTATAACAAGGATGCCGAAGTGCTGAGGTTGTGGAGCCGAAATCACCATGATGAAATGAAGCAGGTCCATTAGGTAATTCATGGAGCTCTGCACACCATTTACTACTCCTCGCTCTGACTCACAAATCGTCTCCTGCAGAAGCTGTGTCACAGTCAAGTCAAAACACCACAAACCTGAAAGAACAGATGTATCTGCTGTTTAAAAGTTGACCCACAATATTTTTCTCGTTTTTACATTACAACAGCCCAACACATATTTACATTTTATAAAAATTTTGTTTCACTTGAAATTTTAGTTTGGTGGTCTTTCTTATTAATATTTTGATGAAAATCAACTATCATTTGTTATAACAAGCAGATAAGAAAATAATATCTGTCTTCCAATTTATTGTTTTTTTTTGTGTGGTAGAGAAATCGACATTGGTACTTGATATTGGCAAGTAGTCAGATCAAAGTAACTGTGTTATTCTTTCAACCAGATAGATAGATAGATAGATAGATAGATAGATAGATAGATAGATAGATAGATAGATAGATAGATAGATAGATAGATAGATAGATAGATAGATAGATAGATAGATAGATAGATAGATAGATAGAAAAAATGGAGCTGCAGGTTGAAAATATGTAGAAAAAATACCATGAGACTTCTGAGACTTTGCTAGTCGAAATATGTATAACAAATCTTTTCCTGAACAATCTACAGTCACATTTCCATGTTTCCATGTTTGTATACTCACCAATGCGTGCAGTGATAACGCCCAGGAATAGCAGAATAATGGAAATATAAGAGTCTGGTGCTGTTCCAGAGGGGACATTGTCAAACAGGACGGTGTTGTTGGTCCAGTGGATGGAGGAGCGATCAGGAAGCAGTGGCTGATTATTCCCTCCTGTTAGAGGATAAGTGTGTTTTTGCCTTTTGGTTGTCATCCCTCCAGGCTCAGCGGAGGACCCAAAGCTAAAGTAGGGCATCAGCAAACTAAGATCCATAGGGCTGCCAGGAGCAAACACGGAGCACACACACAGCAACAAGCAACCCAGGTGGAGGCAGCTTGAGATGATTCCTGTATTAATCAAGCCAACTGACTTTCTGAGCCTGGTGAACATTACAGTGCCCATCAACCCTGTGATAGCTGATACTCCCATCAACAGACTCAAGAGAGAACCACTCATGCCCTGAGTATAGGCATAACCAGTAGTGATGCAGTCAAAGCCCAGGACTGTAGTGTAGAGGAAAGCCAGGCCCATTCCAGCCAGGAAGACAGGTTGACGATAATAGGCACCCCAGCCATCCTTGCATGTGCTCAGCAACGAGCGAAACCTTTGAAAACATAGTGGCAAGTTGGTGATGTCCTTAAGATGCATGTTCGAGTTACAGTTGCTCGCTGCCAGAGGTTCAGGTAACTCATCATTGCGTTGCCCTAATGAGAAAGAAGAACAATAACAACAGTTCAGTAGTTTCAGTAATGAAAGCTATGTGATCAGTTGATTTTCAGCAACATTTTTTCTCCATATCAATGTCTTTTCATAAATTTAAAGTCATTGTGGCCATAAACTCTGAATTTAACCTTTAAAATTGTGAATTCCAGAAAATTAGAGAATTTGTAGCAAATAATATTGTGCATGTGAAGTTATTGCAATTAATTAGACAATACATGCTTAATCAACCCAAACTTTAACCAAGACAGGCATATGACATGCATAAGCCTTGCATACGATCATTGTTGGGTAGTAACGGAAAACATGTACCGGCGGTACGTATTTGGAAGACTAATTATAAATAAATGTATTCCGTTACAGTTACTATTTTTAAACATGGTATTCAGAATACAGTTACTTTCGTAATACCATTGGAATACTTGTGTGTTTACCACTTTCCATCTGAAAGATGCAGATAGAAGTTTTGGGAAATGTGTGTCTCCATTGCTTAGACTATCCCATGATACACTTAAACAATATGCCGCCGAAACCATAGAGATCCTATGGCCGAAAGACTTCCAACATGCCAGCACCAACATTAACGTGAGCGGCCAGGTATGGATTCAGACCCAGAGCTGGGGTGGTTGGAGCCACAACCACAGCCAAATAAACCTACTAAGCGTCGCACCACAATGCTTCTGATGTCAAACTGCGAAGTATGCAGGCAAACTCCATTGATTGTTGGAGCACCTGTAATTCGGTATTAATTGCTGTTTTTAAATGTTTTTTGCAAAGGTTAGTGATGATCCAGGTGGGAAAATTCTTACATTTACATCCTACATACAAGGTATGTGAATGTCACTAAAATATTAAGACACTGCAACAATGTACAAAAAAAAACAAGAAAATCCTCTACCTCTTTTTTTTTGTCCATTATTTGACAGGGCCTGTATTGTGTTAGTTAGGACATTTCTCTCAGTTACAGTGGTTGCATCTGATGTGACGTTAGCTTGATTATATGTTGTTGTGATGGGATTCCTGAAAATTATGGCAACAAGGATAAAAGCTTTCCATTTGGAGTGCAATGAATGTCAGTTTACAATGCTTTGCATATTTATAGAAGAAAGTCGCAAATAACCTAATTGGTTTTGACTGATAAAGAGCTAAACTTCATTTCATATGACTAAATATAAAATCTAATAAAATGTAAAGAGACTTTACAACTAAAAATCAATTTATTAGTTTGGTTTTGGTAGAGGTAGCAGTGCCAAAAATAATTAAATATATATATTTTTTTTTTTCCCCCATGTCAGTACCTATGTTTAGTATTAATATGCCCTCTGTTTTCCTGCGGGAGTAGCTACCAGTCCATTTTGTAACATTTAATAGACTAAATGCTGTTTTTAAGGGGAAGTATTCCAAGTATTTAGAATACATTACCAGGATTCAGCAAAGTAATAGAATATGTTACAAAATACATTTTAAAACAGGTATTCAGTATTCTGTAACTAAATACATTTACAAAGTATTCTCCCCAACACTGTTTACGATTAACTGGGACTGCGCTAAAGTATGTTATGAACCACATTTTGAGGCAACTCAAAATATGTTTTTAGATCATGATACAGATTCTAGAAAATTTCAACAACCACAGCCAGCAGCATTCAAAGGTTTCAATGCTTAGGGCATCCAAACAAACCCCTTAATCAAATTTCTTGTATCTTCTGAGGCAGGTGCGTCCAGCTCCAGTCCTCAAGGGCTTGTGTCCTACCACTTTTAGATGTGTTTTCGCTCAAACAGTTGATTCAAATGTTCCAACTTTCTCCTCAGCATGACAAAGTTCTGCAGAGGCCTGCTAAAGAGCCATCATTTGATTCCAATGAATCAGGGAAAGAAGTAAAACGTAGAATAGTGGCTCTTGAAGGCCGACTTAGGGCATTCCTGAGGGACAGGTTGGAGTTTTCAGGAGTGGATCACCACAGATGTTGCTGAGCTGGAGAGCTCCTTCAGTGATAGACAGCCACATCGTAAGACCATTAAAGAGCATTTTTGCAGGTCAGTCCTCCAAGCAAAGTTAGACTCTATAACCATTGCTTCTCAAAAGAAAATCAATCTTCTTTACACGCTTGTTTTAATTTGCACTGTTTATAACACTTCAAGTAACAACATTTTTGCTGTTGTTATTTGCCCAACAGTTTTTCACTGCTTATAATTTTGTACCTTCATGTAAATAGTAAAATTATTTTCAAATGTACAACTACACTTGCAGATGCTGTAAATATTTTTATTATATTACTCAATTGCACATGTCATTTTATTTTTAGTAACATCATTGTTTTGTTAATTATTGTTTATTTGTCATTACTGTTGTTTTTATTTGTCCTTAATTTATTCTTAATTCTGTTTTTCTAGTTTTCTTCTATGAAACTAAATGCTTCTATTATCTGGCACTTTACTGGTGTTACAGCGGAATTTACCCTTGGTGGTCAACTAAAGGATGAATATATTCTATTCTAAGTTTGTATCTTGTGTACATTTTTATCAGTACACCAAGGTATTTTTATTGCCACTCATTGAACTAAGCAATCCCTTAGAAAGAACGTGTCCGACAACATGAAGTAAGTTCAAACGTCTTCAAAAAGTAGCACACCATGTTTCAGTCTAAAAAAAAAAAATATCAAGATTATAAGAAACATAGCATTACAATCTGTCAACTGGGAAAGGGTTGCACAGCCATTTCCAATTAGCAACATCTGAATTGCTGGAGGCTTGTCAGTGTTCAGGATTTAACACGAAAGAGACAGAGCAAAAAAGAATCCATGGAGCTTCAAAGCGAAAACCATTGCAGACCAAACAGAACAAAGGAAAATATTAATTATCCACACACTTTGGGGAAAATATTCTGTGAGCTGACAAGGCAAAAGTGGAATTTTTGGAGTGTGTATAATACCCATCATTATATCTACAGTAAAGCTGATAAAGTAGTTCAGAAAATAATATCAGACCAACAATCATACACATAGGTGGAGGTGTAATGATTTGGGCTTGTTTACATCTTAAGGACCCTGGCATGTTGCTGTAATTAATGAAACCATAAATTCAGTTTTCCAACACAAAATCCCGAAGGAGAATATCCAGCCATCAGTTTATGTCCTTATGCTCAAGCACACTTTGTTTATGCAACAGCACAATGATCCAAAGCACACTAGCAAGACTACCTCTAAATTGCTTACAAAAAAATGGTTAGGATCTAGACAAATCCGGACATAAATCTGATTGAGATGATTAGGTATGATTTTAAACAGGCAGCCTCTGCTTAAAACCCCTCTGATGAGGTTGAAATCAAACAAGTTTGCAAATAGGAGTCGACCAATATTTCTCCACTTGACATAACCCCTAAGTGTGACAAAGTGTGATTATGGTAGAAAATCATTAATAAAAAAAAAACCTCAGCAATAAGTCTGTACCTTGCAGCCCTCTCCTTTCTGTCCTCTCCAAGACTTCACCCTCAACCATTGGGGGTTTGACTGAAAGAGCGGGGACGATTCGATAAACTCTTGACAGGAAGAAGAACTCCACAATGAGAGAAAAGAGGTTCCATGCCAGGATGAAGCCGCATCCAACCACATTAGAGGCCAGGGTCATTACCTGTCCCACTGCCAGTGGGGCCAGTATGTTGGTCACCTGATCTATCCGCCTCATGGTTGCATTCATTCCTGTTGTTGGGATCAAACACACAGAGATAAAAGCTTACCTGCACACAGACTTTCATAAAAGCACAGCAGCTTGTTAACCTAGGACCTGGAGTACAAACAAAGATGTGGAGTTAATGATCTCACCAGCCAGGTGGCCGCGGTTGTAGCCTGTAATAACCACTATCCAGTCCCTCTGGATGGCAATGGTCAGCGCTGTGCTTGCAAGGTTTGCCACATCTGCCAGGATGATCACCACCGTATAACAAACCACCTTGTGTGAGTTTTGCGATGCAACATGTTACTATGACGGCACAGAGTAGCCACAAGCTCAGAAGTAGAGGAAACAGGGACACAGCAAAAACTTTGGGAAAAAACAGCACTAACTCCTTTATGTATCAATGTTAAAATTCACAAAAAAAAAACATTTACCATACATTAGATGCATTCATTCCATGTTACTCATCTCTATATATATCATATATTAGCCAATATTTAGAGTATACTTACAGTAAACCATCCGTTCCAGATCTCTTCGATCTGTTCCTTATATGAGAACACAAGCATGAGCACAATGCTACATACAGTCACTGATGTGTTCTGAATGAAAAGAGATGCATGTGCAACTAAAATCAAACAAAGGGAAAATGAGTGTCAGACTTTCAGACATGACAGATGTGGTCGTTAAAAGTAAAAATAGGGGAAAATAACAGATTTATACAGATTTTGTAGTCATAGAGTTCTGCTGGGAAAGTATAATTGTCAAATTAAGAACTGATATGTTTGAGATATCAGGTTAATGGAATTCACAACCATGGTTGAACAGAAAACCAGCAAATTTTGTGGTCCAAAATTGAATTCCTCTGATCTCTATCAGTACCATTCCATCTCTGCTACCTGCTAAAATGTTTGAAAGGAGTGTGTAATAATCATGCATACCTTTATTTCTGGGATTGCGATCAACCCAGTCTCCAATTAAAGCTCCGAGCAACAACACTGACCCAGCCAGCACCAAACCAAACACCGCCGTCAATAGCAGGTTGTGGCCGTACAACTCAATGAGGAACACAGAAATTGCAAAATGCCACATGCGGTCACCCTGGTAAATCCAAAACAGAAGGTCATCATTAAATATTTGTATGATAGCACAAATTTGATCTTTTAAGTGGACTGTAATTTTGATGTTATCTCTGTTGTTCCACAATTCTGTTTCTTCAGAAATGTATCTTACCCACATTGATAATGCTCCACTCACATAGATGAGAAACTTGGGACCTTTGAGGTAGATAAGAGCTGAACCTTAAAAGGAAATGCATGATAACAAAAGTAGGTCAATGTACATACGCTGCATTATACAAAATACAAACAGTTCCCAGATTCAAGATGCACTTCACCTGGTATTTTCCTCGCTTTTCGAGTTCTTGAATCCCTGATGTCATCAGATTCAAATTCGACCACGACCCCACCACATTGGGACACATCATTTTGCTGGATCATTGCCTAGAAAAACATTGTAGGTCAAAATAAATCTAAAAAAGGAGGGGAAAAAAACAGCATTCTTCAAATGCTTAAAATATTTTGCTGTGTGAAATTACAACAATTTTACGAACAAACTTGTCTGACATATTTGCAGTAGTGTATTAAGTGAAATCCCAAATGTGTTTTATTAGTTTTTTTGTATGAAGTTGCAAGAACTATTCGTAGATAGTAAATTACTTTCAGAGGACAGCAGAGGAACTAAGTACTGTTTGGAGAAAAGGGAAACAATTCTTATTGAGGGGTTACTCTATCAACAATTTAAAATCAAAATCTGCTATGTATAACCCAGAGTTAATGCAAATTAAACAGTGTTTGGTTTTTTATATTGTTTGGAGTGTGACAGGCTAATATATCCCACTGCTGGTCAACTGCATAGATGTTTATACTTACAGATCCATTTGGCAGCAAAGCCTATCCAAATATCATTAATGCTACCCTGTACAATGGGTTCTGACAGGATCTTAATACGGACTGTGCATGAATGGAAAGTGTAAAGCATCTATTTACAGCCTGACTCAAAAAAAGCTGCAATAGCATTGTCATGTGCTATATGGGATGCCAAGATTTATAAGTACCATGGGTTGTAGATCCAGCCAATGCCAAATTCCTCAGAAACAAGTGTACAACACTTGTTGTCATAGTGGAAGGGGGTTCCTCTTTCAAAAAACAAAGCCTACAACCTTTTCTAATGGTCTTCTTATACTGTCCATGATGTCAAACAGGTATATCAATGAAACTATATTTAATGTGGTGCAGTGTGTATTTACATACTGCCCTTGTTGGATTAATTAAATGTGTAATTCCAAAGTGTCATTGTATATCTGATAATAAATGCTGTTATGTATGCTCCAACCAGTCAAAAAAAATAAATAAATAAGATAAGATACAACTGATTGCGAAATAGTGAGCTATAAATGTTTTTTTTAAAGAAATTTGAAATAATATATCCAGAGACAAAGCCCATTAAGAGTTTCTCACACTGTTTCTCACACACAAATAAAAAAAGTAAATTCCTCCTCCTGCAAAAAAAATAAAGCATGTTGCTATAATCGTTTTAGCATTCATTCAGTTTCACTGTCTCCAGTCTGTTACTATGGTTCAGAAACTGAATTAAAGTGTATTCAAAGTGTCGTACATACATACAAAAACAATGCACATTAGTAAATGTAATACTATTGAAATAATAAATCATATGTTACAGAAAAATGAAAAGGTGCAAACATATAAACGATCCGGTTAACATACTAGAAAAAAAGCTTTAATCATTTTAGATGCTGCAAAAAAAAAAAAATTGCTTTTGACTTGACCTGCTTCTGAAGAGCTATCGTAACTCTCCCACAAACACAGATTTTCAGACTTTCACCCTTGATAGTTATCTACAGCAGGGTACATACTGACAATTATGACTGACAAACATGACCATACTTTAGAAATACAGACCTAACACTTAACATCATGTCCAATTTTCAAGGGGAAAGCACACACAATGTAGGTTGCATTATTACCTTTGCTTTGGTGTTACACTCTGTTCTTGTTATTCTTCAGTGTTGTATCTTGTGCCATGTGTCCTACATTAGGATCCTAGTCTTTCCACAGAGTTAGAATTCAAGCTGTAGTAGTTTGAAAGGCTTAAACAGTGCAGCGTTCAAGTGCACCATTGTATGAAAGTGCCAGAAAAGCAGAACAGACAGAGAGACAACAAAGGCAGCCAGCATATTCCACAGCACATGACACTCTGGAGACAATATCACTGCCTGTTCACAGCCCGTACAAAAAGGACAACTACCTACCTGTATGGGATTCAGAAAGCACACATGGTCAGGGAGACCATGCATGCACCCTCAGTGACACGGATTTCCACTGCTTTTACAATCACATGAACTGTTGACATGAGACACAATAGTTACATTTGGGGGTCCATCATGCAACATTACATCATCCTAGGCCCACAGGTGAAAACCAGCAACCAGCTACAGTCACACAACAGCAAAAGCTCTCCCTTGGTTCATTCAACCAGGTCCATAAGATAATGTGTGAGAGTCATACATAAATGGGAATTGAGTAATTGCATACCATTTCTCCACCTTGGTCTGGTTGTTCAAAATATTAGACCAGAAAATTACTATTTTGACTTCTTTTTAATGAAACAACAGAAAATGAAATGTCACCCATTGGACTTTAATTTCTTCATAGATTCTAAATAACATTAGTCTGCATTGATATGACTAGTTTAAATGCAGCAAAAGCAGACATGCCTTCATGAAAGAAAACAGATATAAAACGTTTTCAATAATGTCTTAAGTAATATGGAGAGGAAATAAATAAAAAGCAGTTATGACCAAAATACCAAAATAATAATCTTCTTTTCTGAAGATACAATTACTTTTCTGTAGATATAGAAATTGCCTTGCTCAGCCATCTTGAGTTGATGTTACAGCTAAAAGAAAGTTTATTTAGTTAAATGAAATTTTAGTTCAACAAAATGTTCCTATTTTTCCTAACTATACATTTAAAACCTATAAGCTCAAATTAACCTATACCAAATACGTCTGAATATTAACAAAGCAGTTGGCATAATCATGAATAACAAGTTGTTTTCTTTATGAAGTAATCTTGTTTGTTCTCCATTTAGCAAAGCACAAACAGCATAGCTAACATATCTTTGCAAGTTAGACATGGTCTGAAATGGCAATAAAAAGCTTTTTGATACTTTTTCAATAGTATGTTATCTTTTCCTGCGACAACTGCAGCTCAGATGTGTTCTTTGGGAGCTACTGCCTCAGGGTGCAGAAGCTCAGTAAGTCTGACTTGGTACAAAGCTTAGCTGAAGTAAGTTATTGCTCCAACAAAAAACTTTCTCAGCTTGTGACAGCTCATAACATGCAAAAACAATACAACCCATGAAGCTTGCTATTGAACAGCACACATCAATGAGAACAACACTTAACTGGATCAAATCATCAGTTTATTCTGATAAAAAGAAAAGTTTAAGTCAGAATGGTTTCCAAAATAACTAGGATTTAACACATATTGATTAACATTAACAAACTATGTTTAAAATATTTCAAATGTTTTAACCCCTTAAACCCTAGGCTTATTTTGAAGCTTATTTCTCGAAAAAGCTTACCCATGAAAAATGTGTATATTTCAGCAACCAAAAGGAGTACTTGTACAATTTTGGTGTCATTGTAAAGATGACATTGAGTAGAATTGATAGAAGTGTCATTATGCATGTTATCTGTTAGTGGTTAGGAGAAATTGAAGATGGAACACAGCAGAAATGTGTTTCTTTTTTGCTCGGCCTAAAAAAAACCCATAGTTCTACATTGAAAAACTCTATGGATATTGCTTGAATAGCAGTGATTACTCAATAAAATATAAATACAACATGTGGACATTATCTCTGCAAAACTTGAAACTGATTATGTGAAACAGGACAAAACTAGAGAGGTTTTAGTACAGGCATGTCAGGCGAGGTGTCCAGTTTGGCACAGTTTGGCACAAACAGTGCCATTTCTATTTCTGTTGTGTAAGTTATATTTTTCATTTTAATATCACATACTGTTCTGTAGACCTAAAATAAACCCTTTTGGGCATCTTTCTGGTGACATTTATCAAATATAAACAGTGAAAGCAGCAAAACAAAGTTATGTCCGTGCATCTTGCGCCATCTTGTGTCATAAGACGGTCTTGCCGACTGACAATCTTATTTTACGCATAAGACTTTCCCCCAGAGCTGATTGGTCAATTTCCATGAGTGACACATCGTTGGAATTGTAGAATTCTGTAGAATAACACCAAAACTTGCTAAACAAGATTGACAATACAGTCAGCCAACCTGGGAGCCCAGAACAGAGCCTAGTGGAAAAGCCAGGCTGCATCCGAAACTACTGAATGTTAGCCTCTAAGCACTAACACTGGCAACTAATCCTTAACCTTTCATGGGGTCAACCGTGAGAACACTATGGCTAGTAGTCTAGGGAGCCGTTCGCGAATGTGCCCATTTCCAACAGTCTTTCTACCCGATGTCATTACGCGACGTAAATGCACATAAATGACGCATCTCAAAATAAACCTTCGGAAGAGGTTGTTGTACGTCTTTTTCCTTTCGGCCATTTTCGTTATTTTACGAGGTGGGCCGGGCGACTTGTATTGATGGCGTACTGTGGCGCAAGGGATTGTGGGATGGCACATAGCTCCTAATCGCCAGTTAGTTAGCATCAGAGGTCCCTATGCTAAAGTGGATATGATAGTTAGCATACAGGCCACTTTCCCTAACTCCTTCCTAACTAGAAGCCCAATTCGGATGCATTTTATCAAGGCGGACGCTGACGCACATCCGGTTTGGTATAAGAACTCTTACCAATTTAGTGGTTTCGGATGCAGCCCCAGTCTCATCCGTGAATTCACGGCAAACACTTCCTAGGAACCAAAAATTATACAGGAAACACCTAGAAGGTTTTAAATGGTGCACAAGTGATGGAATTATCAGAAAATATTGTTTATTTTCCCAAAAAATATTTTTTACACGGCAAAACAGCAAAGGTAAGGCTATATTTTCAACTGTGAATCTGAAAAGCGATTTTTTTTTTTTTTTTTTTTTTTTTTTTTTTTGCTGTGTTATACCTTGGCTTAGGGCTGCACGGTGGCACAGTGGTTAGCACTGTTGCCTTGCAGCAAGAAGGTTGTGGGTTCATATCCCAGCCCAGGGCCTTTCTGCATGGAGTTTGCATGTTCTCCCCGTGCATGCGTGGGTTCCCTCTGGGTACTCCAGTGTCCTCCCACAGTCCAAAAACATGAATTTCAGGTTAATTGATGTCACCAAATTGTCCTTAGGTGTGAGTGTGTGCATGGCTGTTTGTCCTGTTTGTCCTGCCCTGTGATGGACTGGCGACCTGTCCAGGGTGTACCCCGCCTCTCGCCCGTTGACACCTGGAGATAGGCACCAGCACCCCCGTGACCCATTAAGGATCAAGCGTTAAAGAAAATGGATGGATGGATACCTTGGCTTATATGTCTGCTGTGCTTTGGCGTAGCATTTTGGGAGATGTATCTTTGGAATCGGTAGAGTCTCTGCTTTCATTTGAGTGGTTGATTGTGCGTTTAGCACAAAGGTTTGCTGCGGTAGAGGCTGAAATGTGGCGGCTGGGTTGACGAAACTATGATGATACTAGTATATTTACAAATATTTATTTACGTGGCATCTGAATTGTGTTTGTGGTTGGTAAAAATAGGTTAGATAGCCTTGCAGTAGGTATGTGACTAACTCACTGTGTCGATCCTCTCTGCATGGCACCTGAGGCATGAATGGCGTTTTTATAATATCATAACTTTCTTGATATTTGTCACAGCACAATGATCCAGGTATCATTGGAAAGGTATTTTCAAGCTCTTTCAAGTGGTATGCCACTTGCTGGGATCAGATAATTTTCTTTTTTTTTTTTGTCACATACCTACTTTTAGCGCATGGTCTTCTGTTTAATTTGATGTGCATTATTACTATTTTTTCTGTCAAATGATGCGTTGTCTCAAGCCTGTTAAGAAAATAATTCCCAGAGTCCCCCAATTGGGGGACCCTCGGGTTTAACAGGTTAATGGCAAAAATTTTATACCCTACAAAACTACTTTATTTATTGTGCAAGGACATGCTCATAGGTATTACATTTAAATATTTGTTACTTGCAATAAAAACTGAAGACTCAGTGATTGAGGATGGCTGGATTATTTTAATTCAAGCATTTCTTGTTAATTTGTTTTTTCTTTACATGCAATTAAAGCCTTTTTTTAAATGTGACTAGAGCCGGAATAATGAACGGGATCCAAACAGTAATAGGGCCTTACGAAATTTGTCGTATTGATGTGGTACCTTTATCATGAAAACCAGTCTGCAACTAAATGTAAGGCAGATAACGATGTGGTGATAACAAATCAGACAACAGTACCTGTCTGGGAGCCGATTTCATTTCTTGCAATATCCTGTTTACCTCTCTGTTATTTAATCACAGCTACAGATTTTAGAGGTACAAATTACATTGTATGCTTTTACACAAACTCCACCATATCTTTCAAATTGTTTCCAAAAACCGACAGTGACATCTGCTGGACAGATAACATATATGCTCATAACTACGTTCCATGATTGCTTTCCTTTTGCATCCGTGTGTAATATAATAATACTAGATCAATTGTTTATGGGTTTTTTCTCAGCTAATAGTAAAAGTACAAAACAAACCAGATCAGTATTTTCTTTGGAAAAACTTTGGCTCATTTAAGGACAAACAGAGATAAATGTGCTTCAGCTCCTGGCTCTCCTCACATGACCACTATTGACCTGGACACCCAACAAGTTATTAACATTTTCTGGCAGTAATTCAATTCAGTCATACCTACAATCAAATTAATCATTCGGTTTGTTATACCAACCAATTTAAAAGCTTTCTATCCAAGGAAACCCAGCAGATTCTATCAAGCCATTGACCGTCAGTGATTATTTAAATGCTCCTAAAGATTTTTGAAGGTACATATATGCTCCTTACAAGCGTCAGTTTGACATAGAACAAGCAAAAATTGGAGTTTGAGAAGCACAGAGTATTAAGAGGAGGATATGGATTTCTCGTGTTTTTATCATTAAACTGTCATAATAAAAGTGACCATTAAAAATTATTATTTCTTGGTACACATTTAAAACTTTTTTATTGATCTTAAGGTTTTTGAAAATGTTTTGCTGTCTAACATAAAAATCCAGTATTACCTGCTTTATAATTCCTAATAGGGTAATGATGAGAACAATAGTAAATATACAGCGATAATAAATATCTAACTTATTTAGCATATTTCTGTTTAGATATTTAATTGAAAGAGGAGGGTACTGCTGTTGGGGTACTGCACCTGAAAGAAAGGATTAGGAGGGGGTTGATGTGGCAAACCCAGATTTTATATCCATTTACCCACATCTGTACTGGCCAGGCATTAAAATCACAGGCCCCTCTTTAAAGAGGAAGTTGATGCAGCTTGCTCCATTTGTGCTTGAGGACTAAGACTGCAACAATTATGATGATGACAACGTATAATTTTCTAAAATAATGTTTTGTTCACTTTATTTACTTTTCTTTTTTGTTTTCTTATACTCTCTTCTTAGATTTCTTTTTTCTCTTTTACCACAGATAAGCAAAAAATAATATGGATTTTCTGCAGAAAATCTGAAACAAAAAACCTGAATACATGCTAATTACATCCTCATGTTAACACTGGAGTAATTTCAATTTCAATTTTAAAATGTTTTAATAACTGCCCCACAAATGGTTAAAATATACTCAGGAGTATTTTTGTCTAGTTATCTGAACTGTTCACATGCCATTGATTTTGTTTCTGCATATTCTAACATGTTAACTGTTCTGGAAAATTGAGTTCAGACAGACCACTTTAATGCCACAACCTTTTTTGTTTTGTTGTCTTTGGTTGTTTTTTTTTTATTCAGGACTTAAACACAGCAGCTGCATCTTACCAATAAAGGCCAAATATCATTATGTCTATCATGTTTTAATCCTTTTATATACTTAAATTTAGTTATTTTTTACTTTATTTTGATTATGTCTAAAGCTTATTTGCTTTCTCAGTAATCTTGTGATCTAGCCTATTTGATGGTTGTTGTTTTTTTATTTTATATATATCTATGTTGCATCGGGTTTGTTTTGTTTTTTCCTGTAAAGGGCTATGAATTACCATGTATATGATTGGTGCTTTACAAATAAACTAGTCTTTTATTGCCTTGAAAGGAGAATTTAGAACCACTATTAGACAGTCTACTCCATTCTCTTTTTAGCCCAGTTAAGATGCTGCTGACATTATCTCTGGTTTATCCAGGTTCCTTCTGCCTTTTTTTTAGACACCGTCTCATTTAAACAAACTTAACACTGATGTGCTTTCTAGTTTATTCTCCAGTGAACATCTACTGTAAACTCTGAAACCTTCCCTATAATTGTGTAGGTCATAGCATGGCAGTACAGTGTACAATACGCTTAATTTTTGTTGTTTTTTTTTTTTTTGTAAAAAAAGAAAATATATGTATTCGAAGAAACAAGCTATATTTATCGAAATTAGCTGATGTAAATTATTCATGTACCATTCTATATGTAAATAAAATATATTCTATATTATATAGGCCTATATGATGATATTTTATTTTGGATTGTTTTAATATTCCTACAAGCAAATTTATTCAAGTCAACTGCATCGTCAAGATGTTTTACAGCCTATATTTATTTGGTCACTAGAGGTGAGAAGGGTCTGTCTGCGGCCTGCAAGACAGAGGCGTGTCGTGAAGAAGGGTGTCGTGAAGTGACGTCACTTCACGACACGCCTTCTTCACAATTACTTTAAAACCTCACGCGAGATTAGGCTGTTCATAACCGGAAGAAAAAATGGCCGACCGTAGGCAAACGGTAAGTGACAACGGGTTTTTATTTCTATTTTTAATCAGTTAAATACGAAGCGTTGAGCTGTCATAGCCATGGAATACATGCTGGAGCTGAATCTCGTTATAATGAGAAACTTGCTTGTTATAACAAGAACGCTTCTCGTTTTAATGGTTTATGCTTGCTGCGTCCGCGAGGTCCTTTTTTTTTTTATGTTTGCCGCGTCCGCGAGGTCCTTTTTTTTTTTTTTTAACTTTATTTATGTGTATGCAGAATGGTACAGATAGTATGTCCCGACAAAAAATATACTTCATCATGAATGGTGTGGATTTGGACAAGGAACAAGTAACATAATAAAACAAAAATAATAATAAAATTAAAAAAATGCAGAGACAAAGTGCCAACAAATACACATCAGAACAAATATACCAGGGGGTGAACACAGCTACAGTTCAAAGAAAAAAATTGCAGGTTAAAAATGCGTTATAGGATCTAATTGCTTTGGGGTTATCGCTTTTGGAAATAGTCGAAATGTATGATTTTACTTCTTTGACCAAAACTAGAAAGCATGGCTCACTGTGTAGGAATTTACATTTGTGAATGTGAAATTTGGCTAAGAATATTATAAGATTTATAATGTAAAATACATCACAGTCAATTCTTTAAAAAAAAACCAAAATAATAGTTTCCCATTTAAGGGAGAGCTCATTATACAGATTAGTTTTGATAAATAATTTGGTCTAAATTAATATTATCAGAAACAAGCCAGAAATCTATACGGGATTGTCTGGAGCCATTCTTGTTTTTCCAGGTATAACTCATGTCATTCGTATATTTTTTTTCTCCAGACATCAGTTAAGTTATATTTCTGCATAAATTGCTTAATATCATTATTTGAGGAAGATTGTCTAGGTGGCCAACGATCTAATTGATCATTGACAACCATATTAAAATCTCCCCCTATTATTAGAATAGCATTAGGGAATTTGGAGAGACCCTGGTCAATATGATTTTCTAATGAGAGTAGGAGTTGAGAGTTTTCGGATTTTGAATTATACCCATAGATATTAGTGACCAAAAAAACCTTATCACAGCAAGAAATGATCAGAAATACAAAGTGACCAATTGAATCACATTGCGGGAAGCATAAACCAAGCTTTAGGTCGTTATAAGAGGCCATTTCATGTCATAAGCAGCGCTGCACAGCAAAGGCCTGGAGTGGTGTCCTGCTTACATTCAAGCCGTAGTAGAACTAATAAGAAGTTGTCATCTCTCACATAATGTCTAAAACAAAAATAATTATGTGAAGCCACAAAGGCAACCATCTTTGCACTGCTGGATGTATAAGGTATGTATAACGAGAAGCGTTCTCGTTATAACGAGCACGCTTCTTGTTATAGCGACAAGCGTGCTCGTTATAACGAGATACTCATTATAACTCGTTATAACAGATTCAGCTCCAGCATTTATTCCATGGCTATGACAGCTCAACTCTTCCGTAGTCACACGAGTTAGAGTATTAATGAATACATGCGCATCACCCTGAACCGATGAATAGGCCACGAAATGTTTAAAGAAGTCAACTAATACATTGCAGAGAAAGCTATTTGTGTGGGTTTCTCCTGAGAGTCATCAACATCTTTTTTTAACTGGACAAAAATTATTATTATTATTATATTGTTATTATTTTATGTCTGGTTTCAGCTACATCCTACGATTGTTGTAGGTGTCAGTAGAGCTCCAGTGTTGTTCGAGGGGAACACATTCAAGTGTGTTATTTGTTTAAGAAATGGTGAAGAAGCACACATTTTATCCCACGTGCAAACCCACGAAAGGGCAGCTGTTCGTCATGGAGGTATGTTTTAATTTTAAATCCAGGTGTTGTGCAATGTTGTAAATTTGTTCTTTATTTAAGGTCACAAATTTATACCAATGGCTGTATGAATGTCGTATTGGTGAACATGTATAGGAATTTTATGCACAAATTGTTTGTTAATGCAATTTATACATGTTTGCAGGGTACAAAATGTTTAGGTGCCTTCGTGGCTGTGTGACATCGCCACACCATCATTGCTGCTATTGTGGCCGCACAGTCACCAGACGGGACCTATTCATTCAGCATCTTAACACCTGCAATGTTACTTTAGGTATTCCTTTGATTCTATTTTTTATTTTATTTTTGTTTTTAAATGGTTTAGCATTAATGCACCTTAATTTCTCAGTTTTCACTTTCAATATGATTGCTTTGTCTCCCCCCCCCATCAATACTGCAGCCTCGTCTGTCCCTGATGCTATGTGTACCCGCGGAGACTCCCCTGTCTCATCAGCGTCCTCTGTGTCTGAAGGCCCTCCTGCCTTAGTGTCCTCTGTGTCTGGAAGCCCTCCTGCCTTAGTGTCCTCTGTGTCTGAAGGCCCTCCTGCCTTTGAGTCCTCTGCGTCTGGAAGCCCTCCTGCCTTATTGTCCTCTGTGTCTGAAGGCCCTCCTGCCTTAGAGTCCTCTGCGTCTGAAGGCCCTCCTGCCTTAGAGTCCTCTGTGTCTGGAAGCCCTCCTGCCTTAGAGTCCTCTGTGTCTGAAGGCCCTCCTGCCTTAGAGTCCTCTGTGTCTGGAAGCCCTCCTGCCTTAGAGTCCTCTGTGTCTGAAGGCCCTGCACCTAGAGCCCCCTCTCTTTACTATCCAACAATTTCCACCTTTCAAAGCAGAAGTAAGTTAGTGAAATCAAGGCCAAAGAAAACCACCTGCACCATTTGTAATCTGACTGTTAATAAAAAGAATATTAAAGTACATATACAAAGACGCCACCCCTCAACAATCCCAGACATAACATCAAGTCACCACCTGCCATCACAGTGCATAGACGCAAAAAATGGTATATTTGCTGTCAGGAGGACATTTTCTGGGCCGCTTCCACCAATTCATGTCCAGTATTGCACTTGGGGAGAGAAACACCAAATGTTGTGTGAGGTGGAGCAATGTAGGCGGGCAGGGGAGTTTGCCATAAGATGTGGCCTGATGGGATTTCAGTGCATGCATCAGAAATCCATTCCTTTTTGTCCCATGTCTTCAGGAACACATGTAATCCTTAAAGAAGAGGTTCTGACAGACATGGTTGATAAAAGGTGGATTTCTGAGAACACCAAGAATATTTGTCTCTCACAACAAAAAGCTGCTGAGTCTGAGGGATGCCTGCTCAGTGAAGAGATCACTCTTGAAGAGGGAAGATCCAAACTGTATGTGTCTGTGAAGGACAGGGAAACGGCATACTACTCAAGGCTAGGCAGAGTGGTAGTGTATTTTGACCGAAAAAAAAATTCTTGGCACTGCCCTTGTTCAAAGCAGAAGAACAGCTGTCCACACAAGTCGATAGCAAAATGGCACTTGAACCAAGCACATCCACAACTTTTTCGAAAAGTTAGGTCAACTGATTCCGATGTGTTTGATGTTTTTGAGAAAGATGGACAAGATGAACAGAGCACTGGGGATGATGCCACATCTGTATATCCACCTGAAGGTCTTGGTCTTGTGCCAATGATTATGTATTTGCTGAAGAACAAAAGATTACCAGCTGTGCTGCCAAAAGATGTCAGTTCTCCGTCAAAAACGAACACATTTCCACAGCACCTAATCCCTCAAGAAGCATTTTGTGCAGTGTGTCCAGGAAGGGCACCTCTTTCTGAACCAATCTTGGTATCGCAGAAAGCCAAGATAATCACATTTACGGGTGTAAAAGAAGGTCTGTATTTTTAATAAATGCATAAAATTCACCAATTCCTGTCTAACCATATACTACATTTCATGAGGATGTTTCTTGCAGCTACTAAAATTGTGGAAAACTTGCATTACTACATTTTTTTGTCCTTACACAAAGTCTAATGTTTTCAAATAATGTAGATGTGTCTACATATTGTAAGCGGTGTGGGATATGTGGAACCTTCTACCGCTACCAGGAGTGGACTGAGGGGCTGCACAACTTTGACGACCATGTCGTTCTTACATTACATCTTTGCCTTTTCCTGAGACAGTCGGTGCAGGTATAATTCATTTATTGTGTTTTCATTTGGATTGTTTGTCTTAATTGTTTGAATCAACTGGTGACTTGTGTGGTTATTGTTCACCATATTAAGCTATTTAACATAAAATGCAGAAGCATCCACCCCTGAGTTATTGCAGTCAGTCATATTAAAATTTCTCAACTGTAACTGTCTACCATAATTTTCTTTCTAACATTTCCATAGAATCACACTGCGGTTGGGAGAGCTATTGACATCCTAGAACAAACCAACAATAAGAAATTTCCAAACCACGACTCTATTCTACATGGTTATCTGCACTTTGAGGCTCTGACAGTGCATACTTATGATTATTCGTGTGTAAATTGTGGGGTCCATCCACCTGTCGTCGTAATGGATTTACACAAAAAGGGAGTTTTTAGTATGCCAGGTAAGTTTTGTTACTTTTGAAATTTCTAATATAAAGACACCACACAGATTTCAAGGAAATTGTCTAACCACCTCTCTTGCAGTGAGTGACCTTGAAGATCCCCCATCTAACTTTGATGGACATGTTGATGCGGAGGAATTCTGGCACTCTGTTGAGAAAGAAATTGTTTGCAGAGGGTTTTTAAAAAGTAAGTTGTAGCCCTGAATGGGTATGTGAAGTGAATATTTTGCAGTAGTGTTAAGAGGTGTGCTAAGTTTTTATCAATCTATTGATATTGAATATCTTGGTATAATGCATACGTGTACTTGCATTTGTGGTCTTGTGTTTGTCAAATATTTATAATGCAAAATCCATTGTTTCACTTTGAAGGTAATCGAGACAATCCCTGTAAAGTTTCTCCGTCATATGATAAATGGGCACCATGGATCGGGCCTCATACAAGAGCTGAGAAAGTACTCCTCAATACAGAGTTTGCCAAATGTGCAACAAAAACATCTGTCGCAGAAAAAATTGACGTTGAAATATCAGAGGAACGTCTGTCAAGTGAACTTATGAACTTGAAGGTGAATTGTAATATTTTGATTGCATGTGATGGCTATACACACACTGTCAAATCATATAGATTTTTTAAAAGAAACTGTTCATGTAGGTTGACACTTTAAGGAGACTTGTTCGTGAATGTGGCATTGACTCAAAGGGATCCAAAATGGACCTCCTCTTGCGTTTGAGGGGCGAGATGAAAACCAGGAGCACCTATGATAAAGTGTTTGAGACTGTTTGGGGAGCATCAGGTAAAACATACTTTTAGCATAAATTCTATTGCTTCATCTACTGCGATAGATGGAAATAATAGATAGAAAAAATGGATTATAAAAAAATGTGTGTATGTATATATTTATGAAAAAATGTAATATTTACGAGTACTCTGACGCATGTCAATGTTCTTATTTTCTATTTGAAGGTGGCTGGGCAGTCATCATGTGCCCTTGTGGCATTGTAAACTCCATTAAATTCAATGTAAGAGCCGAAAGCCCAAGAGACTACACAGACATGTTGCTATCCTTTAAACATTTCCCAAACATTGTAATCTATGATTTTGCACGAGGATTGGTGAACCATACCAACCTACGGGAGCCAGAGAGACTGCCCTTCAGCCCACATGAGGGAAGACTGGCAACGGCTACACCAGAGAACATTTCATCTGCAAAGAGTGGGAAACTACGAATCAGTTTGCCGTGGTTGCAGAAGAAAAAATGCCCACCAGATCTTAATGGCCATCCTGAAACAGGCTCTGAAGATCATTATGCACTATATGACACTTTTCATCAATTCAACACAAAAGATGAAAAAGATTCCCTGAGACGCATTGGACTAGTACCAGAACTATGCGGGTGGCTGAATTCCCAGACCGCAGAGCAGCTCTTCTCTGAAATGCGTAAAAACAACTACTTCATGAACTCTCTTTCCCCATCAAGCCATGTATTCCTGATGCGCAACATCTTACACCACCGTAATGACAGACTTAACCAGCAGGCCATTGACAGATTAAAGAAAGCTTTCAACGGAAATATAATCCTTGACTCGACTGGAAAAGCCATTCTCAGTATGTAATCTTTTGTTTTGTTTATATTCTAAATTTGGGGGATTATTTTTATTTTTTTAAAATGACGGTTCTTTTGTCTCAGCAGCCACTGATTCCTCTGCTGCGACCACTGCGGCACCAAGAAATTCCAAGTCACAAGGAGCACAGGAATACCTAGGTATGGCCTTGATTCCTTTTCCTTTCTTAAGCCTCACAATTTGGATACTATTTTGTCCCTCTTTTAGCAAAGGGTGTGGAAAGACCTGGCTGTGGATGGTATTGTGAAGCTGCAACACAGACATCCAACCTCAGACCATGTCGGTCCTCCTGGACAATAGGAGACCACCCAGTGCAACAACAACTGGTATGTTAGTCACAGCAACTGTTTGGTCGTCTCACACATGTAAAATGTGCATACATTTTACAAAAGCAAGAGAAATAAAGCAATTCATCTTTTTTTGTATGTCATAGCTGGGATACATTTTAGATGATAAACTTCCAGAAAATGAAATAATCATCAAAGATGGCAACACTTGCCTGACAAGGGAGAATTTCCAGACTTTGGGGCTTCGAAAGGATATGGATTCTGAGGTACCCAAGTTCAAGTTTTCAGAATTCTAGGGTAATGATAAGGAAGAAATTCAGAAAATATTGGTGTCATTTTAATGTGCCCACTCTTAAGTGGAAGACGAAGCTGTAGGTTGCATGCGGTTATTTCTGGAATTAGAAGCCTTGATTTTTTTTAACTTTAATACTTACAGTTCATATGTTATATTACATATATTTTATTCACAGATGGGAAATGCTTGTCTGCGCCTCGTACAAGAAATCCTTCAGATACAGGTACAGTTTTCAAATGGACAAACAATAGTGCCAATTATCGACCCTCATTGTTTTAGATAGTCATGTCAATAGTATGTCATTGGGTCTAGGAGCTTATTCACTTTGTCTATCCTGTCTTTGGATCACATAGTTCTTGTGTTTGGAATGTTTTATTTTTTTAGGGAAAATCCATTCATGTTGTTGACCTGTATACACCCCCAACATGGCTGCCACCTTCTAATTGCAACCCTGCTGAATGCTTGCCTGTAAGTATATTTTGTCACATGTATCAAGACAACAGAAAAAATTGACATGTAATTGTACTTTTTGTTTAGGTAAACTCACAAGACATGGATGCTATTGTCATTCCTCTTTGGGTCCCTGGGCATTTCATGTTGTGTGTAAGTTCAAGAACTGTCATCCGCAGGTTAATTCATGGCTGTCTGGTCTTTGCTTTATGGCATATTAGTGTTTTCTTACACTGGGATTGAAGTATTATTACTGAAACGTCACTTGGTTATGGAATTTATACACCATGATTTGCTGTTACTTTTTCCTCTTCATGTCTTGGCATTCACCTAACCCTCTATGGTCTTAAATTGATATACCCACCAAAGTTGGGGTCAATATGTTGCATGTTGTCCTATATTTAACCCCCCATTAATCTCTATCTTTTCCAGGTTATGAAGCCAGTGCAGAAAGAAATTCTGTTAATTGACTCTCAGTATCACATGAGAAAGCAGGGCTTTGGGCATGCCGGTTATCATACTTGTTTAAGGCAAAATATATGTAGTGTACTTTTACTTGGTCAAAGACGTTCCCTTGACTAAGGTTTGTGATTTTACAACTGAGAGTTATTTACATTATTTTACTTTAATTACTCAAATATAGGAAATACGTAAACTCCAAATTATCCTCTGCTGCTGTACTTTCAGTTGTAAAATCTCAGGAAAACTTTTTTGCATGTTACCATGTTCTGCATGTTTTTTAAGGCAGTCACGTTCTCCTGACTTGCCAAGTTTCACTTGATTTGATGTTGATGGTCACGTTCACTTGACTTCTTTACAATTGTTGACTGCACAAACCATCAGTGTCATACTGTTTTTTTTTTTGGTTTTTTTTTAACAGTGATCTTGCAAAGCAGCTGGTTCCAGGTCCCTGGGTTGAAAAAACAGGGAAAGACATAGAGGTAAATGTCTATAAGATCAGAATATTGATTGGACAAAATATTGCTTTCATGGGAGTCAACTATCACAGGGTCATTCTATTTCTGTGTCACCAGTAAGCGGATGGCCTGCAATGGCTACAGTATATGTAATTGCTGAGTGATAGCGAGGTGCTTAAATGCAGAAAATTTGTGCTCCTACACTAATGTCTAAACTTTGTTTTTATTAGTATACACAACCTGGCCCGTTCAACCAAAGCAATAGCATCTGTTTTATTAATAAATTGTATTTTATATAATGTGACATTTGTGTTACTCACATGGTTCAGGGACTTCCTCAACAGACAGAAGCCAATGACTGTGGCCTTTTTATGATAATGGTAAGATTAGAATAACATAAGCTTAAAATTTGCTGAACATATAATTGGTACAGTAACAAGTACAATGTTTTGTTTCAGTACGCGTGGTACCTAATCCTTGGTGCACCGTTCGACTTCACTGTCGTAAGTTGAACAGATCATTTCCTCATTGACTAAGATATGTGAAATGGTCAATGCCACTTTCTGCATACACTGTATGAAAAAGAGGTGAATGGGTCAGTGGTTCCTTGATGCAAGGTGCCTAAATCAGGTAGAAAGGCACGGCATGTAAATGTGACCATTTACCATTTATGACCATTTAATTCCCGTTTAACCTCCAGTTTGGATTGTTACGGTCATGTTGCAACATTGATTTATACATGTGCATGAAGTTAATCATTGTGGGTTGTGCGGATGTGCTCATCCTTTTAAGGATGACATGCCAATACTGCGGAGATGGTGGTGTGTAGTGCTGATGGAAAACCTACACCTGGAAGGGTATGATTGATTTACCCTTTGTTTGTTCTGTTTTGATTTATCATGGAAATATATCTGTTGTTTACATTCATGAGACCCATGTTTGTTCATTAACATGCATTGTCCTGACCAAATAAACCATTCAATGAAATAAAAAGTTGTTATTTTTTATATTTATAATTGTATAATTTTTTGTTCAGGCATGGAAGACTGTTTGCCCATTTCACAAAAGAGGGACAAGAGAAGGTCAGTGGGTGTCTTTCACCCATCTTCAGACTGAAGAGGAAAAGACAGCCTAATCAAGAGACTAATGTAAAAATATGTGACATCACAATCATTACTGAGTGATATTCATAGTGGCCGTGAACTAATACACTAGCAACTTGCTCCCTTTGTCAGCAGGCAAAGGCAAAAGAAAGGAAGATTGTCCTGCAAACAGAGTTGGTAAGTGACTGACATCATAAGACATTACATGAAGTGCATACGTTATGAATTTAATGTTATTGATGGTATTTTTTATAGAATACAGAATGTGACAACAATTCTGAGTTGCTTGAGGTTAGTGAGAAGCCACTCAAGAATTGACACTTTTTTTTTAGAATTATTTGTGAGAAATGTATTTTAAAATTTCAGAAAGCGGTAGAGGAAGCACAGCGGGCGCGGCAACATCGGTGTGCTGTCTTGATTGATTGCATGAAGGGGAGTGCCACAATAAAAGAACACCTTGAGGTAAACATATCGGCATGAAGATACACTCAGTAGTTACATTTCAAAGTGAAAGTCTTTCACAATATAAAAGGAAATTGTAGTCATACTATCAATATGGACCATCATCATCCTCTTATGTAACTACTTGTTTTCAGGCTATCATAACTGGAGACCTTTTCTCAACATGGGAATCCAGGAAGGAGAGGCCAACACTCTACTTTGAGAATGAGCAACTTGATGAGGTTGTCTCATTTTTGTTTGCGACCATCAGGGAGACCCCAAGAGCAAGACACCAAGATGACTGGGTCGACGTCGTCATGCATGTGCTCTTACCAGAAGTATTGCATTCATTTTTATATATTTTTTACATTACATTGGTAGACCCGAGCACCACCAGGCTGGCAAAGGGACTATTGGAATCAAACTGCGCACAAAACAAACACAAATCAAAATCCTCAAACATACTTACTCATCTCATTGTGCATGTTGCCTACACATACGTACACATGTACTGGAAAAACGACCGCATAGCAACATTGTCAATGTACAGAGACCATAAAAGTCATTGGGTGAAGCCCATGTGCACGTGACTGACAATATATCAAACATGACACAACATAATTTAAGGCTAAATTCTGTGAATTTTTGTTGTTGAATTTAACAAATGTCAATCTTATCTAGGTGACAGTTCACACCCTGGCTGAGACATTTCACCTGTCATTACAAGAAGCCCTTGTCAGATTCAGAAGGGGGCCAAAGTATGAACCATGGTAAGATTATTGTGTTAAGAATTGATGATGGACATATTTCAATGTGCACTGCAATATCTAATCTGTGTTTGTTCTTTTTGGACAGTGAAATGAAAATGATTGAGGAGGAAATGGTGAGACACTTACCGGAGGAGGCAGCAGTGAAGCTAGAGGCTTACAAAGAAAAAATTAGAAAAGCGCTCTCCTCTGAAGCCTTTCTCTCCAGGCTGTAATGGCCGCAAAGCCAGCATTTATTATTTTTTTAAATAAAATGTTTTGTATTTGTTTCTATTTTTTCCAGTTATTTTGTGTAGAACATATTCAATGTCTAGATTTCACAGAGCCATTCACATAACATGAATTCATGAAAGAGCATTTACATAAAATCCCAGATAACAATTTAATGTCATAAGATCTCCCCCTTCACTCCATACATATTTGAGAGACACAAAACACAATAGTAATGAATGTCTGCTTGTCACAAGATGCCAAAGGAGGGAGATATGCACAAAGTTAATAAATAAATGAATAACTCCACATAGTTGCTCACTAATTGATAATATATTTACAAATGTTATCAGATAAGTTATCACTTACCTGTTTTTGTTCTGTATATCCTAAAAAATAGGAAAACTAAAACTGAAAAATGTGCTGTAGAAATATGGACAAATTTAGATGAAAGCATAAAAATATGTAAAAACCTGGTACATTTTAAAAAGGTTTACAAATAATTATGTGTGGTTTATTAAATACGAACAATTATTGTGAGTTGCAGTATATCCTTTTGTTTATTTTATTGTTCCTTATTTGTGGATACCTTACCTTATGTTCCCTTGTTTATGATTTGTTATTGTGCATTACGTTTATTGCTTTGATTGTTAATGTAAATATTAATGTTTTCATATACATATATAATATTCATATTTTTTTTTTCCACTTAATTAATTATAACAAGGACATACCCCGTAAAAATCATTACTGGGCAAAGAATGTGCAGCAAACCGATGAATCCAACTATCAATTGTATTAGTGGTTACTTGGGCTCATACCCCTTTAAGAAAAGCGCAGTAGGTGTGTCGTCACGCAAGTGACGTACAATTCCGAATGATACCACAGCCCACTCACGTGCGACAGTGAAGTAGGTGCACGTGACAGTGACGTACCGCCTCTCGGGACCACGCCTACATCACGACACAGCCCTCTCCGTGCTCTTGCTAGGCCGCAGACACAGACAGATACACTTGCTAGAGGTCGCGGTTGCGCCTGTAACATGAGCCGTTGTTGCTCCGCCAGCTGAGGTCCGACTGCTGAATCCCACTGGCGGATTTTATGCATCGCTCCTGCAGACCAGGCACCAAGTGCAGCAGTCCCGTCCGAACACCGCAGTCTACCGTTCCTCAGCAACTCACTCGCCCGCAATGCCCTTGGATACTGCCGCTCCGTCCACCTCCGCAGCGCTCTGACCAGTCCGGTCTCCCTGGGACTTATCCCGGACCTGTCTTGCGTCAACCCCATCTGCACTGTGTGAAACTCATGGGGAGGCTCCAAGGATAACAGGGTGCGGGAAATCGCCACTGCAGAGGACCTGCCGGTATAGTTCGCAGCCCCGCAGCAGCAGAGGGAGGAGGAGGAGGAGGAGGGCTGCGCTGTTGTCAGAAGCTTCAGCGTCGCATCCACTCTTCTGATCAGTTCATATCACCTTGAATGGATACATCATGGCTACGTTTACGTGTAGGGTGCAGTTCTTAGATGACACCGACCCATTCAACAGCACCAATTTTCCAGAGCCCACCAGGCCGCCTCTGTACACCTTTAGGGAAGATATTCCTCTGATCAATCAGATAGCAGGAGTTCACAGGCTACTGAAAGCCCCACACAAGGTATGTATGCAAACACCTCTTTTATTGCTTGTGTTGTTATTTATCAGTGAACTGAACTACAGTTCAACACTCTAACTTAAATTAATAATTATCTTGAGCGTGTCGATGAGGTTACTAGGTTACCAAACAAAACTGATGGATCACTGAGCAAGTAACCTGCAGCAGAAATGCTGATGGATCCTAACAGAGGTTACCTTGGTTACTCTTAGTTATGTGGGAATGAAGAGCTCTTTCTTCTTCTGAAGGGTTTTTGGCAATTTACTACTAAACATTACAACTCAAAATGTAAATGTATTTCTGTAACAGGCCAACACAAAGTAGTGTGATGGTGATGTGGAATGAAAGTAGAACTGGATATATAAAATAATTTGTAGAGCTACCTTTTGCTGCAATGATAGCTACACATCTTTTAGGGTGTATCTCTAAACAGCTATCAAAATGACTGCCTTGGGAGTTCTAAACTTTCAGTAATAGGAAGTTTTGTCCATTCTTGTTTGAGATCAATAGGACTGGATGAACATACATTTACAAGTACTGCCACATATTAAAAATGTAAAAGGTTTCTGTTTTTTTTTCTCTCTCTGGGATATAAGTATACTTTCATCAAATTGTGGCTCTGACAGTATATTTAAAAACGTACAGCTTCAATAAAATGTGGTCACACTAGGATTACCCTGTGTTTAGCTCAATCCATTCCCCATTAACGCTGAATAGCTTTCCTATCCCTGAAGCACCTCTATTGCATGATGCTTCCACCTCCATACTTTAGCATGCTTCAATGGGTGATGTATTTAGGGTGATAAGAGCAGTGCTAATTTTCCTTCACACTTCTGATTTTGCATATAGGCCGAAAGTTTAACTTCATTCTCATCTGATCAGAGTAGTTTGGTGTGTTCTCTAAATGCCTCGTGGCAAACTCTTGAGAAGGCTATTTGTGGGGGGGGGGGTTTCACTCTTCAATGAAGGCCAAATTTATGAGTTGGATGACTTCTATTTATCTTGTTTACTAAGTCAACATAAGTAACCATCTCCAGTTGTGGATCTCCACAGCTCATCATGGACCTCTTGACTTCTTTTGCCCAGCCTTTAAGTTTAGGTGGGTGGCCATGTCTTCTCCACAAATGTATGTTTTACTGATCTGATGCTTTTTCACTGCTCCTGATCATACTTTAATGTTCTCTCACAATCTCTAAAGCTTTCTGTAATTATTCTGAACTCACACACTGGGGGGACTCCTCATTTACTAACACATGAATTTGGAAGGCAATTACTTGTGGTTGGATTCTATTTAGGGATATCAGTGTAAACAGAGGATAACTAAAATCTACACGTTTTAGATTACTGTAAACACTACAAAGGTGGCATAATGTGGAATGCTGTTTGGGTCTTGTTATAATGCAAGGCACAATATGTCATTAATGATTCCTATAATTGTTTGTTGTTGACGCAGAGAGACTGTTCTGAATATACAGGATTGTATACTTATGACTTCACAGCTGCTATTAAAGTTAACGGGATGTGATGCTCAATGCTGGACAGACTCAATGTGATTTCCCCCCTCAGATTGATGAGCATTGTTCTCTACAATGTTCAGCAATCTGCTATCAACATATCTTTAGCATCAAGGACATCACCAAGGTGAAGCTTAATTCACTGTTTAGCTTGCAAAAATTTAATTTACCCTTTCCAACAATGTTTTAGCTAGTTTTACATTAATTGAAGTCACGTAGTTGTTGGTTTTTGGAACTGTGTGATTGTCCTGATCAGAAAAAAACAACAAAAAAAAAACAATGCTCTTTGTTTGCTATTTCTGTCTTTTGAAGGCTTTTTAAGGTCTAATCCCTTAGAAATGTTTGCTTTTGCCTTCTGGTTTGACCACGTCGATTCACTTTTTTTCTTTAATAGCATTTTTCTGCCCTTTCGACGTCAAATAAAAAAAAAGTTGCCTAACCCATCAAACTTTAATGAACATTACTCTTTTTTTGTTAGGGGTGAAATACTGTTTGGCGCCTGTCAGATCAGTGTTCTTACAGATTGTTTTCACAGAATGGGTTAGGGAGGTTGCGGATTATCACAAGCCTGCTTCACATCGAGACCCCTGCCTGCTCACACTGACTGGATGCGACAGGGATACTTTGAAGTGTTTCAGACGGAAGGTGGCAGTAAAAAAAACACAACTCACTGATTTACTAAAAAAGAAATCAATCTTTCAACCCACTAATATCTGTGCTTTGTTGTAATCTTATTTTAGCAACAATGCTGTCACCGTATGTAAGCAAGCTGTTCTATGATTTACATTCCTTAAAGAATTTGTTTTTTGTGTGACCCCGTAAATGCTTTAAACAACAACCTTGCAGCCCCACAGCTCAAAGGTCAATCTGATATAGTGTCTTGCTCCCACATGGTGTCCAGGGCCAGACAGCTTGTATGTGCTGTTTATGAGCTGTCATCATCAGTTTCTAAATCTGAATTTGGAGGTCTTTGCATGGCTGTTGTTAATCCTGTATTGAAATGGATTGTGTTATTCATAGAATGCCACTTGGGAACATGGAAGGTTTAAATTTGAAGTTCAGGGTTGCAGAGTGCATAGCTTTGCTATTGCATTTATTTATTTTTTTCCTATAAATAAAACCCCTATATTTCATCTATAAAATGTGTATCTAAAGCAGGTACTGTGAGCAGTATTTGCTCGAGCATTTACAGTGCTTGCTAAATGTATTACTACCTGTTGAACATTTGCATATTTTGCCATGGCCTAACAAGTAACTTCAATCTACTTTATTGTGACTTTGTGTAACAGAATATCATATACATAGTGCTAATAGCTGAGAAGTGGAAGAAATATGATACATTGTTTTCATAATGTTTTACAAATAAAACCTAAAAAGTGTAGCATGTTTTTTTTTAGTTCAGCCCCCTTTACTTAGATATCCTCAGAACAGCCATCTTCAGAAGTTAGAGAACAGTTAGCACCTGTGTTTAATTTGATCTCAGTATAAAACTGTTGATCTGTGAAGGCTTCTGAGTGATGAGAACAAACAGTGTCTAGGATAACTTTGGGGACCAGTATTGATCCACAGCTCAGGTATAAGAATCTATCGACAGGGCAGCTATTCCCTTCACATATCTCGCTTTTCTGGAAGAATGGCACGAAAGTTGTTGCTTAAAGAAAGCCATAAGAAGTCATGTTTGAAGTTGGTGACAAGCTAACAGGTAACACAGGAAAGCTTTTAGCATACATCTGTAAATCTGGGCTCTGCCATACCTCTTTTTCTCTGTTGGTGGTGGATTCCAATTCTGGACTGTGACTTTACCAATTTAAACTTCAGAGACAATTGCTGTGCATTTTTCTCCAGTCCCATAATGAGAAGCTGTGTTAAATAAGATGTTATGTAAAATGCTTTAAAATACAGGTTTCTCTTTTGAGTTGCTCTTCTCATTGTCATGCAGAGCTGAGGTTTTTCTCCTCTATGCATTTTGAGGAGCTGTCACAGCAGAAGGCCCCTTTCAAAAGAATGCATTGTCCAACAGTGTGTGCCTGACAGGAACTTCAGATTACTGTTGTGGTTTCTCATCCATGCATCAGGTGTGCGTTTGTGTCACACGCCTTCACAGAAATACCCCATGTGGCTTCATCAAAAGCTTATGAAAGGGGATAATTGGATATCATCTGGTTTGACTTGGAGTGTATTGCAGTTTGTACACACAAGTAGTACAAGCTAGCCACTAGAAAGGCAGTACATGTAAGACATTCTCAATTGAGTATGCATCTGCTGTTTAGTTGGTGCTATCTGCTTCTATGTCTCTCTGGTCTTGAATAAAAAAGTGGAGTGTGATAGCAGCTTAAAATTGGAAATTGTATGGTGTTTATTTTTAGTCATTTTTCCTTGCACTGCCTTCCTGGTCAGTGGACCACAGCATGGTTGTTGAAGGGAGAGGCCAGACCTCAGTGCAAGCAAACCGCTTGTGGTTACTCTGCTGGACTTGGCCATAGCTGCGCTGCTGTGGGTTCAAGTCATGGGCAGGAGACAGCTAAACAAATCTCTGCTTCTGATATGTTGTGACCTCCATTCTTCTGAATTCTTGGATTATGGGCAATTAAGCGCATCTCCCTTACCTTGCATTACTTGTAGCAATAGCTCTGATGAGTAATCCAAGATGGTTATAAAATGAGGACATAGAAGTGAGCAAGAGTGGAGATGAATGTGTGGATACACAGAGAAACAGAACGCTTTGAGTTTTTGCTTTTTCTTGGTCTGCTAGTCATTTATTGGTTCTAATTATTGGTTACAGCTGCAGGATTGATTCCGTGCTTTGTCTATTTAAGGTAATACAGAGGGGGAAAACAGAAGGACTTGCTTTGTCTTCTGTTCTGTTAAGTAAAGGGGATTAAGATGTAGATTTTTTTCAACATTCTTAAATATCAGCTTTCGCAGTAGCAAGAAAGCATAAAAAAATCTAGCCTTCATATTGTGTATATTTATTTTGCTGGGAGTAAAATAATAAATTGCTTATAAATGAGACTCCTCCTGTTAATACTTTGTATAACCAGCTTTTGCCAGTAAGACAACTGCCCCCTTTAAGTGTATAAAAGGCTGAAATGAAAGGGATCTTTGACCTTGCCTCTTTGCTGAATCTATCCAGAGTCCTGGATTCTCCTTTCTGCTCACTTCTCTTCAGCTCACACTGCAGATTTTCTGTAGAATTTAGGCCTGGGAATTGATATGGCCATGGAGGGTGGTTGATTATGTCTGTGTTGATGTTGCCATATCATTATCCTGCTGAAATATAATAAGTATTAAACTATTAAGTAATGCATCCGCACCTCTCAATTTAATTCATCAGTAGAAAAAAACAACTTTTAAAAGCAAAAGTACTAATCCCTATTGCTGTCTTACTAGGGGTGTTTGATTACATGAATGCTTTATGTTCATACTTAAAGCCATAAAACAAAATTTTCATCATGGTATTTTTTCCCTAGAAAATGAGAAATGACTATCCATCTCTATTGGATAGAATAGGAATTCCTATAAAAGCCTATAATTATAATGTCTATTAGAGCAAATGCACATGGAGTGTTTGTTTCCCAAATGCTCAATTTTGGTTTCATCCTTTGACCCAAATGTTCCAGTTAAAGGCCCAGTGGCCTTAAACAAACTCCATACATTTCTATTACTGATCTCAGGACAGAAAAAGGTTTTTCCTCGCATTTCTATCATACAATCAGGTGTCAGGTAGATAACACATATGATTTGGTGATGCCTTTACCATCCTTTAAATTGTGTGCATTAGCTTGATAAATATCATGCAGCCTTGTTTGTTCTTGTTTTCGTTTATAAAAAAACCCACACTTTTTATTATTACTCTCACTGCTGTTACAGGTAGGTGTGGGAAAGCTGCTATTTTGGTATGACTTAACATTATTACATATTTGACTTACTTTTATGGCATGATGTCTTATGTTTCCCATTTTTTTAAGAGAATAGAGCTTAGAGAATAGGTATTTTTTGTCTTAACATTGATATATCCCATAGAAATAAATATTTAGGATGAAAAGGAGTGTATTAATGAATAATACATTTGTTTTAAGGGTGATTTCATATACCTGTTGAGCCAGTGAGTAGAAGAGACTGCAGCTCTGAATCAGAAAAAGTCATGGTGGTGATGGGGGTGGGGGGGTTGTGAGAGCTAAGCACATATCAGTTCCCAAATTTGACAGTCTTCTGGTGGAGTGATGTAAACAGATTGGATGAACACTTCAGAACAATAACTTATCTTCCTGGGTTGCTCCATTGTATTTAATGAAGTTACTGTCATTTACAGAAGAAAGGAATGATGTGCAGTTCTGGACTGTGGTGAATAGTCCTACACATATTTACACGTGTTCCTCATTATAAATAAAAATGATGTAGATTGCCTCAAAATCTCTCCCCCATTGTGTTTCATTAAGGAGCAAAGTGAGTAGATACACACATACCACATGTTGTTTTAGACACCCAGAGTGTTAGTGGAGCAGAGCACTGCCAAGTTTTCTGCTCCTGAAATCAAATGTTTAGACTCTTAATGGTATTTGTTTTCCTGTCTTCTGCTTCGCTGCTGGAGCCGGGGTCCTGTGGGGCTGACAGACCTCGAACATAAATAGGTTAATATCACCAATTTGGAGGTCAAGCAGACCAGTGAGCAAACACTCTAATTCTTTATGCTGTTAACTTGAGTTGGGTGATGACAACCTTTAAAGACCAGATGAATCATACCCTAGCTGTGAAATCATCAGGCATGATGATGGTTTATCAGAGTTAGTGGGGGGGCAGAGGGATAACGGGCACCAGACAGCCAAGCAGATCTGACTCCTCGCTAGATTTACCTTGCTTGTCACTGTAGAACTTTGACATTGGCTGATAAAAGAACAGTCTAATCAAGTCTAATTAGAACTGGATTGGTATTAAATATTTATTTATTATATAATTCTTCTGGTAATCTGTTTCATTTGTTTTACTTGATAAGAATGAACTAGAATTGCATTGGTCAAATCTAACCAGTGTGTTTGTTTTTCCACATTTAGGCAGATGACTGTGCCCTCCAGCTGTCCCATAATGGAAGCTATTTGGATTTGGAGTCTACCTTGGCAGAACAGAAGGATGAAATAGAAGGATTTCAGGAGGATGGAGGGTAAGATAACAATCGCATCCTTCTCTGTCTGTTGCTTAACTTTTTCCTTTGCTATTGCCAAAACATGGAAACACAAAGAAAAAAAAAGGAGAAAAAGCCAGTAAACAGCACACACAATGAGAAACACTCTTCATTACTGGCCTGAAGTTAAACACTAAAATAAACTTCAATACTGTAGTAAAGAAAAGAAAAAAAACTTGGTCGTATACTCCTTCCACTTCAAAAGCTCTTTGTCGGACAGATGCCAGACAAAACTGAAAATACAAGAGTTTCTGGACCTACCGAGCAGGTGGATACAGTAATATACATTACACGCCAGACTCTGATTTTCCCGGAATCAATTGTTCATGCTTTAAATTAGCAGTCAACCCAGATAAATATATGAAAAAGTCATTTGTGAGTAACTTACTTAAAATATCTGATTGCAGCAGTCTGGCTTTAAAAACTACCCAAATACCTCTGTGCTCTTACAGTCAACTATAATAGACATAACATTCAATATGATTACAGCTTGAGAGAAAGAGGCTAAAATTGAGGTCTGATAAGAAGGGACTGTTATAATGATTATAGGGATATACATTAATATCCTTCTTGCTGTGTTTCTGTGGCTAATCCAATCCAGTTACAGTGATTGGAATCATAATAATACCTAACTGAATACAGGCTGAATTACTCAAAAATCCTTTTTCCAGGCATTAGCTGAATGAGCCCTGCTTCCCGCTCATGCAAGGACATTAGATTTTTTAAGAACTGTCAATGTCTAAAAGACTTTAATGACCCCACCCATTTTCACACATAAAAGCCTTTTTAAATACAAAATGTCATTAGATCAAGGTTGTCAAACCCTAGTCCTCGAAAGTTGGTGTCCTGCAACCTTTAGATGCAGTCCTGGTCCAATATCTTGGAATCAAGTGGTTAAATTGCCTCCTCGGCAGGCAGATAGGTTCTATGGGATCCTGTTGATGACTTATTTTTTTAATGGATTCTGAGTTTTCTAAACCCACGAACCCACGAAAATTCATCTTGTACTGCTCCAACTAAACTGTCTGACTCGACTCCACTGGTGGTGCGGACCAATCGTTTGTTATCATTTTGCATTGGGGTAGGCGCATGGGTGGTTGTTCAGGTTATGACAATGGCAACAAGTGCCCAAAACTATTGTAAGTAGGTTGGAGCCGTTGTTGGCGGTGGGTATTGGTCCGGGGTGGCGGCGGTGTGTATTGTCCGTCGATCAGCTGTAGGCACCTCCTGCCCGGCGGCGGCGGCACCGGGGGACCACTCTCGGCGGGTCCCTGGTCGGGGCCCTGCTGGGGGGCGGGGTGCCCCAGATCCCCGTGGTTTCCGGTTCCTGTTCCGGGCCCTCCCTGGCGTAGCCGGTTTCCGGCGGAGCCCGTGGGCTCGTCCCTGCGATCTCTCGGGGCCCCAGCATTGCGGCTGCTTGGTGTTCCCCTGGGGCTTCCATCTGTTCCTCTCTTGGTGGGTGATCGGCCCTGCGCTGGTCCGCCTGCGGCTCCTGCGCTCTGTGGGACTCTGGATGCATGCGTCTCCTGCCTCCTTCATATCTGTGTCGATTCCTGTAGGACGGATTGACGGTTCCTTACACCAGCTATCAATCACTTGCATGGGAAACCTTATTCAGACCTGCATGCTCGCACACATAGGTGTGGGGACATTGGTGTGGACGGACATATCTTGAGCTGAGGTTATTGTCATTAGTAAGCTTTTACCAGGAGCTTAACAGAAACATTAGTATTGTGTTTATTAATCCATGCTTGTGTGTAGTGAATGTGTAATTCTTAATTTTTATTACTGGATCTGAACTATTGGTGTGGTTCTGTTCAGTTCGTTGTTTTTGTATGTTTTGTTTTATCGCTTCTCTGCCATCCGGCAGAGGCGGAGGACTGGGATGTTTTCTTGTGTTCTTTGTTTGCCTCCCTGTCTTGTGTCGTCAGTTCGCGCCTCTGCTGGTGCGGTTTCTTTTCTTCACCTTCTTCCTTTCTTCCTTCTTTTCTCGGTTTCGTGTCCATGACTTCAGGAAACTTAACCCTCAGTAATCACTAATAAAGATTTTTTAATACATATACATCAAGTGGAGTGTTACAGCAAAGCTGTAATACTCTGCTTGGGAAAGTACATCTGTTGGGCTTGTACTTGGTACTCAGACACCAATTCTGAGTGGCAAACTGCTAGACAGGACACGTAATTAAAAAAGAAAGAAAAAAAAAAGTGCCCAAAACAAACATGGCCACACCGGTGGATGTATAAGCGTAGAAGGGACTATCATATTTTTTTTAGGATAACTAGAGACAAGTTCTTTGTTGAAAAAAATAGCAAAGGGAAGCACTTGTAAATTTCTTAATGGTAAAGATGTGTGTGCTTTTCTCCCGACTGGATTTGGCAAAAGCTTGATTTACCAAGCTTGTACCGCTCGTAGTGAAGAAACTTGAGAGACTGTGATTAGCTAAAGACAAATAATGGTAGCCAGACACTTGCTGGCGTGTTCCTCCAATTAGCCTAAAATATTATACCAGACGGCCCTCCCTTTTTCCCTGTCTCCTTCTGTCCCGTTTTCAGACACTTTCTATGGGAGCAGTTCCAGATCGGTTTGTAGACTCAACGCAGGGCAGGGCTACATATAGATCTGACTTTTGCCAGGTTATGAGAGATAACCCTAAGAACTAAAAAGTAAAATCGTACCATCGTTGCTGGCTGCTCATTTGGGTTCGATCTAGCGCTATTCTATCAGTTCATATTAACACTGCTAGGCCAATGAGTGGCTACCACTACGTAAGTAGGCATGAGAGTGACATCACTTTACCGGACCAATCAGTCCATAGATCAGTGTGTAGGGTCACCTCGGGCTGCTTTGAACTGAGCCAGAGGTACTCCGAAATAAGACGTTGGCTCAGTCCAGACAAAGCCAGTGTAATTTGCACTAAATAGGTGGACCTGACCTGGACCAGGCATGCAGACCCTCGTGGAAAAGGGGCAAATGCAGCTTACCACCATCAGTATGTGAATGTGTGTGTAAATGGGTATATGACTGAATGTGGCGTAAAGTACTTTAGAGTCCTCTGGGCGATTTATCATTTACCATAGTAAGCTATACCAGGTTGCACTGTTAACAACACTCTTTGTTGGGGATGCTGTTGCAGAGTAAAGACTCCCAACTCCCTAAAGAAAAAAAAAGAATAATACTGTGCTTTATTTTTTTATTGCCTTGAAGAAGAAAGATGAAGATGCTAAAATCAATACATACCTCAAAATACCATCAACTCAAAAATTGGTATTATATGAGTCTACGTTCTACTGTAACCAGATTTTTTTGGACTAAATGGTAAAATAAATACATCAAAGTTCGGCTTAATAGTTAAGTAGGTAAATAAAAACATGAGTCTTATGAGCAAAAAGCAAAACAACAACGGTTGTTGCTTTTGAGAATTACATTAGTGCTATATATAGCTCTAACAGACAAGAAGAACACAAAACATCTATTCTAGTGTGAAATCGCTATATTTCTTTTCATTTCTGTATAGTTTAACCGTATGTCTCTGGGTTGGAATGTCATTTTCTATGAATTTTGCACTATAAAATAGTCTACTTATCAGTGTGGTGGGAATCCTACAGATTTTTTGGACATTCCGCAACGTGACTGCCACAGATCTCATACTGTATGCAATGTGTTCTCCACACGTTTTATAAGAACTTTTGCCCATCCATTCACCCATCCATCCATCTATCCATCCAGCCAGCCAGCATGTGTTTTAGTAGACTAGAATACTTTGAGGATAGGAAACAGTGTGAGAAGGTTTTGAATATTTTCGTTACATATCAAAGGTCTAACTTTTACTATATACCCTTTAAAACGCCCTATGGGCCTGATTTATAAAGATTCTTAATAATGATCACATTATTGCGTGTGCCGCAAAAACTTTGCATCTGTGGGTTGTCCTTCATTTGTCGGTGATCTACTAAGATTGCGTAAGCAATTCATAACAGGCGCAGGGAGCAGTATTCAAATGAGGAGTTTGCGGCCGCTATGAGCTGCGGCGCAGCTAGAGAGAGGAGTAATAATCCGTATGGATTCATAAGGTGTCTGTCAAAATAAAGGGTGAGAACAACATATATATCAATTATATGGCTGTGACAGAATTAATTAGTATAAGGCTAGAATGTTTTGAATTTTATTTCTCTTTTGTCAGTAAGAAACTTAATGCATGTGGTGTACATGCACTGCTCTCTGCTTAATGCAGGCATCATGATCCAGAGTCAGATTTATTAAAGCTGCAGCATGTCCAGAACAAGGTCATTAAGATATCCATATTCTACTAATCTTGTTTAAATCTACCGCACTTTGTCATGTCCTCTATCAAATGTCAAGGTGCAGTAGAAAAAGAATAAATCTTAAAAAAATATAATCTGAAATGTATAATTTTTTTAAATGTCATATATTGTATATAGCCCTTTTGTCATTGTGGTATTGTACATGATTACTACAATTTATTAATTAAAGATTAACCACTACGGAGGAAACTACTGAGGATCCACGAGGATCAGAACTGACTGTGCACTCTTCATCAGGTGGAGACATTTATGTCTTTGGGGGGAAAAAATGCAAACATTTGCATAACTTTGAGGTTTATAGGCATTAGAGTGTTCATTTATATTAGGTTATATTGTTTATAAATTACTTTTTTTTTTTCGGTAATAAACTTAAATTGAATGTGGTGACGCAAAGTTAAGACAAGTCTTTCAGAAGCGCTAAAATTTTATCTAAAATAGCCTGTGCAAACATTCGTATGCTTCATGAATCACACTGGGCCTGGAATCCCTACGTATATGCCTGTTCTCCTCTTAATATTTAGTGTCTTCTTACAGAAGATATATTCAGATTAGGGAAAAGCGCTAAATGGAATGTGTGTGTCTTGCTCCGGGTTTAACAGGCGCAACTCTCTCTGTGTCGTGTAAGTAAATCAGGTGTTTTTGCAACGCTGTGCTGTTTGTGATGGTTTTAACAAGCATAAACCATTGATAAATCAGTCCCTTTGTCCTTTATGGGGTGGCAGCAGAGATCTAAACTTGTTTTGTTTTATGCTTATACTGTCTTTCATTTGATCGTTAGGGCACAAACAGTTGTACTCCTCAGCTGTAGCAAACTCATTTATTGAAAAGTTTATCCGATACATAAAAATATAGTTTGCATTAGCATGACTCCTGGGGACAGACAACGAAATAGGGATTCAAAATTGTTAGCTTAATTTTAGTTTCATGTACTTTCTTTGACCTTTTCCTTTATTGACTCCATATGTTTCACATGAACTCTGGAGCATGTTAGGCATATGCTCTGCTCACTTTAGATGTTCACAAACCAAAGGTTGGCATCAAAGTTCCTGGTTAGCTGCACCGCAAACATGTATGGATTTATTTGTCTAACTTGGAATTCATAAGCGACTCCTGGGCCTGGTGTTTCTGTTGGACATCAAGAGTGCCCTTCTTTCCCAGTTCCAGCTGAAATTGTTGGGAGCTTATGGGGAGGTTACAGAGAGCTGTGAGGTTAAAGCGGTCCACTACTTCTCGCGTCAAAGGCCGAGGCTGCCAGGGATTGTGTCATGCCAGCTGGCATGAGTTGGAATGGATGTAGGTCAATAAAAACAGAGGAGGCTGGGGGTAAAGGTGGTTAGCCAATTATTTAGTGAAAAATAATGGTTAGTTTTGCTTACTGTTTTTTTATGGTGGTAATGTTCTTGGGAATCTACCTCCTGCAGTTCAGAATACCTTGATCTTATGATTATAATGCCTAAACATGCCTAACAACACAATTTACATTTACCTTTTTTTTATTAACCTTTTCTGTGTTGCAATCAGTCAAAGGGTCAGAAAAAAATAAATGAACAAGTTAATTATGAAGCAACTAGTTTAATTAACCTAAGCAAAAATGATGCCATTACAATCTATTTGCTATATTGTCTACCAGTGAAAAACACTTTTGAATCTGTCTGATTATTGGCAGTTGGATCCATGTTTAATTGATATTAATGACAGGTTACATTCCTGAGGCGCCTGTGTCATACCTTGTGTCTGTACAGAGAGATTAAAGTATGATCCTCTGACAGAGGGCTGCAGAGCCAGGAGATATCCATGTCATGGGAGCTTAAAGGGCCATAATCACTTCCACACCATGTTATTTGGCTCATCTACAGAAGGTTGTGACTAGTAAATGCACCCTCCGCCCATCCAATTTATCACTGATGCAGCTTAACTTCAGCTTATTAATGACATTTCTGTTTTAGGTAGTGGGTTTGTTATAGAAATTTTGTAGCAGTGAGACTAAATCAAGTTTGTGCATTTCTAAGTTTCTGTGGAAGAAAATGTATGTTTTCTATGCATTTTACATTTAGTATTGAAAAGAGAATGCTTTTTTATAACAATCTTTCGCTTCAGGTAAATCTTTGGGTGTACAGTATATCCCTAAAAGCTTATCACATCTAGTCTTCTACCTATATATATATATTTTTACTCCAGCTCAGTTAGATTAGGTGAAGACTGTCTAGGAACATCAATTTTCAGGTCTTCAGATCTCAGATCCTCAACTAGACCGTGTTGTATTTCTGGTTTTATGTTTAGAGCTGTTCTTCTACTCGAAATAACCTTCACAGACTTTTTATTTTTATTTTTTTATGGTTGCCTTGTATATATGTCCATCCATCTTCCCATCCACTCTTACCTGTCCATCATGTGTCAGGTTATTAATGGTCTGTTTGAGGTGTGTTCAGCCTGAGCTATAGAGCTTTGAAACTCCTCCAAAGTTACCATGGGGATCTTTGCTGCTTCTTGTATTAATGCTCTCCTTGCCTGGATCATTAGTTTTGGTGGACGGCAGTGTTTTGTTAGGTTTGCAGTTGTAACATACCTCATTTATTCAGATTGAAAAGTGCTTAGTAATATTCTCTAAGCTTTGTATATTATTATATATATTAACACAACTTTTAACTTCTCCCCAACTTTCTCTCCAGACTGCTGAATTCCTTAGTCTTCATGATGCTGCTTGTTAAATAATGTTTTCTAACTGCTCAGTTTATGTTAGATACACACGGGTGGATTCTGATTGCACATTCGGTGACCTTTGAAACCAAGTGCTTGCATTGTAATTTTTCTAACGGTATCAGAGTAAGTGAGACTGAATTAAAAAAGGCATGCCACACTTTTCTCATTTTTATTTGCAAACATCCATCTTCTTCTGCCTACCCAGGGTCGGGTCGCGGGGGCAGTAGCTTAAGCAGGGAGACCCAGACTTCCCTCTCCCAGGCCACTTGTGCCAGCTCCTCAGGAGGAATCCCGAGGCGCTCCCAGGCAAGCCGGGAGACATAGTCCCTCCAGCGGGTCCTGGGTGTTCCTCTGGGCCTCCTCCCGGTGGGATGTGCCCGGAACACCTCACCAGGGAGGTGTCCAGGAGGCATCCTGACCAGATCCCCGAGCCACCTCAACTGGCTCCTCTCGATGTGGAGGAGCAGCGGCTTTACTCTGAGCCACCTCTGGATGACCAAGTTTCTCACCCTATCTCTAAGGGAGAACCCAGCCAGCCTGCAGAGGAAACTCAGTTCCATTGTTTGCCTTTCGGCTCAGCTCTCTCTTCACCTCAACAGACCGGTACAGCGCCCACATAACGGCAGATGCCTTACCAATCTGTCTATCTATCTCCCGCTCCATTTTTCCCTTATTTGTGAACAAGACACCCAGATACGTAAACTCCTCCACTTGAGGAAGGACCCCATCCCCGACCCGAAAAACTCACCCTACCCTTTTCTGGCACATAACCATGGTCTCGGATTTGGAGGTGCTGATCCTCATCCCAGCCGCTTCACACTCGGCTGCGAACCGCTCCAACAAAAGCTGTAGATCACGTTCCAATGAAGCCACCAGGACCACATAATCTGCGAAAAGAGGAGACCGGATCCTGAGGCAACCAAAACTAATCCCCTCAACACCTTGGCTGCGCCCAGAAATCCTGTCCATCAATGTTATGAACAGGACTGGTCACAAAGGGCAACCTTGGCGGACTCCAACTCTCACTGGCAAACATTGCAAACATCATAAATATATTAATTTGTTGTTACACAACAGCATATGGACAAGTCCATAGGTAAAACATACTTTACATGTCCTTTTAGACATAGTGTTTTGTGTTACTTTATGAATTTTTTTAATGACATGGTTAGCAGCTGCAGTACTTCCAATATAACTGGCCATGATATTCAACTGAGCTAATGTTGAGCTATATTCAGGACTTGAATATTTTGCTTACATTTGTTACATTGATTGGCGGGTCATTTGCTAAATCTAAGTAATTAAGAAAAGACTCCACTCCCTCGATTGTTCTCAGAAGATCAGAGTTGTTAAGTGACTACATAAGTGATTTGGCATGGGATTTATTTTTTTTTTCTTCTGTTTTTGCTGAAGTGTGTGTGTATTCCAGTTTATAGCATTTCACTGGTGCATATAATTCATACGAGAAAGCCAACAATTTTATGCTGAAAATTCTCTTCCTAGTTTTATTGCCTGTTTTTTGATGTGTTTGACAAGCGTTTAAAAGGCTGCCATATTAAAATCCAACTGTTTGAGCTCTGCAGGCCTCAAATATTCAGTTTCTCATTATATCCGTTCATTTCTCATAGGAGAGATCTGCTTTAGTTTTTTTCCAACAATTTTTTACTGACCGAGTTGGACATTGTTTCCTATCATGCAAGTTATATTTCACATAGTGAATTATATTTGACTTTCTGTGTTTGTAGTTAAATGATATTGTAGACAGAATAGAGAAGTTAGGTAAATACGTATTGCTTCTCTGCATGTGTAAATGTTACCAAATCATAAATACAGATTAGTTTTACAACTTAACCTGACTTGGTAGTCTAAAGGTGGGTACTGATGCAGGAGTTTCTCAGGTAAAAAAACAAAACAAAAAACAACAACAAACTGTTGAGTCAGCGGACAACAGTGTGGCCATATTGTCTTACGTTAATTGGTCTTTGAGGGGGAAGGAAACTGGCTTAACTGCAGTCCAAGAGTGTGTTCATTTTTTCTAGTTACACATTTTGTGTTTCATAAACAGGGCCACTAACTCTCCCTTAGATTAACCCAGAAAGTTTGTATTTGGCAGACATCCACATGCCCAGTTTGTGCTGCACACTTATCTATAAATATGCAAAAAAAGAAGCCAGAAAAGGCACATTAAAGAAAACAAATAAGATATGCAGGCTCATTTTTCTGTCTATAGCAGATTGTCAAAGTAATTAAATATCTAGAGTTATTGATCATTAAAATTTTAATTAAGTTTTTATGCATATCATACTGGATGTGAACTAAAACCATCATACTATTGTATGTTTGCATAAGCAGCATGTCGTATTGCATTATTGCAAAATTTCAGGACATTTGCGATGTTTTAACTTTTACCTATTTTATTAGAGATGAAGAATATAAATATTATTTATTTTCAAATACTGTCACATAATTGAACTATTAAATACAAATGTACTTTAAGGTCTGACCTTCAAATTCAGATATTCTCTCTAAGGACTATAACACATGTCCTAAAACCCTTAAAATTTTTACAAAATTTAGGAAAATACTCATAAAAAAACATGTGATACCTTCATGTTTTCATTGACTGAGAATGTGAGACATTTGATGAATGTATTGACCAATATATAACATTTTTCAACATAGTATTGTTTTAGTATTATCTCTGGTGATTGGTTGATCACTGAGCATGGATCCTCAATAGGCATGGGCTGGTAAAGGATTCTTACTTGTATACTTGACTTAAGGGAATATAGCAGGATTCACAGTAATATGGCACTATCACAATTTTTTTAAAGTAAAATTTAGCAACACTTATTTATACTGCCTTGATTATAACATTGATTATTATGCTTAAAATACAATGTTTTCTATAACATGTTTTGACTTTTTATATAGATACAAATGTGGAAAATGAGTGCACATTTAAGTGAACCGATAGTCAGACTGTTTAAAAATCAGTGAGAACTACTTCATATACATATAACAATGATTTACCATTTGCTTAAAGCTGAAGGTATTTCAAGAATTCTGCTGCAGTCACAAATAGTGAGAATGAACGTAGACGCAGTGTCAGGTGAAAAAAAAAAAATTATTAGTTTGATCTGTTGGTTTTGTAACAGATGCACAAATGGAGTTCTAGACATTTCATATTTTTGCAATTTTGTTATTTTTTTATTTACAGCTGTTCAGAGTCCTGCATCATTCCCTTGTGTATAACAAATTAAACACATGTTAAAAGTATTCTTATACTACAACTATAATTTGAAATTTGGATTCTTAAATTCTGGTTTGGATGTATTTGGAATCACACGTAACATGCAGACTACTACAATAAATGGAAAACTACGAAGAGAAAAAAATAATTTATTTTCAAATCCATCAGAGAAAGAAATGAAAACAATTGTAAATGTGCACGTGTTCCACTTGATGTAATTTGTTCCTTTGGTTTGTGTTTACTTGACTCTCTTTGGGCTTTAAATACAGAGGTGGATAGAGTAGCCAGAAATTGTCTTCAAGTAAAAGTAAAAAGTACCAGTAAAAAAAAAGAAAATTACAAAAGCAAGGCTACAAATGCTTACTTAACATTACTTAAGGCTACTTACAGTAGGTAATGAGTACTTGAGTACTTATTTTGACATGATATTGTATGATTTAATGATAAGAAATTTTGTAATCGGTCAAAAATATGTTATGTGCCAATTCAAAAAACTAAAATACTAAAACTGCGCTCACACCGGCCAGCACGTCCAGGGAGCAAAATGGTCAAACGGACAAAAGTTGATGTATGAAAATTTAAACATAGCTGCTTGCACACTTTGTATTCTGTGTCGGTGCATCATGTCAGTTTGTCAGTGGGCGAGCGGGGATTTCTCTGTTGTTTTTGCATTCTTCCTCCCTCTTCTCCACTCTTACTTGCCTAGTAATGCATACCCATTACCGTAGTTTCACTAAGTAACAGAACTCACATAAGTTAAAATAACTTATTTTAAAAATATTTTAGTTAAAAATATTTAACTGCTTTCCTCACACTCTAATATCCTTCAGTATACTCCGATAGCTACTGCTGGCATCTCCTCCTGTCTCTTCCACCCTGCAGCTATCACTGCTGGGCATCTCGTCCGGACTCTCCCCCACATTGAGTAACTCCAGAATCTTTTTGCTGATTGGTTGCTACCCTGCGTTTGCAGCCCAAAAGTAAATTTTTTCCCAACTTCATGCAGCAGCTGCGTGGATGCCTTGATGGACTGTCCGAGCAGAAGCTGCGTGGATGCGATGATGCTGCTGCGCTAGCTTTTCGCAGCTTGACGCCTAGGGGTGTAAAGATTCATCGATTGTATCGCTGTATCGATGCATCACCCCTGCAATCAAATCGTATCGTTTAAAAAAACATATATTTTGCTTTCTATCGAATCGTTTGCCCTCACATCGATACGCACCGTATCGGTCCAAAAACGTATTGTTACACCCCTAATACTAAAAGAACTAGCTTGTTCTAATATTGCACTTTGAGTGTGGTTACATTTATTGACCTTTTAGAATACATAAATCAGCAAAGTAAATAAAATTCCTTGATAAAGGCTTTTGTTTGTGTTTGTGGAGTAGCTTTCAATTAGTATTGGTAATAGGTAAGGTAAGTAAGTGCTTTGTCATTGTACAAACGTACAACAAAATTGTGTCACCATCGAATCGATATATCTTATCGAAATCTACTGTATCGTATCATTAAAAAAAACATATATATCGCTTTGTATCGAATCGTTTGGCCTCCTATCGATACGCATCGTATCAGTCCAAAAACTTATCGTTACACCCCTATTGACGCCCATTTGCTGCGTAGTTACCATAGACCCATCCATCCATCCATCCATCTTCCTCCGCTTATCCGGGGTCGGGTCGCGGGGGCAGTAGCCTAAGCAAGGAGACCCAGACTTGCCTCTCCCCGGCCACTTGGGCCAGCTCCTCGGGAGGAATCCCGAGGCGTTCCCAGGCCAGCTGGGAGACATAATCTCTCCAACGGGTCCTGGGTCTTCCCCTGGGTCTCCTCCCGGTGGGACATGCCCGGAACACCTCACCAGGGAGGCGTCCAGGAGGCATCCTGACTAGATGCCCGAGCCACCTCAACTGGCTCCTCTCGATGTGGAGGAGCAGCGGCTCTACTCTGAGCTCCCTCCGGATGACCGAGCTTCTCACCCTATCTCTAAGGGAGAGCCCAGCCACCCTACGGAGGAAACTCATTTCAGCCGCCTGTATCCGCGATCTCGTTCTTTCGGTCACCACCCAGCGTTCGTGACCATAGATGAGGGTAGGAACGTAGATCGACCGGTAAATCGAGAGCTTCGCCTTTCGACTCAGCTCTCTCTTCACCACGACAGACCGGTACAGCGCCCGCATGACTGCAGACGCCCTACCAATCCGTCCATCGATCTCCCGCTCCATTTTTCCCTCATTCGTGAACAAGACCCCCAGATACCTAAACTCCTCCACTTGAGGAAGGACCTCATCCCCAACCCGAAGAGAGCACCCTACCCTTTTCCGACTCAAGACCATGGTCTCGGATTTGGAGGTGCTGATCCTCATCCCAGCCGCTTCACACTCGGCTGCGAACCGCTCCAACGAGAGCTGTAGATCACGTTCAGACGAAGCCAACAAGACCACATCATCTGCGAAAAGCAGAGACCCGATCCTGAGGTCACCAAAACGGATCCCCTCAACACCTTGGCTGCACCTAGAAATCCTGTCCATAAACGTTATGAACAGGATCGGTGATAAAGGGCAACCTTGGCGGAGTCCAACTCTCACTGGAAACGAGTCCGACTTACTGCCGGCAATGCGAACCAGACTCTGACACCGGTCATATAGGGACCTAACAGCCCGTATCAGAGGGCCTGGTACCCCATACTCCCGGAGTACCCCCCACAGGACACCCCGAGGGACACGGTCGAACGCCTTCTCCAAGTCCACAAAGCACATGTAGACTGGTTGGGCGAACTCCCACGCACCCTCCAGGACCCTGCCGAGGGTGTAGAGCTGGTCCAGTGTTCCACGGCCAGGACGAAAACCGCATTGTTCCTCCTGGATCCGAGGTTCGACTATCCGTCGTACCCTCCTCTCCAGAACCCCTGAATAGACCTTACCAGGGAGGCTCAGAAGTGTGATCCCCCTGTAGTTGGAACACACTCTGTGGTCCCCCTTTTTAAAGAGGGGGACCACCACCCCGGTCTGCCAATCCAAGGGAACTGCCCCCGATGTCCACGCAATATTGCAGAGCCGCGTCAACCAACACAGCCCTACAACATCCAGAGCCTTGAGGAACTCCGGCCGAATCTCATCCACCCCCGGAGCCTTACCACCGAGGAGCTTTTTAACAACCTCGGCGACTTCAGCCCCAGAGATTGGAGAGTCCGTCCCAGAGTCCCCAGACTCTGCTTCCAAACAGGAAGGCGTGTCGGTGGGATTGAGGAGGTCTTCGAAGTATTCCATCCACCGACCCAAAACGTCCCGCGTTGAGGTCAGCAGCACACCGCCCCCACTGTAAACAGTGTTGGCGGCAGACCGCTTCCCCCCCCTGAGACGCCGGATGGTGGACCAGAATCGCTTCGAAGCCATACGGAAGTCGTTCTCCATGGTCTCTCCAAACTCCTCCCACGCCCGAGTTTTTGCCTCAGCGACCATCCGAGCCGCACTCCGCTTGGCCTGCCGGTACCTATCAGCTGCTTCCGGAGTCCCACAGGCCAAGAAGGCCCGATAGGACTCCTTCTTCAGCTTGACAGCATCCCTCACCGCCGGTGTCCACCAGCGGGTTCGAGGGTTGCCGCCACGACAGGCACCAACTACCTTGCGGCCACAACTACGGTCAGCCGCTTCGACAATGGAGGCACGGAACATGGCCCATTCGGACTCAATGTCCCCCGCCTCCCCCGGGACGTGTTTGAAGTCCTGTCGGAGGTGAGAGTTGAAACCCCTTCTGACAGGAGACTCCGCCAGACGTTCCCAGCAGACCCTCACAACACGTTTGGGCCTACCAGGTCTGTCCGGCGTCTTCCCCCACCACCGGAGCCAACTCACCACCAGGTAGTGGTCGGTGGATAGCTCCGCCCCTCTCTTCACCCGAGTGTCCAAAACATGCGGCCGCAGGTCAGATGAAACGACAACCAGGTCGATCATCGAGCCGCGGCCTAGGGTGTCCTGGTGCCAAGTGCACACATGAACACCCTTATGCTTGAACATGGTGTTCGTTATGGACAATCCATGACGAGCACAGAAGTCCAACAACAAAACACCGCTCGGGTTCAGATCGGGGGGGCCATACCGCCCAACCACGCCTCTCCAGGTCTCACTGTCATTGCCAACGTGAGCGTTGAAGTCTCCCAGGAGAATGAGGGAGTCTCCAGAAGGAGCACTCTCCAGCACCCCCTCCAAGGACTCCAAGAAGGGTGGGTAGTCTGATCTACTGTTCGGTGCATAAGCACAAACAATAGTCAGCACCCGTCCCCCCACCCGTAGGCGGAGGGAGGCTACCCTCTCACTCACCGGGGTAAACCCCAACGTACAGGCGCCGAGATGGGGGGCAACAAGTATGCCCACCCCAGCTCGGCGCCTCTCACCGGGAGCAACTCCAGAGTGGAAGAGAGTCCAACCCCTCTCGAGGAGACGGGTTCCAGAGCCAGAGCCATGCGTCGAGGCAAGGCCGACGATGTCCAGTCGGAACCTCTCAGCCTCGCACACCAGCTCCGGCTCCTTCCCCACCAGAGAGGTGACGTTCCACGTCCCAAGAGCCAGCTTCTGCAGCCGAGGAGGGGGCCATAGACTTCTATTGTTATTAAGCTGCCCTGCTGTTTGGACGCGCTGGCCGGTGTGAACTGACTTAAGAAATAAGTGACATAAAAGTAAAATAACAAATCTGAGTAGGGGAAACATTTTTCAAAATCAAATTTTATCAAAGGAAAACTTATGAAACCAATCTTTACAGTATAAGGTATTCATGTAAGACTAGGGTAAGGTACCCCCACTTGACCTCCAAATGGCACAGCAGGCTCAACAGATAGAAAATAACTTTAAAAGGAAGCTTGTGTACAAACAAGAGGCCTCACTTCAAAATACTATGTAGGTGTCAGTCTCATGCGATTTTGGTAAAAAAAAAAAAAAAAAAGCATTTAGTGTCATTCTGTAAAGGTACAATGAGCAGGGTAGCTAAAAATGTTACACAAGTAAGAGTAACGGTAATTTGTAAAGGTATTACTCAATTAAAACTAAAAAGTACATTCAAGTAAAACTACTCCTAAACGTAATTTGTGAAAAATTTAACTAGTTTCTTCCCACCTCCGTTTAAATGATTCCCTCTACTATGGATGTTTCTTTTCTGGCAAAACTGTAGTTTTAAGACTGCGACTGTAATGCCCATTTCCCACTTTGGTATGCTCGGCATGGTTGTCTCTCCATTGTAATTTCAGGAACCTGGAAGTGGGTAAGGACAGGGGCAAGCAAAGGGGCACTATAAGTCAGTGATCTCTTTCATAAGTGCCACAAGCCCAGTAAAAGTTGCTTCTGGATTCTGTCCTTGGCAAGCAGTGGTCAGGTGCTTTTCTGTGACATCATTTCAAACACACATTGCTGGGCCAATCAGTTGCTACCACTACTTTGGTAGGTGTAGGAATGACATCAGTTTACCTGATGAATCAGTCCATTGATGTGTAGGATCGCCTTGGCTTGCCCCAGACTGAGCCAGAGCATAATAGGTGGAACTTTTTTAGTTTTACCACAGTTTCTTTCCAAACAGCTTTATTTTGGTAAAGAACGAAATCTTTAGGAAGGACCAACATTGTACAGTAGACTGTCTGATCTATATGGTTTTATCCAGCAATCCTCCTCCTCATCCACAGTGATTTGTGGATTGTTTGATACATTTTTTTACATATTTTTTGCAGACTCTTTATGACAAGATTACACAACAAAGATTGTAACAAAGGCATCATGGTTTGTCATTGTCTTGGATTATGGTCATTAAGTGTGCATTAAGGAGAAATATTTTAGGGGGTTATTAAAATGTTACTAGGAATGCGTCTCAGAACTTCCCTTTGTTTGGATTCTTTACATAGCACCATGTCTATCATATCCGTTATCATTCTGAAAAGTTGCATAGTAAGTTGTAAGAATCTCACAGAATATAAATCTCCAGGGCTTCTTGTACAACAGTGTTGAATTTTCATATTTATTTTCGTTGGAGGTGTGCCTTAAACCCTACTCATATTCCATGCATGTTTGGTTAATTTGATAATGAGAATGTCAGCCTGTGCAGCCTCATGTCTTTGTTAAGATCAGGGATCCTGTTGCAGATAGAAAGCAGGCATTGGTGAAAAAATAGCTCTAGTTACCAGTTTTCCTCGACAACATCACAGTAGATTATGTTGCTGTGTGCCATCTCAACTCACCAGGGAAGGCCGGTGTTGACAGATCTTGCTCCCGTATTGCCTCTGCATTTTGCAGGATACAATATTTGAAAAATAGTGAGCATAGGCAGGCTTCCGCTGCCATATAATCACATTTGTAAATAATATCCAAGCAGTTTAGTGCTGATCAGTCGGGGGTAGGAAAGCTTTTTTGTCTGTCTTCCAACACTGCCTGTTTTTGACATTGCATCAGTACTAGCTGCTTTCTTTGTTGTCAGGCCTTTTCTCTGACTGTCAAACCCACTCCTGCCGGATGGTCCAGGACAGGCTGTCGTTGGCTCTGAGCCATCCTGAACAATCCCACAACCTCTGTGCAAGCAGCATAAAAGCCCATTTGTCAGTAGAATTAATGAAGGAGGGGGTTGTTGTGCAGATATACCTGCTGTGCTCTTTTTTTTGTCGGTGTCTTGTTGACTTGTTTGTGATTTCTTTAGATACTTGGGAGGTTAAGGACACAATCTATCATCCATGCAAACAACAGAAAGGACATGGACAGCAATTCGATGCCAGAATTAGAGATTCACCAATTAGACAATTCTGGCCAGTTTCCAATTTAGGTTTTTGTAAAGTTTTGAATTTGGAAGCTCAAAAGTAAAAACTAAACTAAACAACTTTTCTTAAATCAATCTCCTAATTACTAATGGACTTTCAATTTCACTCGACTTGTTTGCTTATGCAAAAAAGTCAGAGGCATCTTACCAAAACGAGAAGAGTTAAATGGGAAAAAAATGACATAATCAGCACCAATTAAAAACAGCTCTTTTTTGTAGAGGCCTGAAGTAATGTTTGATATTCATCTGGAAAAAATATAAATACTTTTAAATAGCATATTCTAATAGTATTGTTCTTTATCTGACTTTACGTTTAGGATCGTACTAGAAAAAAAAATGTATCTTCTCTTCATCTCTCAGTAACAATTTCTACTCTAAAGGGTGAAATGTAACTATGGTGAATTCACATCAATTGATTTGGATAATCAACCAACTTTGTTATTTATCTCTAGACAAAATAGAAAAATTTAAACAAATTATTGATGCCAGCCAGAAAGAGTAGAGATGTTGGGTAACTGTAGATAATTGTATTGTGAATAGGTTGTCAAACAGTAAGAAAAATAAATGAATGCGAAATTTATCCCTTGGCTGATTTTAAAGACGTCTGGATACACCACATAGCAGACAAAACTCCTAAATAGGCAGATTATCTCTTTTAAGCCAACACATTCTTCTAATGATGACTGAATAGAATCAGGGTACATTGTTGCTGTCTTTGTTTTGGACCATCATTCAGCTATTGAAAGCAGATGACAGGATTGTAATAGGGTCCTGGCACATATCCATTAACATAGGGGGGTGGAGATGACCTCCAGCTTGCTCCCATCTTTTTTTGTTTTCTGGAGAGGAACTTTTCCCAGTTAGGTTTCTTGTTATGATCAAAATACAAGTGTTGTCAAAATTTACTTTTCAGCTTTCATAAAAAAATAAAGAAATAAAAAACTGTGATGAAATTCATCCAAATATCCTGTATCTATATAAGCCAGAAGCTGGCTGGTACCTAAACCCTAAGTTTTCTCCTTTCATTTTAGTTTAAAATGGCCTGTCAAAATTACTTACACCCCAAGTAAGTAGTATTTAATGGAATTACTACAATAAAACCACTTTACAATTCCTGACTATGTTTTTGTATGTTTTCATTTTTTAAAAAAATATATCTTCAATGATTAGCTCCAAATCTTTGGGCCTGAATTATTAATTGTTTGCTCTTATTAAAACCGGTGCAAACCGCACAGCATCACAAAGATAGGATGTAGCTGATTTACTAACATGGTGCGGAGAGAATTGCGGCTGTTAAACCCCGAGCAGGACGCACGTAATCCATTAAGTGCTTTTCCCCATGCTGAATATGCAATATGGCCATTTCTCTCAGATGACGCAAAATACTAGGAGGAGAACAGGCAAATAAATGGGCGTTCCCAGTGCACTGTAATACATACATCTGTCTTAACTTCTTACAATCACATTCAACATAAGTTTATTATTAACAAAAAATGTAATTCACACACAATATGACCCAATAGTAATTAACACTCTAATGGCCATAAACCGGACAGTTATGTAGATATTTACCTTTTTTCCCCTAAAGATGCACCATCACTATATACAGTCTATGATCATAACTCACTGCGCTCTCAACTGAAGAAGTGCTGAGAGCACAGTGAGTTGCAATCTTCATGGATCCTCATTATTTTCCACCATAGTGGTTACTGATCTTCCTGGGTTCCAATTAATGAAATGTAGTAATCATGTACAGTATTACAATGACAATTAGGCTACATAAAAAATAAAAGATAAATTTTTTTAAGATTACATATTTTCAAGATAAAATTTTTTTTTACTGCAACTTGTCATTTTATAGAGGCCATGAAGTGCGGTGCATTTCAACAACATTAGTACAATATGGACATCTTAGTGACCTTGTTCTGGACATTCTGCAGCCCTAATAAGTATGACTCTGGATTATGCTGCCTGCATTACTGTGTGTCCACACCAAAAGCGTCAAAACGCGCCACATGCCCCCAGCTGGATGCTTGAACATTCGCACCTTGAAGCAGAGTAGAACGCGAACTGGTCGCGCTTCAAATATTGTATTTTCACGCGCGAACTGGCCTTCAGCGGAGCTGGGGCTACAGTGCAGCTGGCAGTGGATTATGGACCGAGCTGATGGAGGACAGAGTGGATTACGTGTTCGGCCTGGCCTCCGGTAGAGCTGGGACCGCTGCACTGGGAGTTTGGTGAGCTACGGATACGTGGTGATGGAGCTGCTACCAGGAAACCAGGTGAGGAGGCTGTTTCAAGGCTCAGTTCTAGGCCGAGAGGTGCATTCCTCTCTAAATAGTTAAAAAAAAAAAAATTCTGTCTCTGTTTTAAAAACTGCTTGTGTCATGTAGCTCTGGGTGATTAGCCATGGTGTTTATCAGTATTTCCTCCATGTCCTGCTGAGGCTGTGACTCCATGACAGTCACAGAATCACTGAAACTCTGTCCCCTGATTGGTTGTTGCACCGCGATTTGACGCTGGAGTTCAGATTTTTCCAACTCAAGCGATAGATGCCATGAGCGCGAATGCACAAAATGCACCACATAAAATGCAGCGCGAATTTTCCATCGCATCTGTAGCGCGAATTGTTCGCGCAAATCAGGCAGAAAAGCTTTTTCGGGACGCAAATCTGCTTCTGAAGTGTTGCGGGACACCAAGTCGCGCTTCATCGCGCTCATCCATTGATTTTACATGTAAACCTGAAGCTCTGGTCGCTCCTATCGCGTTTGGTCTGGACACACAGTTAGAGAGCAAAGCACCTACACTGCACGCATTAAGTTTATTACTGACAAACTAGAAATAAAATTAACAACATTCTAGCCTAATAATGATTTGAATTTTTTTTAAGGTATAACCATATCTGTCTACTCACATATCAGCCTAAGTATATTGATACAGTAAATATAGTTACAACACATAACATACAGGTTCAGTACAGTTCGGTAAAATTAAGTTAAATGACATCTAAAAGTGAATATAGTCAAAAGCAAGATCATAAATTCTACAAATAATTATATAATGATGCTCTGAAGACATTAAAAAAAGCAATATATCTAATTACATTTGGTAAATTAGTCGAATCTGATGGAGCTTTGAATTGGAATGCCTGATGACATGCTTCTTTATTAATTTTGGGAACATAACAAAATAATTGATTGTGTGCCTCAAATTATTTGAAGAGCTTAATGGAATTTAAGAAATTATATTTAAATAACCTGAAGACAGTGAAAATGTCTTCTTGAATTTAATGGTAGACAATTTATAATTAAAATACATTTGATAGTGGTGTGTTTTATGTTTACACATTAGTACAAATCTGCAAAAACTAGTGTAAAGAACATTTAGAGGACGAATATTTGTTTTGGAGGTGTACTGGTAAAGTATATCGGCATATTCAAGAAATTAATTGTTTTCCTAACCTGAGGAGTAAAACAATTATTAGGAGTAAAACAATTATTGATCAATAGCAGGACTGAATGATTTTAGAAAATAATCTAATTGCGATTTTTTTTCTTCAATATTGCGATTGCGATTTAATATGCAATTATTTTTGTGGGGCTTTTGTCATGCATTTTTTAATTAATGCAATCAAAAATATTGTGTATTATAAACAGATTTTTATACATAATTTATTCTATTCCATAAGATTATTTACTTATTTTAAGACAAAGGCAAATATTAACAACTTTATCTGCTTTTAATCATCACACTGGATGGTCATCGGTGTTGTTCTGCAATCAAGGTTTTCTTCCTTTTGATCCCAGCTAATAATTCCCTCCGGCTGCAATGTTTTCCTCCATGTGGTTATCCAGGAAGTAGGATGTTTGAAGGAACAAGGTCTGATTTTTAATTCTCCATCGATCAAATGCATTTTCAGACTCTGGTATGGCTCTGTAGTGCGGTTTGATCACAGGTCTGTTGTTACAAAATACTCCGCTGTTTTCGGTGCGGCTTTAACTTTCTGTCTGCATTTTTTGTACAGCGCAGGTAAAATGTGGCTAAAATGTGTGTGTGAGATTGAATCCTAGCTTATTCATCATGGTTAACAAAGCATACTTTTGGCTATAAAACCCGTTATAGCACGAATTATTTCCATGTGCCGTTTTTTATGTTCGTAAGGAGCGATTCTTTCAAACAGCTCGGTCAGCGATCCCTGTCGCCTCGAAGTTTGTTTACTGGAAATTTAAACACTGGTGGCGGTCAGTTTAGCCGTGCAACTCTCATATATGGTGGTGTGATGTTTTTAGGTGTTGATAAAGGTTCGTACTGTAGCCTACCTCGTGAGCCAGCAACAATACCAAGACGGGTTCTGCATAATACCTTGCGTTGCGCAGCATCAACGTTTTCATAGCAGATATAATTTCTCACAACTGATGTACTGTTCCTCTTTGGTACCAAATATTGTGTAGTGTTGGATTCTGTTAAGCTTTTGGTCATTTTATAACGGGTTAAAGTGCAGCGATTCCTTCTCTCCCTGCATTGTTTGCAAGTCACGTGACTTTAGCAGATATGTTTACATCAAGTCAAATCGCAGCCTTTGCAATTAGGAAATCGCATTTTACCAAATCGCGATTTAATTGCATATGCAATTAATCGTTCAGCCCTAATCAATAGAGTATTGTATGTCTATATATTTTCTTAACAACAGTCAATGTGGGATCTAAATGGCAATTCAGAATCTAACAAAAGAGCTACCTATTTAAACTCATCAGCTTTTATCACTCGAGTTCCATCTATACAATTTATGGAGTGGTCTGCTGGTATTGAGATTTGTTTTGTATTAAAAAAAAATATAGTAAGGCTTCTTTTTGTTTAGCAAAAACTTGTTAACAGTAAAAGTAATTGACTCTTGAACAGCCATCAAATTGATATTTATATTATTTTTTCCCCTTTATTTTGCCAAAGACACATCATGAATCAATGAGGATATTCCTCTTCTCTCCAGGCGTGGTGCAGCTCATGGCACACACAGTAGTGGCTGCAATGTCCTCATTTCAACACTGCTCCTTGCGCCTGTTATGAACTGCTCACGCAATGTTAGTAGATCACCCGCAAATGAAGGACAACCCACTTTGGCAAAATCTTTGCAGCGCACGCAGTTTTGCTCTCCTTATTTGGAATTTTGATTAGCAGGCCCTTTGAGTTTGGAAGGTCTCCAAACCGTTATCATATAAGAACTTCAGGGACTGTAATACATTATTAGAAGACAGGATAACAACACTTGAAATACTTTATTTTAGTCTTCCTCATTTTCTTATTAATCTTATTTCTAATTAATATTAGGGGGAACAAGTGATGTCACATTTGTCTGCTGAAAATTTTGTTATCTCGTGTAGCGTGAATGAACAGCAGGCATGTACATGTCAAAGGGAATAAACGTTCCTCTTAAATAGGCTCTTATTTTTTGATGTTTCTCTGATTCTATTTTTAAACACCTCACAGTTACTAAAAATAGAGAACTTAAAATGTTTTTCCAACAACAATGATGTCCATGCTAAAGAATGTTTTTATCTTTTTTACCTGGTAGCATTGGGTGGGTAGAGTACCCATATTGAAATACAGTTTAGTTCGGAAGGAGCTCACACAATGAAAAGAGGTCAGGTTGAGTTTTTGACTGGCTGATCCGATTTAAAGACGTATCGAGCTGCAACTTTCCCACGTCATCTAATTTTTTGTTGCATTTCTGGTTAGATAACCTAAACACAAATTGCTGTGCACTTTCTTTTTTCTTTGCAGGAGGGGTAAGAAACACAGCATTATTCTTCGATCAAAGCTTTCAGTCAGAGTTCATGCCTGTATTGGTAAGTAATGCACTCCACCCGAAACTGTTCATATTGCACATTTCAGTTTGTGTAGGTCAATTCGCCAAACATCATAAATAATATGAGCTTTAATTACCTCGATTACCAACAGATTGCTTCTTTTACATCCTTTTAGAAACTACACAGTGGCAGTTGTGGGATGGGGCCACGGGCCTTAATTTGAGTGACAATTAACAGCACTTCCACAACACACTAAAAAACATAGCAGTGGCATGAGCCAGAGAGAGTTTCTGTGTCCTTTGAGTAATGTGAGGGAACCAGCACAAAGAGTTGAGTGGAAACACATGCAAACATGCACGAGCAATGGCATGTGCACAGACACATGTGCGCCCAATCTGATTCAGATGTTGGCTTTCAGATTTCGGTTTAACTAGACTGACTTGCTTGTTCCGCCTCTTTCTGGAAATACAGCGCTGATAAGTGGGTGCTATTTGTTTTGCTACCTTGTTTAATGTTATTTTGTCATATAAAATGACTAAACTAGCTTTTAAAAAGTAATTAACTAGCAAAGTTTATTACTGATACTTAATGTCTGTAGCAGTAGCAGAGGAAGGAGGAGAGTATTTTCTGTTAAACACACTCACACATATACACACACTCCTCCTGCAGGCTTGAAATGCAAAAATAACCCAAGATCTGCAAAGGTTATTAAGCCGTAGACTGTCAGATTTCACATTAGGTAAAATCCACATAGACAGGCTTTATTTAAATTAGGGCAACATGATCCGAGTCAGGTTTTTGAATAGAGCTAAGGATGCACTAATCCAGTATCTTTTGCTGAAATATGACAGCTGATTAAAGAATTAGTGACATGCATAAAGATTAGGAGAGAGATTAAGTTTGCTTGTAACATCAAGGTTTCTTTTGTTCTGAGAGTTTAGGCACTAACTATGTAAGTGACACAGTGAAACTATTTTATATTCACATCTTTTTTAAACAACACTGTAATTGATAATCTCATTGGAACAGTCCATAAATTCAAGATGGCTGTAGTTGTGAATCTTTGTCTGAACCCCCCCAGTGTGCTTTTTTTTCTTCCCCCCTTCTGGTGTGCGGCTGAGCTTAGTGGAGCCTGGGGAGTGATAGACAGAATCACAGTTCTCCTCTAAGTGGATGATGGCCCTCTTTCTCTCTAAGTTGACAGCCACCTGTTGCCCCTCTCTCTGGTCCCCTTTGGTGGCTCTCATGCGGCTAGCAGATTTATTTTGTCTCGCTGAGCTGGTCACAGTTACTGTAACTCGTCCAGACATTTGAGCCTAATTTTATCAGACTAGCAAACTGACCCCTTGGCCCACTGAGCACATTATGCAGTGATTTTCCTGTTCCACAAAAGAGATAACGTGTTAGTCTTTCTAGGTTGAATGGCATGGGGTACTTAAGGTTGAACACTTGCTTTGCATTGTGTGCTAATAGATATTTTCAGTTCCTTTTTCTGTCGGAAGAGGATAAAAAAAAAAAATTCTATCAGAATTGGTAAAGTTAAGGCTCCTAAAGTTTTCCTGAAACTAGCCATTTTTTATTTCATTTTAAACGTGTTCACACTGATGACTTTGTGCATTAGCACACCCACATTGTTAAGATGTTTATCCCAGAGCCTTCCTCCTTGGACATGAGTAATGAGTTGGTTTCAGCCATGTTTACTCTAATCTGTGTCATTTAGCACTATTTTGTGGAAAAGACATTGTATAGATTACAAGCTCTAATTAAGTAGTACATCTTTTAGCGTATTTTTAAGTTTTTTTTTTAGGTTTACATAAAACAGACCTAGCGTTCTGTTTGTCTGCCTGCATGCATTAGCGTGCATGAACCACAGCAGAGCCTAATCTGGGTTTCCTTAATCATGGTCATTAGCACTTACATGCATATGTCTCCATAGGAGCAACAAAGAAGCTGGAGAAAATGTTTCACCCAAGGAGCTAATGGCTTAAGAAACTGTAGTTTACCCATCTTCCATAGTGATTTGTTAAAATAACTAAAAATTACTCTCTGTATACTCACAGCATCTTTGATATCCAAAGGAAGTTTAGCCATGAATGTTTTTTGCAGCACAGATACATATTATTTAAGCCTTACATAATAACCAGTTAAGAAGAAAACAAAGCTTTAGTGTGTATCAACACTCAGTGCCATAAACCAGAACTATTTTTCATATGGCTGCTCAGTACAAAAACTTTTGAAAATGTATAAACTAAATGATGGGATGTATAATCAGAATGTGTACCAAATTTCCCTTCTTTGTATTTTAAGTTGGATTGAATCAGAAAAAGTCATCCCTTTTTTAAATAATAGAATAAAACATTTGTTTGAATTTTATTTGCTTCTGAGCCTTTATTGCTTAATCAAAATGGTCTGTTTATTGGCCATTGTCCAGGAGGAATGAGCAATCAAAGTATTTGCCCAGATTCAGAATTATTTATTCTTTTAGCTGTTGGAGACAAAGAGTACCATCAGCATCTGGTTTACAATAATCTCCAATAATTATGATCAATGTTTTAATATTAATATAATTATTGATTTAGTTTAAGTTATTTATTAGATAATCAGGGAACCAGCCTCTTCATCCGCTATAAGAGGCAACTCATAACTTCCCAGACACCCAGTCTCATCTGAAAGGGTGGATTCTAAAGCCTGAGGACAGTAACTATTCATAGACACAAAGCAATCCCAGAATGACTTCACACTGTGTACAAGGTTTATTACCAAAATATGTCAACTTTCCAGCCAAAAATTTTCTTTAGCAAACCCTGTCTAAACTATGAGCATGCACTAAGTGCTAACCAATATTAGAAAATGGGTAATAGCTTAAATTATCGAGACAATGAACACCACTATGATCATGTACAAACAGCAATCCCTACAGCACAGGACAGGAGGTGTGTGTGCAAGGGACTCAAATAAGAGACAGCCTGTAGAACAAGGTTCTTAAAACTTATCTTTGGGCCAAATTTCTGGTTTCTTTACACTGCCTCTGTGCCTGGTTTCATGTCTGGCCCAATCTAACTGCTTAGGTTGATGCGTTTCAGCATAGCAAAAAAGTAGAGAGCCATGACACAACTTCCGAGAAGCGCCCGATTCGCGCTCGGTGGAAACTGTCCTACTGAATTTAAGGGCAGCTAACAGCTGAATTTCACGCTTTGCGGAAAAAGACAACAGGCGGAAGAACCTGAAGGAGTGAGACCAAGTCCAACACAAAGATCAAACCATTACAAGACCCTTCTCAAGACCATTGTGGTAATCATAATAATGTAGTTGCTGATGAGATCATGTGTGGCAGCTTTAAGAGCGATGTATAAAAGATCTCCAGACTGTTTGCATTGGTGCACCTAATTATTTCAGTCTGGTAAAGGGCAGCTATACCTCAGTGTTACAGTTGTTGACCTGTGACCCGGAAATTGTGGGTTCCATTCCTGGTTCTGCGTCCTTGGGCAAGAGACTTCATCTACTGGTGTTGGCCAGAGAGCTGGATGACGCAAAATACCAGCCTTGCTTCTGTCAGCCTGCCCCAGGGCAGCTGTGGCTACAATTGCAGCTTGCTTTCACCAGTTTGTAACTGTGAGAGTGAATGAATAATGGAATTATAAAGCACTTTGAGGTCTCGAAAAGCGCGATGTAAATGCAATCCATAATTATTATGGTGAAGCCAAACTTGTTTGTAAGCAGAATCTCAACTATTTGCCCATTTTCCAATAAATCTGACAATGTGGTAACAAGTTAAACTGGCAAACACCAGAGAGCCCTGAATACCACATACAGTCAGCTAAACTTTAACTTAGAATAAGCAGTAGGCCGAGTAAGTGGCACATCTGGGCACAGATGGTTGCAATTAAATTTTCAAAGTAAAAAAATAACAGCTTGTAGTTGCATTTGAGGAGCTCATACTTTTTACTGTAAAGACAAACAAACATCTTCAGGTTTTTTCCTAATTGGTCTTCAGAAAAAAATTCAGCATTTTGGAGAATCTGACAAGATCAAGTAAAAACGATTTTGAAAATATGGTCTTAGAACTAGTCTTCAGAACAGAAGTGGTCTTTACCACAACGCTTCCCTCCAGCGAGGCTTCATTTTGTTTGTTCACCAAAATCAGTGTTTTAAAATGTGTGTAAAAGAGTGCTATAGTTCTTTAATAAACAACACAGAACATTACCTTAGCTGATGTGGTTTTCTCATTAGGTAAGTAGAACTGCTGATGATTTAGTCTCTGTTTATAGTTGGATGGCGAGCCCAGCAGCTGATGGTTTGGAGAAATGAACTCATCTTCTCCCATTATGCGTGTTAGCCTTGGCCACAGCCTGTTTATATTGTCAGGCTATAATTATTGTCAGTCCACTAGATGTGGTATGAAGAGCCTGATTAAAGCAGCCCTGTGCTTATTTTTGTATTGTCCGTAAATACAATGTGCCTTCAACTTCAGTGTCGTCTGAGACGAATGACAGGAGAAATGGAGGGACACTTATGACAGCAGACTATTGTTTAGTTCCCATAATGTCTAAATTTGAATGCTAAGTGATAAATAAACAGTGTTCTCAGTGAACAAAAACATAAAAACCAATGCCTGAGGTGGGAAGTGTATCAATTTAATTGAGAAATGTCTCTTAGGTCCCTGAATATTATCATTTTACTGTCATCTTTGTCTTACTCATCTCACAAGAAGCCCAGTAAATCAGTCAGACATTACAGCTTACCCAAATGGTGCAACCCTTTTTTGTTTCATACCATGTGCTTTTTATTCTTTAATGTAATAAAACAAAAAAAACAAAAAAGATAAAGGCTTAAATCTGATGGTGTCCCAGAGCAAGAACAGGTTCATCTGTCATAAATTTGATCCTGTCTGAAGGGTGGCAGCGGAGATCAGAGGTGACACATTCTTGGTGGATTATCTGGTTTGTGTTTTACAACCTCTTATAATGCTGACTTAGGGCATCATTTATTGTGACCGCTGCAGACTTGTGTTATTCTTTCAAGCTATAATTTTGTCAAAATTGGTAGTTTTGATCTTTAGTTTGACACATGAAAAGCTTGAGGTTGTTAAAATGGATGTTTTTATTCAGTGGACAAAAAATGGTTGCTGGCAGCTAACAACTAACACCTGCATTTGACAAATACAACAGACTTTTGACTTTTCAACCTTTGTCTAATTAAAGTCTTATAAACAGTTTGGGATGTCGACACATTCTTTTGAGACCTTGATCATCTGCCATTCACCCTCTGTGAACTATACATCTCACTGGATCTATGTTGAACTTTTGCTTTTCTCATCACAAACACAATTTTTGTATTTCACCTAGTATTTATGTGGAAATCACCATTTGAGTCATGAAAGAAAAGGGACGTCTGTATTAACACTGATATTACGTTACACACAGGTGGACTCAAATTTCTAATTAGATGACTCCTCAGCGCAATTTGTTGCATCGGATTTTATTTGGGGATGTCATAGTAAAGGAGTGTGAACACAAACGCATGCTACACTTTTCTGCTGTTCTTTACAACTCAATTGTGCACCGATTTGTGCTGAAAATATTAAAAGTTGAAGAAATATGAATACTATTTTTGCATGGCATCTTAGGATGATAGACAGCTGAAGGGAAATAAACACCGCTTATATAATAACACGTCTTATGTTGGCACTGCAGTGCAATTAGCTGCCACAAGAAGGCAGAATATCTATTTAGGGCCTCCTCAGACAACACAAATATTTAAGAAAATATTTACAGGTTTTTTTTATCATTAGAAGTTGCTAAAGATATTTGGGTAATATTGACAATGAGTCATAAGCTGCCTCACTTCTCTAGATAAAAACAGTGTGAAAATCAAACTTTTGAGTGGTTATGCATGCCATGAGAAAGAATTGCACGAGTTAATTTGCAGGGCTTCCTAAATATATGTATACTGTATTGTGAATCTGTGATTGTCAGAGTAGGTTCAAAACTATTATTTTTGCCATAAACTGAAGTCATATTGAAGTCACATGAAAGCCAGAAAATCTAACATTTTCCAGGAAAGTTGGAGAGGAGAGGAATAATTAAAAACATTCACGTCCCATAGTATCCATGGGACAGAGGAAGATCAAGTGGCCCAGAGTCTCATTTCTTTGCTTTACTTCAAAGAGATACTAAAATAGGATGATAGACTTAGAGTCACCCCTGGAGGCCAACCTAAACAACAATGTGTGAAAGAGGAGAAATCTGAAGAAGCAAAAATGAAAGGTTAGCGGAAGGAATTTAGCTATTTCTCTACAAAACCAGATTGTCCGAAGGTTTGATGGTATCACTCGTCTCACACTTTGTCGCGCTCGGCTTTTGTATACACTCTCAGTTTACAGTCATATGTAGTGAGGTAACATTTCTGAGGTTAACATGTCATGCGGTGTGGCAGACTGTTTTCCATGTATTTTGTCCCCGAGCTGTTTATTTTTTTTTTATGACTTTGTTATTAGGACTGATTGCTGGCCCATGCAAACTTCTAAACAGCTGTAACACTAATCCATACATGCATTGTATATTTTAAGACATCCTTAGACATTAGACCAAATGGCCTCAGATATCAGACAATAGAAAAAACCCATTGCTTTTCATTCAAGGGCATCAGAATAAAAGTCTCAGAAATAATACCATAAAAAAAGGTCTTAGGCTGAATTCACACCTGATAGTCCAGTAAACTTGGTTCGATTGGGGACCAAAATTGCAACATTGTTGCTGTTTTTAGCTGGTGCGGTTTGCATTTACCCTGGATTTTTATTATCAGAAAGTCCAGAGCTTTGTGCAACAATTTCACCTCTCCACCTGTAATGGCGCTGTAGAGCTGTACTTCTCCTGCCAAAAGGGAACTTCCAGTACAGCTGCATGTAAAGAAACACGGAGGAGCAGGAGATTGTAGCAGGTTTAGGATTGATTTGTTGTGTTTGGCAAATGTGACAGATAAATACTATAACAGCAACTTTGGATGAACATAGAATGAGGCAGAGGACTATGGAGAATGTTGTTTTTTATGTGCTATGACGAGGAACGCCTGAATACAACCTCCTGCACAGATGGCCTCTTTATACAGACATTGAGCAATGTATGTACAAGATTCAGGATTTATCTCTCCAGCATTAGTGGTTGTTAAGATTGTATTTACCCAGGATGGCCTTTGCAATATTCCTGTTCCTGCTTTTGGTGCGGCCCCGGTCCGTTTACCATTCATGCAATCAAACCGAAGCAGAGTTTGTGTGCCTATTCGCACCTCCCGGAACAGGAGTTGGTTGCAAGCAGACTAAACAGAGCTGGTGTGAATGCACCCTTAGAAAAAATGGTGTAAGAAAAAAAGGTATCAGAAAAACGCAGAAAAACAGTGATGGAAAAATCTAAAGGGTAAAGGTCATTTAAACAGATTATTTTTCCCACCCCTGACCATTTGCTGCAGACGTGGTAACATTTTCAAATTTACACGTGGAGTAAAGGTAACTAGATCAATCAAAAAAAAAAAGATTACCATGAGAGCATCTGGGCATTATATCAGACCGGGACAGCGTGCTGAATACATCTCGCTATCAGGTGCTGACAGCACATTGAAGAGTGAGCACATGGAGCGCATCCAGAAACAGGCCAGCTATGACAGATCGCTGTAGCTGGACAACTGATGCAAGAAGAGCGCATGCAGGGAGATATTCTCCTGCCAAAGCGATCAAAAAACTCTCATTTAGAGAACTGCTACCTTATTTCAAAATATAATACTTTGAAGTGACACTTAATTCCAGTCAGTGTGGCAGTAGTGCACAGATTCAGCCTACATTATGCAAAGGCAGTTTCCAGTTCTGCTCCATGTGGAGTGTTCAGGTTACAGCACATTAAAAGGTTATTATTAATACATTAGCCTATGTATTTTAAAACAATTTAGCTTAGATCTGACAGTGGTGCCACCTTAAGGAGGCTTGTTTCTGATGTTGTCTGAGGATGTTTGGTCTGATGTCTGAGGATGTCCTTAAATGTACACAGTATATACAAGCGCACTTATCCCCACTTATTCTCTTGTACATACTCCAAAGGTATGCACATATTAAGAAGCCATCTGTTTCCAGTTGAAAGGCCTCTCAGAGCTACTACTCACCCATCCAGGAAAGAAGAGAGCTATGTACTTTTTCATCTGCGGGGAATTTTACCCCTTCCATTTCTTTTTGTGTTTACTAAATTGAGAGAAAAAAGGGTGAATAGAGAACTGGATCGCATCTCTACATAACAAGGAATGCACCATAGGGTTTTACAGGATTAATTATATTTACCGCATAGCTTTATTTTTTGACATCTACACAAACACCTGTCGGAGAAAACAACACATAGTGCTTTTTGTAAAAAGCCTATCAAGAGAGCTTGAAGAGAAGTTCATGTGAAACAGACCACACTGAGGTTTTCTACCACTTTGAGCTTGCAGCAGATCCCACCATACAGGCAGGTGTGTAACTTCCATGACCACAGACGTTAAACAACTGACTGCTGGCGGTGAAGAAGATTTTGAAAGAGTCTACATTTGTTTTTCTGTAAACCAATATTTATTTGTTGACTTTACCGACATGTTTACTTATGGAGTCAGGGATTTGTGAGATTCATGAGCTGGGGTTTGAGTTGCCTCTGGTTTAGCCTTTGTTGACTTTTCTCCAAGTCATTAATGGATAAAAGATGTTAGGGAACACATTGGAAATGCCAATTTAGATCAGTTCAATTTAAAAACAGCATTCAGTTAGCTTTTTATTAATTATCCTCCCTTTTTTATCACTATATACGAGGACCACAGTCACACACATACCGCTTCTGTGAATTGTTTATTCTTCTCAGTCTGCTTCATAACAGATAGTCACAACACCATTATCCATCGACGCAAGGGCTCTCCGTCACGTATGCAACGATGGATGGAGTAGATCCCAATTTTCTAACTATCCATCTCCATCAACAGAGAGTGTATGCCTGTGATTGTCAGCTCAGCAACAGCCAGAAATCATTTCACCAGAACGGTGCTCTATAGTCCATGTCAATGCAGCGTTTGGGCACGGCATGGTTCATACTGAAAGGATGTAATTTATTGAATATGGTCTTTTGGCAATTTTGACTCAAGGAGGTGTAGACATCAACAAAACAGATTGCTGCTTAGATTACATCAGTTTTAGAGTGTTCTGTGTGCTCCATAACTTAATCACAACTTACTTTCTGTTGGTCATTGCTGGTTGAGGTGGCAACGTGTTCACAAGCTGAAGAAAATAAACTAGTAAATCAAAACACTGCAATGGTAGGCAAACCCACAATAGAAAATCAGTACCCACTGGTGGGGGAATTGCTTTGCAACACTGAATAACCACGGAGAACTATAAACCAAAAATGTCTCAGTCAATAAGTCTTCGTCTGGGTGTAAATTTTAGTGAGGAAGAAGTATAAACTAGACTTTAGTCTGACTGAATTTGGACTTTTGAAATACACGTATACACCTTATCACCCCAAACGGCAGCGTCAGCAGTGTCAAGATTACATGTAAAGTCTATGGTTGAGGCTGTTAGAGGAGCGTCGCAGTCTCTGCGGCGCTTTGTGAGCGTTGGCTCCGTCAGCTTTTCCTGCGTTTCAAGCTTCAAAGTGCTTAACGCTAGCAATGCAGAAGTCCAGCTAGTTGAACTTTTGACGGTCCTAACGCTCTTGACGCAGCACGGCAACCAATCAGAGCATCTCACTGTAGTGACGTTGCCCAATGTCGACGCTCCCTAGACAACCACGATCTGCTAGTTTATTAAACATCCAGCAGAGATAGGCCCGCCTACGAGCTTTGCAAGCTTCAGCTTAAAAATGTATCTCCTGTGTATATCCGTCTGAAGTCGAACAGAACTGGCCTACTCCAAATAGTTGGGCTGTTATCAGCCTTGGTACTGCCCCTTTGGGAAGTGAGGAGGCTGTGGAAGTGGGAGTACAACAACAACAACACAGCGGCAACATGAGTATGTAAGTAAAGTGAAAAAATCCGTACACCTTTTAAGTGTAATTGTTTCAAGTTTGTTTACTGTGTAACAATTTTCAACATTGGTTTCAATCAGTTTTTTAAATGCCTCTCCGGGCACATTTGTCTTAAAAACAATTTCTTGAAAGAACAGAAATAGCAAATGTAAAGGGTTATTTTGAAAAAAAACGTACGTGTTCAGTCATCATAACTTGTCAGAAATGAGTGTGAGGTTGCTGGGAAGTTACTTTAGCTGCCAGACATGGAAGATATGTGTTTTTAACCATCTGTGACTTCGATTACTATACTTCGAATACTATAAGTCCAGATTCTATGTCAACTTGCTCTTTGCACAATTATTCTGGTTGCTGTTTGAATTAATTTGATTTTGTAAACGTAAAGAAAATTGAATCAGTTTTATGTTCTATTGTTCTGAAACCATTTGCACTGTGTTTATATTTTACTTTATGACTTTTGTGTTTTTATGCTGGCACTTCTTTTTTTTCTTACCCCCTCTCCCCCCTTCCTGCTCTTAGATGTTTTCACCTTTCTGTTCTATTTTTTTTACGTTTACCTAGTTTATCAGTCTTTGATAGTTTTTTGATTAGATATTTTCTCTTAAATATATTTAGTTAGTTTCCAGTATTTAGGATTATTTTCTGTTTAGTATTTCCTATTTCTCCTTGTCATTCTGCTATCCAGCCCAGTTGATTGCCACCATCTTTGTCTTCCCTCACCTGCCTCTGTTTACTAGTAATTAGGCTCTCAAGCTTTCTCAGGGTGTTTCTCAATGCCCAGGAACATCGCCTTGATGCCTTGGTCCCGCCCCAGTTGCCTAGGAGATACGTCATCAGGGACCGCCAAGGCGTGTTCCAATGTTCATGTGCTACCAAGGAATATGTCCTCCGTTTGTTAGCCGTTTAGCTAATTTACCAAGGATACATTAGACATGCCTTGTTGCCTTCTCTCGGTCAACATTTTCCCAGAATACACCGCGGTAGGAGCCGGCAGCAGCTACTTCGGGGGTACATTTCCATTTTAAATGTAAGTCAACTAATTTTAACCATCGGGCTTTTATCTAAAATGTTGTTTTTATTTTTTTTATTTTTTAGATCCAAAGCAGTTATATATGGTTGATTAGTTGCTTAGTAGTTGCAGCTTCGGTGGCAACCAGGTACTAATTCGCTTACACATTTGATTTAACCGACGTATTAAAAGAGAAACACCCTCAGTCCACTCCTCACTCCTCCTCAGCATATTTGAGCTCCCAGTTTTAGCCATTTCCCTTGATTGTCTGTCGTCATTGTTCCCTGTCCTCTAGTCCTGTTGTTTGCCTCCTGTGTTTTGTTGACTTTTTCTCATTAAAACTCTTAAATTTGGTTTGGCTACATTGGGTCCTACATTCTTCATAACATGACATAAATAGAAAAGTGCCAGGATTGCTTTTAAAATGACTGACCCTTAACTTTGTGCCCCACTAGACTTCCGCCAAAATTGCTTTGTTCCATGAAATTCATCAGACATCCTCCTTCACATGCCATGCTGGCTCGTTTTTCTCTCCTTCAGCTTTGATGTGGCTGTCTTTGTATGGAAACATCTATTTTCCTTTGTATCTACAGAAAATGAGAAATCCACACAAGAACCAAAACCGTTAACTTTTTTTCCTGGTCACAACACTGTCATTCATGAACTATAGCATGAAACACGCTTATTTTTTCTTCTTCTCACCTTGGATCAAGTAGTGTTGCCACAGCTGGCTGGCTTTGAATCATTTACCATTACTGTTTTTCTTTAATGGAGGATTTATTGGAATTTTGTTACATTCATGTGCTGTGATGGATTTAGTTTTCAAGCTGCTTTCAGCTGGGAAAACAGGGATTGATATATTTTGTTTGAGCATTAGTTTGAAAGGATGTGATACTAATTTGTTGCACCGATGCTAGAGATTTGCATAGATCAATACCAGTATGGTAGAATGCTGGTAGAATGTTTTAGTTGATTTTTTCTTCTGTAGCAATCAAGCTTTGAATCATGTTGATTTTGTATAAATTTATTTATCTTGCCTTAGCTTCAGAAACACATAAATATGTGAAAGGATCGGTAAAAATACACTTCATGTTTTACACAGAATACTTTTTTGGTATGAAAAAACATATTAATGGTCCTAGTGGTTGTTAACTACGAAACACATCAACTAGGTTGGTGGCCATGGTCCTTGGACAGTTGAAGATATTTGAGTGGAGGAAATGTCTAACGGTGCTTACACATCGAACGCGATAAATGCGACCAGAGAGTCCGGTTTACATGTAAAGTCAATGGAGGAGTGCAATGAAGCGCATCTGGGGATCCCGCGACACGTCAGAAGCAGATGTGCATAGCGAACAGACAGCCGCTCAGCTTGGTAGCTGGTGTGGCGGCGGGACAAAGCTTGGACATTCGCGGCACAAACTGGGTGAGGAGCCGGGGTGTTTACTGATCCTTCCGCCGTTGCTCGACTAGATCTACCCCCGACATTTAATGTTGTCAGCTCATAGACTGGAGGGAGGAGGAGGCCAGCGGAGCGGTCTCGGCCACATTACTTCCACCTTTCTGGTTCACACGCTTGAAAATGGCATATTTTAAAGTGCAACCAGTTCGCTTTGGACACACTTAAAGGTGCGAATGTGCAAGCGACCAGCTAGGGGCGTGTCACGCTTTTTTGTCACGTCTATCGCATTCGGTGTGTAAGCACCGTTAGATTCAAGCTTCTAAAATGTATTTATCTTGTAATAATCCAGTATTTATTAAAAAAGGAAGAGAAAAGGCAAGTCAGCGGGCAAGATAAAAAACAAAAGGAAAAAGATAAAAAAATACAAAAAGGGTCGTACCTGACCTATAACCAATTATATTAGGTCATTATTTAAAAATACAGAGACCACTAGAGCATTAAAATTTCACTCCAAGATGGTCTGGTTATCCTTTGGTATAAAAAGAATATCCTGTCATCATGCAAAGGTAGCTCATACACAGTCATATCTGAGAGGAATGATGTCAATTATACACCACTGATCTCAGTATATACCCACTATTAAAATGAGGAGTACATGAAAGGCTACACACGCGAGTTAAAGACATGACGAAATTCCCATAATTATCTGTGTGACAGCAGTTTTAGTATTAAACCTGCTGATCACTGATAAGAACCAATCAAGGCAAAATTAGTTGCTTCCAATCTCCGGCCAATAGCGCCTTTCAAAGTAGCTAAAAATCGATTGTGATGTAACATTGTAATACATTCTAGGAAGTAGCCCTTAACACACAAGCATTCGTTTTGCATTGGTGCCTATGGATTGGAGTCGCTCTGATCATCACAAATTTATAATTTTGTCTCCTAAAGAAGTTCAAATGGAAAGGAACAAAGCACTGCTGTCAGGGGATGTCATAAATAAGAAAATAACATGCCATAATAAATGTATAACATTATATAATGAACGTTACAAAAAATACAAGCTAAAGGTATTTTATTTTTTAAGTGAACACTTTGCCCTTCAGATTTACTCACAGTGGAATTAGTAACTTTGTGGACCAGCTACTGTCAGGGGTTGTCATATGTTTTGTGATTTAATTTAAATGAAAATGTGGGACACACAGTGCGCAGATAATCACCCTAAACAACAACTTGAACAAAGCTTAGCTATCCTTGGCAGAGATGACTGTGTTGTTGCAGTTCTGTGGTTGAAAGACCTCAAGTGGGAGTCCAAAGTCTCAAAACTGCGGGTTTGTTTATAATCATTAGGTAGCGCATAGCATATTGCCGTAAAGAGTAATTCAGTGAGTACATCCGGGGAAGCGGTCCCCGGGTGTAAAGTTCTATAGTGCGGTAAACAGCAATAGGACCCTCCCATGTAGTGATATCTCTGAAAATGAACATCAAAAATGGTGGTATGTCACCAAAATGTTTTGAAAACATGTGTTTTGATGGTGTAAAGGTTACGGAGTGGGTCTTTAATCTTATAACAAATTAAACTTAAAGAGAATCATTCCCACACAGCAAACACATCAATTAAACACTGCTATATTTTCTTCTGTTAAAAAGTGTAATTTGTATTTCATAGGAATTAATAGATCTCCAATGTTATGTTTCATCTCTCCTGGAGTCTTCAATGGGAAATGCTGTTGAACACCTGCAGTTTCCAGTGTTTCACCTTATGCTGCTGTAATTGGCTACAGCCCAACAGAATTTTAGGCTTTGTAATTCTGAGTTATTTGGCAGGGGCTGGCAGTACAAGATGATTTGTGGACCATCACTTCACTTCTGGTTCACAGTGTTGTAACCACCCACAGTGGAGGTATGATACAAAGCTGTCGAATGATGATGGATATTTCAAACATTTTTGTGATCCATGTAAATATTAGCAGCTCTTTCAGGTATCTGTTTCCATTTTTCATCTTCAAACATCCTCAAGGCCAAAGTCACAACTTCAGATGTTATTATTAAAGGTATCTACGCTCAAGGGGAGGCTAGTGGAGGGATAGAAAATGTTTAGATTCATGAGCCTTCAATGAAACATATAATCCTTCTCACTTTGAAGCCTAAAACAAGCCATTTTCTACTCAATTTAGACCAAAGAATGTGGTGAAGGAGGAATTTCGGCTTTAAAAATGAAAGAAAGAAAAAAATGTGTAATGAAGCCATTTCAAGCAGGACTAAATTTGATGTTTAAAAATACCCCACTATGTACTACTTGTAGTTGAGCCATGTTTTCTCTAAATGTTAGGAAACTGAAGAAACCAGAATGTATTTATATTAGGTATGAACCATAAATGCTCTTCTCACCTTCATTCCAAACATTTTGAGGGTGATTAAAGGGTCCAGTTCAAAGAGCTCAAGCACCAGCCTAGACTCTTCTTTCAGCCCACCCATGGAACTCAAGCAGAGTAGCTTTAGCAGGGGAAGACTGGAAAACCTTTGAACAGATAGATAAATGAAGGAGGGAGAAAGAAGATAAGCAACAATATGTGTGGATATAAGGCAAAAGTCTACTTTATCATTAAATACATGTTGGGCAGAGGTTTCCTGAGGCTGCTCTCTTGAGATACTTTCATTCTGTGTGAGAATACCTCTTCATAAGTTCTAATATTTTGTTGGGTATATTTACAGTCATATTGCAATACTACAAAACTGAACAGTTATGCTGCTCGTGTCAGTTCTTTGGCCATATTTCATCTTCCAACTGTTCACAAACAGAACTCACTGACTAGTTATCAATTTATAAAGATTGCTTCTAAGGTCAACCAGTTAAAATGGAACCCTTCTTCTTGAGTTTTGAGTATAAATTTGAATGCTTTGCACAGCTTAGTTTCCTTTTATTTTTTTATTTAGATTTCCACAAATTATTTACAGCTGCCAGATTTTAAAATAATGTCTGAGAACTTCTGGCAGAGTCTCCTGTCAGAAGGAGTTTCAAATCTCATCAAACCCGTTCTGGGAGAGGCTGGGGACTTTGAGCCGGAGTGGGCCATATTCCATGCCTCCATTGTCAAGGCGGCTGACCGTAGCTGTGGCCGCAAGGTGGTCGGTTCTTGTCGCGGGGGCAACCCTTGAACCCACTGGTGGACACCGGCGGTGACAGATGCTGTCAAGCTGAAGGAGTAACGGGCCTTTCTGGCCTGTGGGAAGCTGGAAACAGCTCATGGGTACAGTTAGGCAAAGCAGAGTGCAGCTTGGATGGGAGCTGAGGAAACAAAACTCGGGCATCGGAGTAGTTTGGAGAGACCATGGAGAACAACTTCCATGTGGCTTTGAAATAATTCTGTTCCACAATCTAGCATTTCGGGGAATGGGGGGTTGTGCAGTCTGGCACCAATGCCGTTTAAAGTGGGGATGGTGTGCTGCTTACCTCCACATGGAACGTTATGGGTCGGTGGATGGAATACTTCTAAGACCTCAATCACACTAGCACAAAAGGGGACCACCAAGTATGTTCCATCTACAGATGGATCACACTTCTGAACCTCCCTGTAAGGTCTATTCAGGGGATCTGGGGAGGAGGGTCCGACGGATAGTCAAACCTCGGATTCAGGAAGAATAATACAGTTTTTGTCCTGGCCGTGGAATGCTGGACCAGTTCTACGCCCTCAGCAGGGTCCTGCAGGGTGTGTGATAGTTCGCCCAACAGGTCTACATGTGTTTTGTGGACTTAGAGAAGGTGTTTAACCGTGTCCCTCTGGGAATCCTGTGGATGGTTCTCTGGGAATATGGGGTACCAGGCTCTTTGATATGGGCTGTTAGGGGCTGGTACGACCAGTGTCAGAGCTTGGATCTTATTGCCAGCAATAAGTCGGGCTCGTTTCCAGTGGTAGTTGGACACCGTCAACGATGCCCTTTGTAACTGATTCTGTTCAAAACTTTTGTGGACAGAATTTCCAGGCGCAGCCAAGGTTTGAGGGGATCCATTTTGGTGGCTTTAGGATCAGGTCCCTGCTTTTAGCAGATGATGTGGTACTGTTGGCTTCTTCGGAACGCAATATACAGCTTTCGCTGGAGCGGGCCGCAGCCGAGTATGAAGTGGCTGGGATGAGAATCAGCACCTCCAAATCCGAGACCATGGTCTTGAGCCCCAAAAAAGGGTAGCATGCTTTTTCCGAGTTGGGGATGAGGTCATTCCTCAAGTGGAGGAGTTCAAGTATCTGGGGGCTTGTTCATGAATGAGGAAAAAAGGAGCGGGAGATCGATAGACAGATTGGTAAGTCGTCTGCACTTATACGGGCGTACTGATCTGTCATGGTGAAGAGAGAGCTGAGTCGAAAGGCAAGGCTTTCAATTTACTGGTTAATCTACGCTCCTACCATCGCATATGGTCACGAACTCTGGGTGGTGACCGAATGAATGGGATCAAGGACACAAGCGGCTGAAATTAGTTTCCTCCATAGGGTGGCTGGGCTCTCCCTTAGAGATAGGGTGAGGAGCTCAGTCATCCAGAGGAAGAACCAGGACAAGCAGGAAGGAACTATGTGTCTCTGCTGGCCTGGGAATGCTTTGGGATTCCTCTCGAGGAGCTGCCCCAAGTTGCAGGGGAGAGGGGAGTCTGGGTCTCTGCTTAAACTGTTGCCCCAGTGAACTGACTCTGGATTAGCGGAGGATAATGGGGAAAAAAAGGATTATTAAAATAGATAAAATAAAATAGATTTTAAATATAATCCCTTAAATGCTAGTAATTTAAAAATATGATTAATTAATTAATTAATTTGCTGCTGTCATACGACACACAGTAATAAAAGATAGAAGCATAATTCCCAGCAAAAACTACTTTTAGTTTTTGAGACTTGGAAACATCATAAAGAATAGTTTATTGTTGTCATAGTAACTCAAGATTCTTGTGACAATTTCATGATATCAAAAACCCCTCAATAGCTCTTTATTCTTAATTCATAGTTGACTTGCTAGTTAAATATAATACAAATTGTGCTGAATTATCTGCTAATGTCACTAAAACATTGCATCTAATTTGTAGGTTGTTTTCCAGCTGTTTCAGTCTTTTATTAAGTCCACACTACATAATAGCTGTACTTATTTTTCCACATTGAAAATAGATTCTTTAAAAGATAGTTGCAGATTTATAAAACCTTTATTTTTGAAAACAGAAATACAAAAAGGGAAAATATGAGCTGATCAAATCTGGACTGGAAAATTCTTGAGAGGTTACAAATGCTTTAACGCACAATGTGTAATTTTTTAAACCTTTAGTTTATTAGCAAAAAACTCAATATTTGGAATTTTTCTGTTTTCCCTGGAATATTTCTGAAATCAATATTGATAGACCCCAGGAGACAGATGCATTACAATATTACTCCTTAGTAGCCATCTTTATAGAATTCCTATCAACATTCCAGCCAGCAGAGTGTGGAGCTTCCACTATCAGTTATAGATTTGCATGCCGAATCTATCCAACGCATAATATTGCCTATTGTTTCTGTGCTCAAATTAAAGCTGTGCTGGATCTCATGTTTTTTTTACCATTTTTTTTGTGTAAGCCAACAACAGCGAGAAACAATAAGAGGGACACAAGTTTGTATTCAACCTTTGTTAACCTTTTATGCATTAACAGTAAAAAAATGGTTTATAACACTTTATTAAAAAATAAAATGTTAAATATATTTAATTTGTTTTATTTCCAAAACTCCATCTCTAGATTCCAAATACACATAAGAAATACAGTCAAGCCGCTAACTATCCAACGGTTAAATTTAAAGTTACTTTAATCAAAACATTGTTTTTTTAATAGAAAAGGGCAAAGGAATCTTTAAAAAGATAATAAAACAAGATGAGTATTAGTTAAAACAAACATATTTGTAAATGTCTATTCCCATCTCAAAAATGAATGGGAAAAACTTTGCTGCATTACATCAAGCCCATTTTATATTTGTAAGCAAGATTTTTCCATGTTTCTCTTGGTATTTTGGCAGTTAATGTTTAGTGATAAGCTCCCAGTTTTCAAGATCGGAAGGCCTCCTGGCCATCACACTAATCTTTTGCTCCCTAAACAGATTTTCTGAGATTCAAATCAGGGCTCTGGTTGGTCGCCTCCAAAACTCTTTAATTAAATTGAGTCAGAAGAAACATGTTGAGAAATTAAAGGCAAGGCAATTGTATTTGTATAGCACTTTCAATAACACTTTCAACAGCATGGGCTTCTAAGGAAGCCCTGAAAGACAAAGGTTAAATGTTTTTTTTCATGTAAAGCAAAATGGTTTTTACATGAAAGAAAAAACAGCAATAAAACATTAAATACACACAAAACATATTACATGTCAAAGATGAATACAGCATGAAAAACACATAAAATTTGTGATATATGAAAATATTACTCAAAGGCATCCCTAAACAGATGGATTGTTTAGCCTTGATTTAAAAGAATTCAGTGACTGAACAGCTTTGCAGTTGTCTGGAAGTTTGCTCCAGATTAGAGAATAGAAGCTGAAAGCTGCTTCTCTGTGCCTAGTTCTAATTCTAGGGATGCTGAATAGAATCTAACTAAAGGGACCTGAGTGATCTGGGGGTTGCCATAGAGGCAACTAAGCTTTAATATACTTTGGCGTAAGGCAATTAAATGATTTCTAAACCTGTAGGAGTATTTTGAAATCTGTTTTGAGTTACAGGGAGCCAGTGTAAGAGGATGACGTGTAACAATAATAATAATAATAATAATAATAATAATGCATTTTATTTCTTAGGCTCCTTTCTGGACACTCAAGGTCGCCTTACATCAAAAAGTACAAGAACAACATAATATGAATAAAAACTAATAATAATTTAAAATAATAATAAAAAAACAACAACAAAAAAACAAAAACAGTTAAAATACAATGTTAAAACAGCATGAATAAAACAGGACAATGCATTTGTGGTCACAGTGAATAGGCTTGTCTAAACAGATGAGTTTTGAGGATGGATTTGAAGTGTGAAAGTGAGTCTGTGTTGCAGAGCTCAGGGGGGAGAGTGTTCCAGAGCTGGCGAGCAGAGCGGCTGAAGGCTCTGCTCCCCACGGTGACAAGACGGGCGGGAGGGACAGTGAGCCGGAGAGAGGAGGAGGAGCGGAGAGAGCGGGCAGGTGTGGAAATATGGAGGAGGTCAGTCAGGTATGGAGGGGCGAGGTAGTGGATTGCTTTGAATGTGAGAAGCAGGATTTTATATTGGATGCGATGGGTGATGGGGAGCCAGTGGAGCTGTGGCAGGACAGGTGTGATGTGGTTTATGGAGGGGGTGTGTGTGATGATGCGGGCAGCTGCATTTTGGACCAGTTGGAGTTTATGGAGGGTTTTTTGTGGGAGACCAAACAGAAGAGAGTTACAGTAATCGAGACGGGAGGTGACAAGGCTGTGAACCAGTATGGCAGCGGTTTGAGGGGAGAGTGAAGGACGGAGCCGGCGGATGTTTCTGAGGTGGAAGTAGGCGATGCGAGTGATGCTGTTGATGTGTGCGGTGAAGGAGAGGGTGCTGTCGAGGATGACACCCAGACTCTTTACCTGAAGAGAGGGGGAAATGGAGGAGCCACCAATGGGAATGGAAAAATTGTTGATTTTATTTAGGGTGGATTTGGTGTCAACTAGGAGGAGTTCAGTTTTATTGCTGTTAAGTTTGAGGAAGTTTGAGGTGAACCAGGACTTAATTTCATGGAGGCAGTTGGTGAGAGAGGAGGGTGGGAGTGTGGAGTTAGGTTTACTGGAGATTTAGAGCTGGGTGTCATCCGCGTAGCAGTGAAAGTGAATGTGATGTTTTCTGAAGATTTGACCAAGGGGAAGAAGGTAGATTAGAAACAGTAGGGGGCCGAGGACAGAACCCTGGGGAACACCTGAGGTGACGGAGAAGGGACGTGATGTAAAAGATTTAAGCTGAATGAACTGGGTGCGGTCAGAAAGGTAGGAGCGGAACCAGGAGAGGGGAGTACTTGTGATGCCAATGGAGGAGAGTCTGTCCAGAAGGATGGAGTGGGAAATGGTGTCAAAAGGTGCATTGAGATCAAGCAGGAGGAGTATGGAGAGTGAACCGGAGTCAGCAGAGATAAGAAGGTCATTGGTGATTTTGAGGAGGGCAGTTTCAGTACTGTGGAAGGAACGGAAGCCAGATTGAAATTGTTCATACAGATTATTGGAGGAAAGATGGGCGTGGAGTTGGGCAGCAACAGTTTTTTCAAGGAGTTTGGAAATCAAAGGAAGGTTTGAAATGTTATTAAGGTCAGAAGGGTCAGAACCAGGTTTCTTGAGAATGGGAGTGACAGCAGCAGTTTTGAGTGAAGAGGGTACAGTACCAGAAGTACGGGACGCTTGAATGATGTTAGTTATGAGAGGGGAGAGTGCATAAGTGGAGGCTTTCACAAGGACAGTGGGAATGGGATCAAGTTGACAGGAGGAGGGTTTGGATTTCTGGATGAGAGTGGAGATTTGGGTGACGCATGGTAAGGTGAAGGCAGAGAATAGGTGGTTTGGAGCTGAAAAGGGTAGAGCAGGAGCATTAGAAAAAGGTGAGGGAGTAAGTTGCTGGTGTATTTGCTGAATTTTAGAGGTGAAAAATGAGGCCAGGGTATTGCAGAAATCAGAAGAAAAGAGATGAGATGGAAGAGAGTCAGAAGGTTTTGTGATGGTTGAGATGAGTGAGAAGAGTGTTTTGGAGTTACCTTCATTTGAGCTGATTAGACCAGAATAATAAGTGGATTTGGCTTTGGAGATGGCGTCCTTGTATTGGAGAATGTGAGTGGAGTACATGTCTTTATGAATAGTGAGTCCAGTTTTTCTATAGAGTCTTTCCAATTGGCGGCCTTTTGTTTTAAGCTGTCTGAGAGCGGGAGTGAACCATGGTGCTGTTTGAATGAAGGAGACAGAGCGAGTTTTAAGTGGGGCGAGAGTATTGAGAATATTATGGAGGTTTGTGTTGTAGTTTGTGAGAAGCTCATCTGTTGTAGAAAGACCACCAACACTGGGGAGGTTATGAATGAGAGATGTTAAGTTGTCCGGGTTAATGTCCTTTATTTTACGGAAATGTATAATGCGTGGTGGGTTGGATTTGGTAAAAGACAGATTAACATTAAATGAGAGTAGTAGGTGATCTATGTATGGGAGATGGTCATTTTTACAGTTTAATGGTGTTAATCCTGAGCAGCAGATTAAATCCAAAATATGTCCTTTATTGTGAGTGGGGAAGTTGACAAACTGTTGAAATCCGAAACTGTCCAGGGTGGAGGTAAAATCTTTGGTGAGAATGTTATTGCAATTATCCATGTGAATATTGAAGTCTCCGAGCAGTATAACATTTGGTGAAAGTGTGGATAGATGAGTCATAAATGCAGCAATGTCTGTGATAAAATCCCTGTTTGGTTTTGGTGGTCGGTAGATAATGGCAAAAACTGTAGGAATGTGTCCAGAGAGCTGTAAGACAGTAGCCTCAAATGAATGACAGGTAGGAGCATTCACAGGCGCGACCCTCCAGTTGTCACGGTGTATCATAGCAAGACCGCCCCCTTTACCAGACACGCGAGGTGCAGCGTGGTAAACAAACCCCGGTGGAGTAGCATCATTGAGTGATGTAAAGTCATTTGGCTGCTGCCAGGTCTCAGTTAGGCAGAAGATGTCAAACTTACGGTCCGTCAAAAGATCTTGGACGAGGTGGCCCTTACTCGTGAGAGAGCGGATGTTCAACAGGCCGACGTGGACCGCAGTGCTACCTCTGCTGAGACTGACAGTTGGGCTAGCCGCCCTCGGGACGCGGGCTAACACAGAGTGATCTGCACGGCGACTGGTGTTTCTCTGTGGGCGGCGAGCGGTGGACCAGAATGACTTGATGGTGGAGGAGTTCGGTCCGTAGGCAGCGGCGATGGTTTCCACGTTGTTTGGCTCCAAACTCAGTCGTCTCCGTTGTGGCGCTGGGCGTAGGGCTGGCACGCGAGCGGTCTCCAAGGTGGTCACTTTCCTCCATGCTACAGGTGGGCCCGTCCCGCAGGCTGTGATGTTTGGGCTCGGCATCGGAGTCGTGTGGGTCAGTCTTATGCATTCCAGATTACTTTCTGTCTAGTCTTCTTCTTCTGGGAGGATGTGTTTTACTTTCCTGGTTCTAGTGAGAACGTGAGCTGCAGCTGTCTGATTGACATTTTAGGCAGACCTGGAGGACACTGTTGCAGTAATCAATCCGACTAAAGATAAACAAATGAATGAGATTTTCAAGGTCCTGTTGTGACATCACTCCTTTAATCTGAGAAATGTTCTTTAGGTGATAGTAGGCTGACCTTGTGATTGTCTTTATGTGACACTGGAGATTCAAGTCTGAGTACATTATTAGACCTAAATTTTGGCCATGATCAGTGGTTTCTAGCTGTATAACTGACACTGTGTGCTGACTTTTGATCGTTCATCTTTAGATACAAATATAAATACTGTACTTCAGTTTTGTTGCAATTTAGCTGGAGAAAGTTATGGGACATCCATGCATTGATTTGCTCGTTGCATTTATTTAGGGTCAAAAATAATACTTCAACAGTTTGTGACTATTTTGTAATTAATGTTTTTTGGCATGCAGGGAATGTTTATAATGTTACCATAAACTGTGAGATTGTTTCTCAAAAGCATCTGTCTTAATTTAAGCAAACATCTGAACCAATCTATAAGTGTGGTGAGGGTTACGTTTTTTGTTTTTTTTTGCTTTTGCTTAGTCTTGCTAAGAAGTGAAAACCTTCATTGATGTAAACCACAAGTAATGTTGTCCGAAGATTTGAGGACAGGAAGTTATGTTTACATGATTGTTGTGGTTAGAGCTGTGCAAAGTTAAGTCTGATCTTTCAGTGAACATGTCAGAAAATGTTGTGATTCATTCAGATGTATTCCTATGGGCTATGAAGTGGTTTCCTTAGTGGTCACTTAAGGATCATTGAACACACAAAGGACAAAAATGTTTTGCTTACACGTCTTGTTTATAAGATAAAAGCCAGAGAATAAGCCTTTAATCTCTGTTTGGAAATATATTTTTTTTCTTTTAAATCTTAGAATCTGTTCCTCTTTCTTGCTCTTGGTATTTAATGACATGAGAGATAGTTTTCTGCATGTTCTGGTATGAATGCCTTTTATATTACCAATGATCTATGTGGAGCCAAAAAAGACGGTGGTAGGTTTCATTCAGAAATTTGAAGGAAAATATATAAATAAACATAGGGATGGGACATATGTTGAAAATTAAACTTTTTCATGTTTCGGTTATTTAAGCAATACATGAGAAACTATTTATACCTATGAAGATTTTTTTTTCCCCAGATTTTATTTAGTCTGATATCCCTAAACAGGATTTAGTTTAAACGGTTGCTTTCAGAGTGACTTATTAGTAATACAGTCCAAATTTTAGTTGAACTCAGTATAACTTGTTCAGTATAATTAACTGTTCTGTGAAGGCTGCAGAGTGTGCAGTCTTTATGAATGCAACTAGTTTGGTCTCTGTTGGAAAGTGGTAAAGAAAAAAAGGTTTTATTAAAAGAAACCCATCAAGAAGTCCTGTTTGCCACAAGCAAACATGTGGAAGAAGACACTCTGGTTGGAGAGACCAAAATTGAACTTTTTGGCATACAGTACAAATTGCCATGTGTGACAGGACAACTAGCATGGGACTTTTACCTAAATACACCAACTAACTGCGTTGGGAGCATTGGTCATCTGTGGCTGTCTTGGCGCTTTCCAGGTGGTGCTTGGGTGGAGGTGGGGTCCTGGCCCCGCCTCCTTTTAGCACCCTGGGTTGGGGCTTCGGCTGCTACTATAGATCTGCTGCTGCGGGTGCAGATGGCTCCCCTAATGGTGTTTCCTGTTTCAACCTGGCTCATCTGCACTCAGCCCAATTTTCATTTTATTTTCAATGTTTATTGCCCATTTTAATGTAATTTTCACGAGGATACATGGGGATATGTTTGGATGGAGGGGGTAGATATGTTTAACTTGTTTGTGTCTATAGGGGGTGGGGTTGGGGAAGGGGGATATATATGTGGGGTTCATTTGTAATTTTGTATAGCACTTGAACTGCATTTCATTGTATAAAAGGTGCTTTATAAGTGAAGTTGATTGATAGATAGATAGATAGATTGATTGATTGATTGATTGATTGATTGATTGATTGATTGATTGATTGGACCAACAGTGACATATGGTGGTGGCAGTATAATGCTGTGGGGATGTTATTCTACAGCAGGAACAGACAAGCTAGTCAGACCTCATTGGTGGAGCTACAGTAAATGCATGATAATTCTTACAAACAAAACAACAAATAAATAGAATTAAGGAGCTTGAAAAGAGTTGAGACTAGAGCCAAGGTTCACATTGTAGAAGGCCAATGACAATAAACATACAACCATAACACAGGTTCAGAGATTATGAGAAAGAAAGAAAAGAACTAGCAGCACTATGGCATTCTATAACCACTGTTAATGTAGTCCTAGAACTGTGAGAGTTTTCAGGCACTGCTTTAACCAAAACATTCATATGTAACATTAGTTATTCCTTGTAGAGACAAAAAAAAAAGCCAGCGGTAAAATCAGTAGCGATTTTGCAGATTTATGCTAGAGATCAGAGTTCATTTTGAGTGAGTCATGGCAATAACACAACGTTCACATATTCTATTAAAGAATCTGTCCATGCTCTTAAATATTTTTTGAGGAATTTCTAAAGCTTGAATTGTCTGTGTATATGGAGATTTTTTAACTTCTGTGTGACACATATTTTTAGTAATACTAGTACTTTGCTTAAATGGCAGCACTCTTAAACATTTTATAATATGTGTAGATTTACTTTAGAGCTGTTAAAAATACGCACTCAGATATATATTTCAGTGCTTTGATTTGTTTTGCTAACAGATGCAAGAAGCTTTCAGTGTGTCTTTTTTTTAATCTTCCTTCGTGGAACATGTGTATTTGTTTTCTGTTTCAGAAAGATTTCCTAGGCAAAATACATTATATTCTTTGTCACATCTGTCTTCAGCCCATTTTGCTCATAGGAGTGCATTGATGCATTGTAGCATTGACATTTTAAGGTTACAGCAGAGTCAGCTGTTTCAGGCTTCAGACATGCCTAGACTACCTGACATGACTGAAGGAGATCACCACCACTGTCATATGCTGCCATCTGAAACCTTTATGTCTCAGTGTTTAGAGGAAGTTAAACCTGAACCTGCCAACCAGTCATGCACTGCTGCCAAGGCTTGTCCAGAGTGAGACAGTCTTATGTAACTCAGCTAGAATGAATACAACTGGTGTCTTCTATTTGGAATTATACTTTGGTCCAGCTACTATACCAGACCATTTTCATAGGAATATGTTTTTTTGTTGAAGCTTCTTCATACTGACCCGTTAATATTTCAGTCATGCGAAAAGACAATTTTACCTCAATGAAAAAACTAGTACTACAAGTACCAAAAAAGTCAAGTGCTGTTAAAAGATATTTACCTCCTTCTATTTTTGAATCTTTATTAAAATGAGGTACTTCAGATCGTGAAACTAATTTCAACATCAAACAAAATAGTTTTGGTACAAAATGCAGTCAAATGATTGAACTTAAAATAACAAAATGCTCAAGCTTTTCTAGTAACTAGCATTAAGTATTTTACATCACTCAGGATACATTTTTGTACTCTTCAGAAGTCCTTCAACAGAGTTTTAGGATAAGAATGGCCAGCTTAAGGTTTTTACACAGCAATCCAACAGCTGAAAGTGCAAACCTTGACTAGGCTAATCCAAGCATTTCATTTTATGTCTTATTTCATTGACTTAGATGTTAAGTTAATGGTGTGCTGGTGATCATTGTCCTGCTGTATAAGCCAAGCCCAACTGAGCGTAAAGTTATGAACTGATGGCCAGTTGTTCTACTTGAGGATTTTCTTGAAAGGAACAGAATTCATGATTCTGCCAGTTACATAATTTGAAACAGCGACTCACTCCTATAACATCACAACTTCACCACCATGTTGGAGTGCTGGTTTGAGGTTCTTTTTTTTTGCTTCTAAATGCAATTTGAAAAAGTGTCACAATTGTCTGGTTACCTTTGTGTTCTTGCTCAACAGTAGTTTTTACCTTTGAACTTGGATAATATTTTTGCCAAGGCTCTTACTGATACATCATGAACAGTAACCTCAATTGAGGCAAGTGAGGTTTGCATCTCTTTAGATGTTGCTCTGGGCTCTTTTCTCATCCCTCAAATTAGCCAACAGTCAGCACGTTTCACTGCACATCTAACACCAATTCTGGCAGTAATAAGAGTAATATATTAACCAAAAAGTGAGACTTTATCCCAGGATACATTAAAAAGGAATTTATTGATTGAAGTGTGTTCGACATGCGCCCTTTCACACTAGTATTTTTCCGGTTGGACTAGAGAGTAGCACAGATGGTAAACAAATGCTGGCAGCAGTACAGCATACAGAGGAAAAGCATTATGTCCACAGTGAGCATTCCGAGTGCTCTCGGAGTAATTTTGCTAGGCCACCCACTGCTGTGAAGGTTCATCGCTGTTCGGGGGAATAATGAGTTTGTTTTCTAGATCTTTTATTCGACTTGACCTTGTCAGACAGTTCTTTAGTTGATTTGTTCATTTTGCAGCTTTGGTAGTTTGTCTTGTAAAATGAAACTCAGCTTTCCAAATAAACTGGCTAGACACTGGTTTTCATGATTTAGCAAAGGTACTTTTTCACAAAGGGTAAGGTTGGCAGATCCCTGCCATATGCCATCTTCAAAATACCCATCCATCCGTGCTTTCTCTCTTATAGTATTTGATTTTTTTTTAGGATTTAAAGACTGAATTACTGTAGAAACATATATAATTGTGAACTTTGGAACGAAGATTTAACATAAGTTTAAAAAGAACTGAGATATTTGGATTTCTGAAGCTGGATCAGGATAACATTTTGATATGGAAAATGTGTACATACTCATTTTGAGACTGAGAGACAAAAAAAAAGAAAGATGGGAAAGCCTCATTGTCCTTAGTTCCACAACAATACATAGTAGAGCTTCCACTTGTGGCAGCAGAGAGACTTTCTGAGGTTTAACCCTGAATAACCTCAGAGCCAACTCAAGATTCCTACTGTTGGAGCTGTGCAGGATTGACCCACACCCTGCAACACATGGGCATGGGACAAATGAATACAGACTTAAGCACTTTTTTCTTGTGTCTCTATCTTTAAACCTTTGATGCTTTTAATCTTGGATGCTAAATGTGCAAATTTTGGAGGATGAAAGGCCTGGTCCAGCACAGACTTTTGTAGCTGTTGCTATTTGAGCAGGCAGCAAACTTTTTGTAGGAGCTGAGGCTTTAGGGAAGCTCTCGGCCTTGAGGTCACCCCACGGGGGTAAGCTGATTGACTGGAGGACCACCTCCTGTCACCATAAAGTGATTAGTGGAGAGGAGGCACAATCCTAGCTCCTGTAAACTATAGTGAATATTAGAACCATCTTTTTAGTTAACTTTCCTCTATAGTGTTTAGTGGGGCACAGTTGGAAGGAATATATTTTAGAGACTATAGGGAGAGAGTTATAGTGACAAGATGTTCCAAGATGTTATGATGCTGACATACTGTAGATACCTGCTCCCCTCAGAGAGATTGTGTTGGGTAACTGTTATGTTTGGCAATGGTGAAAACTCTCATCCATTTTTGTCCATTTTTGGGTAGTGCAAAAAGTAGTTCAGTCAAATTCAGTCTTGTATGTTTCTTCCTGTGGAAAGTTGCATATTTTGTTTCCAGTCTGGGACTTTTAACACATTTTCTTAATATAACTGAATTTTGCATTAATCTACTATCCCATATTTTTGGCAAAAACCACTATTTATGTGCCCTGTTTCTGAATTGAAAAGAATAGTTTAAACGCCAGAGGAAAAAGACCTCGAAGGAATGTTCCCCTACAAAGACGTCATGTGGTGTATGACTGCGCACATGGCTGGCCCTCTCACAGGGACAAGCCTTTCCTGGAAATCTTAATTTACCTATGAATAACAGAAAGCAACAATATATTACAGGAACATGTTTTGACATGAATCAGCTAGTTATTAGGGAACAGGGGGCTATTAGTAATGATTTATAGCATGATCAGTAGATTAACATATAAATACACGTGATTTGTTTGACTCTTTTGCACTTGATGACATCCTTATTACTCTATCTTTGGTATCATAATTTCAAACCAGCTGGGCCTCATGCATCTTCTGTTTTTTTTATCCCCTAGGTGTATTTAAATCACACCGTCAGTCCCTGTTTATCTCATCTGTGGTAACTAACTATAAACCTTAAAGACATATCAGTGTAGTGCTGTGCGTCTCAGAAGATGTAGCTGCCCTTTTTGGTCTGTTCCCCATCAGGCAGTTTGCCTTCACAGGGCCTTAGTCTGCCCGTGATTGGAAATCTTTGGGCCATGTTATCTTTGGAAAGTGTTGAGTCCACAGAACCACAGCAGCACCATCACAGAGTCCAGTGTCAGCCAGACACTTGGAGTTCGCTATTACCAAGGAAGGATTGAGATATTGTGCCACAGTAGATTAAACCCGAAGGTATGACGGCAGTGCAGCTGTTCAGAATCAAAGGGCGCTCTGTCCAGCTGGAGATGTTTCCTGCCTAGTTTTAGTGCTTGTCTGAAGAAAAATTTAACCAGTGGTGTTGTCTGTGCTTTACAAGCAGCAAAAAAAATATCAAAGACAAGAAGCGACAGAAACGTTTAATAAAGACTATATCATACGTCTGCCTTACCATTGCCCTTCTGCTGTGTGTTTTACTGCTGTAAGAACATGCGCACCTTCAAGTAAAGCCTCCAGCATTGCCAACTCTAATAATCCATGTGCACCCTAGTCCTCCACGCCAGAAAGTTTGAGGAAGCACTGAGGGGGACCATGTTTGAAATGTCATCTTCAGAATGACGCTTGTGAAAGACCGTAATATATTGCTAAAGAAAGTAGATGCATATCTTTGCAAATTAAGTCTGGAATCTCCTCAGTTATTTTTAAGAGAACATGCCAAATTGGCTGGTAGTTGTAGTGTTTGCTTGAGTTCACCTGTTGCAGCCCAGTGAACAGCTCAGACATGAGATAATGGTTATGTCGCAGCATGTGGTTCCTGAAGTTGGTCATAGTTCTACAATATTTCACCTCCACTTGGCATGCCTTGCACATTGCTTCTGTCAAGTCCATCTTTCTGTTTGTGCGCTCTGAACCCAAAATGCTATCAGACTGCCGCCTTCGGCTGGTGTTTACAAAGCTGGCGCTAGCCTAATTGCACCGCTAGTGTCCAGCATGACGTTATTTACTTTTCTTCACACCTAACACACATAGTGAATTCAATGAGGCGACCGTGGGTGGGGTTAAAGTTCATGGGGGGGTGGGGGGTAGGGGGGCGACTGCATTAACCCTTTAACAGATGAGTCTCAAAATGCCCGTCTGGACTTTTTTAACCTACTTCAACTGTGAAAAGGACAAACAACGTTAAAGGGGTTGAAGTGATTTTTGGAGGTATAAATCATTTTTTAGGAATTTTTGTAAGAATGTATTTATAATCAAAGAATTTAACACAGGGTATAAATGTTTTTCAAATGTGTGCTTCCTCCTCATCAAAAGCAAATTGATTACAGTATTGTGGAGTTTTATGGAAAGTGCTCTGTGATTTTATTGCAAAAGTCACACACAATGTTTGGTAGTAAAACACTTTTACACTCTTTTTGTTCCCATGCACGCACCCACACACACACACACACGCATACACATGCATACTAAACTAAATCAAGATCTGCTCAACTGCTTGTTTTTATTTTACAAAATCACCGTTTAGATCATCATAGGGTGTATCTTTAGCTATCCCAACACAGGCAGATAAAAGACCACTGACAGCAGCAGAAACAGTCTAACTGAATAATTAGATTGGACATTTCTAATAGACCTCTATGTTTTTTGTAATAAAAAAAATGTTAATGGAATTTAGGTCAGAAAAGTCCATATGTGAGGCAGACTTGACTGTAATCCAAGTCAGGGAGTGAAAAGGGCCTCATCCTCTAAATGCTGGAATCTTTCTCATTCTCACTGTGTATATGGCTGTCATTTTTTTCAGCTGTTTAATGACCCCCATGTGCCAGCGGGAGATTGGATGGCCTTCTATTCCCTTCTAAGTGTTGTGGCAGGGCATGACAAATTAGCACCCCTGCTGAAATCCTGAATTTCTGCGGATACTTGTCTCATCAAAACAGCATGTTGATTTCCTGCCCTGGCAAACAGACGATTCTAATACAAAGGAACATTCAGAAAGGCTTTCATGGACAGACAGTTTCCCGTCAGATCGGATGTTTCCTTTTGAATGTATTCAATTAGTCTCATCGACTGTTGAACAAAACGACCCATGTATCTTATTTGGAACTAAATCAAAGCACACTTTAAATAAATATTTAAACCAAATTACACTGTGTAGTACACTTTCCTCTATGTTTATCTCTCAAGCGGCTGGCAGTTGTTTCTGCCCTAGGCCTTGCATAACTAAATAATTTATTCTGGTGTTGCATTAATCTTATTTACTACTTATTTACTATTGTTGCACATTCCACTACCATGCATGTGGTTTAATGTCCTATTTTTCACTACAGATATGGATCTCAAAAGGTTTCCTTGGGCCAAAATATATCACTCAAAGATGCAACATTTATTCAGTCTTGGTCCACATACATAAATCAAAAAGTTTAGCATTAATTGTTGCAGTAAATAGGACTTTCACTAAAGATTTCCTTTTTCTGGAAAAAAAAATCTGAAGTAACGATTCACATAAAAGGTACTGTCTCAAAATGGAAAACAAATTCTAGCTATGACGGTCCTTTTAACAAGACCCCAGAGAAAGTGACAGTTCTCTCCTGCATCAGAGAATGAAGTAGTACTTTTCTCATTCCCCCCAAAAAAATTTCAGAGCTCAGCTAGCTGAAATAAGGCTAATCAACCTTTTGCTCAGTTACAATAAAGACAATGCTGTTTGGAAAGATTTCAAGTTTGAATGACAGATGGAAACTGAAAAAGGGAGCACTGTTTTAATAATACAGTTGTGAAGCTATTAGTGGTATATCCGTTAAGCTATCAACTGCAGCCTAGCTACCCAACAGAAATTCTTCCTAATGAACCATGATGAAATTAAACGTGTTATATTCGAAATTTTAACTCTTCAAAGAGCACACTTGGAAAAAAATACAGTGAAAGGGGCAATTTGCCTGGATTTCCCTGGCTTTTTTTTCTTTTTTGTTAAACAGAATTGTTGCAGCTCATGAAACAAGTTGTTTTGTTTTTATGTCAAAGATAATATGAACTACACAACCACTTGCCATACCAAGATTTGATTAGAGTCAGAGGTGCAGAATCAGTTAAACAGAAATAACTTATCTTCAGACTGGTCCCCCGTTCCGTCTCTCATTTGTTGCGTTCTTGGATAAGACAAAACTAACCAGTGTATTGTAAAGTGCTTTATCTAGTCCTGAGGACCCCAAACAAAGCACTTTATACTACATTCAGTTCATTCATCCATTCACACACACAAACACACGCTAACAGCCGTAAACTACATAGTCACTGCCGCCCTGGGGTACACTCAAAGAGGTAAGGCTATCATACACGAGTGGCACCACGCCCTCTGATCACCACAAGCAGGCAAGGTAACCTTAGAACTGAATGTAGTATAAAGTGGTTGTTTGGGGTCCTCAGGACTAGATAAAGCACTTTACAAATACAGGCCATGTACCATTACCACTCAGGTGAACATAATTGAAAAATAAATAAAAACATTGTGTCTGTATTCCAAAAGAAATAAAAGACAACTGAGAAACAAAATTACTGCTGTTTAATGGTTCAAATAAAGGCAGACCCAAATGCAGAAAAAAAATCTGATGACTGGATTTAATGAAAAAAGACAAATAAAAGATATAGAAATTGAACAGGAGGGGAAAAATCACAGGCACCAAGAAACGGGGAGTAAGGACAACAAACTAGCAGAGGCATGATGGAACGGGTGATCTTAAATACTCTGAGGAGGAATAGGGAAATAACTGAGAAAGCTAAAGAGCCTAATTACTGGTAAATGGATGCAGGTGAGGGGAACAAACAGGTGGAGGCAATCCACTGGGCTGGGGAGCAATATGACAAGAAGGAAAAAGGAAATACTAAACAGACTATCATCCTGAATAAGAAATTAGAAACCTCAATGAGGATGAAATATCTAAGGGGAAATTATCTTAAAATAACTACCACAGACTGATAAACTAAGGAAACATGAATAAAAGGTAAAACATAAAACAAAAGTGAAAACATCTAAAAAAAAAAGTGTCAAAATCAAAACGCAAAAAATAAAAAAGACCTAAAGTAAAAGATTAACACGAAGAAATAAACTAAAATGCTAATTTAAGATGAGTGAGAAAAGAACAAACTAAAACTAGAACACAAAAACCTTCATCCCTAACGGTCTGTCTATCTTTCTAGGAAGGATTATAACCTGTTAAAAAAACTTTGGGAGTCTGGTGAACCACAGGGGCCAACAATATCCACAAATGGAGACGTCATGGAACAGTGGTGAACCAAATTCAAAATAATTATAAATGAAAGATCATATTCTTATATCTGTAGTAATCAATATAATATATTACTTTGTGTTTAAATATTGTTGCATTTTTAAGTTTTAAAATAAAAAGAATACATACTCTGAAACATGAAATCACATTTTTACTTAATATTATACCATCCAAATGTCTTGAAAGTCAACAGTGAATATTCTGGGCCATGCCTTGTACGTGGTTCCATGTTAAATTGAACTGCGTAATTGGAAACCGTTTTTATCATAATTCCATAATAAGATTTTACACATCAGACTTCAGCAATTAAATCCCACCATTGCTAGACTGATCTGTCTACGCTTTCCATTACTAAAATCCCATCCCATCAGATGTTCACAACAAAGATGATGATATATTGTCAAGATGGCTTTTTAATTTTTTTCATTGATTTTTAGAGGAGAATTGAACATCAGCAGTGGAAAATTGCTACAGACTTCAAAACATGCAACCCACTAAGCATCTCTAAAATAACATTGTGTATGTTTAACTACTGGACTACCTATGTGTATATTAAGAGTAACTTCTCAGATGGTGACTCATTAGGATTGTTTTGCAAAAGTGTTCATTTATTTTTTTCATCTAAGCCTCATATATCTCAGGTGTGAGCAGGTCTGACTTTTCCCATGCATACATACTGTATAGCTTTTCCCAGCTGTAGCCACTCTCTCCAGTGGATACGTTTTCTATGTTTAGTCAGTAATTTGATCACTGGTTAGATCCCAGTGATCAGACTTGTAACTTTGAAAGTGAAAGCAGTGTCTCAGGTTGCTGCTACTTTAGTTTATATTTTTGTAAAAAAAAAAACTTTTCATGTGTTGGGTTTTTTCAACATTTTATCATTCCATTTTATTGTTTTTTTTGTTTTGAATAATATAAAGTTTTTAATGCTGGTCATCACATCTCTGTCTTGATGCCACACTGTTTTTTCATCCATTATAATGTGAGAGGAAATCAGGTTGATTGTTTTTCAGGATGTTGAAATAATTTGTGTCATGCTCAGGAAAGTAAGAAAAAAACAAAAGAGACTTTTAATCTAATTAAGTATCATTTGTTGTAACAATTACATAAGAAAATAAAACTCGTTTTCCAATTCATTTAATTTTTTTGTGTGGTAGAACCATTGGCATGTACTCAGATCAAAGTATTGCTATCATATCGGTTTGAAAGTCAATGAAGGTCTCACTACCACAAGCAAGAAAAGGAGTGGGTGTGTTTGTGTTTGTGTGTGGGTGTTGCAGCCATGTGTCAGGAGTTTTGACTGAACGTGTTGGAATTTACCCTGGTGTGCCTGAAGTTGAGCTTGAATTTTTTAAGTTTTGGAAATAGAGCCTCTGACATTTCTGGGGTTTCTGAGGAAACAATCCATCAAAAAGTGCACCTGGTCTTACAAAGTAAAACAAATATGTAAAATTTCTCAGCAGTTATGCTACTATTTAGAGTTAACAATCAGACAACGCCTGGCATGTGTTGAACACACATATCCTCCTGTGTTAAAAGTAAACTTTTCGCACCACACTAGTTTTTCTAGTATTTGACGTTGCAGAGTATAAATCTTTGAATTATCTTGTGCATTCCAAGTATCTTGGATCATTTTCAAGGGCAATACAGCTGTAAATATAATAGTAGTGGAAGAACTATTGATTAATTCATTCAGTTTATTGCCATTATACAATATAAGTTAGTCTCAATTCAAGTGAGTCTCAACAAGGTTGAACTTCTCTTTATAATATTGTGTAGTGCATCCATAGTGTTATCCAGCAAACCATGTGGCCATTTGTTGAACTTACAGCTTTCCAATGACTTATTTTTGGCGCATGGCCTACTGAACTATTTTAGTCCATGCACATATTTTGTTGATGTAGCAAATCTACTTTTTCCTTTATAATATAGCTCATTGTCTCCCTTCACAATGATAATCAGAATACAGGAAAGATTTTATTGGTCACGTGACCTGCTATGCGCTCTGAGTAGGACAGTCCCCTATTAGAGATAGCAGTGTAGACAGTTGCTGAAATATTACTATTATTGCATGCTTAGAAGTGTTTGTCTTATTGTATGTTTGCACAAAGTACCACAGCAATATCCTAATGTTGTAAATCTGCTCAACATTTGGCAATATACCCTTTCTGAATCTTACCTGATTCTGATTAAATATTACAATGTTCAAAGCAATCTGCCAGCTTAATGATGCGGCAAAACGTGTCGTTTTTTCAACATGTTATTAACTTGAACAACATTGAAAAAAGTAAGGTGTAAACAGGCTATTGTTAGCCTCGCAGCCAGGCAAACTGTGTCACGCAGGATAAAATTGACAGCAGGAGCAAAGGTTTTAGTTTATTGAAGACTGTAGCAGTGTGACTAGATAGCCTTGTGTTGTAGTGTTATTGTGACTTCTTCTTGCTCTGTAAGATTTATATCAAAGTGCAATTAAGGCAGAGCGATGTCTTCATGTTTTGACTTAAATCAGAATACTTGAAATTGCCTGACTTATCTATTTCTGTATTTTTAATACAGTACAACCTACTTTAGACTAAAGGGATCATTACATTCTGTCATTTCCCCAAGTTTAACCTAATATCTCTATATAAATATCAGGGCTGAACGATTAATTGCATATGCAATTAAATCGCGATTTGGTAAAATGCGATTTCCTGATCCCAAAGGCTGCGATTTGACTTGATGTAAACATATCTGCTAAAGTCACGTGACTTGCAAACAGCTCAAACAATGCAGGAAGAGAAGGAAACGCTGCACTTTAACCAGTTATAAAATGACCAAAAGCTTAACAGAATCCAACACTACACAATATTTGGTAACAAAGAGGAAAAAACTGACCGCCACCATTGTTTCAATTTCCAGTAAACAAACTTCGAGGCGACAGGGATTGCTGACTGAGCTGTTTGAAAGAATCGCTCCTTACGAACATAAAAAAACGGCACACTGAAATAATTCGTGCTATAACGGGTTTTATAGCCAAAAGTATGAATAATCTAGGATCGAATCTCACACACACATTTTAGCCAAATTTTACCTGGGCTGTATAAAAAATGCCGACAGAAAGGTAAAGCCGCACCGAAAACAGCGGAGTATTTTGCAACAACTGACCTGAGATCAAACAGCTCCACGGGGCCATACCAGAGACTGAACGTGCATTAGATCGATGGAGAATTAAAAATCAGAGCTTGTTGCTTCAAGCATCCTACTTCCTGGATAACCACACGGAGGAAAACATTGCAGCCGGAGGGAATTATTAGCTGGGATCAAAAGGAAGAAAACCTTGATTGCAGAACGACGCCGATGACCATCGAGTGTGATGATTAAAAGTAGATAAAGTTGTTAATATTTGCCTTTGTCTTAAAATAAGTAAATAATCTTATGGAATAGAATAAATTATGTATAAAAATCTGTTTATAATACACAATATTTTTGATTGCATTAATTAAAAAATGCATGACAAAAGCCCCACAAACATAATTGCATATTAAATCGCAATCGCAATATTGAAGAAAAAAAATCGCAATTAGATTATTTTCCAAAATCGTTCAGCCCTAATAAAAATGTATATTGAAAACATGAACAACAAGCCTCTCATGGGCATACTTAGATATATCTGTGTATGTAATGTGTCTGTGTAACATTGGTGTTTCTGTTTCACTTTTTGATTTTAATAACTGAATTAAATACATATTATTTTTCTGCTCTCTGTTGATCAAAATGTTGAGATGCTTTAAAATTCCATAGTTGTAACCTGACATAGACCAGACTAGAATAAATTATGTATAAAAATCTGTTTATAATACACAATATTTTTGATTGCATTAATTAAAAAATGCATGACAAAAGCCCCACAAAAATAATTGCACATTAAATCGCAATATTGAAGAAAAAAAATCGTAATTAGATTATTTTCCAAAATCGTTCAGCCCTAATAAATATACTTAATCACAGGTGAATGCCATTTTATACTATAACTGAATGCCAATCTTAGAAGATGCTAATAATTAACAGGAGTCAAAAATGTGAACTAAAAATAAGCCTTACAAACTGAAACCAAAACATCAGATAAGACATTTTTACTTAACAATAAGTTAATATCAGACCATTAAACAGACATATATTAAAATGCATGTTAAACCGGACTTGCAATTTTTGCACTAATGAATGGAAGGTAATAGTCATAATTGGATGACAATTTATCTACCATCCCATCATCTAACCTCATGGACATTTCCATAAAATTTAGGTCAGTAAAATCATATGATTATTTCCCATGGCTATTAATATTGAGGAAAAAACTTTATTGTACTTGAGTCATGAGCTAATACAGCTGTTTGGAAATACTAGCGGTGTCCATGAGGGAGATAATGGCAATGTTAAGTCTGATACCACACCCATGCTTTGCTTCTAAAGTATGATTATATATACCAACTGACTAAAATCCTGAAGTTTAACTTATCAATGTGGGTGATTGTCATTTCTCACAGAGAAAACAGTCATGTATGCACACAGGCAACATAAAAAAACATGAACATAGCTGTAATGCAGTGAACTGTTTGATACAATTGCTGGCTTTGGCAAGCATTGCAAACTCCAACAACTGTATCCACACAAAGTGAATTCACATGTCCCACAGCTTCATGGGAGTTTATTGCTTTTTGTTGGGTTTTGAACATGTCTGTGGGATAAAATTGTATTATTTGCTTGTTCTACTGTTGTGGTCGCAAATTGCTGGGGTGGACATGCATGGTAAGATTTCTTTCACTGTAGAACGCTGTCATTTCCTCTTGATCTCTGGTGGAAATTCTTCTCAAGACAATATGATTTTATCTAAGAAACATGTTTCCTGATTTTTTTAATAATTGCACTCAAACTCTCCTTGTCATTTCTGGTCATGCCCCAGCAGACAAGCAGACAGTCACATATGTGTTACAAGACAGACAATCTGACTGGAAACAAGCTTTTATCCGTAGAGCAGCTGTTGTACAGACTGTGACAATGTTGTAGTGCTGAGTCAGAGCTGTATGATTGAATTTATCTTCTAAAGTAGGTGAAATAAACACTGCTCTGATCATAATTCATCACTCTTGGCTTTGATAACTGAAAAATTGCTTTGCTGATGGCTTGTGCTTGTTGAAACGAATTGCTAAATTCAAATCATGCAGAGGAAAACGCTTTCTAAAAAATAAAATGACAGTTTCTCCATGGAGCACATTAGCATGTCACGTTTAGGGTTGTCTAAAGTAATGAAACTTAGATACTAAACAATATTAAAAATTGTAACCTCTTTAAATGCTCATCAGACAGATGCACAGCTATTCATCTCAGAAGCTGATTTCCATTCCCGGCAATAAGCATGCTTTTTTTTTTCTCAATCAACATAATTTTATCACATTAAAAATCTTACCCACAAACCAGATGCTATTGTCCCTTTGTTACATCTATTTGATCATACTTTATCTATAGATGAAAGCAGAAATACACTGAAAGAAAAATCTTATAAGGTTGAGGATTTGTTGACTGGTGTGACAGAGTGGGCCACAGTGGCTCTGTGAACCTGGCCTGCATCTGTCACACACATCACACACATGCAGCAGCAATTTTCTCCCCTGTGTTCCCCACTGATGTTGCCCAGGCAGCCTAAAAAGGATTAGGCCCAGATGCAAAAGACATTAAGGGTTACCTAAAACAAACACAAAAAAAACATGCAAACTAAAAACTTGCATCCCCACATTGCAAACATCAGGGGTTTGTTTAGCAGCAAGCATACAAGGCATGGGACAATATGGAGATACAATTTCACACTATTTCAGGTGAACTCTTAGAAGTAGCATTGATACTTAAGGCCAGAGCCGGACTGGCACAATAATTAAGGCCGGGAACTTGATACCATCCCAGGCCATCCCAAATCGCCTAAAAATAATTTAGATTTATTTAAAATTGTAAATAAACAAAGCAAAGGTTGCCCGTGCACCCACAGATTTTTCTTTCACCAACAAAGTAAATATTTATTTCCTTCTGAAATAACCTTTACTCAAATTGAGTTATTGTAGTTAATCTACACCTATACTGCTATATGTAAAGCCAGCACATATAAAAAACTGATTGTTAGCTTCTTAGAGCTACAACTCAGCTCCCAAGCAATGCAGCCTTCCTGTAGGTGGGCCCATTTGAGAAGATGTTAGAAGGAAAGGTTTTTTTTAGACTCAGCTCTTGTCTGGTCTATTTTCTTTCCTTAACTGACACAGGGAATTGAGTTTGGAGAAAATATTCACATGCAGCACGCTTTTACAACTCAGAATGACTGATTGTATTGACAAAATGTTTTTTCATAATTTTCAGTGAAAGAGACCTTTTATGGCTGCAAGCTTAATGAAACCACATTTTCCCAACTTCCTAGTGGTTTCTAAACTAAAGAGATCACTCTGGTGATATGGTCTTGGACATGGTATTATAATTAATCAAACAGTAACCTTTTTATCTCAACCAGTTTTGTATTTATCATTGTATGAGGTGCAGCCGTGCCTTAAGTAGTAGAAGTTCATCCAGTGACTGGTTGCCATTTTGAACACCTGCTCAGTCTGTCTTGGTTGTTGTGTCTTTGGCCCTATCCCAATACTCGCACTTGCACTCTTGTGCACTTCAATAAGCCATATCGGTATTGCAATGCGTGCAATGCATTCCGGGGTTTTGGACCCCAAACTGCCATTAGTGAACATACATATAGATAACAAAAGTTGCAAAATTGATGAACGGTGGAAAGTCGACAAACTAGGTACATATATTTGCCATAGAGGGCTGTCTGTGTTCGTGAAGCATATAAAGAGCTATGTGCGCCAGCGTGTGTAGCTACAGTGCAGAAACTACTGATTGTTTTTGATGAAAGAAGAGGAAAGTGGCGTATTCCAGGCTGATTATACCAGGCTTGCTGACATTCCATTGAGTGACAATCCCGGATCCACTAACGCTGTTCTATGGCTAGGAATAAGGGAATGTTGTCATGCAGAAGTGGTCTCAGCTGACACATAAAGGGGTATCCCTGATATTGTTGTTTGATATTGATATGTCATAGCTATTTGATATTTGATATTGATTTTATTTGATAGTATTTGTCACACGTGTGTTATAATTTAAAGAAATGTGATTGTTTTCGGTTTTCTTCATTGACAAATCATAACAGGAGCCATATGTTATTGGTTAGTGAATTTTCCGGCACAGAAAAAAAAAATAAAAATCAAAAAACACCTCTAAAATGTTCCAGGAGACAATTTCTGCAGGTGATAGCCTTTAAAAGATGTCAAAGAAAGTGAGGATTTTATTTGTTAATTTCCTCTAACTGCAAATTAACTCTTCCTCTCCCCCATCTTACTTTGTGAGCTGTCAGTAAGCTGTATACATTTTTCAAGAGCCAAACAATATACTCTCATTGCTTAGGTATAAGAAAACTATCACCAGTCTTCATTCTTTAAGGAATCACTTTTTTGTATTATTTCTACATAAAGTTAAGATACATATCTATCTGTCTAAAGGATATTGTAGTGCCTGAACATGTATCAGGATTTCTGAATATTTAAGATGAGTCATAAGCATAAACAGTTCCAGTCCAATACCACAAGGTAAATCTAACAATGCAGGATCAAAAACTCAATAGTTTTAGTGTCATAAAATATTATTCCAAATTAAAATAGCATTACATGGTCTATTAGTGTGATCCCCCCCCCCCCCCCCCATAATGCACCAAACAATGTTACTTAGAATGCAACAGCTGTTGACAGCTGCTGACAGATTTATTTGGTCCCTATCAATGTTTCAGCCTTGGAGTTATTTTGGTTACCAAAAACTTTATCATTTATGATAAAGTTTTATCATAAGTTTACTTATGATATCATTTATCATAAGTAAACTCAGTGTTTTCTCCTGTTGATTTTTTTTTGTTCATGCTATGGAGTTCTGAAAAATTAAACTTGAATAGTATTCCAGGCTTATATTGATATCTTTTTGAGCGCAGCATGCAGACAAGGTCACATGATGGGCAGACAGTGACCTTTAGCAGCCAATACAGTGTCTTTTTCTGCGTAAATGTCATTTTGAAGGGTTTGAAAATCACCCTTTTCACAAACTGTACACATAAATTGGTGCAAATGCTTTCAAGAACCCATCAGCTCCATCCACATCCACCTGGTAACTCTGCCCGGTCTACCCACCGCCAAGGAGACCGCCGAGTTCTTCCTCCAGTATATGGTCTGTCTTTGCCAAGTTTTGGAGAGCCTTTTGCCTTCTCATTGGATCCTCCTGTAGTCTGTCCTCTGCCTTTCACCCAGAATCGATTGGCCTGACTGAATGTGCCAATCAACAGGACGCCAAAATTCTCAGATGCTTTGCCTCCTCTCTTCCAGGTTCTAGGCCTAAACATCTATTCTGGGCTGAGCTCTCCATGAACCTCCAGGTCTCTTTTGACACTGGGCTCTCTCCCTTCGAGACCTGCCAGAAGAGCCTGAATCCGTGCTACAGCTTCGATCAACCGAGCCAAGACCAGCTACCAGAGACACCAGGACCCCAAATGTCGGCTCGCTCCCATGCATCAACCTGGTTAGGCTTTCAACCAAACAACTCAAACTGAACACCGATTACAGGAATCTCACTCCCAGGTTCATTGGTCCATAACCCATTGTCCAACAGGTCAATGCCATTACCTATTGCCTTCACTTCCCAAACTCACTCAAGGTCCATCTGGTATTCCACTGCTCCCTGCTGAAATCGCATGTTTCCTCGCCTCTATGCCCCCCAGCAAATGAACCTCCTCCTCCACGTTTTATAGACAGGCGACCCACCTACTCAATCTGCCAACTCCTGGACTCCCATCCTCCAGAACTGGGAGGGATATGGTCCGGTCTTCTGTCAAGAACCCATCAGCTCCATCCACATCTAACTGTGCAGCTCTACAACCTTCTCAGCCATTAGACAGTCATCTCTATTTAAAAAGACTCTCTAAAAATAAATAAGAAAAATGTACATACACTACACCGGTATTTAACAGCTTTAATACATGAGGATATTATACCTGAATGTTCACCAAGTTTTTTTTTTTTTCTTGTCGTCAGAATATTCAAGCACTGTTAAAAAATGTTTTTTGCTTCAAAGTAGCAACACCTATTCTTTAAGTATTACGCTTTACTTTTAGTCTAGCTTATTAATGCAAAAATTTGGAACAGGTCAGCCTAATAAACCTGAACAAAGACTGTAAGCGATGTCTAACACGGAACAATTAATTTAAAAATCATGTTCTCTGCAACTCTGGCATTCTCAGACCATTAAAAGTAATACAACACATGAGTAAAATGATTTAGGGAACAACATGTAGAAACACAAGTTGGGTTGCAAGCAAACCAGACATTAGCACATTTGGACCTACCATTAAGCCTTGGTCAAATTTTATTTTATAGCTGTCAAACCCTATAATGGATCAATCTTAAACAATAGATTAGGGGGAAAAACAAGAAAATGCAGCCACTCAGAGTCAAACATTTCAGCAACAGTCCACTTAAAGGTGAAAAAAAAGAAAAAATGCCTAAAGTGTACACCAACCTTGGTGTTTCTGCCATTCGACACTATATCCTTGTTCGCTTAAGTCTTTGAGTGAGACACTATATCATGATTCAATATTATGAAAATCATAATCTTTTCAAACTGCTATTGTGCTCAGTCCAACCAAACATTAGCCTGTAAGTTTTTAAATGGGTGGTCTATTTTTGTTCTGGTTATTTATGTGACACTTGGAGTTTGAAAAATGAATATTTTCTGCTGGTTAAATCCCATATATTTTAAAATGTTCAAAATGCCTTTAGAGAATCCAGCTGGCTTTGCAGCATTTCTGAGATCCACAGGTGTTTGAACTGGACTACTACCAACAGCTAAATTCAGATATTGCTTTTTTTAATTTCACTTGTTGATAAAGTCTTTAACTGATTACAACTTCTTCATGAAAAACAGTCATATAGGAATACATAAGAGCAACATTCAAAACATACTTTTAGCCTTCCTGCCCATGAGTGATAATTTATTTTTAATAAAACATTAAAACAGGGTTTTATTAATAGTTTATGCAAATACAAAGAGGTCAAAACCTCAGGTTAAAACAGAGCAAGTTTGCTATACTATATTTAGCCATTCCGTTATCTGCTAAAGTTTATTCTTTCTTGCGCTTTCTTGGCTTGAAGGAAGTGCAGGGCAATTAATCAATTACATCTATTTACTGACAAGAATAACAGTAATGAAGGTAGGCTTTATCAGCATGTAGCTTCTCATGCTGTATGTGGGACCATCATTGATAAAATAGTACTACAAGCTGGAGGACAGATTTGAGCCAGTAGTGTGAATTTGTATTTTTTATGTGAACGTCTGTTTTATGGTTCTACAGAAACATCTTTCTATTCCAGATTACCATTTGCACTCCTCTCATGAACATGAATTGCCTGTTTCTAATCTTGGTAAACTACCTTCATGCTTTCACTGCATTTACTAAATTGGTATGACTTGTATACTCCATAACAACTACAGGGAAATTCTTAGTTGGCTTCCAAATTCAGTGGTAAGTTTCTTGTAGTATTAATGTGATCAAAAGAAGCACAATAAAGAAAGGTAGCATGTGTCACCAATAAATGATATGAATAGAATATTACGGATTGAGAAGGTTTGGCATTTCTGGTATCCATGTGGATGTATTTTTTTGTTGTAGTCTTTTTCGCTCATTTTTATGATTGCATGTGAGATGTATTGGGCCAAATTGCCCCTATGTAGATACACATCTGCAAGCTGATGTTCTAAACTACTAACACAGTAAATGCAAAAGACGGACTGAAGAATCTGTTTACATACACCTGAGCAAAATTTGGCGTTTAAAACTGTCCTCCGAAAGAGTTTTGAAAATCTATATATGTTGATGTTGAGGAGGGTTTTTGTTGTTGTTATTTTGTTACTTTTATTATTTTTCTACTTTTAGTGCATAATGTCACACAAGGCCAAATGGAATTTTGAGTTTAGTTTATGGGAATAAAACATATTTTAGTCGCTGTTTACATACATTTGTTAATTCAGCTAGTTTTGAAACACATTCCATCTTACAAGCTGAATTTCTCATTTTAATCTGTATCAACATAATTATTGAAACCATTGAATACAGAAAATATGTTTTGCTTTATTCAAAATCACCCTGCTCAACTTTGGCTGTGTCTAGATCCTTGTAGAAAATACAGCTTCTCCTCAAATAGCTTCCCACATAGTTTCCCTAGACCTAATTTCAAATGTGTAATTAATATGGAAAAGGGCTTATTGTAATGTAGTAGCATTTCTATATATTGGATTCACTGAAAAAGTTCATATTTTTATCATATTTTTAATTTTTTCAATCAGCTGGACACCTACTGAGGGCTGAAGGAACTGGTAATTGTATGATTCTGGTCATCAGCTTATTTCAAGTTGCATCTCTACATTAAACCAGTCACCATAGCCTTGATAATATGCTGGTTTAAAAAGATGGGGTGCTTAATTGGCTTTTATTATTTACTCTGCTTCAAATAACGTTATTCGTATTACAAACTAAAAAATGAATTGATCTGTATCAACACTTATCCTACAATCAATTTGATCCTTTATCTAATAATAGTAAAAAAAAACATTAAAAAAACATGCATTAACCTTGTGATACAGCAGCTGGAGAATGTGGAAATGTTGCACTGCACAATCTGATCTCGACTTCACGTATGATGGGGGGTTTATCTCTAAATTGAATGTTGGGTACTGAGTAAAGCTCTGGGTTTGACATGCATTCCTTCAGACACATCTAACTCTGCTGTGAGTAATACATATAACATAGAGGTATTTGTTAATAGGAGTACCTTTGTCATGATGTTCTCCTTCACTCCCCCAGCACCCGTCAGCAGCTCTGTACTGTGATTGAGCCTAACCACTACCAGGTGTGCTTGAAAAAGGTTTTGGTGAAGCTGGCACAAGGTCAAGACATGCTGAAAGTTGGAGGAATGCGATAGGTGGGGGAGTGCCAGAGGAATGGAGTTGCTTAATGTGAAAACTTCAAACGGCCTGAATCTGGTACCAGAATGTTAGGCTAAGGTGTCTGAACTTGTTACTATGTGATCATGCAGGGCTGCAGCCCACTTAAATCAGATCCCATAAAGACCCCAACTCCCACCCCTGACCCATACTTAGCTTCTTTTTTTTTTTTTTTTGCCTTTGTTCAGAGGAAGATTGAGGTAGATGGAGAGGCATGTATTTCGGTCACTTGAAGTAATGTATATTATCAAATGTAATATCTTGATTTTAAATAATTTCCTGAAATAATTTATTTCCTAAACAGTTGCAGTACTTTCTTTTCTGAAAACACTTTCAGAAAAGTGTTACATATTTTTTTCTATGCAGTGCAGTCAGGTTCAATCAGTTCACTCACTGCACTAATGCTGAGCCACATCAGTAAGTTTACTAGGGTGCCCGGCAAATAGATATCCCTTGAGATTTTTCACATTTAGTCATGTTACAGCCACAAGCTTGACTTTAGTTTATTAGGGTTTCCATGTGTAGGGCCACCTTTTACAACTACTATAACTGCAAGGCTTTTTAGGTATGTCTCTACCAGCTCTGAAATTCTAAAACTATTTAAGAGTGGGAACAACATTTTTCAAGTCTTGGCACAAATTATTAATTGTATTTAAAAGAAACAATTTCACTGTACCTTTGCTGTATGTTCAGGGGTTTTCTGCTGAAAGGTGAACCTTGGTCTCTTTCATCCTCTGACAGGTTTTCTCCAGGATATCCCTCTATTTAGCTCCTTCTGTCCTCTACTCATCTCTGACCTGCACCCCTGTCCCTTTTACAGCATGATGCTGCCACCTTCATATATTACTCTGGGGATGGTGTATTCAGAGGATTATGCATTGTTTCTGTCATGCATAGCATTTTGCATGAAACCTCAAAAGCTTTGTGGTGAAAGATTAAAAAAAAGAAGTTCAAGGGGTTTTAATATTTTTGCAAGACACAGTAGCAGTAATCGGGTGTCTTGGTCATCTTCATGATTACCATCTGTTTACTATTAAATTCCTGTATTTAAAATTCAGTTGCGATCAGTGTGAATACTAGAGAATGTAGTTTTTGTTTAGAAGAACAGAGTAAAAGCTCAAAATCTCAGCATCTTCTCATTAACTAAACTTATGCAAACCTTTTGCTCATATATTTGTCTGTATTTAATGCAAGCAGATATCCATTTTACCTCCTTCTGAGCAGGAAGCAAGGTCCTGTCTCTCCCCATTCCCTTATGCCTTCATTATACCAGTCTCCCATGGCAAGGCAAGGCAATTTTATTTGAATAGCACACTTTCAACACAAGGCAATTCAACATGCTTTATATGATTACAAAAATTTGAAAATTAATACAGATCAATAAGAGAAAGCATAAACAAACATGTATAAAACAAACAATTGCATTTCATTAAAAAAAACAGTTTAGGAATAATAGTACTGAAATAATAGTATCAGTTACACATAAGCAAGTCTAAATGGGTAAGTTTTTATTTTAGATTTAAAAGAGTTCAGTGTCTCTGCAGTTTTGCATTCATCCAGCAGTTTGTTCCAAATGTCAGGAGCATAGAAGCTGAAAGCTGCTTCCCTATGCTTGGTTGTTGTTCTGCCCAATAAAAATGTTAGTGATAACAATGTAGTGTAAAAACACAACGGTATACAAAGTGCTGCTTCTACATAAAATAATGAAGGTAGAGTGTAGTGTAAGCAGTTCTAATTATTTTTCCATCCATCCAAACATATTCTTAATATTCCCTGCAACTCTCTGTGTATTCACGTACATGCGTGGAATGGCAGCGTTTGGGGAAAAAAGGCAGCTGGGTAACTGGTAGCGCGGATTGTTTGCCGGTTGTGTCGTAGGGAGTAGATTTTATTTTTTATTTTTTCTAGCATTTGCTGAACTAAGAAAAAGCACTAGCCACTGCTGCCGCAGTCGGCTTTATAGCTTTAGCTGCCAGCTGGCTCACTGTATTCTTTGTGATACTTTCTCTTCAAGAGATTAAAGTTGATGGTAATGGGATATACTGCCTTGATGCTCTCCTTGCAAACTTGGCAGATAATCTCTGTTTGCTCTTTGTTGTCTGGTAAAAAACCAAACCAGTGGATGATACAGTGGATGATGACTTTGACTTCAGAACGAAACCCTCATTTACACTCTCAGTCGCGGCAACGCCATGCTTGTTTACAGGTTGTACCCACTCGAAGGGGGAGGGAGGAGATGGGCGGGAGGTAATTCACTTAGAGCAGGGAGAGAGAGGAGGCAGAAATACAGCAGCAGAACTGTGAATCGGTATAAAACGATCTCTCAAAAATGTCAGATCGTCACACGTGCAGATCGTTTCACAGTCTTAAATCGTCACATCGCACACCCCTAGTTCAACACCACCTGGTAACAATGAGATATAAAGAAGAGTGTCGTAAGCATAATTGTGGTAGTTGATATTATTTGTTGTTGTTATCTGGCTTAATGGGAGCATGTAAAGGCTAAATAGGAGGGGCCCTAGTATAGAGCCCTGGGGGACCCTGCATGTGATTTCTGTTTTTTGTGATGAGAATTGGCTAATCAATACAATGAAGTTCCTATTCTTAATGTAGGATTTTCTGTACCAGAGTCTGACCCAGTTCTCTAGATGTTCCGGTAATATATCATGAAGCTAATTATGCTAATCATGGTTAAGCTATTCCATGTTGTAATAGTTAAACCTATTAGCTGTTTCTCTAATGCATATAAAGTAAAATTAAAGAAAATGTTTGAAGACAACTCTTGAAATTACTATAGTAGAGACACACGCCCTCTTTTGACCACTCGTAAGTAATGACACACTCAGTATTTTCAGGATGCTTTAAAGTTAAAATGACTAATTTACTTAAATAGGTTGTTTTTAATTTTACTAAAGAAACTTTTACTTTTTTCTCCTTTTAAAGTCTCCCAACAATCTGTTATGTGTGTTGTCCTGGAAGAAGCACAGAAATCCATCCATCACATGCGAGAACACACAGACCTTTACTAACGAAGGTCCAGTTTTGTTGTGAGATAATAAAGTCTTGGAACCACTCTAGAAATCTAGTTATTCTGCATGTTCTCTTTATGTCTGACAATGTCAGACACATACATTTTTAGGAAAAGATTAGCTTGAACTGGAATTGGTATTTTGTTGAGCAGCGTTACTGATATCAAATAGGTGCTATGGAGACTCTTATCCCATGACTTGGCGTTCCTTCTTTGACTGGTTGCACATTTCTTAACATCCTCATACCACAGATAGCTTCACAGCACCTCAAGATATGTGTTGTTGACATTGTTTTTTCAAAGCTGTGGGTAATAATCTTGCCACTATCTCCCTCTCTGCTTTGAATGCTTTTTGATATGATGGCTCGCTTTGGCTACAAAAGGTAAGGACAGTTTGCATTCTTTCTTGCCAAGAGATGGCTGATCCACAGTAGTGCTGTGAGCCAGAACGCCTTTTTATCCTATCTGAAAGTGAGGGCGCTCTAGGTGTGCCAACCAATCCCTCTGCACGCTGACACTGTCATGCTGTGGGGATGCATGACTGGCTCCTAATGGTGGTTTTCTACAATCTCCTTAAAGTGATTTACATTGCTAGGGCATGTTTGTTGAAAGCCAGGTATGTCTCCTTTAAAGTGGGCAGCAGTTGCCGCTAAAACAGACGTTCTCTCATCAGCTTTCAACGGTGCAGGGAATTTTCTCTGCTTTTCTTAGTTTTAGCAAATGTAGCTGTGTTCTGCCACTGCTGTGTTTTTAGGTCGAGTTTTGTCATCATTAATAAGTCATAACATTTGCAGTTTTTTTGTTGTGTTTTTTTTTTATAATAATAAGAAGCTATATAATCAGTGAATCAAAATGAAAATAATGAGAAAAACTATTGGATTGAGGAAATGATGACTCTGTGATAAAGATGTTTTTAACAATCTTATTTACTAACCTTATTGCATTTCTTGCCCTTACTAAATTCCCTTACCTGAGATAATTTACAGCAGAAATATCACAGTATCCTTAATAAAGTTCAACTGCTTCCTTGTAGTAAAGCATTTCACATGAAACTGAGGAAATCGCACAGAGATGATGATCAGATGTAAATACTTTACCATCTTTTACCAATTTTTGCTTGCCAAAATTATTCTCAAAGATGGCTCATGCAGATCAGTAAAATATTTAGTATTTTATCTCAAAAATATAGAATTCCATTCTCTTTTTTTACATATGGACTAATGTCTTAGCGTATAAATGTGTCAGTTTGTATAACATTATTTAAGCAGCTAAATTTAAAAAAAAGAAATCTAACAACTTTGTAGAGTTGTTACATATAGAGTAATGCATTTTAATTATTTTTTTGGTTTATTTCTATGATTCTGGTATACAAGTAACAAAAAGCCAAATAAGCTTAAAAAATCAATGAAGTGCGTTAGAAAAAGACGCTCAAAATCAGGAATAACTTCCTGTTTGAACAAAGCCAAAGTCAGTCCTTGTGTTAAGCCACTCTCAAACCAGACACATCATCAGTGTGTCTTACCCTGGCTATGGAGAAAATGTCAGGACTGATGCTTAGTGGTCCAAAGTCCCATTTTTGGATGAAAACAAGTTTTGGATTTCATTTGGAAGGTTCCAGATTTTGGGAGAATGGTTTTGGAGAGACAGAGGATTTAAGTTGGTCGTGGTCAAGTGTGAAATTTCCACTCTCTGTGGTGATTTGGAGAGCCATGTTCTCTGCTTGTTTTGGTCAAATGAGTTTTTATCAAGGCCAAAGTCAGCACAAACGTCTACCAGGAAATCTTAGAGCACTTCATGTTTCTCTCTGATTATAAAATAAATGAAGACATGGTTTTCATTTTCCAGCAGAACTTGGAACGTGACCATATTTCCAAGCCTTAATAGCATCATAGCCTTTCTAAAAGATCAGTATCAAAGTAGCTGATGGTGCAAAATGTTCAATCCTGTTACCCTAATGTCTGTGGGTTTATATAGGTTCTTTTTTTTTTGTAAAGGCCTTCAGTTGACATTTAAGTCTGTGATGGAACTTACTAAGTTGTGTTGGTAATATCTTTTTTTGTAGGGATGTCCCGATCACGTAATTGGAAATTGACCCCGATCACGTAGTTTCAGACTTGATCGGAATTGGACGTTACCTTCCGATCAAGACCCTGATATACTGTATGTACCTATCAATTTTTTAAATTATATTCGGGTGGGGGCTAGTGCCTGTCTCTAGACCCATGAGTTAGTACCTATTCAGTAGTATTTATCTTTTATTCATTTGAAATAATATTCAATTCAAACAAGCTAATCAAATAGTGGGATTGCTGCAGAGGTTGTTGTCATGAGGTTTAGGATTTTTGCCTCACACAGATGACTTCTCATAGGGGTGTTGGTCTGGATGCTGTATCTACGTGCTGCTGTGTAATTCTGACTAGAGTCGCTTCAGGCAAAGTTTTAAAATGAAGAAACAAGCTTGTGGGAGGAAAGAAGCAGCAACAGGTGTTTGGCACCGCTCTTTGGCACATATCGTAGCACGTATAACCAGCCGCAAAGGCTGCAGTCTCACACGGAAACGTTGCAACATGCAGTCAGCTCCCAGTCAGCAACATGCCTTGATCAAAGTGTCTGGGAATCTTTTGTTCAGTTGACTTATTTACCTGTAATCCTTGGGTAAAGTTGAAAGTATCTTTGCTAAATCAGTGAATACTAATCTGTAAAAGTGACCGACAGCCTTCAGATTTTCCCATCACCAGTCTAAAAAATCGGTCAAATCCAGAAAATATTCCGTTAATGCGACCCCTGATATGTATATGAATCATCATTATTACGTTTATTTAAGTTGAGGTGCCATTTGTTTTTATATAAGACATTTTGGTATGTTTAGGCTACTGTTACAGTAAAGTCCAAAAGTGAATAATTTGTTATTAATTACTTGATCTCACAGAAGTGCTCTGTTTGTTAATCGAAGTGTTAAATGTTAAAATAAGGTGAATACAAAAAGGAATATCCTGGATCTGTTTCTTCGCTCTTCTTTATTTGTTTTTTATGCATTACCTATAGAAGTATTGGATCGGGACTCTGTATTGGCAGATACTCATAATTAAATGACTCGGACTCAGACTCAAGGGCAAAACCTGATTGGGACATCCCTACTTTGTTGTATTGAAATATTTGAAAATAGAAATTGAAAGAAATTCAATTTCCAATTTAGCCATTGTCTCATGGTGGTAGTGAAAGAGCTATAGGATAATTATTTACCCAGCCAACTTTGAAAACGAGTAAAGTGAAGCAACAAAGCTTTAAAGTAAGTTTCCAAACTGGAGTGATAAAAAGATTGCAGATTTTGTTCCTGAATGTATAATCCTAATGGCCAACACATGGCTGTGGTTGAGCTTGCATGATGATACATTGTAGAAGGTTTCACAAGACATCCTGCACAAAATCTAATCTACTGTAGGTTCAAAAAAAGAAAACAAAAAAATGGAAAGAAATGTTTTGATGCCAATTGTCAATCGTTAACCATACAATTTTGGCATGCTCTGCAAATATTTAATCCCGATCTCCCAGTCCGAACATAAACAAGAAGTTTCTGATATATATGAGGAATAGAAAAGCAAACACATCAATCATTAGGCTTTGTTGAGTAAGAAATTGGGAGAAAGTGAAGGCATGTTGATTGCTAATTTGTTCCACTTTGGGAAACTGGTTCTGCCTAGAGGACAAAGCAATTCTGAGTTTTTTGACAGCCTCTTTCAAGCTAGGATTATCTTTTCAGTGGCACATCTAAATTAAAATGTCTATTTTACAAACATCTTCTTAACAGGATCAAAAAATAATATGGCATAAAAGGCATTTCATATGAGCTATCAAAACCATTTTGCTTTAGGGCATCAGTATCAACCACATTAGCTGCAGTTACAATAATAATCCTTAGGGACATTGAGTTCTTTGATAGGGAACGTAATGTCAAGTGGATTACTTAAATTACAATTGCCATTTTTAGTTAAGAAGTGGAATTAGGAAATTCTACAGGGGAAAATGTTTACTTTAGGCAAAAAAACTGTACTTTGAGCTTATTTTTGTCTGTTGAGAAAGACTTGGGGTTGATAAAAGCCAGATTTGTCATTTGTGTCCAACCTCTAAAGATTAAAATCCTATGACTCATCAGCTGTTTATCTTAGCTTGCACAGAATATGTAACAGATTGGTATCTTCCCCAATATTCTCAGTAGATAAAAGGAATATGTAAAGAGGAATTATACATTTTTCTCTTATATAAGTCCAGTGCAAGAGGGCCTGTACTGTCATCGTGTGGTACTTATGTCCATCCTCATTCTGCTTTTACAAGTTAATTAAGAAGTAGGTCATAGGCTTTTATTTAATTTTTTTGTTAATAAACTGCACAATAACTGCTTCTCCTTGCTATAAAAGAAAACATTGATTCTGTTTGTAGATAAAATACTTTTGTTACCAGCATGTAGCATTTACCAGCATTTCTTTGCAGATCAACCCATTTATGTATTTGCATTGTTATGAAGAGTAAATAAAAAAAGAGAAAATAAATAAATAAGAAAAAAAAGTGGGCTAAATAAATATGCATGCACCACTTTTCAGATTTTTATCTGTGAAGTTTGAAGTTTGTGTTGGTTACATGACAAGATGTCAAAAGGTTTAAGGGATATTAATACATCTGGAAGGCACTGCTGTTTTAATATCTGTGGTCATGCTCCAAGGCATTAAAAACAGGGCAAAACCAGTTGAATAACCATGGCTACCTTGGTGGAAAATCAGGAATACAGGACAAGAGGAACCATATGCCCCCCCCCCACAAATATATATAAAAAAATATAAAAAAACGTTTAAAAAAAAGAAACGTAAAAGGAACTGGGGGGAAGGCGCAATGAATCCCATTTGTGCAGAAACCAGGTGTTTCAACATATCTTTCCCATTAAGGGCAGTCAGTCACCGGGTGGCCAGTATGGAAATAGGATGGTGTAGTGTGACACATGTGTTTGCTTCCTATTCATAGAACCCAGGCTGAAATAGATGTGGTCTCGACTCAGCTGTGTTTATTGGATGGAGTTCGCACTGGTGCAGTTCCCCACGTGTCAGGTTGTCAAGAAGAGGGGGGAGCAGAGGAAAGTCGGGGCCAGAGAGGCCAAGAAAGTGAGAGAAAATCAAAGTAGGTTAGGGCGCTTTTTTCATTAAAAAACAACCTTTTTAATTGCAGGCAACAAAATGAACTTTTTTTTTTATTATTTAGAGCCCTATTAAACCCAAAGAACTTGGCATTGCAAACCTGTGCTTTTATGGAAGAGCATATAAAAAATCCCAACATAAAATAGAAGTATACTATATGTGCTCACATGTGATAGCTAAATGTATGGACTGGGAGTTAAAATCTTATTCTTTAGGCATCTAGCCCTGCTTCTATGTGCACGTTTTATTGTAGTGAAAAAAGCTGTTTGGCTCAGACATCAGCCAAGTAACACATGTGGAGCAGCCTGGGTCCATCTCTCTACAGAGAGATCCGTCAGTCAAGAATGATGCTGAAGAAGAAACCAAAGCTATAGGTTTTTGGAATATTGCCACAGCAGCAACCACCTCAAGCGGTCCCATTATAGTCGTTGATCACCTAGTTTATATTTGCTTCAGGCTTCTGTCTGGCCAGATGAATGGGTTTCTACTTTTTCTTCTGCTCTCCGCTCCACTACATTTCTGTGTCAGTGCTGGAGAGTGTGGGGGATACCCTGCTGAGGAGGTGAAAGGGTGTCTGCAAAGAAAAGAGGAGGCAAGGAAAGCAGCGTTTTTACTGGGTGTTTTGAGGGTCACCGCCACCTGGTAGCTAAGGAATGACTCATTAGAGAGGCAGGCACTAATAAAAGATTTGTCTGTCCTCACATCAGCCTTGCTGTCACGGCTCTCTCCTTGTCTGGAATTCTGCAGATTCCACCGTCACTTTCCTCCGCTGCTTCTCGTGCTCCGTGTCAGATTTTTATCTTGATGGTAAATTTGCAAAATGTTTAAACTTGGAGGCTCACCTGAAGTGAGTATAACCTGCAAGGCTCAATATAATGCTCTGCTGAACAGTTTTTCTTTAAAAAAGTAGCATTCACACCCCTTGAACTTTGTCACATTTTTCCATGTTAAAACCACAAACCCCAAAGCATTTTATGAGGACTTTCTGTGCTAGCCCATCATAAAGTAATGCATAATCGTAAATTGGAATGAAGATTATTCATGGTTTGCGATATACTTCCCCCAAAATCTAAAAAAACTGTGTTATGCAGTTCTCAGCCCCCTTTACTCTGATACCTCTTAATAAAATCCAGTGAAGCCAAGTGTTTTCAGAAGTCACCTAATCAGTAACACACCAAACAGACTCTTAACTAAGACAAATGCTACTGCTGCCCTCCAGAAAAGATCCTTGTAAGTGACAAAAACATAAACTTTCCCTCAACATATAAACATTTTTTCTTAATCTCCCAGTGAGTATTGTTAAACTCTGTAGGATAGGGTTAGTGTTTATCAAAGCACACTGGTGTCACATGCCTCTAACCGTATCGAATGTCATCGCTCTGTAATCCGATCTCCTCTCTTGTCCCAGCGGGCCGTAGATGCCGTGCACTCTGGCGCAGTGTGAAGAAAAGGTCTGCGTTAGGCATCTGGAAAGGAAGTCGAATCAAAACGAATTACCGTGGTTTATTTGCACACCCCTAACACTGTCATTAACATCCTTGAAGGAACACGTGTCCTCACTCCTTAGACAATATATTTTGGAGTCTGCAGGATGGTTGGTTAAAACGCTTTTTATAGTGTATTAAGAGCAGCACAGTTTGAGTCCTGGTCCAGGATTGTTATGTCTTTGTTTTTCCATCAGTAGGTTAAGTGTGTATTCGTTGGTTTTAATTTCTTCTTCTTCCCATAACTTTTACTCCCCGTGGGTCCTCTGCAGCCTTCCTGTGAGGTTTGCTGCCAGTGACACGGGCTTCTTCAGTCTGTGTGGCCTGACTGTGTTTTCCCTAATCTAAACCATCGTGCCCAGATGCCTGCTATAACAACTTCCAAAGCATTTTGAAAAAACTTCTGACAACAGGAACAAATTAATTAATGGCATTTTGTTTTTCTTCGTGTGGAGTGTGCATCATAATTTTCACGTTTGTTCCTTCTTATAAATTAGAAAGCAATTTCCAGTCCAGTATTGGACTGCTCAAAAAAATTAATATGTTCAAATCGATCTGAGCCTGAGGGCTTTTATTGACCCATAATTCACCTCGCCTTACAGCTATGGAGGACACCTCAGACCGCAAAATAGCATGTTGCTGTCCTATACATCCACTGGGAGGTCTTCCTCCTTAATTTCTCCTGCTTTCTCTTTATAAACTCAGGCAACTTGAGTTTTTTCTCTATAAACAATAGAACAACAAAGGAGCAAAGGGAATATAAGAATATTTTGCTGTGATTTTTAACCACACATCGTGAACTTGACTGCTTCTTGTAAAAATACAGGGGTCTAAAAATAAAATATGTATCCTTTTATTCTTCCACATGCCGAGAAGAGATGTGGCAAACAAGCACTCTCACAGATGGCTACAGTTTGGTTGACCTCAACTGTCACCTTTTACAGAGTCCTTAACCACAATTTACTAGTGGAAGAAATGGTTCCAGTCTTACTGGGAGGTGGCTAAATCCAGCCATGGGTAGCGCTCTGGCCTGTGACTGACTAATGAGCTTTAACCAAACCAGACCTTTTGTGTTACAACAACCCCACACTTATTGACATCACCGAATTTCCCCTGGTGGGACTATTAAAGGATTATTCTATCTCTGTCAAAAATTCATAAAAAACAACAACCTTAAAGTAATTTCATTTTTTTATGCAGCAGCATCATCTTATTATGAAAGAAGTTACAACAATCCAGCTTTTAAATGGATCACATTTAATCAATGAGGAAAGTAGTTAAAAAATATCTATTTTAAATCACTACTTGGGACCTATACCTACTTTGATCAAGTAAACGAGAATCAAGTTTGGTAATCTATAGTATGTTTAACCTTTTTAAATTGTTCAGAGCATCATTTCACTTATTAAAAGACAAGATACCTTTCTTAGACTATCTTAAAAATGGGAAAGAAAAGAGAGCATATCTTGACCTAAATCTTGTTAAAAATCTATACGTTAAGCTAAAGAGCACAGACCATAACAAGAGGACCCATGACTCTGGACAATATAAACAGATTCTCTCTTTTACAATATGCTCTAAATTTATTAGACCACAGGCCTTATTTAGCAAAGTTTTGCACTAGTTAAAACGGGCAGGTTTAACATTGTGCCTCTTAAACCCCCAGCAAGATGCTTGCAGTCCATTTGGTGCTTATGCCCTTGATGACTATGCAATGTGGGCATTTTCGTCAGAAGGCACAAAATATTAGGAGGAGAACAAGTGAATAGGTGTTCGACACAACGTGTGATTTATCAAACATGACAATCTTTGCGTAAGCTGTTTTAACGCCTATTTTTACCGCCTCTGGAAGGCAAGACCAAAGATTTACACATTCGAATCAGAGCTGTCGAATCTTTCTATAGTCAACCATACACTGACCTATGTGTGCAGCTCGTATCCCGCAAAGACTTATGGGTAATGTGCTCATGTTAGTTGTAGAATTTCTCCATTTTACATTATAATTTATATTCCAAATGTAATCATGTTCTTTAGTTATTCTTTGAGTCATGTTGTTCTCAGTGTTTGGTTGTGTTTATCCATGTACCGTCATGAAGATGGTAGTTTACGGGAGTTATATGTCTGCCTCGAGTGCTTAGTAGTCAGTCTTTGCCTGCTTGTGCTGAAGTTGTACAAAATCCTGTCCACTGGTGGTTGTGCAGTGTGAAGGATAAGAGGTAAAACTCAAATACTCTATCTTGTGATTTCTCAGCATTGTGTGGGTTTATCAATTTAGATTTTTAACTCTTTTACATTTAGATTTGCAGATTTATATTTAAAGACTATGTAACTGCACATGACCAGCATCCTGTAAATCACTTAACCAAATGATGGTTGTTTTATTTGCAAGGATTCAACCCTGAGAATGATGGTCGAATCAGGCTCCACCTATAGAAGCATCTCTTTGGCTATTCGGGGTCACCCGTAATATAGATATATATTAGAGGGAAAGAGAGCGAAGGACATGTACATTGCACCTGTTATGTTTAATTATGACAAACAAAAAATATAATATTCACAAACATTCTAGCCTAACAGTATTTAACTATCTAACAGCCATAGACCTGACATGTTTGTTGTTTTTATCCCCGTTTTTGTATGCCAAAGATGCATCATGAATCCACTGTGCCTATTCTTCCTTTCTATAGCAGTGCAGCGCATGGGGCAGAAAGGTTGGTGCATACAGCAGCAGATACTTATTTGAATACTGCTCTTTGCCCCTGTTATGAATTGCACACACAATCTTAGTAGATAACCCACAAAAGAAGGACAACCCACGACCGCAAAATCATTCCTGCACACGCAATTTTGCACTCTTTATTTGAAATTTTGATAAATCAATCCCCAACTTCTGTCCTCATGCCGATAGTGTGACCTGTGAGAAATTTCTTTTTTTTATCTAGCAGTCTTTTACCCGGTTTTTGTCTTCTAGTAGTCCACCTGTGGATTAACATTAATATTGATCATCTTGAGGTTTTATAAGAACAGTAAATCATGTAATCACAGGAGCTCAATGTTTTTCATCCTATCACAAGTTAGAGAACACCAGCTAAATATTTCAATAAAATGTTTTAAATCTTAGCAACATCTATGTACACTTGATACTTTTACCTTAAGACAAAAATGTTAGTTCAGCCTTGATTTTAGTAAGTACTGATGACATTTCATAATTGTAAGAGTTTTCTATTGGTTCAGCAATCATAAATAAAAACATGATGTTGTGATAGGAGTAAAAACTCCAACAGTATTTCCAATATTTTCAGCTCCTGTTCCTGAATTGTTTCCTCTCAATGATATACAAATTGTTGGATTCAAACTGCACTTCAGCATCTCTTCCATTAAAGCTGTTGATTTTACTGGGGATTGCAATAAAAAATTTTACACACACATCACAGTGCTATGTAAGATCCTCCTCCTTTACTTTCAGGTTGACACATCTAGCAGTGAAAGTAAACACAGTTTAATTTACAACAGTCTGCGTGAGGCTTTCCTCCGCAGTGGGGTCCTTGTGGGTTTCCTGGCTGTGCTTCAGATTTGGTTTATGTGTTCCGCCTGCTGTGCGATGCATGAGCTGTGGTAGTCATCCTGTTCATTTTATAGCACTCCCTGGAAATAAAGGCATGTGAACAGATGAGTAGCTAAACATTTTACAGAGTTTACAGGATGGAAAATGAGAAGGGGAATGACTTAAAGGCAAACAATTTTTCAGAATTAGTTCAATGTCAAACAATGAGGCATATATTCTAATTTGAAGTTCAGATTGTCATACAAAGATGAATAAAAAGCAACCCATTAGTCAACTAGAAAAGCACTCTGCGAGTGCAAACATCCACCAAGGCAGCTCAGTCCAAACCCCCACCCCCGGTTATCTTGATCACCCCCAAAATCTAACAACTTTTCATTTCCTGAAAAGTTCATCAAAATATATGCTGCTAACTAATAGACATACAAACTAACCCCGGTGAAAACATAACTTCCCTGACAGAGTTAGAAAATGGAAATAGAGATCTGGAATGTGTTGGAATAGGATTCAAAGAACTGAAACAGGTTTAAAGCAACACAGGGCACATTTGGTTTTTAAAATGATCTTGTCAGGAGCAGCTTTAGCATCATCAAAGCCATGAGATGTCTCAGGACATCAATTCACAATGGCATCATTGCTCATATCTGTGTTCAAAAAGTTAATGAAGATGATAGAAACTTGACTATTACTATTCTGTTAGTAAATAATTGTATGGTTGGACTTATTTCAGCTTGAATCTACAATGTGTAGTTCTTTATAATTACATATAATGATTGAGGACTTATAACATCTGGATCACCCCTGAAATCTAATTATTTGTTCCTGGTTCCAATGCAGACATTTCCTCAAAATCAGTCTAAAGCTTTTTGATTCATGTTGCTAACTAACAGACAAACAATCAAGCCTGGCAAAAACATAACCTCCTTGGTGGAGTTAAATATATTTTTGTTACGATAATCAATTTTATAACACTATGAGGATAGCAGTGGTAATGATTGTTACATTTCACCATTGTTCAGTTAATTGATGTTTCAATTCATATCTAAATATTGCATTTTGGTCCAGATTTGACTCAATCCAGTTATTTACAATGCCACAATTTTACATTGAATATTTACATTCACATGTAAATGTATACAGTTCATCTCATTCGTAATTATAGCACAACACTGTCCAGTTGGTTATACAATGTCAAGTGGTAAAATGCTATTGATCCAAGGATAGTGTGTCAGGATGTATGCTGGAAAGTATGGACCCAAACGCAGAAGCAGTATGCAAGGTTGTTTATTGGTAGTGCAGATGGAATGGAATGCTGACCAGTGTGATGCTGACGGCAGGAACTGAGGCACAGGACAGCAGGAGAAAGACGACAGGGAAACATACGGTGGGCATTGGTAGGGAAGTCCTTCAATGATCCGGCGCTGACTGAAGGGAGGTGATGGGTTATAAGGACGTGAGGTGAGTGGCTGAAGAATGAAGACGGGTGCGGGTGATGATGAGGGAGTCAGAGTAGCTGAGTGTGGAATCATGACAGATAGTTGCATCAAATTATCTATTAAACACTATTAGACACAATTTTTTTTAAATATAAAACAATTACATAATATTTTTAGCATTTTATAGTTTTGCTTTAATTTTAATACAATGCAACTGTGGTTGTTAAACATGTCAGTGTGATGAAGAAACAACATCATGGCTTGAGGCTATAAGATGAAAACAGCAGTTGTGGACTGGTGTCAGCAGAACCGCCTGCTGATCAACGCTGGAAAAACCAAGGAGTTGGTAGTGGACTTCCGGAGACACAGACCCACATTCAGGGAGCGGACATTGAGATAGTGGAGTCCTATAGGTACCTGGGTGTTCACCTGAACAATAAACTGGACTGGAGCAGCAATACTGATGCTCTCTACAGGAAGGGTCAGAGCAGACTCTACCTGCTGGGGAGGCTCAGGTCATTTGGAGTTCAGGGAGGACTGTTAAAGACATTGTGTAACTCTGTGGTGGCTTCTGTTAGTTTTTACAGTGTTGTGTGTTGGAGCAGCAGTTTATCGACAGCTGACAGAAACAGCTTGGATAAACTTTTCAGGAAGGCCAGCTCTGTTCTAGGATGCCCCCTGGATCCAGTTCAGGTGGTGGGAGACAGAAGGACTCTGGTGAAAATAATATCTCTAACGGACAGAGTTTCCCACCCCATGCATTAAAAATGTTGCTGAACTGCAGAGTTTCTTCAGTGACTGACTGCTGCATCATTGATGCATGGAGGAACGATTCCACAGGTCCTTCCTCCCTGCAGCTGTTAGACTATACAATCTAAACTGCTCCCAACAGACATAGATGTTCACACCATTGCTGTTTAATTGCACTAAATCAAAAACAACACTGTTATAAATTGCACATTAATTTTAACAGACTGTTTATAATAACTTATTGAAAATTGCACATCTACTGTTCAATTGCACTGCTCAACGCACAATCTGTACTATTCTAAATTTCTAAATTCTAAAATTCTAATTACTTTAAAAAATATGTAGTAACCTGTTTTTGTAACTATAGTACGTGATGTAAATATTTTTCTTCTGTAATAATTGTGTCCATTTGGGTTCTGTGTCTTTTTCTGTTTGTACATCTGTTCTTTGCTGCTGTTACAAGCAAATTTCCCCATGTGGGACAATTAAAGGATTATTCTATTCTATTCTAAAACATTAGTCACGTGTTATGCCTGTGTAAAGTTATATGGTTGTCAGTTTGTTTATTTGGCTATTTAAGCTGTTATAGCAGAAATCACATTAATATCAGTCAGGCTGTTTTATATCTTCCTTTGTTCTCTAAGCGTGCCATTATCCAACGCCAGACTATATGGTGAATGTTGTAAGATATTGAGTTTGAAGTTTTGGTATGGTTTCATATGAACATTGATTTGGGTCCCAAACATTTCCTGTGGATAAATAAGCTTCCAGGTTTCTTCCTAAATAAGGAAATGGAGACGGCCCATTCTTCTGGGTGCATATCTGTGCCAAGTGGTATGGAACTAATCTCCACTGAGTTATTTCTCATTAAACACAAGCCTCTGGGAGGAACATCAGTGTGTGGACTGTGGATGGGGACAGCAAAAGAACTGTCTGTTTCTGCAGATAGGCTTTGTTTAATGCAGGGCAGGAATAACTTTCTGAAAGTTTTATTGCAGTCCAAACTACATGGCTAAGTAAAGAAGCACAGGCTCTTGGTGCAAATGGCAGTGAAGCTTTGCATGGAAGAATTTGTCTGTTTTGCTGTTGCTGATTGACAGACACACACAGGACCCATTGGTGGGTTCAGTCAAACTCAACAGCAACCCAAGTGCTGATTCATGTGCCATGCAGAACCATCCCAGGCTGCTCAGCAATGTTGGAAATATTTTTTTTTTCTGACTGATTAATGATCAGTGTCCATGTAGACACTGAACAGTCTCGACTTTAAGAAGAAAAAGAGCTTGGATAGAAATTGGGGTTAAGTGTGACTACAAATCAAGCTTGCTTTGTCTTGTGAAGGTGCGATGAGTAACTCAAAGTTAATAACCCTGTCCTTCCACTTCAGTGATCAGGGAGTTTGTCTGTTTGAAGATCCCCTAATCCAAACTTTGAGTCATCTTCCTGTGGTTCAGAGAAATAGAGCTGGTTATACTATGACCTCCAAGAGGGAGTGATATTATTTTAAAACCTTGTGGCATTAGGGTAATTATGAGTATAAGATGTGTTTAGTCTTCATTTATTTTATATGCGTAATATGTTTACATTTTTATACTCCTTCATTTTATAGTCCACTTTATAATGAAGTTACAAGATATTTTACTGAAAAAACTGAGACAAAAAAGATGCAACTACAAAGATGTCTCAGTTTTATGGCATGTTTTAAAATTACAGTGCAACCCTAACTTGCACAGTCAGGGGACCCACACTGAAAAGTTCCAGTCAGGCTTCCTTCCTCTTATTTGTAAAGACATAAATCAGGAACATCACACAGTTTCCCTCTGATAGTACCTCTGGAGTTGCATAATTTATTCTTCTAGGATGCTGCTTGCTGCAAGTGATTTGGTGTGAATTCCCCATAAAGTCTCGTCCTCATGTACTCACCAGGCGGCTGAACCACACAAAGCCCTACATGGAGAAAACTTTTAGATCCTAAAATTTGGAACCAGGTGTATTGGTGAATTACAAAACAAAACAAAGCTCCTTACGGACATAAAAAAACGGCACACTGAAATAATTTCTTGCTATAACGGGTTTTATAGCCAAGCGTATGCTTTGTTAACCATGATGAATAAGCTAGGATTCAATCTCACACACACATTTTAGCCACATTTTACCTGCGCTGTATAAAAAATGCCGACAGAAAGTTAACGCCGCACCGAAAACAGCGGAGTATTTTGCAACAACTAACCTGTGATCAAACCGCTCTACAGAGCCATACCAGTGTCTGAAAGTGCATTTGATCGATGGAGAATTAAAAATCAGAACTTGTTCCTTCAAGCATCCTACTTCCTGGATAACCACACGGAGGAAAACATTGCAGCCGGAGGGAATTATTAGCTGGGATCAAAAGGAAGAAAACCTTGATTGCAGAACGACGCCGATGACCATCGAGTGTGATGATTAAAAGTAGATAAAGTTGTTAATATTTGCCTTTGTCTTAAAATACGTAAATAATCTTATGGAATAGAATAAATTATGTATAAAAATCTGTTTATAATACACAATATTTTTGATTGCATTAATTAAAAAATGCATGACAAAAGCCCCACAAACATAATTGCATATTAAATCGCAATCGCAATATTGAAGAAAAAAATCGCAATTAGATTATTTTCCAAAATCGTTCAGCCCTAATAAAAATGTATATTGAAAACGTGAACAACAAGCCTCTCATGGGCATAGTTAGATATATCTGTGTATGTAATGTGTCTGTGTAACATTGGTGTTTCTGTTTCACTTTTTCATTTTAATAACTGAATTAAATACATATTATTTTTCTGCTCTCTGTTGATCAAAATGTTGAGATGCTTTAAAATTCCATAGTTGTAACCTGACATAGACCAGACTGAGATTTCTGCAATGTTCTGACTTTAAGCAAAAAACAAACAAAACAAAAAACACAACAATTTCCCTTGATCCTAATATTTTTGAGAAAATCAAATTCCTATTTTTTCAAACCAGAAAGCAACAGTTAATTATACTGCAGGGCTGTGATGGTAATAGTAATTAAATCCATAAAATGTGTTTTTTAGGCTCAGATAACCAACCAGCAGTCAGCTGTTTAGCATACATGCAACCTGTAGCCAACTGTTGAGCTGAAACATTTAAAATACTAATACTCATGTGTGCCAATTTCTCAGTGTGTGGATCATAAGAGTATTTTTCATGAACAAATATATTAAAATAGTTGAACTTATTATTTTTAGTGATGGTAAATTATATAAATCTTTCAGCCACCTGACCAGCAGTATAAAGCAAAGGGTTGTTGAGATGGGACAATTTTCTGTAATTTGGGATTAAAACTTTTACTATCAAGAAGTAAAAAATAAATCAGTGAAAAGCCTTCGGTTTATCCACAATGCTGCAGCAAGAGTTCTGATAAACATAAAATAGAGAATTTATATTTCTCCTATCTTAGCTTCTCTTCAGTGGGTACTTGGTCCGTCAAGAATATAATTCAAAATGTATTCTTAATCGAAATGTACTCAATTATTTTTATATATATATATATATATATATATATATATATATATATATATATATATATATAAATATATATATATATATATATATATATATATATATATATATATATAGCTCCTTCAAAGAGAGATCTGATTTTTACAAATGTTTCCAATGGAGGTCTTTGGTCTCAGACCGCAGGTTTGGTCCCAAGAGTTTCTAAAAGTACTAAATTTTACTTTACCTGATGACAGGGTGTGACATAACAGGGTATATTTGGTTCAAGCAAAAAACTGTTGAGGCTAAGACAGTTGTACAGAGACAGCAAATTAAATGCGGAATAACTAATCACCGAAAATGTTTGAAAATCTTTCAAAAGGAATTTTTTGGTTCCATAATAGCATACTGACTCAGTCTATATGCTGTGTATTGCCACAGCTGAGCATCATTAGTTGGTCTTCCCAACATCGAAGTCTTCACGTGGTTGTCAAATTTGTTGTGTCACTGGAAATGCCACCAGAGACATCAAATTTTGAGTGTTCACCTTGTCTAGTTGAGCATGTAGAAATATGAAGTGTCTTCCCACAAACCTGGCAGGCGTGACAAACCCTGGCCATGTCTTTGTCTCAGCTCATCAGCTGAAAGGATTTAGTTCTCAGCTCACAAAGCCAACAATAATGAACAGGAGACTGTTGCTCTGCTTTCTTTATTGTATCTAGTCACCAGTGTAAATGTCTCAGATAAAATATTTTTTTCAGAGCTGTTTTTTAATCTTATTCTATGTGTAAAGGCTGTATTTGATGCAACAGTACAATTTTTTCAGATTTGTATCTGTGTTGTTAGACTGGATGTGTGGCACTGATACAGTAGAAAAGACAAGCCACTGCAGAGGTCTTTTTAGGGACTGAAAGAACTGACCTCCGTTGCTCTATATTAAACTGTGTTGCTCCGCATGCTGCTGTATTTGCAACAGCAACTGGCAGGTTTTGCTGAGTCAGAGAGCATTTACACAGCAGTGCTGAGTAAGCAACTTTCCTTGTGTTCAACACTGCCTCTCCCTGGTAGATTCTGTAGACTGCACAGAGTGAAGGATTGTCAGAGGATCTGCATAAAATTGTTGTCATTTAAAACATCTTCTCATCTTCCTTTGCTTCTCAGTGCAGTTTCCATTACTGATTGATGCATGACTTGTTTCTCAGTCATTGTGGTGGCGAGTGGTCAAAGCTTATTCTGTGATTTTTTTATTATTATAGTAAATTGCAGATTGGTCCTTGTTAGTAGGAAGCATCCTCTGTTCACTAACTTTCTGCAGATGTTCTCTGAACTGTTCTTACTGTTTTTATGGCTTCTTCATTCCCCTTGTTGGAAAGTTTTCATATTTAGCTACTTAATTTTAATATTGTGTGCATTACATTCACATAAGGAAGTGATTTTTAGGAATATCATCTTATAGTATACTAAAATGCATAGTATTTAAAGAGAAGTCAGCTATCACATCTCTTGAAACATATTACTTTTAACCTTTTCCTCTTTTTCTTTACTTACAGAAAAACTCTACAACTCCACAGGACGGGAGCTGCGGAGAGCTCTTTTTTCTCTGAAGCAGATTTTTCAGGTTATTTTTTTTTTGTTTTTTTTGTTTTTCTTTGCCACTGTGTTCCAAATGTATTCACACCCTTTGAGATTTTTCATGATTAGTTTTGTTGGCAACATACATTTTAGGTTTTATTGGGTTTTTGTTCCATTTTCATAAATTGTCTACAAGGGAAAGTTTGTTATTGCTATTTATTCAGTTCGGTCTATTCTGATGCACCTAAATGAAATCCAGTTCAATTGATTGTCTTCAGAATTAAAACCTAAATTTTCAGTCTGTGTAAATTAATCTTAGTATAAATGTAATAAGAAAAACAACTGTGACTCCAGCGACTGTCGTTATAACACGATAGGGCACTAATGAAGCCGAAACCTAACCTCCACCAATAGGCGACACGCCAACGACCGTCGTTAAGACATGGAGCACAAAGGATCCAATGACATAATCAGTCTTGTAAAAGCCCTCCAAGAGGTTAAATAGCTGAGTCTCCACACCAGTTAGTTGGACCAGTCCCAGCCTGGTCAGCAGCGAGCATGAACTCATGAAGCCTCTTGGATAAGAGGTGAAACGTCTTCCAAGACAAATTATCAAGTCCAGTTGTGTTCGATTGAAATTTGTTTGAGATAACCATGACCTGGATGAATGAGAATATTCACAGGCTTAGTATAAATGCACTTGTTCTGTGAAAGATTCGGAGGTATGCATGACATCAGATAACAAAACAATTCACAATGTAATGATTAATCTATCATCTAAAAATTGAAAGAGTATGGCCAATCTGCAAACCTGAAATCACTATGTACCTAAAATGGCAGGCCAAGCAAGAAGAGCCGTATTTAAGAAGAAGCCAAGAGACCTCTGGCAACTCTGGTAGAGCTGCTAATGAGAGAAAGTGAAACTGGACAGAGTTGATGAAAAGATTGATGGTGCCAGTACAAAGACTTGAAACTAGAGTAGAGATTCATTGTTGGACAATAAGACAAAATCCAGAACCTAGTTTGTCATCGATACACATGCCCAAAGCCACAGCTACAGTAAATCTCACTTAAAAGTTAACTTAATGTTGATTTTTGACTCCGTTAAATCTGACTGAGCATTAGTGATTTGGTAAAGAACAATGGGCAAAAATATTAATTCCTAGATGTGTAGAGCTTGTAGAAACATTTCTGAAAGACTTGTAGCTGTAGGCAAAGTAGATTCTAAAAAGTATTTAATCTGAGACTAAGAATAAATCCATAGCACACTTTTATATTCATTTATTTTAAAAAAGGAAATGGAAAAACCATGTATTTTCTTCCACAGACTACACTGTGATTGTCTATCACAAAAAATCCCTCTGAAACACATTGGTGTTTGTGGCTGTCATCTGACAGAATATGAAAAAATGATTTGCAAAGTACTCTGGGAACATTTTCTTTTAAATTCAAGCTTGCAAGATCCCATCCACTCCACAGTGCTTCATGTTTGTAATTTTTGCAGCGGTTCGTGTTCACCCATTAAAATGCAAGAGATATATGTGGTGTGAAAACATTAATCAGTGAACACTCACACTTGGCAGAGTTGTGCTGCTGAGAGTCTGCATTCGTGGCAGCTGTGGAACTATTGAGGTCTGGTTACGATACGGGAACAAAAGCAACAGACGTTTTGACCAGACCAGAATGGATCAAAATGAATCATATTTCCATCCTATTTTTACCACCATAGAATATCTGACAGATGTTATTAATACTTGCAAAGTCCTCTCATTTCGGGAATGATGTGCAGGTACATGTTAGTACAATCTGTATATTTAGACTCTGTACCAAACGACTGCAGTCTCCATCAGTGATATATGGTAAAGATGTTCTGGAAGCAGTTAGACTTCCTCTAGGGACACAAGAAGCCCTGGCCACCCAACAGTGTTTATTGCTACCTTCCTCTCTATCCCATCTGAACAGTAGAATGTATAAGAAAGCGGTAAATCCTAGCAGCAAACCTGATGCTAGGTCTTAAATTACGCAGTCACCAACAGGTGTGGGAAACACAGGCGGTTTTACCATTAGTAACAATATATATATATATATATATATATATATATATATATATATATATATATATATATATATATACTGTATATATATGTACACTCACAAAATCAGAGATTTTGTAGGATTATAGTTAGTTTTTTTTATTGCATGCTTAGAAGTGATTTATTTACTTATTTATGTATTTGTATGTTTGAACAACATAACACAGCAATCTGCTAATGTGAATTTGTTCACACATTTGGCAATAAAAGGAGGAGGCAATCAGGGAGGCATACAATTGGCCCCAAATTTACTCTGCTGCAGGAAAACGACCCCAAACATACAGTCAATGTCATTGATAACTGTCTTCATTGTAAAGAAGAACAAGACGTCCTGGAAGTAATGGTACAGAGCCCTGATCTCAAAATCATAAACTGTGTCTGAGATTACATAAATAGACATTTTAATTTCTCTTTTGTTCACTCACTACATTTTGCTGATTGATTATAAAATATGTATTTGTTCACACCTGCCTAAAACAGTCATACAGTACTTAAAACTAAGTGCATTGTAATCTTTGCTTACTCCCTGCAACATCTAAAATGCTTGACCTTTTTTGGGGCCACTTTTGGCTCTCATTTAGTTTTTAAATTATGATTGTGAGTGTTTTTCATTAGCAATATTTCCAAACAGCTAAACCTGTCTTTCTTTTAAGTGATGGAAAAAGCATTAGCTGTAGTCACTTGGCCCTCACTCTAGCATCCTCCTTTCATTTGAAATAAAATGGACTTTTCGGGCTGTCAGGGATCATTCTCAAACAGTTTTAAATTATTTGCATAAAGCTGAATAGATTACAAAGAAAATCTGATATTTCCATTGTTACAATGGCAAAATCCATCCATCCATCCATCCATTTTCTGAACCGCTTAGTCCTCCAGGGGTCACGGGGAGGCTGGTTCCTATCTCCAGTTGTAAATGGGCGAGAGGCGGGGTACACCCTGGACAGGTCGCCAGTCCATCACAGAATGGCAAAATCATTTTGATTATTTAGACCAGATGTTGGCATCTACTTGGTGTATTGTAAATATTAGCATAAGCCATAGAAAAACCTACATTAATTGTCCTCCGGTTCAAATCTAAATGTATTGTTTTAAATTGTGATAAAAAATATAAATAGATGAAAGCCATATATAATTTCCTATCCACTACACAGCTATTTACAGCTGTGTATATTTCGTTTTGGTCTCTCACTTGAAATCCCAATAAAATACACTAAAGTTTGTGGTAGTATTATGACAAAAAAGTGGAATGCTGAAGTCCTGATTTTTCTTCTTTCTTTTTTTTTCAACACACTGTTTTGCAATAAGTACACTACAAATAGTAAAATACCACCAAGTACTAATAATAATAATAATAATAATAATAATAATAATAATAATAATAGTAATAAAGTAAATAATTTGAACATCAGCTATAGTGTTTTGTCTTTATCATAAAAAGTAATCTTCCAGTGCTATGGCCTTATGTTGAGACAGAAACAAGAACTACCTGTATCATAATTTACAGAAATGTTCCATTTTCCATTTCTGATATGAGAATGTGTTAATGAGAGTGTCTTAATCACCAAATTAATATAATTTTTCATCAGTTGATAATATGCAGATAACAAACTAATATTAATTGGCTTAAATGAACTATGAGGACATTTTGTGAATAATAACACATCTTTAAAAAGTTCCTTTTCTCATTGGTCTTTCGTTTTAGGATGACAAAGATTTGGTCCATGAATTTGTGGTGGCTGAAGGGCTAACATGTTTGATTAAAGTGGGAGCTGAAGCGGACCAGAACTATCAGAATTACATCCTCAGGGGTATGTATGCCAGTTAACCAATGGTGCTCCTTCGTTTTACCTCACTACGAGGATGTTTCTAATCACTCTTGTAACAACTTTTCTTTCCATAAACCCATCAAGAGCCACATGTGTGTATAAAAACTATGTAAATTGATGATTCTGCTTGATGACCTTCTCACACAGAGACACACGCAGAGTGTGCTCAAGTGTGTGCTGCAGATAATGTGGTTCAGTTAGACCAAATGTAGCAGCTGCCTAATTTATGGTTCCCATGATGGGGAGGTGAAAGATCATTTGTGCGGAGGCTAAAGAGGTGCAGGACACCCTGTCTGTGGATACTTGCAGACCACAGCTCTCACCCTAAAGTCACTACCATTTCACACCCTGCTGTGAGAAAAACAGGTCACACATGCTTAAGTATCTAATAAAGTTATGTCAGGATATTACAGATCATAAAACTAATTCCCCATTTGCCTCTTTCTTTCTTTCTTTCTTTCTTTCTTTCTTTCTTTCTTTCTTTCTTTCTTTCTATGCATTTATTTTATTGTTTTCTTGAGTTTGAAATTGTTGCTTTTTTCCTCATTACACTGATCATTTAGCCTGTGATTCATTAATTATGTAGGTTGAATATTAGCTTATGACTTTAACTTTTGAGGCAACACATTTTCTGATACATGGTTCCACCTTTTTTTGCACATTTTACATACTGTATATGTTACATCCTCGTATTTATTGGAGCAATATTACAGCCTTTTGATTATTGACCCTTCCTCTCAATATATATATATATAAAACATACACTTTTGCGGCAGGATTTAAATAGAGATGTGATGAGAAGTCAGCTTGTGGATGGACTTTTAGCTTTTCCAGCTACTGTATGTTTCAAATAAACCTACGCTGTGATTGTACTGTCGTGTTTTGCATCAATATATTGCAAACCTTGTTCAATGATTCCATTGTGTCAATTTAATTAAATTTAAATTCTCTTTATTTATGTATATAGCACTAATACACAACAGATGTAATCTCAAGGCACTTTATAAGAAAAAATTTTCCAATACAATTATACAAATATTCCACTCAGTTAAATCTTTTCTACGTAAGAAATCCCAGCAGACTATGTCTGTAGTATTCTCTCTACTACTTAAATTTTTTTACAGAAGTGTATTTACATTAGACAGCCTGTGTTACAAGTGGTAACCGGAAAATAAATTGATTGAAAAAACAATGTAAGTGACAGGCCTGGTAAGGAAAGCATTAATCACTAACAGGCTCATATAACTCTGGAAGAGATGCAGAGATCCACAACTCGGGTTGGAGAATCTGCTGTCAGAACAGCTTTTAGTCAGGGATTCAACAAATCAGGACTTTATGGAAGAGTGTCAAGAAGAAAGCCATAAGAAGTCACTCTTCCCATTGTGAAGTGTAGTTGTTGCAGCATCATGCTGCGGAGTCGTTAAGCAGGCCAATGTTGGAAGAAAACCTGTTTAGGGCTCCAGATTACATCCAACTAGGGCAGAAAATGAACTTCCAAGGTCAAGGACAACAACCATAAACATACAGTTAGAGCAACAATTAAATAGTTCACATCAAACCATGTGTGCAATTCTGCATACCTGTTAGATGATTTATTACATAACACCCCCCCCCCCCCATAATATGTCAAGCAATACATGTGTGGTGACTAGATATGAAAACGTTCAAGGGGTATCAAACATTTTGCACAGCACCAAATTTTATTCATTCTTTAGCTACAATGTTTTTTGATTTCATCTCCACTAACTGCTGTTTTGCTTATGTTTCTCTACATCACCATGAGAAACGCTCTCCCTTAAGGATTTTTAAACTATTTCAACTCTTGACCTAATTTCTGCTGACAAAATGAGGAAATGTGGAGCATAGTAGATCACCCTCCCTTTGTGGGAAGTTTTCTGGAGAGCACAAGCTGAGCATGAGCTGGAAGCCATATGCACAGGCAAGAAATGTATATAGATTGTTGACTTCTAAGAGCAGCTAAGTCAGAAGATTCCCTAGAGGGGAGTAAATTAGTTGCCTTAACTTTTCACACGTGCACAGAGAGAGAGGAAGGTGGAAGTAACTTTCTAATATGTTTGGTATCAAATACCAATGGCCTTAAATCTGGGTTTGTGTTCTGTAGTGTCTTTCAAGTTGAGCCTTGGAAAAAAAAAGTTTAAGAGAAGAGAATGTTGCTTTAAACCCATCTGTCTGGTGTGCATTAAAAACCTTCCCGCCAAAATAATCTTGCTCTCTTTTCATGAAGCTCCTTCAATCTTACGGATCTTATGTAGTTACGACGGACCACAGACACACACATGTACGCCAGTATGCTCACCTTTTACAGGTACAGGTTCCCAGTCTTAAATCTGTGAAAGATTCTACGCAATTCACAGTATCTCACTTTCCCCATTCTTCTTTTTGTTGTTTTTTTCTTTTGTTTTTTATTTTGTCTTCAGAAGCCCCCCAGAGATGTCTGTGGCCAGTTAGTGCTCACACAGACCTTTTTTTGCCCCCTCACACCTGGCTCAGAGGCCTTCGAAACCTTAGGCTTAGCTTTCAGAGACCTGTACTTTTTGGGGCTCAGGGGGGAGCTTGTGTGCCTTTATCATCTCACCAGAAGGAAAGGCGTGAGGTCACTCTTTCAAAAGTGCCAGTGCCCTCTGGTTCTCCTGTATACTGTAGTTATTTATAAAACCAAAAGATGCCCCCATTAGGATCATTCTGGCCTTGTTTCCATCAAAACATCAATAATCTGCTTTAAATTCCTGACAAATATATATAAAACACCTTACAATAAATCCATATTTTAATGCTGTTGCATTTACTGTGGAAATTATGACATTCCATATTTTAAAATCTCATAGAACCTGGAGATTAAACTGGAACTGTGTGGTTTGGTCAGATGAGTTTAACTGAGCTTTTAGGCACCTAAAATTCCATATGGGTCTAGTGCAAAATTAAGAATGACATTTTGGAAAGGCACTGTATACTCACATTTAAGGATGGTGAAGAGTAGTGTTGTGTTGTTCCTTGCAGTCTTGTCAAAGACCAGCATTGCCGGCATTAACTCTTATAAATATTGGGAAAGTTCACACACAAAAAATGCTAGCACCTGATTAAAAACTGAAAATGGCTCCTCGCTGGGTCATTCAATAGGATAGTTAGCCAAAATATATGGCCATATGGGCTGCAGAAATCTACATCTTAAGTTAAAGAACCTTGTTGATGGGACAACAAGTAGATCCTTCACATGAAATAACAGTAAATTACATTGAAGCTTTTAGTTGTAATGTGAAAAAATGTGAAAGATCAAGGTTTGAACTGGAGTCATTTCTCATGGCAAGAAGCTGTGTCCACTCCTAATTATGTATTCATGCAATCCTGTCTTTTTTTAATTTGTATTAAGGTAACAAACCTACTACAGTATGTTTGCAGGGTAACCCATCACTGTGACAGCCCAGTAAGTGCTTTCACAGCCTTAAAATAAAAGCAGCCTGTGCAAAGGGTCAGCTACGTTTCAGCAGGAAGCTTAAGGTTTTCCACTGTGGTAAGAAAAGGAATCCTTATGGTACTAATTACCAAAAAACAAAACAAGGAGATGGGCTGGAAGAGCCAAATCACAATGTTTCTTCCTGAATCTTTGTTCCATTAGCAGAATTCATAAGAAGAACACTAACGTAATAACAAGCATGTTTAATTGGTTTCTATAAAAACAGAAGTGTCGGACAAAGAGGAAAGATTAAAGAAGCACCAGTTACAGTCGACTTGAACCAATTATTCTCTTCTTTGAAAGACTCACTGTTGACATTCTTCATCATAAGCTGTGTTTTTTGTTTTTTTTAGCTTTGCTTTCCCAAATTCAATGCCATTTTTTGTTTGCATGCTTTTGTTGACAAAACACTCTGTCTATGAGCCGCAGTGGAAACAAACTGAAAGCAAAGATTTACTTTTTTTTTAAACATGGAAATTTATAGAAGCTGCCTTCTTTCTTTACTCCCACAGTGTAATGAAAGAAATTCCCTGTCAAGGATTCTGTACTGATTTTGTTAGTATTTCCCATGTAAACATAAAAAATGTCATAAAACATTTTTTATGCCAGATTAGCATAGAAAGAGTAAATATATAAAGCAGTTGCAATCAAGCATTTGTTACAACTGTCAATAAGCTTTTTTTTATCACTGAGGGGAATTTTAGCTTCTTCTTCGTAGAATGGTTTTACTTAAGCCACATTGGAAGACTTTCTTGGCATGAATAACCTGTTCAAACTTATGCCACAGGATGTAATTTGGATTTAATTTGGCTAGCCTTTCTTCTTGAAGATTTTCTGGTAAAAAGCTAAATTTATGCTTCTATCAACATGGCAAGTCATCCGGGTCCTAAAGCAGCTAAGTAGCCCCAAATAATCACATGTTCAGACAGATTCTAGGTGTAGCTTGTGGAATTTAACCATAAAAGAGTGTTTGTTGATATTTAATTCATGGTTTAACAAGGGCGACAATTATATTTTTACACCAGGCTGTGTAGGTTTAAGTAGCTTTTTTACAAAAAAAAAAAAGGTGACATAATAATTTGAAAACTCTGTTTTGTATATATTTAGATTGTCTTTGTCTACTATTAATATTTGATTGGTGATATAAAATATTTAAATGTGAAAAAAAACAAAAAGATGTTAGGGTTCAGATATTTTTTCCAGCTTGGGATACATTTTTGGAAAACACGTCTATAAATTGTCATACCGATGAGGCCATATCTCATCTCTTGCTGCTGTTCAGTGTAAGGTAAATATAATATTTATAGCTTTAACAGATAGGACTTGTGATGTGAACAAGCCAGATTCAGAAGTATAACTATGTGAAATAATTTATGGCCGTATCTTTCATTTTTATGCTTTTATCTCATCTTGTCTTCGTTTCTTTGAGTTGTGTATATTTCTCTCTCGCCGCTGCTACCGTTTTAAGACCTCCTGTTTCTGATGACATGGCTGTTCTATCATGGCTGTGATTTCCTGCTCTGTGGCAGAAGGTTCTCAGAGAAACATCAGCATGGGAAAATGAGCTCCGCTCCAGTCGAGTGTTCCATTGCCTCCTAAACTGTTTGGGACCTGGATCACTGCTCCAAACAAAGCACCCAGGCTAGCTTTTGGCGGCGATGTTCGTTGGCAGCCATGTCCGCTCCAGTTTGAGTGCACCTAAAAATACAAGCCTTTTTTTTTTTCTTTGCTGTTTTGTTTGTTGTTAGTCTCTGAAGGGTTGTAGTGGTTCAAACTGTACATGTGGCAGGTTGCTGGGGCCGAGGAGTGACACATCTCTGCTTTGCTTTTCATCTGTGTGCCAAGATTGTGTGATCAAAAAGTTCTCAGTAAACAAACAGTTTCTCTTCTCTTTTGTAGCTTAATCAGCTGTAGTTGTTTTACCTCTTTTGTGCTAAAATGTATTAAAAAAAACAGCTAAAATCAAAGTTAATTTCACATATTGCATGTTAATACTGTATAGATAAAATTAACCAAGATTACAGGCTGGCTTTAAATGTATACAGATGAATGTCATTATATGCTCCTGAAAAAAGCAGGACATTTTTCCAGTATACCGTTACATACTAGGTCTTTTTAGTGCTCTTAATTTAGAATCTGGATCATTGTTTTGACTACCGCGCTTTGAGTGAAAACCCAGGCACAGTTGAGGTAACAGAGGCGTTGGAAGCCCTTCTTGGAAACAGTGCGTATTACGTTGTCTGGCTGTGTTATATGTCGTCTGCTCTGGAGAGGAAACCTTTACGATGTCCCGTCGTCTGGATAAACAATTCCATTCGGTCTGAGCTGTGCCGTGTGGCTTTTGTGCAAACGTGTCGGTGTGGGTACGTGCAGGGGTGTTAATGTTATCATCTAATTATTTTTTTGGATTAGGTTGGACCAATGCTAGAGGAGAAGATAAGTACATCAGATATACTGACAAGAAAATGTGGAAAGACACTGTGTTCAGAAGAAGAATGAACTCTCCTCTATGGCTCTTGTTGTGTCACCAAAGCCTGAACTTCTGGGAATTTCATGCTAGTTTTTGTGTGTGTGTGTGTGTGTGTGTGTGGTTAGGTTGGGGTAAGGGTCAGGGTTAGGCATTCATTTTTGATGGTTAAGGTTAGGGTAAGGCGCTACGGAAAACAATATGTCAATGAGAAGTCCCCACAAGACATAGAAACCCAACATGTGTGTGTGCGCGTGTGTGTTTTTAACCCAATCTCCTTCACATTTGTGAGACACTCAAAGCTCCTTAATGCCTCCTTATTGACCAAAAGAGACAATGTTGTCGCATATTGTTGCAAGTCAAGTTTGAAATGTTTATCATGGGTCCATATTGACCTGATAACATCACAAAGCTGTAGCAGATTTGTTGGCTGTACATTTGAATCTCTTGTTCCACAACATTAAAGGTGCTTTGAGCTGTTGACTGTGGAAGCTTTCAGAGCACAGTGATCGTATGCCCCATTTCCATTAGGGCCAGTACGGTACAGTATGGAATGGGTCAGTACGGCCTGGAATGGGTAGGTTGTGTTTTCATTACCATCTCAAAAAAACTGTAGTGGGCATGGACTTGGGCAGGCTTAGCTTAACAATAGCGCCAGTAAAATGCAGTCACAACAAAAACTCCAGCAAAAAGCATCTCTCTTCTGTTGTTGAAGATTAAATTTTTGGAAAACAGAGATTTTTTTTTTAACCAATGTACTACTTAGACTTCCGTAGCTCAGAGTTTCAATCTAGCCATCTTGTTTTACAAGGATACTTTTGCAGCTTGTTTTTAGGTGGACATTAAATTCAAATCAGCTACAGTAAGGGATGATTGCAAGCAAAGCAGGTTTTGAAAATATTTTTACCACTTAAATTGCTTTGCGACACAGAAAATCAACAGAGGACTAAAAATGAAAACATCTCCATCAATACGTCTGCGTCTGGGTGCAAACTTGCTGTCGCAGAAGTATAAACTAGTCTTTAGTTGTGTGGAATGGTTGTATGAGCTACTGTTCCCCGTCTATCATCTTAAATCACTCATCTCACTCTCATACTATTTTTGACACACTGTTAACCTGGATTAGTTGACTTTACTTGCAAATCGCGAGGAAACCCGTTGCCTTATAACACTTTAGTTTTTACACAAGCTAAAACTAAATATGTTGAGTATAACTAATGCAGAATTTTAACTTTTTAGACAAGCTAAAACAAAATTTGTTGAGTTACTCATCTTTAATTTTACATTGAACAAAAAGCCTTACTGACAGGATTCAGACGATTCAGTTATCAGACGATGACAAGATTGACATCAGCAATGATGTTCAAATATAGAAATATGGCCTAAATATATTAACAATGGACTATCACAGTGGTCTTATTCCATTTAAATGACCGCTTCACTCACGGTGCCAACCATGATACCAACAAATGAAGGTCACATTTGCAACACTGAACAAAGCAATAACAACAACACAAACCTCACAATAAAATTGCAGAAAATGCCTAAAATAGAACAAAATAACCAAAAACATGGATGCCCACAATGCACCTCGCACACTGCAGGTCACGCAGCACCCCCTCCCCTCCCTTATAAAACTAAACATTCCAAGTCATCTCTACTAAACCTGATTAGTATAATTGATCTTTCAGCTAAATAGTACAATCAACTAATGTTCTTTAGTAATGACAGCATGTTTTTACAAAACTTAACAGTATAAGAGAAAGTTTGACTAGAAACAGAATCTGGGTTTACAGTGCATGAGCAAGATATATTGGTATACATTAGGGGTGTCCCTGCCTGAGGATTTATACATTTGAATCAGAATTGTCGATCTTTCTGTAGTCGGCCGATGGTCGAATGATCTGTGTGTGAAGGGGTTGGGAGGGGTATGACACTAGGTAGGCAGCAGGAGGGTAAAACTATTTTTAATTAATTTTACACACTGCACACAGCACATGGTCATCATTTAACCGGGAACATGTCCCCAGCACTATTTTGATTGACAGGTTTGTCCTCACCAAACCTGATGCAGAAATTCTTTACCAGAACAGATCTAACAGCCACTCGTGCTCCCAATATAGCTGATCTGAATGGACTATTATTTAAATCACTCCGATCCACTTCCTTATGCAATCATGTTTTCTTTCTGCGCAGATGCAGTTATGATTTTTAGACTCCTAGTCCACTCCAAATACGTTCAGCGCAGAGTACTGTAATGTCGCGGGTAGCATTTTAAGATGGGAAAAAAACAATCTAAATGTTATGGGTCCGTTAGAAGTTTATTTACTGCCAGTGGGCAATTAAATATTAATTTAATATTTTTGTTTGCTCGAGACTATTTCCCCTGTGTTTTTGGAGAGAGCATGCCAGAAAATTACCCCAACTTTGCACTGAAAGTTAAATATTCTCGCTGTCTCAGATACAGACCGGTGCATCTTATCCAGAAGGAGCGCATTGGCGCAAGTTATTCCAGCCTGCAGTTTTTGACCAGAGGGGATTCATTTATTTGATTCCGATATCACAATGCAGAAACTATATATTGTGCACAGTCCCTGGTTTTAACTTTAAATACATATTCCAACTTTATTAAATATTCTATTGTGCTCTTTCCACCAAAATAATATATCAATATGATCTTCTTTTTGGGAGTCTTAAACCAAAAAAATTAAAACAGTTATATTTTCTAACTCCTAAGTCATATCCCGCCCATATTAATGAAATCTCCTCCGGGACCCGCATAATTTAATTCATGCATTTGTCAACCTGAAACAGCGGATTAGCCGCAGGTACCTGTTCTATTGCAGGACTCTGAACTGTACATTAAAGTTGAACTTTCTCACCACAGAACGGGCAACAATGGCAAAGGTTGCAAAGGGAACATTGTTAAGTAATCCCTGGCGCCAAGATACGCCTCGTCTCTCACGAATCAAGGAAAGTGAAACTTTAATTTGTCACAAGGGTTGTTGGATACATTCACACACACATTTTAAAATATGAATTGCTTTACTTCCATCCATCCATCCATCCATCCGTCATCTTCCGCTTATCTGGAGTTGGGTCGCGGGGTTAGTAGCTTAAGCAGAGAGACCCAGACTGCCCTCTCCCCGGCCACTTGGGCCAGCTCCTCGAGAGGAATCCAGAGGTGCTCCCAGGCAAGCCGGGAGACATAGTCCCTCCAGCGAGTCCTGGGTCTTTCAGGTTTTGTTTGACCTATACTTTTACTCATAGAAGGTATCTGCCTGTTAGTTTTTTTCTTCTTGGCTGACTGGATTGACTCCATTCGGAGGGAGGATATTTGGTTTCTCATTGTTTGAGCTGTTGATGTCCCAATTCTCATTGCTATATTTTTCTTTCCTTCCAGCATTATTCTTTCATTATACTGAGCCAAGTTCTTGAGAACTAATTGTCAAAAATATTAATACACTAAAACTAACAAGTATTCTGTAGATTATTTAATAGGTTCTATCAGTCCCATCTGTTATACATATTAACAAAAATAGAAAAAAATATCAGTTTGTTCTAAAATATAAAGCTTACTTATGCCACTCCCTTTAAAGTACACCCCTGTGACCATCCTATAAGCAAGAAGCTTGCATCTGGACCCAGTTCCACCCCACCTGCCTGACCTATATTCTGCCTCCCCCTAGTTTTCTCCCTGGATCTGATGATATTTTTTAAACTCAACAAACCCACTGGTAGTGGAATCACAGGTCCCTCTCAGAGCTTGTTTTAGTGTGATGTAATTGCCCCATTGTGAATTCTGTTATATGTCTGGTAGATCTGATTACTTCATCTAGCTCTTACTTAATTTGCCCCAATATTGCAAATATATATATATATATATATATATATATATATATATATATATACTGCTGAAGTGCTGAAAAGTGTGTATACTTTCTTTGTATGCTATTGTAATTGTTTTTTGTTGTTGTTTTTTATTGGATTCAAGTGGCCAAAATCAGAATCACATAACTGTCCCCACAATAGCAGTAAGAGTTTACTACAGCTCATCCTTCAATTCATTTTACAAGTGGGTGGACATGATGCAGTTTGCCAAAGTTTGTCCTGTTTCGATGGAATGTAGAAGTTCATCTGTTGGCAAAAGGCCCAGCTGTTTATTGTCAGTTTATTTTAGTTTTTCTCATTTATCATTTGTTTAGTACAGACACAACTTTACAAAAAGTAGAGAAAGTAGTTTTTGGGAGTTATTTTTTTCCTCAAATTATTGATCTAGCCAGCTTTGCCCTCCTTGCCACTGCTGTTCATTAGGCTTGAAGTGCTTGCTCAGCCAAATATCAGAGAGGCTTTCCTGCTTTACTTAATGCTAATGTTCCATTAGCTCTGTTTGTTTGTCTCAGGGGATTTTGTTTGTGATTAGGGCCTACACAGAATTTTTTCAGATGCCAAATACACGCACGCCTGAAAATGGAAGTATCCCCCAGTTGTTTTCCTTTATGGGGCTCAGTGCACGTCTGGCAGACGGCATGGTGACTGAAATTGCTCTGGCAGAAGCATTTTGTCTGGTTCTAATGGTCTGGGTGATTAGCTGACTAACAAATAGAAGGCAACCCATGATCATGTCTTAATCCAGATCATATACAGTAAGAGCTGAGTAGTAAAGTTGTCTTTTTTTATGGCCCTCAGACTCTAAATCAGACCCTATAGCCTGAGGCATTGAATGCAGTGAGGAAATATGTCAGAAACTAAAATCATTCTGACAGCTTTCTACATAATTAAGCTATTTTCTTGGCCTGAGGTTCTGACAGCTTTCTACATGATCAAGCTATTTTCTTGACCTGAGGTTCTGAGACTGCACTCACCAGTTCAAGCTTCACTATATATACTTTGTTATATGCTTTTTTTCTGTAACCAATATCTTATTCCATTGATTAGTTTATGTATGTAGTGATACATTTTCAGTGTCAACAAACTTAAACTTTTGCTCCTTTATCTAATTTGCAATGTTTTCTTAGGTGTGCCGTTGTTTCTTATTAAAAACAAACTATATTAGCAATCGGACAAAGTTTAAAATGTAAGTGCAGATTAAAAACATAACATTTATAAATTTAATTGAATAATAATTTATTGTCCCAGGAGGGGAAATTAATTTCAGTAAAGCCCAATAAAGAGTAGACGAACAGACATCATTACACAGACAGATGGAGGTCTACTGTGGTATTTCAATACATTTTTTTGGTTTCAGTGTCTTAAAGACCCAACTCTATATTGCTAATATTATCTTTTACAAATGGGAAAGTTACAAGTGATGTGATGTGCACAATTAACACATTCAATATGTCTGCTTTGGTTAACTTCAGAAATGAAATGATAGAAAAGATAACCCAAGTGAATACTATATATATATATATATATATATATATATATATATATATTATCACAATTTGATTTAAATGAGGAGAAATTGTGAAGAGCAGTGTTACACTATAAATTAATTACTGAAACACATATTTACGTCTCAGTTTCACTTGTCACACCCTGGCCTCATGACTACAAAACCTGCAAAATCAATAAATAGTTTTATTAAAATGTGTTCAACAATATGAAAGTATGCTAAAAGATCTCAGAAAGCAACACATCATGTCCAGAAATAAAGAAAGTAATTTAAAGGAGCAGGGGGCCGGATTGAAGAATCAGACTCGCGACTGCCACGCCCGGCGCTGCGAGTAACTGCAACCACCACGGGAGCGCGCACAAAATGTAAATCAACGAAGTAACTTAATTTCAGGCCACCGCACATCGCCAGCTGTACAAGCAACACGTCCAAACAGATTTCATGGCGGTAACACAGACATTACAATCAGGGAACCGAATCAGATGTAGCATAGCGACTGTTGGACTAGAGCTACCAATGCGCTAGCTTTGATAACTGTAGTAGACAACAATGACTCCGGTAATTGGTCTACAATCAATTTCCATCACGTTTTACACAGCATTGTTACGCGAGCAGTAAAACTACGGCACATTAGGTGTCTAAGTTATCAGTAAGCTGATATCATTTCCATATCAAGCTGTTAACATTACCTATAATGTTACTTAGCATGCACTAGCATTCATAACTGTAGTAGACAACAATAACTCCGGTGGTCGGTCTACAAAAAATTTGTTTAAGTTTTAAACAGCATTGTTAAACAAGCTATAATGTTGCTTACCTGGTCAATAGGAAATATCTGCATCAGTTTTCAGTCCGAGTTCGAGCTGTAGGAGCCGCTAATCATCGTAGGCGTAACCAATATTTACACGGACCCGACTTCGATCATATCCTGCTATAGACTCAAGAGATGCAGCCGATAAAGCCTTCTTATTTTTTGTGCCACTTTTTAGTGGGCTTTGTGTGGTGCATGATCGTTTACCCGATGCGGAAGAATCCATACCCACAGTTGAATCGACCACGTCTGAAGTCCGCGTTCTTTCTCTTCCTTCTTCCTGTTGAATCGAGAATGCGCAAGAAGTTGTAGATTGACGTCACATCCGTGTGTAAGCGGCTAAACGCGGGAAATTCAGCCCTGAATCGCAAAATATTTTGCAGCACACAGGCTGTTCAAGATAATGGAATTACACATGGATGGGCTCATTTTACTTAGTTTAAAACGCTTCATTACCAAATACAATTACAAAACTGAACATGGATATAATTTATTTTAGAAATCCAGCCCCCTGCTCCTTTAATGATTAGAAACAAAATCATTGACATATGTTAGTCTTGAAAGAGATACAAAGCTATTTCTAAGGTTTTGGACTTGAATGAAAAAAAAAATAGAACAGTGGTAGAGTTCCTAGAAGGGGGTGGCCTAGAGAGGATCAGTGATTAATTCTAGAGGTCCAGGACCCTAGATCCTAGTACAGAGGTCACTAATAGGCAGAATTTTGTCTCATGTAGACCTGGACCTAACGTTAAATTGGAATTAGGCATTTAAAACCTTACTGAGCGCTTCTGGTTCACCAGTTCAGCTTTTGTAGTCTTTACGTTAGTGTTGAAGCATCCATGGAAACCAATAGAACAATTGCTGGTAAGTTTGGGTGTACCACGTGACACCAAAAAGCCAATAAGCACTCTCCCTTCCAGCCGATCCGGAAAACTTTGAAACACTAAGGTGCAGACAGGAGTGTGAGAGAGGGTAAAATATATACAGTGGGGAGAACAAGTATTTGATACCCAGCTGATTTTTGAAGTTTTCCTACTTACAAAACATGCAGAGGTCTGTAATTTGTATCAAAGGTACTATTCAACTGTGGACAGAATCTAAAACAAAAATGCAGAAAATCATAGTGAATGATTAAATAAATAAATAATTTCTATTTTATTGCATGATATAAGTATTTGATCGCCAATCAACCAGTAAGAAATGAGGTTCCCACAGACCTGTTAACTCTTCTTTATGAAGCCCTCCTGTTCTCCACTCATTACCTGTATTAACTGCACCCGTTTGAACGCGTTACCTGTATAAAAGACACCTGTCCACACATTCAAACAAACTCCAACCTCTTCACAATGGCCAAAACCAGAGAGCTGTGCAAGGACATCAGGGATAAAATTGTAGACTTGCACAAGGCTGGGATGGGCCACAGGACAATAGGCAAGCATCTTGGTGAGAAGGCAACAACTTTTGGTGCAATAATTAGAAAATGAAGGAAGTTCAAGATTGCGATTAATCTCCTTCAGTCTGGAACGCCAAAAAAGATATCACCTTGTGGGGCATCAATGATCATGAGGACAGTGAGGGATGAGCCCAGAACTGTACAGCAGGACGTGGTCAATGTCCTGAATAGAGCTGGGAACACAGTCTCAAAGAAAATCATCAGTAACACACTCCGCCATCATGGATTAAAATCCTACAGTGCACACAAGGTTACCCTGCTCAAGCCAGTGCATGTCAAGGCCCGTCTGAAGTTTGCCCATGACTATCTGGATGATGAGGGGAGGAATGTAAGGAGATCATGTGGTCTGATACAAAAAAGGAGCTTTTTGGTCTAAATTCCAATCGCCGTCTTTGGAGAAAGAAGGGTAAGAACAACCCCAAGAACACCATCCCAGCTGTAAAGTATGGAGGTAGAAACCTCATTCTTTGGGGATGCTTTTCTGCAAAGGGGAAGTGACAACTGCACCGTATTTAGGGGAGGATGGATGGGGCCATGTATCGTGTGTAACGTTGAAGTATAAACAGCCAGAAACCCAGTACGCAGCCAAGACAAGAATGTTTCTTTTTAAAGAGCTTTATTTTGTTACACAGAAAAGCTGTTGAAGTGTCCCTCTTGGATCTGGCTGCTCTGGTGGCCTGCAACCCAAAACTGAGGTGAGTGTGGTGATGGAATGAGAAACTCAGGGAAATCAATAACAAAAAAGGAGTTTACCAGGAGCTGGAGAATCCCAAGGGTGGGTGATCTGAAAATAGAGTCCCAGAGGTTTCAAAGAGCTCACTAAAGGCAGAGTAAGGCACCCACAATGCAGAATTCTTTAGTCCAGAGTCATGCACAGGATGTTCTCAGCAGAGGTATAGCAGAGGTCCAATAAACTTGTCACTAAGGGCAAGGCAAAAACAGTGGTCAGGGACAGGTAGAGTCAAAAGCAGATTAACCCTAGCAGCTTAAACAGGCTGTAACAAAGGCAGACGATCTCGCAATGAGAAAGCCTACAGCAGGTGTTTAAATAGGGAGCTTCCCAGGTGAAGACGATGAGCAATCAGCAGGTGGAAGGAAAGTGCAGCAAACTCAAGGACAGGGATGAAATCATGAAAATCATGAGATCTTGGCCAACGATCTCCTTCTCTCAGTAAGAGCATTGAAGATGGGTCATGCCTGGGTCTTCCAGCATGACACCGAAACACACAGCCAGGGCAACTAAGGAGTGGCTCCCTAGGAAGCATCTTAGGGTCCTCGAGTGGCCTAGCCTGTCTCCAGACATGAATCTGATAGAAAATCTTTGGAGAGAGCTAAAAGTCCGGGTTTCCCAGCGACAGCCCCCAAAGCTGAACGCTCTGCAGAAGATCTGTATGGAGGAGTGCGCCAAAATCCCTGTGGCACTGTGTGGAAACCTGGTGAAGAACTACAGAAAATATCTGATCTTTATAGTTGCAAACAAATGTTTCTGTGTCAAATATTGAGTTCTGTTTGTCAGATGTGTATACTTAAGTCATGCAATGAAATGGAAATTATTTTTTTTTTTTAGATTCAGTCCCTCTACATGCTTTGTAAGTGGGAAAACTTCAAAAATCAGCAGTGTATCAAATGTGTTCTCCTCACTGTATAGTGACAAATTGCAAAAATAAATGAAGAGATACCGACTGATGAGATGGATAAATGAATGTATTACTGCTCATAAATACTTACACAGTACCTATATCAATAACAAAATATGCCTATAAGAGAGTTAAACCATAACATTTAAAAAAAATCTACTCAAGAGCAATTATTGTTGACTTTCTTTTATATAATATGTTAGACAACTAAAAATGTACAAACAAATAGTTTATGTGCACTGACCTAATTTCACTTTCCTAAGCCAGAAAGTGGCCTTACTTGAGGAAATAGGCCAGGAACTTAATATTGTTCATTGTTTGACAGATGATATTGTATGTAGTCATACATTTTGTCTTCAAATATTTTGGGGGAATAATATAAAAAAATATATAATTTTGCAGCAGCAGTTGAGGTTAACCCAATATCTCTTCAGTGTTTTAATTTTTTTTAATACTTTTTTTTTTACCAGTTTTTAGGTCAAACTATAATTTGATGAAATATAAAGTATGTTGAAGGTTTTTTATCGCTGTCTGTGGCTAACAGCCCTGAAGGTCAACCAGTGCTGTTGCCAATCCCCAGGAAGAGGCAAGCCATGAAAAACAGCTTAAGACAACACTATAAAGCACTGCAGGGCTGAGGAGAACTGAGACTTTTTCCATAAGTTTATTACCACAAACAACCCTTTTCAAAAATTAGTAGTCATAGAGTCTTGTATTAGTATAAAACTGCTGCTCTAAGCATTTAATAAACTTTGTTTAACTCAGTGACTTACTGTAAAACACATTTTAAATCAGTATAGGTAGTTTATTTTGCCATGTTCCTCTGTAGTTCTTTTTTTTTCCCGATGATATGAAGAAAGTCAAACAACACTGTGCCTAAAAGGTATTTCCTGGATCATACCGTAAAGCAAAGAGTAACTCCTAAAAATACAATGTACTAAATTAAAAAATTTGAGTCCAGCTTCTTGCTAAAGTGGAATATGCAAGATAAGAGGCTTTAAGTTGCACTGGCCTGAAAATAGATGTTGCCCCCTGACAAACTAGCTTGGCTGACCCATTTTATTTAAACTGTAAAATATAAATTAAAACCAAGTGCAAGCAGGACTGAGCATTGCTTCACTAATTCTTTATATATACACTTTCAGTTCTTGGGGAGAATCTACATTTGACTTAGCTAGCTTGAGATGGTCCAGCCTCCCAGACCTCAGAGTGCTTCTCACCTCAGCAGTGGTCATGGAGCTGCCCTTCCTGCACATTCCTGGGGCTGTGGAAGATAATTACTGTGGTTTATGAGAGGGAGAGGCCCAGAAGAAATGCTTCCATCAGACCTTGGTTATTTAAGTTTCTAGTTCTCCCACAATTCACACTCAGAAATTAAAGTACAGAATTGTACTTTTAGTGTTACGTTTTTTCACTGGGGTTGTATCCTCAAAGATACCATTTTGTACCCTTAACTGTAGGTACCTATTTATACCCCGATAGTCTGTACCTTTTATCAATGCTAGCTTAACAACCAATCATTATTGACTTGACAGGATTAAACATCAACTGACCACGATGTAGCCGATAGTTGCCAAGGATAAGTTCATCTTGCACTAAGAATTTTTGCAAATATCCAAATATTTATGCTGGTATAGCAAAATTTCTCTTTTCAAAATAAATTTAAAAATAATCGGTTCAACATTTTTAAAGCCCAGAAAGATCCTTTTAAAATTATTTATTTTATAATAAAAAATAAAATAAAATAAAAAGTTAATACTAAAACTACGAGGTCAATTTACATAAATATAATTTTGCAGTTGCATGTATTTTTCAGTAAAAAAGAAAACCAGAAATTGGTCCCCATTCAAGAGCTGATACAAACATGTACTTGTTAGTACTGAGGAACATGTATGTACCTTTCAGACATTGAAAAAGGTACAGCTAGTTACCCTGAGGTCCAATATTTGTCCTTAAACTGTGTTAATGTTTTTTTGTACCTGTAATGTACCTCTTCTGTAACCCTATTTCGGACAGTGTAATTCAGATACGTGGTCAGCTTATATCTCCTACAGTTCATAGATCTATAGTTAATTTTTGAAGTTTAAAATCAATCAGTCATGGAAGGAAAATAAACTCTTCCCACTCAGAGACAATGGTTGTTATAGATACCAGGTTTCTCATTGAACATGCTCACTAATGTTGCTTTCCAGCAAAAATGTTGCAAATGGAAATGGCTAGGTTTAAGTTACAAAAGCTGCATGTATCATGTGTCATGCAAATACATTCATACCACTTGAACTTTGACAGCTTATCACAGACACATTACAACAAAAAATGCAACGTAATATCACTGCATTTTAGTCAATAGACCAGCACTTGCAAGCACAATCTAAAGTGTAAAAAACAATCTGGTTTTCAAAATTGTTCTGTGCGGTGGGCATTTGAATACAGCCTCTTTTTGCCCTTTAAGTAACAAACATCACATCTCACAGAGCACTGTTCAAGCCATTATTGGATAATTAATAAACTATGAGACAACAACAAACCTACCAAGAGATAGCTATCCACCCAAAACTTACAGTTCGTTCACACCCAATGCATTTGAAGTGTTGTGGGCGTCAGGTTTACACATAAGTCAATGGGGAAGTGCGCTAATGCGCGTCAGGGGGTGACGCATTGCGTCAGGATATTTGCATTGCGAAAACGTTTTTCTACCTCATTTGCGAAGATTAGCGTGAATGAGGTGTTTGAAGCACGTCAGAAAATATGCATGTCATTTTATGTTGTCCATTTTTTGCATTCACACATGACCAGCGTTTTAGCATCAACCACTGAAGTTGAAACCTGGCTTACACACCCAACAAACTCGGAGTGTAGGCCAGGTTTTCCAACACGGCACTAGCCAGTGTCCGTGGATTGATCCGCTGCCGCTCGACTGGGTCTTTAGCTCCCCGATCCCCTGCTGGAGCAGGCCCAGCATCAGCCTGGGCAGCTCCTGGAGGGTCGGTACAAGAACGAAGGGAGGAGGAGGCCAGCCGACTGCTATGGTGCGTTCCCGGTCAGGGTCCTCCCACAAGTTATTTCCAGGTTCACGCACATCAAAATTGCAGCACATTTCTGACACTTTGGTGTGAAAGCTGCCCTGTGATGGACTGGCGACCTGTCCAGGGTGTACCCCGCCTCTCGCCCGTTGACAGCTGGAGATAGGCACCAGCACCCCCGCGACCCATTAAGGATTAAGCGGTTAAGAAAATGGATGGATGGATGGATGGTGTGAAAGCACCGTTAGACTAGAGGCTGCAAAAGACTTGAGACTAGGGTTGAGGTTTCCATTGTAGCAGGACAACAATCCTAAACCAACAGACAGAGCTCCACTGGTTGAGATAAAAGTATATTCATTTGTTTGAATGAACCAATCATACCTAAATCCAATGTAGCTCCCAAGGATTTGCATGTGGCGTAGTTATTTCCACTGTTACCTTGCAGCAGTTCAGGTTTGAATCCCGGCCTGGGGTCTTTCTGCATAAGTTTGTAAGTTATCCCTGTGCATGTGTGTACTCCAGCTTCCTCCCACAGTTTTAAGCTGTTTTGGAAAAAGAACAGACAAACTTGTCAGTCTTTACACTTGAAGCTGTTATTCCAGTAAGACAAACTATTGATTCAGGGGAAGTTATGAATTGGTTAGTTTACCAAATGGTACCAACTCCATCTGCTGTCCACATAAGTAATTATTTAGTAAGTGATAAGTATAATTTCACCATGACTTCAACTCATGTGGTTTTTGGTCCTTTACATTAAATTGTACATAAGTAACCTCTGGCAATGAAGGCTTTCATGAAGCAGCACTCTTGATATATTTGAGGAAAGGGTCATGTTTATGTCAGTTCTAGTGTGGTTTCTCTTAGGTCTCAAATACGTTGGTTCTCACTGAACAAAATCCATGGGTGATATAGACATTTGTTCTCTTTTTTCCTTAACTTGGCTTCATGTTTAAGTAAGAAATCCAGACATTTTCTATCTGTTAGATTTTCTTTTTATAATTAATGCCTTATGATAACATGTCAGAGTGATCTGAGAGGTATTTCATTTTGTGGCTACCAGAGAAAGTCTCATCTGTCAGCAGCTTCGTGTAATGGCACTTTTAAAAGCCTCATTAAGACCACCTATGTTTTCTCACTCATGTTTGCATTGGACATTCCAAAACCACACTGTACTTCTGTAGATACCTTTTACAGGTGCATACTTGAGATAAAGTCTGTAGAGTAATCTTATTGCAGGCATGGATTTGAAAACAAACATGCAGGCTCAGCTGTTTCTTCATTTGTGTGTTAATGAATTTAGTTTAGTTTTCCCTGCTGCAGAGCTTGCAGCAGAAATTAACCTTTAAGTGTGTTTTGGTCTGACAAATTGGGACTAACTGACCCTTGATCGAAGATGAACCTCTGCTGCTGCACAGAGCCGGTAGCATGCACAAACACACAAAGATATGCGTGCACATACACATGCTCTCATGCGTGATGTACAGCAGCAGCTGCACCTGGGAATTTTGGTTTATCTACAGCAGATACATGATTTTCATACCTGCCATGAGATATACAGAAGGAAATGTGTAATAACTCCAGGCTTTTAGCATGTGGTCTCCTGAGAAAAGGTTTTAAATTGAGTAAGAAAGGATTACATGGTTCCATTTGTGAGGAACATTAAATATTTCCTTTCTTATTCAGTCAATCAGTCTTTGAGCTGCTATTGGTAATAAACTAAGGAATTCTATATTTTTATTGTACATTTTTATCTAACAACCCATTTACATTATGTCACCTTTTGCAGACATAACTATGATTTAAAGAGAATTTTTTTCATGTTTTACACCAAAGCTGTAACTCCTTCCAAAAAACAGGCCCTTCATAAATGTTCCACTTTAAATACCTTCCTCTGCTTTTAATGTTCTCTAATACCTCTGACTTTTTCCTCAAGTCAGTAAATAAATCTTTCAAACTTGCTGTTTGTTCTTTCAGTAGACATGTCTGCCACGGAAACTGGTTTGGTTACACCAGTTGTATCAGTAGAAATGGGCCAAAATTCCAACAAAATCTGGGGTGAACCTTTTGAAGGATACCGAAAACAACTGACCTATACAGTTTAAAAGGCAATTCTACCAATAACTGTGTAAACTTCTAAATATTCTGATTTTTAAGGGAAAAAAAATGTCTTTGAGAAGGACAGCTTGCTGGTTAATCCACCAATATTTTTATTTAAATCATGCCAAAATATTTGAAATCAGCCTAGAATGAGGTTAATCTCTGAGTCTTGGAGAAATCTTTTGGGATGAATTGAAAAGTCAGTGCACTCAATATTAAGCATGATGGAAAGTGAACGTTCCCTGACCGAAGGCCACTACAAATGGATTATCAGCGAAGCAGAACTGGACTCGCTTGGTGATACAGTAAAGTTTAAATGGTTATTAGGATATTGAAGACAAGGGGTTTTAATCAGATGAGAATGAGATTGAACATGTTCCAAGGGATTTAATCTACTTTGTGGATTTTAAAAGGGCTATATCATGCTTTTTTACAGCTTTCAACTACCGGGATAGACATATATGTGATAAAATGTTACCGTTGGTGTTATACTTGTTTAACTTGTATCCTGTGGTTAATGTTGGACCACGAAGTAAAACGACTTGTTTCTCTATAATGTCTGCCAATTCATCCCAAAAGATTTCTCTAAGACTCAGAGATTAACCTCATTCTAGGCAGATTTCCCCCCGCATCCCCCACTCTGCTCCTGTCCCATGCAGAGCCGCAGTATCCCAGACTGAGCTTCATCTCAAACAGTATTATTCTGACAGTGAATTTGAAAAGCACCAAATATGACAATGAACCTTTGTTATGGTAAATGGACTGAACTTATATAGTTCTTTTCTAGTCATACTGACCACTCAAAGCGCTTTTATTCAACCATTCACACACTGATAGACAACATAGGACGATGTATAATTTTTGGGGTTAAATGCCTTACCCAGGGGCACATCGACATGTGACTGGAGGAAGCTGGAATCGAACCTATGACCCTCCGATTGCAAGTCAACTACTCTACCACTGAGCCAAAGTCGCCCAACTACCACATTGAACCTCTGTTATATTAACACACAGCTGAGTCCAGTAAGATGATTTTTCCAGCTCTGTATATAAGAAAAGCCATAGGTGTTGTTTGCACCCATTTACTGAACATTCTGAGATGCTACAGATAAATTAATTAACCACACAATTATGTTATAAGATCACATAAGCAGCTTGATAAATGGCTAACATACATTAGCATTAATATTTAGCTACTTACTTCTCTGTCCATCAGGCGCAAACAGAGGTAAGCCGCTCTGCCTGCAGGAGCGGTGCAGACACCTCTAGCACTCCTTTGTTTTCACTTAGTGACATCATAGGTTGAACATTTTCAACACTCAGTCGTTTTCTAGGAGAGAGAGGGGCAGCTGCTCAGAGAGCAGGATTAAGGAGGATTACTCAAATTTACATGAATTAAGCAAAAAAAAAACAACACTCTGGTGGGGTTTTTTTATGAGAAAATTGCATCACCGGATGATTGAAAACTCGGTTTTGCATGATATAGGCCCTTTAATGCTTTCACTGTCTATGATAAACAGGATAATAAGTGTTTTCATTTTCACAGCTACAAGACAAAACGTATTAGCATACCTAATTTTTGGTCATATAGTTTTTGTTTTTCTCCTAAAGTCAGATATTTACTAGTGAATCCTCCCTAACAGACACATCTAAGTGTGACAATACTACCAGTACTTAGTCTTCAACTGATTTACTGGTTTTTCAAACCTTTATATCAATGGTGAGGAAACTTTCATATCACCAGTGTTGAGTAAAGATTCATCTGTGAGACATTTTTTTCAAAACATAAACATGCATATTCATCATTTACTGGTGTTTTATTTTTTTTCCCTAATCCTATTCTTGTCATTTTTTTCTCTCTAGCTTTAGGCCAGGTGATGCTGTATGTGGATGGGATGAATGGCCTCATATCTCACAATGAAACAGTCCAGTGGCTTTACACGTTGGTCGGATCAAAGGTAAAAAGAATACAGCTATTAGCTCTGAAAACATATCCACTCACCCCAGAGATTGTAAACTCTGCAATCTCATCCCAAAAGTGTCATCTTGGTAATCTTGTCAGAGCACTTAAAAACAGATTGAATCATGAACTACATTGTCCATATGGATTCAATCCTCACCTGACATTGTTGTACTTCAGCCCTCTGGTGGCCAAAATACTTGAGGAAGTTTAGCTTGTTTTAATGTTTGAACCAAGTTTACTACATTTTTTGTGTAAATAATAACAGAATAGATAGCATCTTCTCTTTTGCTTTTAAAGACAAGTTCCCCTAATGGAGCTTTCATTAAGCTGTTTGTTAGATTATCACAATTGATGCTTTTATTCTTTTACTTCCTTTTATGTCATTTTCTTTCTGGTCATCTTGCTAAAATTAGCTATTTTGTTACCATTTCCTCATATTTTGATGCTTTGAATTATTTTAAAGTATTTCAAAATACGTTTTGTCTTGCTCATTTGAATTAGAGTTGGTGAAAAGTCTCTTGAGTTACTCCCAGGAATTAAGCCATATTCTCAGGATGCCTTTAGCGATTATTATTAATTAATGAATTTAAATAATCTTGAAATAATTTTCAGACAACGGCAGTATTTTACACAAGCTGCTGCAGAACACACTTATCAAAATTCTTATGACTATCAAGAGAGGAAAGAGCTCTGACAAAAATAAAAAAATATAAAACTTTATTGAATTTTTGCAGATTAATTTATATCAATAATGTTCAAAGTTGAATTCAGTGCTTGGAGCCCCTAAGAAGTGCACAGGTACAATATCTGCTCAACTATCGTAGTTCAGGTGGCATGCATACTAATATATAGTATTAAATAATTTATTGTTCCACTTTGATTGACTTTCACCTTCCCTTATGCCCTCAACTGATAAAGATCTTAGTGACAAAGATATACATGGGTTAGAGTTATGGGCACATTAAAGTGATGGGAAAATTTGTTTTCACAGAAATATTCAACAAATGTATTGCAATGTCATGTTGTCAAATATTGTGCAGCTCTAGTTGAAAACTACAGTTTTTGTCTTCTTTGTGTTTTAAATAGTTTCGTCTGGTGGTGAAGACCTCCCTCAAGTTGCTGCTGGTGTTCGTGGAGTACACAGAAAGCAATGCTGCCCTGCTTATAAAGGCTGTGAACACTGTGGATATCAAAGCAGGTGCAGGGCCCGAAAGATTGAAAAGAAGCAAAAAATGGAAACTGAACACAACTGTGAAAGAAACATAAAAGAAAAAGAAAAAAAAAGTATCTAACTCCTAACAAAAAAAAAAAAAAATAAAAAAAATAATTAAATGGGGGGGGGGGGGGGGGGTCATTGATCAAGCGTGGATCCAGTTAAGGCTAAGAGTTTTTTCTATCAAATGTAGTAAATGGACAAAGTGACTAACTCGTTAATGTTTATTTAACCTTAAAAAATATAGAGCGGCTTTATAATTTCTGTTGATTCTTAGCTCCTCACAATTGCTACCTCAGATGTTCAGGCACCAATTTAAACATCCAGCTCACTTAATGCCTGTAGCTTTTTTTTAAACTCTAGCCTGTCAAGTGTTGACCAATAAGTGGAGTTGAACTCAACTAACATACATGCATCTCACACTGAATGGAGTGGATAAAATACATTTTTTTATGTTGAAAAGTTTAAGATTATAAAACCAGTAAATTCATACATTTGTGAAAAATGTATATAAAATATTATTTCATTAAACCCGGATGAAGTCCCACTGAGAATGAAACAAGAGTGACTAAGCTTAGCGATCACAATAACTGTAAGTAAAAAGTCAGATTCCAAACTACATATTGAGACGATCGATAATTTAGAAAGTTTAACAATTGCCAAACAGAGTCACTGACATCAAATTAAAAAACCCAAACCTGTTTAAGGGATTCAGGTTGTCTAATGAAATAGAACATTTTATGTGGGATGAGTTCAGATAGTTTCAATTCAATTTGCTAGGTATTTCAAGCAAGGGGATGCGGAAAAAAACCCAGTTTTTTTCAAACAATTAGAACCATCCAATAACAAGTGCTACAGGGATGCATAGAGATAACAAAGATGAGTGAGCTAAAACCTGTAATAAACCTTAAGGCTCAGTAATACTGTTTTCAAAGGCTGAAGACATTTGGTTAAGTCGCTAATGTACAGAAGACTGTAATCAAGCTGCAAAAAAAGGCAACTAAAGGGTTTTACAAGCTGTGAGGGAGAAGCGGGATTTTTTACAGTAACAAAGCTTCAACTTCAATTTGCAAACAGAATAAGTGCCTCAAAGGAAATATCTTAAAAATGTAATTTGAATATCCTAAAATTGCTGCTGTAGAGTCAAAGCTGAGAAGTGAAACCCAGAGGAGGTGATTATATCAGTTGCCCTGAGCTGTTCCTTATTCAGAAAACTGCTGCTCCTGCCTTCACTAGCCTTTATCTACTTGCTTTCAAAGCTCAGCATTGTCTTTTGAGTGAGCAGCCAGGACTGGCCTTGTGTATGGAGGGGTCAGGTATCCTTCTGTCTCACCTCAGAAACCATTGCTGCTGAGGGTTACATAAGAAGACTGAACATGATCAGCAGGCTCTTGATGAGAAGATGTAACTGACCTCATAGCTGAGCACAATACAGATTAAGATTACCAATGTTGTTTTTTATGACTGAAGCTACAACATTTTATTTTTCAATTCTCAGTCAGAGGTGTCTTTAAACCGTTTTTCCCTATAAATTGGACATATGGATTGGTAATTTTTTTTCAAGTAACTTTGTAAATGTTATGCAGGTTTTTTTTTTTCTTGGGTGTTGTAATTCATTATCCCTTGCATGACTTATGGTGGTGCAGGTAAAAAACTTTGGTCAAATGTCATGGAGATCCTGGAGGAGAAGGATGGGGTGGATACCGAGCTGCTGGTGTTTGCCATGACACTCATTAATAAGGTCAGTAAATACAACTTTCCATACTATTGGTTGGTGGTAAACAATTTTCCTAATGTTATATGTTTAACTATATCCACATTGTGATTAATTATAATCGAATTTCATCACCATTTAAAGGAATTATAAAGATGAGGACAGAGCATTGTTAATTTTGCAGAGAAGTTTTTTCTTGCAAAGGGGCTTTCATCCTCTAATCAGATAAATCTCATCAGGGAAGATTAGATTAAATCAGATGCAGAGTCAGTCTGCTAATTTTCCCTCCAGTTTAAGACAAGCTGTCATCTGAAGAATCTTTTAGAAATATTTCTGGATAAATATTTCTGTTATGTGAAAGACAGGAGTTATAGCCTTCTTTTTAGTAAACTCATTTGAAGTGTGGAGCAACAGATGGAGGAAGCGTATTGCTTGCGTATATACCTGTTTGAAAATTTTCTTGGCATCTCATTAATAAGGGTTTCAACTGCAGGAGGGATTACATAAAAGATATTAGCAGTTTTTTTTAACTAGACATTTTATAACATTGGTTTACCTTGATACCATTATTTGATAAATACTATCAACTAGGGATGCACTTATATTGATACTGTTATCGGGTGTCAGGGCCAATACCATTCTAATGTACTCGTGCTGGTATCAGTTAGTTGACCAATTACATGAACTGATACTTAACATGTGGAAACTGCAATAATTTCACCAAATATTTTTCACTTGAAATGTTTGTGTTGAGGTCATTTTTATTAATATCTTTTTAATCTAATCCACCATCGTTTGTTATAGCATGCAGTGAAGAAAATAAAACCTGTTTTTCAATTCATTCAAAAAAAAATTGCAGTAGAAGTATCGGCATTGGTACTTGGTATCAGCAAGTACTCAGATCCAAGTATCGGTATTGTATCGGTTTGAAAAAAGTGGTATCATTTTATCCCTACCATAACTCTTAAACATAGGAATATAATATTTTATCCCTATTAAAAAGATTAATGAAATTAATAGAAACAATTCAGACAGAGTAACAAATATTTCCAATCTCTTTTTTTTTTTTTTTTTTTTTTGCGGTTTGTTTTAAATTGAGTGGGGTTTTTTTGTTTCTCAGACTCTGGCAGCCCTACCGGATCAGGACTCCTACTATGACATGGTGGACTGTCTTGAGGAGCAAGGTATCGAAGCCACAGCTCAGCGACACCTGAACAGAAAGGGCACCGACCTTGATCTTGTTGAACAGTTCAACATCTATGAGGTCAGAAGTCACTCCCCTTGGACAAATATTGCAACCTAATATAACAGTATTTGTTGCTGACAAACCTACAGGTTGTATGAGTGTTTCATCAATTTGTTTGATCAATGATGCCTCTTTGATCCAGATGATTCTTCGCAACGAGGATGGGGACGATGAAGCCCAGTTGCCTCCGGGTGGCCGAAAGAACCGCCGCAGAGCTAGCGTTGGTGGTACCAATGACAGAAAGGGTCTGGAAAGAAGAAGAAGCCGAAGACATTCGCTTCAGAATAACAAAGACCAGACTTCCAGCTCAGCATCTCCAAGCAACTCTCCTTCCAATTCCAACAGGTTACTGCCCTTTGGTGGCCACCATGTGGAAGAAATCAGTGAAAGGTGAGGAAAGGGAAGCAAAAGAAAGGAAAATGTAAAGGACATTCCTGAAAAGGACATCTTCTTTGTACACTTCTTTGATTTATAGGTCCATTACTGAACAGACGCATTTCCTCTAATCAGAGATGATATTTTAAAGAATGAAATAGGAGCCTTCTGCTACCAAGTAACACTATATTCATTTTCTTGATGTGAGAGCCTCTCTTCTGCAGCAGAAGGCAACAGGAACCATCTATAAACTCAAAATATAAGCTATCTGTGCTCTGCTTTATGTCAGGTTTATTTCAGAGAGAGAGAGCGAGAGAGAGGTCTGACCTTAACTTTTCATATCAAGTAAGCCTTTATCACTAAAAATACTCAGATTTCAAAACTGAAAACTTTTATTCAACTTTTTTTATTGGACCGTGCAGTAAAATGAAACCACTTTGATTTCAACCGTCTGCCTCATTAAGGTACAATGTTAAAGCAATCGAAAGCAGAATAACTACTCTGTTCTTGGCTGCACTCAGGTCTTCAGGTTTGCTAAATTCAATCCAGCAAGCCATTTGATACCAGCCTATCCTTTTCCATCCTACCACAGGAAATTCAAGCCGCCTTTGAAGAGCACAATTTTCCATATTGTTAATGAAATCCAGACAACCTGGAGGGATCCAAACAGCAAACTGACAGCAGAGCTATGCACGATGATCCCACATTATCAGTTAAAAAAAGATGAGATATCTTTCACAGCTCTAACTGTGGTTATTAAATTAAATTGAATTATTTGATTTTGTCAAAGTGTATTATTTTATTCCATTAGAGTTGCATTTTTGCAACAGTAGGTCTCAAAATGTGTACTCAACCCTGTTAATGGGCAGATTTTTTTTTATGTAAATAATTTTTCATGATCAATCCTTTTCGAGGTGTATTTCCACCTTTAATGTGAATTACTCTTTATCCTATACATTTCAATTGGAATAAAACAAATAAATATTGTGTGGTTGCGTAAGTCTGTACACTCTTAACTAGTGTATGACTTTTGATTCAATTTCAGGTGTTTTGATGAGAGTCTGTCAAATATTTGGCAATATTAGTTCAGACTAAAAGCTTCCCATTTTAGGTTAGCAAGGATCAAAATTATTTATTTTCCAGTTTTGTTTTAAAACTGTCTTCAAATTTTGAGTTTAGATGTATTTCCTTAATGTTGGGTAGAGTTACCTTGTACACTGTATTATTTGAGTCAGATGTTATCCTTTCAAGTTTATCACAATAGTTTGCTTGAATTTAGTCCAATTCCTTTTTACAGAACTCTTAATTTCTTGTCTGATTTCTTTAGATTTGATGTTATGTAAGGAATCGGTTTTCGCCATAAACATATAATGTGGGTTTTATCTTAGACCCACTGTTTGGCCATTACAAAACCCCTGCATTTTGACTTTTAGTGTTGATACTTTTGTCAGCTAATGTATGTTATTTAAATTGTATATATATGAAGGTTTAGCTGTTGCATGTAAACATCCATTTCTTTTTTTTTATGTCATTTCCAAAATTTTGCTAATCTGCTAACATTTTTCATTGCCTGTTGGTTTTCTGCACTAATACCTGTTGTGCTTTCACTGACAAGCATGTCTTGCGTGTCGCATTTCTGTGCATTGTCTCCCCTGGGCAAACCCTCTGTGGTTTCGTTTAAAATTTCCACTCCCCCCACCCTCACACCTACATCCTCCCTTTCATCCATTCATCCCTCGGCCCCTCCTCTAACCACAGAGAAGAGGAAGAGGAAGAAGAGGAGGATGAGGATGAGGAGGCCGAGGCAGATGATGAAAGCCAACCAGACACTGAGCCCTCTAGACAGGGCTCTCCCAGGTATTTGAGGCCAGCAATGCAGGGTGAAATTGCCTCTTTTTTTTTTCTTTTAGCATGTTCCATGTCTGATTACCTTACTACTTCTCTTTGGACTCCTACTTTCTTGTATTTTGTCCTCCTAGTGTGGCTCCAGATGTAGCAGACACTCCTTACATGTGTTTGAACTTTAAGTGTATGAACAACCTCCTCCTTAAAACCAGTGACCCTGAAGGACAGAGAGACTTTCTCAGCATCAAGACCAGGACACCCTCTACTGTGTCCGTTGCACCTAAAAAGAGGACCTTTAGTCCTTGGTGTGTTCCTTTCTGCCACCATTTTCTTGTATGGTGCTGTAGTTAGAAAGACAGACTTTGCACATGCTCAGTATTAGTCGGCTTTTAAGCTTTTCATGTCCCTTCTTTTCTTGAGTTAAACCAGACTCAGGTGTCTTTTAGATTTGATGGGGGACTTGCATTACAAATGGCTCATTACTCATTGTGAAGAACATCAGCACTAAATCCCGTATTTCTCACAGTGAAACTTCAGAAAGCATAAAAGCACAGCTAATGACGCTATCATTTTAAACCTCTCCTTATTTCAATACAGTTTAACACGTTGATGCACTTTGAAAGATATCATGTATTAGATCCCCGGTTTATGATGGTAGGCAGAGAAAATGTTGAACCCATTTAGGTTCAGTTGCATCAATTTCCAAGCAGATCAGAACAACAGCCTTCTAGATATTTTTTCTTTTGTGGTCTATTAGTAAACTGGCCAGTCTTTCGGTTCATTTGATGTAGTAGTATGAGGATTTCTATTTGGTTTTACTTTTTCTCGGATAATCTTTTAAAATTTGATAAACAATTTCATAGTTAAAGAAAATTGTTTTCAAATCCAATAGGAAACGAATTAATTAAAAAAGTATAATACCTAATAATCCCGATCCAGGGAAAATGTGTTGATTTTCAACAGTGACCTATGGATTAATGCAATATTAGTTGCAGTTAAAATTGTGAAGTTTCTTAGAATGTCCCTGACTGCACTGCAGTTGATGTTATTACCTATTTAAAATGTATTAGAAACCATACGGCTAAATTGAGAGTTATATATGGTAATGTAATTGTATGGAAATTATGCATAATTTAGTCTACTTTTTTGGTTTCTAAGATCCCAGTCACTCAATCTATAGACAAACATGTGTTCTTCATGTCTGCTTTGTTGTCTTGTTGTCATAAAACTCTATAATCCATCTGCTCTCCACCTAACTCAACTGGACAGTTGATCCAGCTCTCTCTGACTTATTTTACTTTTTTTCTTGCTTCCATCTTCAGTCTGACAACTTACTCAGCTAGAGAGCCCTGCTGGGCTGCGAGGTAAGATCAGCATTCCACAGGTCAGGTGTAACAGGAATATGCTGAAAAAAAATATGCTTTTTTTTAAAGTTTGAGACACGAGACACTAAAATCTGATTGAACAAATATTTAATTTTGATAATCATGGCTTATTGCTAATCAAAACCCAGAGTTCAGTTTTTCCAGAAATTATAATACTATACATAAAGGAAATATGGTTTATTTTTTATTTTTTTTTATTTTTTTATGTTGGTTTCCTATCGAATCTATCTATCCATTGCAAAGTAAATGCACTCAGTACTTGGTCAGGAATTATTTTGCATCGGTGTGACCTGGCATGAAGGCTTGTGGCTCTGCTGAAGTGTAATGGAAGCCCAGGTTACGTTCAGTTTGTCTGCAGTGTTGGCTTTATTTTTTCTTTCTTCCTCTTGACAATGCTTAGCACCTTGATACCGTGGTCATTCAAGCGGGTATAGGTACTTTTGGCAGGCTTTCATTGTCAAGTCCTCCTGGAAAATAAAATCAGCATCTCAATGAAGCTTGTCAGCAAAAGAAAATATCAAAGACCCCTAAAATTTCCTGATTAACAGCTGGACTGAATTTGGACTTAAAACTCACTGGACCAACACCAGCAGATGACATGGTTCCTCAGATCATCAGTCGCTGTGGAAACTTAAGTTTGAAACTCAAGCAACTTAGATTCTGTGGCTCTGCTTCTATTTCCAGGTGTGGGGAGGGAGTTGTTTATCAAATTTGACTTTCATCTGAAAAGAGGACTTTTGAACAAGGAACAACAGTCCAGTTAGTTTCCTGTTTGGCTCATGTAAGACACTTCTGATGCTGCCCTTGGTTCAGGAGTGGGAAAGCCAAAGCTGGAGCCCATATCCAGAATAAGTCTTGATGGGATGGCTCTTCACTGACTCCAGCCACAGTCCGCACCTTGAAAATCTCAATTAAGCACTTGAATAGACTTTGCTTTTTCACTCCTCTCAAGGTTGTTCACCTTTTACTAAAATGCTTTTCCTTCCAGTAAACATTTCATTAATATAGTTTGATAAAGCATTCTTCTGTGGTTTACCTCTTGTGAAGGGTGTGAGAAACTAAAGATGTGAGTCAGCACTCTTCTCTTTGAATATGTTGACCAAAATTTACAATTTCTGAAATTGTTTTTGATCTTATATTTAATGTTTCAAATTTCTGAAAACTGAATTTAGTTTAATTTTGCTGTAAGCTATAATCATCAAAACTAACAGAAGAAACAACTTGAAATATGTCACTATGTGAATATCTAATGGATCTATAAAATAGGAGTTCCGCTTTTTGAAGTGAAATGTTAACTTTTGTATCCTAAACTGTCCAGAAATTCAGGTTTAGTGTGTCAGTCTTTAGATCGTGGTTAGTAAAAAAAATTTGGGAAAATATTGTAGCATTTTTCTTTCTTTTTTGTTTTAGAGAAAAATAGGACGAACAAACAGTATTGAGTTGTTTCTTATTTTTCTTTTCCAGAATAAGTTGTAAGGGTACTATCTTTCCTGGTAGACATCAGACTCCCACGTCAGCCATTCATCACCTCAGTAACTCAACACCCTCCGTACCTGACACCAAGTCTGACAGGTGAACACATCAACACATTTTGTAGCCTTCATAAAATCAGATGTGGCTTGCTAAAATGAAAACTCCTAAAACTAATTGTATTAACACCTTCACATATTTTCTTTTTTTTAACATTTTTACAAGAAGGACTGCTGTTGGGAGCTTGCTGACGTCCTCATACAGGCAGCATCAGGAATCTCTGGCTGTGGAGAGAGAGAAGAGACGACTGGAAAGAGAGGAACGTCTGCAGAGGATTGAAAGAGAAGAGAAGAATCGGTTGAAGTCAGTGTCACCTTGCCGGTTAGATAAAACTAGCATAAGTCCATGTTGAAGACCATGCACTTTTTCTTTATCACTGGCAGCTGTACAGTACAGATGGCTCTGGACTTAGCTCAGCTGAGGTGCTTATAAATCTCTCCTGAGGCTGAGAGAAGTTGGGTTTTATTTATGAGGATCATTACACTCACTGAAACGTGACAGGAGGACTCAACAAAAACATATGTTCTCCATACATGTTACATCGTAGTCTTTTGTAAACCATATTCCACATCTTTAACGTCAAAGCAGTCAAAAACTTTAGGATTCATGCTAAGTAATGTGTACATTTTACAAGTACTAAATTGTCTTTTTTGAAGCTAATTTTCTTCTTTTTTTCTTTGTCTCAGTGGTGATCATGCGGAAAAGAGGGAAGAACCGATACAAGTCAGAGACGAAAGGTGAGTTAATTTTGTCTCTTTGATTTAAAATGGATCCATGTTATTGTATCCCTCTGTTACTATCCTGTACTCAACTCTGTGAACTTGGATATCCAAATATTTGAAAGAAAGCCTAGAAATAAACTTGACATCTGAAGGTAGTAGCCAAAAATTCCTCACAGCGGTTTAAAAATAATTAGATGTTGTTTGTCTCTGATTAATGGAATTATGGTCCCATTTTTCCATAATTTTCCTGGAATGAGACAGAGTAAGTGGCTAATATTCACAGATACAATCAATGTTATGTAAGGCTCTCGTACTTCCAAAAATGTAATTATTTCTAAGGCTGGACGTTTCTAATTTTTCAGTTTCCTGGAAAATATCTCACTCTGAAGTAAATAGCTGGACTAAATAGCACCAACAGTAGTCATTTAGTTAAATATTACAAGTTTTTGAACAGTTCCTGCAAAAGTATTAATACCCCTTAAACTTTTTTTTCAAATTCCTTTACATTACAACCATAAACATCAATATATTTAATTTGGCTTTTGTGTCTTTTAGGGCATTTCTTTACCAGCTGGTAGAGATGAAAATTCTTGCCTAGTGTTCTTTACAAAATAGCCCAGCTCTGCTAAAGAAAAACATTTCCACAGCATGATCCTAACACCAGCATATTCCACAGTAGGAATGGCATGTTCAGGGTTATGGATATCGCTGTTTACAAAGGCCAAAAAGTTCAGTTTGCTGTCCAGAGCATCTTCTTTCAAATGCCTGCCGTATCCCCTACTTGGCTTTGGCAAATTTAAAGAAGGCTTCTTATAGCCTCCTTTCAGCAATAGTTCTCTTCTTTCTTTGTATATTGTGCATATAATAGTAGTTCTGTCAACAGACTGTCTTACCTCAGCTATCGATTTGTGTTGCTCCTCCACAATTGTCATGAGCCTCTTGGCTGCTTCTCTGATTTATGCTTTCCTGGTGTTGGGAGACTTGCAGTTGTGCCATACTCTTTCAGATGTTGGATTGATAAGTTGTCTTTAACAGGTTCAAATCTTGGGATTTTCTTTTGTAACCTAACCCTGTTTTTAAACTTCTGCATTATTTTTTCCCTGATCTATCTGCTGTGTTCCCTAGTCTTCATGATACTGTTGGTTCAATTTTGCTCTCTAACAATCCTCTTAGGCCTTTACAGAAATGTTGTATCCATGCTAAGATTAAGTTACACATGGAATTACTATTTACCAAGTGACTTCTACAGATATTTTGTGGCAATTGATTTAATTTTGGGGGACTGGAGACAAGTTCTGACCTCAGTTGGTAAACAAATTTAGAAAACCTTGTAGCATTTTCTTCAACTTTAATGTGTTTCTTGCATTATTTTGTGTTGGGAAATTACAAAACACAAAGGAATGACTCAATATCAATATCAAAATCTCAATATCAGATGCAGAGATGTCTGAAGTCTTTATATTATTTTTGAAGGTACAAGGCAGTGGAGAGGTTGGCTGCAGAGGAGTTTGAGCGTGAGCGCCCTCGAGTGCCGACAAGAGGACGAACAGAGATTACACTTTGTTTAAGTCCAACTCCAACCAGCCGCTCGGTATCCCGATGTTCCACAGCAGCACCGTCCAGCTCACAGAAAGAGACAGTTGCAGCTAAAGAGCAGATGTTGGGTAAAAAGTGTTTTTTTTGGGTATTGTTCTGATTGTTGGTTCTCAATAGTTGAAGGGAAAGTACAAAATGTTGCTGCAAAACACAGCATACTTAGGTTTTACTCTTGATGGATGGAACTAGAATACAGTCTAGCTGCATACTTTGTCAATAGTCCTTATAATGACTAAAGAAAAACATACAGCCTTGTCAGAAGTTTACATGCACTTATCATTGACATGAATATGAATTTAATTTTCTGCCTTTAATATATGTATTATGTTGTGCTGGGTGGTCTGATAATACATCTTACAACATGAATGAATTATTTAGTGTACAAGGTTGCATTTATTTGTAAATTTGTATCTAATCCACACAAAGTCAAAATGAAACAGCCACAGATAATTACAGACTCGAAGCGTGATTCTACAACCACTTTGTTTAACAGTTGGCACTGTGTTCTTTGGTTTAAAGCTGTCAAATTAACTCTTTCTAACATACATCTTTTCATTGTGGTCACATGACCAGCTCCTTGCCTAACATCCCCATAAAGCTCTTCACTGGAAGGTGGTTGGTTTTTGAGCAGCTTTAAGTAAACTTTGAAGCAGGCATGTTTTTCTTACTTATACAGATTACATTGATGCTAAACTTATGCCATTCTAATGATTGTTTCTTCAGCTTCCTGTTTTTGACAGGCTTGAACCTTGTGGATCAAGGTTTTATTATATGCTAATAAACTTTTTTTAACCTGGGGGATAAAGTTTGGGTGAGATAGTTGAAACTTGTGCACCAAACACATACAATTGGCTGCCAAATGGATGAAGCAGGTTAACGTTAAACTTCTGGGATAGCCTTGACCGTAGCCCTGTTGTAAATGTATTAATCATGTTTAAAAGCCAAGGTTGCGGTAGGACACCAACCAAATTTAAATAAACTAAACATATTCTGCCAAGAGGAGTGGACAAATACACATATAGAATTGTTTCAGAGGCTTGTTAAAGTCTATGAAAAAATACATGTCTTCCCTACAACTTGCTGAAAGAAGTGGGGGTATACATTTGAGTCTCTATGTGTAACATGGAGCCATTTTGGGTTAGAGAAAATCCAAAATAAATTCAGGTTTGTGCACCCAGTGCTTGTTTCTCAGATTAATTTAATCTATATGTTATATAAAAACATTGGTTCAAATGCTTCAATGAAAATGTCAAGGTGATGATGAGCATATGTTAACCTCTGATGGCCGCTGTATCAGCTCAAATGATAAGAAAGGAGGATATTATGTATTATTCCAAAGAAAATCTGAAAACAAAGGTGTTGTTGTTGTTTTTTTGTTTTTTTGTTTTTTATATACATCATCTGTCTCATTTATCCATATTTTTTTAGTTTAGTTTTTTTTTTTTTTGTCTAGAATAAATAAGGTGGTAGGTTGGCAAATTATGATTTAAAAGGTTGATATTCGAGTTATGGAATGTGTTGCTCTTCATTCTGATTTCTTTCCAGGAACAGAACATATCTTGAGTCCAAACCTCATCCCAAAGAGCAGAACCCAAAGTCCAGCACCTGAACTGTCAGCATCAAACCCACCCCAAACACTATTTAACAAAACTGAGACAAAGACAAGTGCAGATGTGCTACAGATTGGAAAATATGCCACAGCACAGCATGATGAGAAGGAGCAGTCAGCAAAGGAAGATCAACAAGAGCAGGAGTTTGTTACAGAAGAACAAAGTGTTGATGAAGTTGGAGCTGAGGACACAAAGGCAACAGATGGACCAGAGGTTAGAGGGCAGGATGTTCATGTGGAGGTGGAGTTAGAGGAGAAAGGGCAGCCTGCAGAAGTGGAGGTGGGGGATAGTGTGGTACTGAGTGAGAAAGAGAGACAGAATGAGGAAGTGAATGAAAAGGATAACTGCTCTGCTTCCAGCATCTCTTCTACAAGCAGCACTCTAGAGAGGGAGGAGCGGGAGCAGAAACTCACTAAAGACTTTGACTCAGGTAGTGAAGCTGGATTTACTTTATCCAAGTTAAACCCACAAACTTTAATGTGCTTTATTAATGTAAACAAGGTCTGAATAACATCAGGAAAGTATGCACTATGCAATAATGTTAGTGATTGTTAGGACCATGATATTGAAATGACAATACATTTGTGAAATGTTGTCCAGCATTAATCTACGCATTCCTTTGTGGATCTGGCTTCTGACAGCGTTGCCTTATGTCCAGCTTCATTAGTCTTCCTATCAACTCAACTTAAAAGCAATAAAAAATTATATTATAATTACATTTTATTTACTATGGTGGATTGAGTTGCTTATTTCATTTATTAAAACCAGCATTGCCTTCAAATATATATTCACTCTTTGCAGTGAGATCAACAAGCAGATGAAGCACTTTTATTGAAACGTGACAAAACGGGAGTCAATTTTTAGAAAAATATGCCTTATCTGTGGCTGTTTTTGAGCACAAAAATAAAACATGATTTAGGAGGAGTTTAGATGTCTTACTTATTTGCTTCTCAAAGGAAGTATGGTACTGAATATTTAAAGTTAATTTAATTAAAGAAATTAAAAATACTTTCAGATATAATCACAAATAAATGCATTTAAAAGTTTTGTGGACAATCCTGATCCCTGCAAAGTCGTAAAAGAAAAAAAATAAAATGTCTAATAGTAATTTGTGATGAAAGTGTTATCGTCCAAATAAAACGGTAAATAAAAAAAATGAAATTTTCTTTTTTGTGTTTGTGAGTAACACATCCTTGTGTCTCGGTAAGTGTTACAGTGGTGATGTGTGTGTTTGATTTACTATTTTGTTCAATTTGAAAGCAATTGGTCACACAAAATGTTATTTAGGGGACAAAATGGAGAAAGCTTAAGGGACTTGAATATTTATATATGTTTCTCTAATTAATAACAGTATTTGTTTTCCTTTCAACAGGCCAATTGACTCAATGTTTAAAGGAGGCAGATGTGAACGAGCAATGCAAGAAGATTCTCAAAAACAAGCGCTTCATGCTGGACATGCTCTACGCTCAGAAGGCTGTCTCAGAGGATGACGGGGACATAGGAGAGTCAGAGAAGGAAAGATGTAAATGTGAGAAGGAAACGGGTGAGAGTGACCCTGTGACCAGTTTGGCCAGCAGGATCTCCACACTGGAGGCAAATAGGCAGTCTAGAGAGGACAATGTAAAAAAATTAGAAGTGGGACATTTGGACAACCACGGCAGCGTCAGAGCCGTTGCAGAGAAGTTTGGGGATTTAGTCAAAGGCATGACGTGTCAACTGGAGATAGAGGCCCCTAAAGACCAACAGCAGACAGACAAATCAGCTGTTTCAGCTCCTAAGAAGGAATCGGATCATATCTGGGATCAGCTTATGGCATCCCCCAGGGAGCTACGGATCAAAGAAATGGACTTCACAGATCTTAGAGAGGAGGACGACATGGACATTTTGGATATGGAGGGCGTGATGGCCTCACCCTCTCCGCCATGCAGTTCCACCCTCCCACCACCTCCGCCTTTGTTTGGATGTCCTCCACCCCCTCCCATTCCTGGCAGAATGATGATGCCCCCACCTCCTCCATTTATGTCTCCAATACCACCACCCTCTCCTCAGTTGGGTCGAGGGGAAGCCCCTCTGTTCCAGAAGAAGAAGAAGACCATCCGTCTCTTCTGGAACGAGGTGCGTCCAGTGGACTGGCAGCGCAAGAATCACAAGTTCTGTAAGGAGTCCCTGTGGTCCAAACTGGAGCCAGTTAAACTGGACACATCAAAACTGGAGCAGCTGTTTGAGACCAAATCCAAGGAGCTGTCAGTTACAAAGGTATGCTTTTTTTAATTATTCCAATTAATCAAAAACATCCTGCACTTTAAAATATCACTATGATGCAATGTCAGATTACAATCAGGTGTGTTTCCTCTTTAGGAGCTAAAATAAAATTAATGTAGTAATAAGTGTTTATGTTAATGTTTTGCATAAATATAAACCAGATTTAACTTTTTGTTTGAACATGTAACAATGGAGAAGAATTGGCCCTAAAATGAAAAAAGAAAAATCTTACTACAGCACTGAAAGTTAAAGTAGTTTCATGAAACTTTGATATATAATCAAAATAAGATGAAGACTCACCCTTTGTAAAGAGCATTAGGAGATTTTACAAGCAGCCTAATCACAGTATTTTCTTTATTTTTGCATCTCCAAGAAAGCATCGGTTGAAGGCAAACGACAAGAAATCATTGTCCTGGACTCGAAGCGGAGCAACGCCATAAATATCGGGTTAACTGTCTTACCTCCTCCCCGCACAATCAAGACAGCTATCCTCAACTTTGATGAGTATGCACTAAACAAGGAAGGCATTGAGGTAAGCTTTAATTAATTGCATCTGAACTTGTGTATTGAGTGTGGTGTCGGGGGTGTAAATTGTAGATGGTTGTCATGAAGAGTAAATGTCAAATCTGCTGAGGCATTGTATAGTTTTTATTTGCAACAGTTGAAGGGAATTTATAATCAAAAACCAGTGGTAGTGTATCTGCTGAGGTTTTGTCCCAGGTAACAGTTGAGGCCTCATACTTTTGTTATTACATAACCTGAGTTCATTTACAGGAGACAGGAAGATTCCTGTCCATCTTTTTTTTTCTCTGGAGGTATTTTCAGTAAGAAAACAAAAGCAGGGGCAAAAGTTCAGATGTCGCAAAAAAACATGTGGTAAAACTGGAAATAACTTTAAAAAAATCTGATTTACAAATATCAGAATCAAGATTTTCTACCATAATTTCTGACATCTCATATAAAGATTTCATTTAAACAGGGAGACGTTTTTGTAGAAGTTTGAAAGATTAATTTTCCTCTCTGTACCAGAAAATCCTCACAATGATCCCCACAGAGGAGGAGAAGCAGAGGATCCAGGAGGCTCAGCTGATGAACCCTGATGTTCCTCTGGGCAGCGCCGAGCAGTTCCTACTCACCCTCTCCTCCATCACAGAGCTGTCAGCACGTCTGCAGCTGTGGGCCTTCAAGATGGACTATGAGCTTATTGAAAAGGTCAGACACATTCTTGCTCCCTCTAGTCTGATGCAGATGAAGCATATATGCAATACAGTTTAAACAAAGTGCTCAAAACAAAAGCAAGTAGTCACCCGAAAAAACAAAACCTTGAGTTTTTAGCTGCTTTTAGAAAGAGACTAATTCCACAGATCTCTAGCTTAGAGGGAGAAAAGCACCAGAATTTGGCTTCCATAGATGCAAAACTTGGCTCCTTTATCTCTCCTTCACATTATTTATTTAAGACTTGTAACTCTGTTATGTTGGGGCAAAGTGCCATGGCAAAATAACACTCCTGCATCAACTTGAAATACATTTGAAGCTGTAACACATGGTTTGATCACCAGCTAAGCATTGCTGTGACTTGTTTTGGAGGCGTAAAGATTCTCTTACGAGTGCCACAGACTCTCACAAGCCATGTACACTACACGCGTGTGCTACTGCCATAGATTCAAAGAGACTACGACTGAAATATTGAAGCATTGACCCAATAATTAAAACATAAAATATGCTATGCTGTCTGCTATAGGAGGTTCTTTTTGTGACGTCAATGTTTATGGTTTCTCACAATGCATTATGGTACTGGGTGGCAGGAAACAGAGTAGTTTGCCTATAATTTGATTGTTTTACACGTTTGGAGGAGGATTTAGTGGAGCAGATGATTCAATCCTGCTCTTTGGTCGACTGTAGGGGGCCTGATAAAAAGTTGTTCTTCAAAAAATGAAAGAGATTGCAGGCGATCAGGAGATTGAAACCTTGATGCTCAAAACAAAGTCTGGATTCCTGCAGCAACTGACAGACTTTGTGAGGCTCACTTTGTTCATGGTAAGTCCTTGTGATCATTTGTTATTAAGATAATGTTTATGTAAAAAAGGTGAAGTTTGCCTATTTTGAAATCCTCAGCATTATATTGTTTGCGCGTTCTGATTCAGATGTCCCAAACGGTGATCAGCACCCTGTCTATGCCCGCTGCTGTACATGCAGCAGCTGCTTCTAATTTATTTAATCATTAAACCTGCTACCTGTTTCTCTAAGACTGGATTAAAAAAATAACTAAGTGCTGATATTTAGTTTTTTTGCCAGAGACCAGACCCCACTATACTTGTATAACTTGTATAAGAGTGATTACATTTCCATAAATAAATAGAATAGAATAAAAAAGGATGGTGATCATTGAGGACGTGCCCAGCTTTGCAGTCGCGTTGTAGATTTTGCTGTTCGGCACTCACCCACAGTTGATGCGAATCACGCTGTGTTTCTGCTTGACTGACCTCCGCTTTTAGCACAAATACGGCTTTCAGAGATCGGCCCAACTCTCCTTGAAAAACCATAATCTCAGGACTACAGATTTTTGGAAGCTGTTAACTTTTTCATGAGTGAAGGGTCAGCTTTAGGAATATGAATAAATGTCTCCTCAGCGGATTTGTGACCAGGACACCAGCAAATCAAACTAATGTCTTTCACATATCTAAAAGGGGCTTGAAATAACTTCTATATTGCCGTCAATAGAGATTTTAAGTTTCTCTCTAAAGGTCTCCCAGTTTTCAGATGTTAAAGTGGTTATATATTGGGGATTTCGCCTGCTAACTCTCTTGGAACTGTTGATTGTGTCTCTATAGCCACTGTTTATTTTGTTTTCTGCCACCCAACCACTCGTGCATGCACAAAAGGTGAACAAAAAATGTCAACAAAGATCATCCTATTTAGGGTTCACTCTTCTCAGAATACCAGATGTTTGAAACTGAAAGTGGTTCTGGTCTATAGCACCATTTTATGATTAATTCAGGTAAGAAGTATTCAATTACTTTGGGGAATTTGCTTTGAAAGACACTCAAATTACAAACCTATCTTTAAATAATGTAATTAAATAATCAGGTGGCGTCACAGCACAATATCTCTATTGCATATCAATTTTTTTCTTTTTTGTTTTCTTGTAAAAATCAACTATGTTGTTTATCCGTGATGTCTGTCTGGTTTCACTGATAAATATCTATTATAGCATATAAAAAACCCAGCATTTGACTTTGAACAAATGTCATGAATTTACATTTAGTTGCAAAACATTTTTTAACTCTGGTAAAAGTTTAAAAGTTAAAGTTGTTAATGTTAAATTGTTTGGAGATACCAGGTTTCTGTCTGACAGCGCTGATACTTTCTCATGCATGTCATTTTACACAGCCTCTTTTGTTCAGTCTAGGATAAGGCGCAGACATCAGATGACAATATACTCATGAAGGTCTTTTTTCTTCTTCCACCTTTTAGGAAGTGGCAGAACCACTGCAAGACCTGAAAGAAGGAATGGACCAACTTGAGAAAAACAACACCCTACGATACATCCTCACAACCCTGCTGGCCATTGGAAACTTCCTCAATGGCTCAAATGTAAGAAAAACAATCAAAAGAATACCTCTGATATTACTAGTTTTTCTAATGTTTTCCTTTTATATCATATAGAAAATTCTATTTTCGTTCCTTCCTCATAGCAACACTGAAATCCATTATTTTGGGATGAATACTGTAATACTAGTTTGTGTGTGAATGGGTATGTTGCCTGAATGCATGAGCTCCTGTTGAGTCTGGCTCCGTCTGCCGAGGAGGAAGAAGGGGAGGGCGAGCTGCATAATTTATTATTATTTTTTTGAGAAGTTCGTATTCATCTGGATTGCCGTGTGTGAACTCAGTGTTTTTATGCTCTCGCTTGGTGACAAAATTGGATTTTTCTTTGTTCCTGTGGCCCCTTCTGTGCCTCTGTGTGAGTGCATCGGGGATAACTAAAGGAAAACATCCAAAAGGGGAAGCATAAGTCATCGACATCAAAACGAGAAGTTTCCCGTAAATAATGGCTGCATTTATATTTTTGCCGTAAACTATTTAAAGCTGGCAGCAGAACAAGGGAAATCCTGTTGGGATTATGTCTTTCATGATGCATTCTGGACCCCTTTTTGCCTTGTTGTGTGGCAAGAACAAACACTTGAGTCTTAAGTAGATTGTTGTTTTGATACTAACAATCTAATTAATCTATGTATCGCTATTCAACCCCATTTTTCTAGCTGTGCTGTGGTGGGAATTCACTTCCATCTGGTGCTTGAGTAAGCACTCCAGATTTGCGATTTCACCGAACTGATTCAGTCCCCATTCTGAGTGTGTTACTTTTTTTGTGTGGGTCTGTAGGCCAAAGGCTTTGAGCTGAGTTACTTGGAAAAAGTTCCAGAGGTGAAGGACACGGTTCATAAGCAGTCCCTGTTACACCACGCCTGCTCCATCGTGGTGGAGAAGTTTCCAGACAGCACCGATCTCTACTCCGAGATAGGAGCCATCACCCGCTTGACCAAGGTTAAAAACACATCAAATCCTCTAATATGTGTCATATCCACTGAAAAGACTGCTCATTGGTTTTTGATTTAATTCCCAGGTGGATTTCGACCAGCTTCAGGATAATTTGGCTCAGATGGAGCGCAGGTGCAAAGCATCATGGGATCACCTAAAAGTTATTGCTAAACATGAGATGAAGCCAGCATTGAAGCAGAAAATGTCAGACTTTCTCAAAGACTGTGCAGAGAGAATTATAATACTGAAAATAGTGCATCGCAGAATAATCAACAGGTAAGTCTGAGATAATTTGTTCCACATTTGATTGATCAAGAATGACCAGTGTTTTAATCCATTTTTCTTTAAACAAACCAATATTAAAAATAATATAATATTGTTTAATCTTGCTTACATTTAAAAATTGTGAAAAGACTAAACTTCAGTCAAGTATTCATTCAGTAGGCGGTAATAAATACACATACCAGCCTTTTTTAATTAATTGTTTTTAAACCAAACAGATTCTCCCAGCTGAGGTGTTTCTGTCATTCCTGCACATTTGCAGGTTTCACGCCTTTCTGTTGTTCCTGGGGCATCCGATCTATGCGGTGCGAGAGGTCAGCATACATCGCTTCAGCAAGATCCTGAGTGAGTTTGCCCTTGAGTACCGTACGACAAGAGAGCGCGTGCTGCAACAGAAACAGAAGAGGGCCAACCACAGAGAGAGAAACAAAACCAGGGGAAAAATGATAACAGATGTAAGGGTTGTTCATTTTTCTATCACTGCCCTTGTTTAGTTTGTGCTTCGTCAATTCCATGAAACAGTGTTAACAATTCATTGACGGTGGGTTTATCTATAATCTTGTGAAATCTGGCTCCTTTTCTGGCCGATGGGGTGGTTTGTATTTCCAGACGTCATCGCAGCTTTCTCTGTGTTCACTTGTATGAGTTACTGTAACAACAATCAGAGAGCTGTGAGGAGTGGATCCCATTCGGTAGCTGCTTCAGGCTAGGAAAAAGCCAGAGCAAACACCTTGTTGTTTGATTCAAATCTCTTAAATCCCAGATAGTCGACTGCCAACAGAGGACGCCACATTCAGCCTCAGACAGGAGACCTGTCTCTTTTTAGAGGACACTTAATTTAATCACTGTGTGAAAATTCAAACCTGTGGATATGCCTGAAGGAGAAATAGCAGGAGGCAACGCTCAAGTCAAGTTTCTAGAGATTGTCTGTCGGATGCAGTATGTCCCTCTTTTACACAAATGAAGCAAACATACCTCACTGTTTGGGCTAGAAATCTTGCAAATATGTATTTTTTAATTAATTCATTAATTTTTAATGAATTAACAATTGGACATTTTGTGAACATATATGCAATTGAAGGTGTGAAAGCTCTAAATTTCCATGGATTTAAAAGTTGACCAAATCTAAACACAGTTTGTATTCTGATCAGGATTATCACAGCTAATATTATGTTTCTCTGTCTGGGTCCCAACAAAAATAGCAACAGTATATTTTGTTACCAATCTGGCTATTCGTCACTAAGATGGACGGTCCAACATGCCGATTTGGATTTAGATTAATTCTGTTTTTTTTTTCTAATCATTAGACGACATAAGAGAGAAAAGTGCCGTAAATCTTTTATTAGTGGCCCTAATTTTTAATCCAATAGAAAATAAAGAAGTTACTAGATTATATCCCTTTAATTATCAACGCATTTAGCCACAATTTTCATATGATTTTTCTTTTAAACACAAAGAAGTGTATTAAAAGCCGTGCACATGCCTATGGAAAAGGTTTGTAGTTATTTGTTAGAATGTAATGTAATAGTAATTTGATGTAATATTAATCCCTAAATACATGTTAGTAGGTCTATTATTAAAATTTGCTAATTGTTTTTCTCTTAAGTAAAAACAAAACAATGTTTAAACTGCCATAAAATCTATTCAAATAGTCTCTATAATTATTGTAGTACTGAGATTTAATTCTTCCTAGAAATGCATGCCACACTTCATTTTTTTACATAAAAAAAAAAAAAATGTTTTAGAGCCCACACCCTTTTCTAATTCCTTTCAGAATTATGCGCTACGTTGTTTTTGTCTATCACATAAAATCCCAAGAAAATATATTGAGGTTTGTGGATGTAACATGACAAAATGTTAAGATCTACTTTTGCAAGGTACCATATGTGCTTATTAACATTAAATACTAGTTTACTCCATATGTGTTGGGTCTCAACATTTACTCATTATTTAATTCAGACATATTTCTAATACCAAATCTATAGGCCTAATTAAACATTTTTACGTGGATGCAAATGAAATATTTGGCAGCAGATTTTGATTATTCTATTAAAATGCTACTGTAGGAATTAAATATTATTACCAATGCTTCTTTTGTCTTTTATTTTTTACTAGAGTGAGGATGACGATGACAGTGAGGTAGGGGTGTACCTACAGTATGTATGTATATATGCATACGCATCAGTCTGTGAATTCTCTGTTTGAACTAACACTTAACACTGTCCAATGATGTGTTTTTAATAACTGTTTTTCCTCAAAGGGCCAAACCAAGTCATGAGTTGTTTGTAGACTAAGAGGGACTAACTGTGACAAGGCATGAAATAGAAATATGATGCCGCTTAAATTAATTATACTTAATGGTAGAGACGCACAGATTCAAAAACATGCTGAAAACAGTGTGGAAAGCCGAAAGACATAATTGTCATGAACATGCAAGCCATTACTGTCCACTAGTTAACTAGTGGGCCATGTTTTTGGGAACTAGTTAACTAGTGAGGGTCAAAATACGCACACTAGTTAACTAGTGACAGCAAAAATCCCCACCAGTTAACTAGTGAACACATTTTGGCTTTACTAGTTAACTGGTGACAGCTGGAAAAGTCCACTAGTCAACTAGTAAAGGCCAAAATGCATACAAGTAAGCCAGTTGAAGGTTTTTGTGTCTCACTAGTTAACTAGTGACAGCCAAAAATGTGCACAAGTTTACTAGTGAAGGCATAACTCCTCACTAGTTAAGTAGTTAGAGTAGGTCAATGTCACTAGTTAACTAATGAACCACAAATGGCTTACTAGCTAGCTAGGTGATGACATAAGGCTTCAGTGTGACACTTACATGTAAACTAGAGAAGGCAAAACTGCTCAATAGTTAACTAGTGAAGACACAAAAACCCACTAGTTAACTAGTGAGGTGCAAAAGTTTCACTAGTTTACTAGTGGGCCCAAAAACGCCCACTACTTAACTAGTGAGTTGCCAAAATGGTCACTTGTTAACATGTAAAGGCAAAAATACCCCCTAGTTTACTAGTGAGGGTGTTGCGGGCCTTACTAGTTAACTAGTGGCATGCATATTTTGTTCACTAGTAAACTAGTTACACCTAAAGACACAAACAAGCTAACAATTTTTGTCCACTAGTTAACAAGTGGAACAATTGAAGTTTCACTAGTTTCCGTGTGTGGCAGTGAAGCAGCTCACTAGTTAACTAGTACGCACAAGAAACACACTAGTGGCTGTTTTTGGAGCTATCTAGTTAACTTGTAATGCAAATATGTGCTCTTACTAGTTAACTAGTGACAAATTTGCCCTCACTAGTTAACTAGTTGGTATGTTTGGCCTTACTAGTTCACTTGTAATGGAACAGGACAGACTCACTAGTTAACTATTGAGCAAATCTGCATTATAATGTCTTTCAGTAGCTCATAGAGGGCAAATTGAGCCTTACATGTTAGCTAGTGAAGACAAAACACAGTCCATAGTGAACTAGCTGGAGAACAATGTACCTCACACTAGTAAACTAGGGGAATTTGCATAAATACACAAAAGGCTGGCACTTTGTGCCACTAGTTAACTAGTGGGACGCAACACTGGCCACTAGATTACTAGTGAGCAATGTCGCACTTGCATGCAAATGAAGAAGGCGGAACAAGGAGGTTGATTGGTCCATTTAGGACTCAAAAACCTATAAAGCATGGCTGACTTCATCCGGGCTGTTCTTAGAGCAAATTTCATAAACTAAGATCGTTTGAGCATAAAATTGTATTTTGATAACATTTCTAGTGACAAAGTTGTTGTGCATTGCTGCAATCTTCATTCAGTTAATGTGTACAGTCTTTAGTTTTTCAGTTAGTCTGAAAAAGCCTGCAGTCTGAAAGCAGCAGAAGACAGCGTGTCTGTGTCTGACGTGGAAGCACTGATATCACTCACTTACTGATTGTTAAATGTATAGCACATGTGGCGTAGTGGTAAAGATCCGCGCTTAGCATTTGGGGGTTGGTGGATCGAATCCTGTACGAAGAGTGTATTTTAATTAAAAAGACTTTATTGATCCATGAAGCAAATTGCATGTGTTGTTTTGGGTCTCTGAAAGAAAGAAGGCAATTAACATATGTTTCATAATTATTAGAGTTGAGCCAGATAATGCACTTTTGCTGAGTAGGACTATCATACGAGTAATACCAGTCAGTATCTGTGCTCAGATTTAATAAAAATTCTTGCTGACTGTGTCTGCGTTCTGCTGCAGTCACCACATTCCCGAATTTCTCCTGATATCTGATGGCATCGCCTTTAATAAACACTGTGTTTCATATGAGGGGGATGGATAATAAAACATGTCACACTTGCATTTTGCCAAGGAAGATGCTATGGGGTACAGTTTCTTCTTTCCAGTCATAAATAATCATCACCAGTTCGCGAAGTTCGCCGTTTTTAATCCAAAACAGGTCACCTACGTGATTCGTGTACATGACGTACGGTGCAGCAGCCAGCCGCAAGTTTTCAGAACAGTTTTTATGTGACTGACAGAAGCTGTAGTTTCAGTTACTATTTACATCCTCCCACTAATTAAGGATTAAAAAATGTTTCAACAGACCTCACATCTCCCTTTTATTTCGGCTGCACGATGGCAGTGGATATTTTTTTCACAGCTCTTTTGACCCAAGAACGCATCTACTGCGCTTCTCTGGCAGAAAACGATGTCACAGCTTAAAATCAACAGACTTAATGCTGCGCTGCGACTAAAGTGAGAAAAAATACTTTCTCAACCTCTTCTGACACAGAGACTCCTATGAGTTTTATGAATGAATAATAAGGGATTATTTCTAAATGTTAAATGCTGCTGAGCAGGGGCGTATCCAGGAGGTTAATAATTCAAATTCAATTCAAATTCAAAAATACTTTATTGATCCCAGAGGGAAATTACTTGTTGTTGTAGCTCATTAATGACTTTTTCAAAGAATTGTTGTAGACCATGATGGCTGTGGGGAGAAAGGATTTCCTGTAGCGGTCTGTGTTGCAGCGAAACTGAAGAAGCCTCCGACTGAAGATACTCTGTTGCTGTAGGATAGTCTCATTAAGATGATGCTCAGGGTTGTCCATGATCTTTTTAATTTTATGAAGAATCCTTCTTTGCATCATTATCTCCAGTTGTTCCACGGTCGTCCCCATAACAGAACCAGCCTTCTGTATCAGGTTATTGAGCTGTTTTAAGTCCCTGGCTCTGATGCTGTTACCCCAACAGATGATGGACAAAGAGATGACACTCTCCACCACAGACTTGTAGAAGATTTGCAGCATCTTGCTGCAAATCTTGAAGGACCTCAGAAAACTCCTCAGAAAGTACAGTCTGTTCTGTCCCTTTTTGTAGACGGCTTCACTGTTGATTCTCCAGTCCAGTCTATTGTCCAGGTGAACTCCGAGGTATTTGTACTTCTCAACCACCTCCACTTCTTCTCCCATGATGGAGACAGTCTTTGACTTGTCTCTGTTTCTTCTGAAATCTACTATCATCTCCTTTGTTTTGTTCACATTCAAGGTAAGATGATTGTCTCCACACCATGCCACAAAGCTTCTCACCAGCTCTCTGTATTCAGCTTCTTCACCATCTCTGATACACCCGACAATTGCAGAGTCGTCTGAGTATCTCTGAAGATGACAGGTCTCTGTCTTATACTGGAAGTCTGAGGTGTACAGAGTGAAAAGGAATGATGAGAGTACAGTCCCTTGTGGTGCTCCTGTGCTGCTGATCAGCTGGTTTGACATAGAATCCTTCAGTCTCACAAACTATGGTCTGTTTGTCAGGGAGTCATTGATCCAGCTGATTGTCAAGGCATCCACTTGTGTTTTCAGGAGTTTCTGACAAAGTAAATCAGGCTGAATTGTGTTAAATGCACTGGAGAAATCAAAGAACATGATTCTCACAGTGCTGCCTGCTTTGTCCAAATAACAGTGGGTTGGTTGAAGCAGGTTGATGATGGCATCTTCAACACCAACACCATGGCGATAAGCAAACTGCATGGGGTCCTGATAGGTTCTAGTTTGCTTACTCAGGTGGGGCAAAAAGAGTCTCTCCAGGACCTTCATGATGTGGGATGTCAGGGCAACAGGTCTGTAGTCATTGATTACTGATGGATGATCTTTCTTTGGTACTGGAACAAGGCAGGATGTCTTCCACAACACTGGAACATTCTCTTGGTTCAGGCTAAGGTTGAATAGGTGCTGCAGAATCCCACAGACCTGCTCTGCACATGTCTTCAGGACTCTGGGGCTGACATCATCTGGACCTGCAGCCTTGTTCCAGTTCAGTTTCTCCAACTGCCTCTTCACCTGACTTTTTGAAAAAGATAGGTGGGAAGGTGAGGTAAAGGGGGTAAAGGAATCTCCTGACTTGGTTGAAGAAAAAGTTGTGGAAGAAGAAGAGTTCATGACTGAGGTGGAAGATAAAACATCTGAGGTGTGAGAGGACAGGTGTGGGTCAGAGGAGAGTCGGATGTCTCTCTGGGTGGAAACAGCAGACGAGGATGCTGAGCTTTTTCCTGAACTGAACCTAGTGAAGAATGTGTTCAGTTCATTTGCACTATCCACACTTCCATCTATCCAGTCCTTCCTGTGCTTAAAGCCTGTGATCTTTTTCATTCCAGACCAGAAATCTCTTATATTGTTCCTCTGTAGTTGGTTCTCCAGCTTCTTCCTGTAAGCCTCCTTGCTGTCTCTGATCTTGACTTTTAGTTGCTTCTGTATACTTTTTAATAACTCCCTATCTCCCTCCCTGAAGGCTCTTTTTTTCTTGTTCAGCAGTTCCTTCAGCTCACTGGTGATCCAGGGTTTGTTATTAGGGAAGCATGTCACTGTTCTGGAGGGGACATGTTGTCCACACAGAAGTTTATGTATTCAGTCACACACCCAGTCATGGCATTTATGTCCTCTCCATGTGGCTGGCAAAGAGTCATCCAGTCTGTGGACTCAAAGCAACCCTGCAGGGCTTCTTCAGCTTCATTTGACCATTTTTTAACAGTTCTCTTTGTCTGAGGTTGCCTTTGAAAAAGTGGTTAATATTCTGAGCAGAGAAAGACAAGATTGTGATCTAATTGTCCTTGCGGAGGTCTTGGTTTGGACATATAGGCATCCTTTACATTTGCATAAAACAAATCCAAGGTCTTGTTTTATCTTGTGGAGCAGCTGACAAACTGTTGAAATGTTGGAAGTGTAGAAGAGAGCGAGGCATGATTAAAATCACCAGATATTGCCACAAATGCATCGGGGTGCTGGGTCTGTAGCTTAGCAACAACAGAACTGATGACATCACATGCATGGTCGGAAACGGCTGAAGGTGGAATATAAACAACTGCCAAAATGATACTGGTGAACTCTCTTGGTAAATAATATGGACGTAAATTAACTATCAAGAGTTCAATATCTGGGCTGCAGAGACTAACCTTCACAGTACCATGTCCTGGATGACACCATCTATTGTTGACAAGCACTGCTACTCCACCTCCTTTTCTTTTTCCACTTCTCTTCAGATCTCTGTCTGCTCGTACAGTCAGAAAGCCAATCAGAGAGACGTTGGAGTCGGGGATATGATCCTGTAGCCACGTCTCAGTGAAGCACATAACACTGCATTGACGATACTCAGGCTGAGACCTTGTCAGGGCTTGGAGTTCATCCATTTTGTTAGCTAGAGATTTCACGTTTCCCATTATGATTGATGGAAGAGATGGTTTGAATTTCCTCCTTGTCTGTCTCCTTTTAAATCCTGCTCTGCACCCACGCCTCCTCCTTTTCAACTCTTCAGGGATTTGTGGCTTCAGTTGAAGAATCATTTCAGTTTTTGCCGTGTTAATCAGCTCCTCCCGGCTGTAAACCACCTTGTTTCCATGGTTATGCATCATAAAAAATGAGCAAAAGTAAAAAATCAAAAGCAAAAATTCTTCCAACTTCACAGGACAAAAACCCGCAAAGCAAACAGGTCGAAGAAGTGCAATCCTTCCTCAAGAAAAAGGGGGAAGCAATGTCCAAAAAACAAAACAAAAACAAAACTCAATTTGTAGCTAACAGAGCCACTCCAACATGCAGCCACCCAGAGCAGCGCAATTCTAGAATTTTTGAAATTTTTGAAATAATAATTATAGTTATAATTATTATAAATATAATTATTATAACTAATATAATAATATAATATTATTAATATAATAAATTATAAATATAATTATTATAAATATTATAATAAATATTATAATAATAATTATTATTATTATTATAATCATAATAATAATTTCTGAAATAAAGAGGGCCTAAAAGGGCCCAGGGTGGGTCTGGATCTGTAACATCAAGTTTTATTTATTTCATAATATAACTAAAGGTAGTTACAGTATAAAATTGTATTACAAATCAATTAACTACACACACATTCCTGGTGTGGCTATAACAAATAAAATAAAAAAGCACAAAAAATTTAGATCATAAAAAATAAAGTTAAAAAATGAAAGTTGTGTTGCAATAAAAACTTGTTTATTACATTTTACTTCATAATTGCAACCGCATCAAGTTGCATGTGTAGTGCATGTATCAAAACCATTGATTTGAAGATTAATGCTGATGTTATGTAAATAGTTTTCCAATCAGCAATAAATAAAACAATTTCTATTAAACCTACCCATCTATCTGCACAGACGCATGGAGCAGAGGGTGCAGCATAAACACCTTGCATTAAAAAGATATGAGTTAACCAGTTACTTGTTGATACAGTTCCCACTTTGAAAGCAAGTCTTTATTTGATGTAACATGAATCTTGGCAAAGAATGCTACAACATTCACACATAAAGAAACTGTTTAAGATAGTGGAATATCAGTTTGATTATTGATTATATGAAAATAACAATGGGAGCATAAGTGGCTCCTAGACCTGCACTGTTAAAAAAATTACACATATTGTTTTTATGTGGTGGGTACAAAACTAGATTTTATAAATTGTGCTGGGGAAATGTCCCCGGTTTAAACAACGCTTATGTTTATAGCCTACTGTCCTACAGGAACCCTCTGATATCTCCAGGCTTCAAACCACAGTATTCCAGGTACTGATCCTGCACCACTCCTTCAAAGCAACGTCATATTTTTAAATACAACCAGGGAACACTATCAAGCGGACAGGAGCCCAAGACGGTCACAGTTTAATAAACAGAGGTTACGGATTCTTACCCCTCAAAAATTATTTCTGCACCTGCCCCCTGCCAGGATCAATATTATCCTTTACTTAAAGTGAATTAAAAAAGATGAGCAACTTACCTGAATGCAGTCGTCCTGCATGGAAAGTATGACCGGCAGTTGAACCTTCTGGGGGTGTGGAGATCATAGATCTAAGCTCCCTTAGACTATTAACAAATTCCCGTACTGCATCGGCGCTAAAAGTAGCTTCAACTGTGCCCAGATTTAAAATGGAGATGTCAATAGCGGGTACCTTTCTGGGGCCCGCACATCCTTGGTTATATGCTTGCTCTATTGCTATACATCGTCTTCTAATATGTCTTAGAACAGCATTCGCCATACCGCAGGCTCTGATTTCTGTATCACTGTTGCACCTAGCTGTTGTATCACTTTAACCACTAGGGGCACCCATCAGGATCTGATGGCGAGGCTATGAACAGTACATTAAAATTTTAGAATGGGTGGGATTCATGATACCCTTCTACCCACCCTCTCATTAGCATTTGCATAATGACTGTTTCAGGCTCTAGTTAACTAGTGAGCTGCTTCACTGCCACACATGCAAACTAGTGAAACTTCAATTGTTCCACTAGTTAACTAGTGGACGACAATGGTTAGCTTGTTTGCGTTTTTAGGTGTAACTAGTTAACTAGTGAACAAAATATGCATGCCACTAGTTAACTAGTAAGGCCTGCAACACCCACACTGGTAAACTAGTGGGTATTTTTGCTTTTACATGTTAACAAGTGACCATTTTGGCAGCTCACTAATTAACTAGTGGGGCTGAAATGGCCTTCATTAGTTAACTAGTGAGCGTTTTGGGGTCCACTAGTAAACTAGTGAAAGTTTTTGCACCTCACTAGTTAACAATGGATGTATCAACTAGTTAACTAGTCAGCCTTATGTCATCACCTAGCTGATATGTTGGCCTGATATCAAGATATCAGAATAAATGCTCAAGCAGCTGGCCAAATTATGTACAAGTTAACATGTGGGAATTTGACATTCAGTAGTCAGCTAGTACACTTTTTCGTACCTTACTAGTTGACTACTCAAATATAAAAGTCTTTAAAATAGTTAACTAGTGCACATTGAAATGTGCACTAGTTAACTAGTGAAAGGCAGAGCAATACTAGTTAACTAGTAAGATATGAAACCTATGAACTAATTAACTAGAGAGAATTATATATTTATTTATTATTAGAATTATAATTATAGGCTTTATATGTCCTTCTGACATATAAAGCCCTTAATAATCTAGCTCCATCATACATAAGAGACCTGATTGTTCCATATGTTCCTAACAGAGACCTTCGCTCTCAGACTGCAGGTTTACTGGTAGTTCCTAGGATTTCTAAAAGTAGAATGGGTGGCAGATCTTTCAGCTATCAGGCTCCCCTCCTATGGAACCGGCTCCCAGGGTTGGTTCGTGAAGCAGACAATTTGTCTATCTTTAAAACTAGGCTAAAAACTTTCCTCTTTGACAAAGCTTACAGTTAGAGATATGTTTATAGGTAGTTAGAGTCAGGTCAGACAGGTAGATAGGAAGAGACAGGTTAATGTTAGTAGTCAGGCAGAGTGTCAAAAGTTAGGAAGAGATAGGAAGAGGTAGAGTAGCTAGGTAGAGATAGATTAATGTAAGCCAGGTAAAGATCCGGAGCCGGTCGCGGCTTACCGCCGCGGAAGAAATGCGCCCCACAGGGGCCAGCCAGCGCCGGAGAGAGGTCCCTCAAGGGGATCCTCCCGCACAGTGCGGCCGCCCATTACCTGCCGGGTTGAATCCCCCGGGCAGACTGTGCGGACCCCACCCGTTTATCTCTTAAACGTTTCTCGCCCTCTTCAACTCTGTCCTCTCAGTTCTGTCTATTTTTCCTTAAGATAGTTGTCGACTATCGGTCTCGTGCCGGTATTTAGCCTTAGATGGAGTTTACCACCCACTTTGGGCTGCATTCTCAAACAACCCGACTCCGAGAAGACCCCGGCATGACGGGGGCCGTTACCGGCCCTACACCGTCCACGGGTCAGGAGGACTAAGACAGAGTGTTGGTAGCCAGGTCTCCTAGTAGCTAGGAGACAGGTTAATGTTAGTAGCTATGCTGCTTTAGGCTAGGCTGTTGGAGGACATTATTAGGGTCTGTTCCTACTTTCTCTCCTACTTCTCCCCAACTGCATGATGTGCTGTCAATTCAAGCACTAACCTGTTTTCTATTATAGTAGGTGCTCCGGATTAGCCCTGCTTGACGACCCTGACTAAGATGGCATTGCAGTGACGGAAAATTCTCCACGTCCTGCAACAAACTTGTGCATCGGTTCTGTTGCTCTTTCTGTGTCTCTGTTGTGTATTCTCCAAGCCACAGACGGTCGCGGCAGATAACCGCTTGTGCTGAGCCTGGTTCTGCCGGAGGTTTCTTCCTGTTAAAAGGGAGTTTTTCCTTCCCACTGTCGCTGCATGCTTGCTCAGTATGAGGGATTGCTGAGAATTCCACGACGCAATCTTCTGTGGTTCTGTAATTTCTACACTAAACATTGTATTGTAATAACTCTTTTTGTAAAGTGCCTTGAGATGACATCTGTTGTGAAATGGCGCTATATAAATAAACTGAATTGAATTGAATTGAATTTAGGCTGTCACTAGTTAACTAGCTCACACAAACATGGCTCACTAGTTAACTAGTTGACATAAATGGCTTGCATGTTCATGACAATTATGCCTGATATCAAGATATCAGAATAAATGCTCATTCGGCTTGCCATAAAACAGTCATGAAAATAAGGTGTTGATAAAGTTTTTTTCTTAAATACTTTGAAATGACTAACTCCTCCTACCTTTGTCTGGGAACGACTGTGAAAAAGAAACATGCTTAAAGATAAAAATAGAAGCTGTTTTTCCGCAATGTTTCTACCTCTCTTACCCTTACAGAGTGGTAAATTTGGAGGTGCCTCTTCAGATGCACATGACAGCCAGTCTCAGGTTATCCAGAGTGCTGACGATGCAGCAGAACACGAAAACATGAAGGCTGTGCTAAAAACTGGTCTGTCGGAAGGGGAGAGCGGCACATCCACAGTGCCTGGCCTACGGAGTCGTACCAGAGGTGGTAGCCTCAGAGGTTGGTCAGATAACAGTGTTTACTTTTACTATATAACTTCTAAATGTCTTGTTCTTTGGAGCTATCATTGGTGCAGAGAGAAGAGTTATGTTGCACCTTATCCTATTCCATAGAAGCTCTCATCAGTTCTCAGTAATGGTGAATTATTTTTCAGAATATTCTCTTAAACACCTTCATCAAACCTTTTTTTGTCCAAATAGTCCTTTTGACCTTCCTCTAACTTGTTTAGTAAAGAAAAGAAATAAACTAAATTAGCAAAATTGTATTAATCTGTATTGTTGACATGATTTAACATTATGACTGTTTTGTTGGGTTCTCTAAGGTTTATTTTCAACCTGTTTTTTGTTCAAATCCTCAGAAACTGTAAAAAAAAACAAAAAAAAAACAACAACAACCAAAGTTAAATGTCCACAAATAAAGATATAACATGGTGTATGTGTATATCACTCCTACAAGATCCAGGTTGTCTAACTTAAATCTAATAGTATATATATATACACTACCGGTCAAAAGTTTTAGCACACCACAACTTTTTCCCAGTTTCACATTAAAAATTATGCAGTTTGACTCATTACACTTTGAAATGAGAGCATAGAATAAATAAGTAACAGGAGTTTAAAAAGAAATCATGGAATCATTTTATCGTATAAAATGTATTCTAAACCTTTGACTCATCAAAGTAGCCACCTTTGGCAGTCATAACAGCATAACACACCCATGGCATTCTTTCTACAATATAAAGGAAATATTCTTCAGTAAGTTATTCCCACATCTGTTGCAGAAGTTCCTATAAATTCATGGGACATGTAGGTTGCTTTGCTTTCAGTCTTGTGTCCAGTTCATCCCAAACCAGCTCAATGGGGTTTAAGTCTGGAGACTGTGCTGGCCACTCCATGTATTCAAGCTTACCATTTTGTTTTTTTTTCGAGGTTGTTCTGGTACAGCTTGGACTTGTGTTTTGGGTCATTATCTTGCTGAAGGATGAACCCCTGATCAACCAGGTGCATAGCATTGGATACTGCATGGCACTGCAGAATGCTGTGATATCCGTTTTCGTTCAAGGTCCCTCTCACTCTGTGCAAGTCACCAACCCTGGATCCAGCAAAACAGCCCCAGACCATCACACTTCCATGTTTGACAGTTGATGCCACAAACTGTGGAACCATCTTTTCGCCGTACAAAGATCCTGCATCCTGAACCAAAATTTTTCAAATTTGTATTAATCAGTCTATAATACCTTCTTCCACTCTTCAGTAGTCCAAAGGCAGTGTTTCATGGCCCAGAAAAGCCTCCTTTTCTTGTTCTGAGGTCTTAACAATGGCTATCTTGCTGCAATTCAACCCATCAAACCCGTAGCTCGAAATCTTCTCTTCACAGTTGAAACTGAGACTTGCTTACTATGACCACTATTGAGCTGTGCTTTAAGCAGTTGTCCTGTGAGCCGCCTATCACGCAAGCTGTTAACTCTCAAAAACTTGTCCTCTGATTCAGTTGTGGCTTTGGGTCTGCCAGACCTCTTCCTGTCAGAGTTTTCCCCAGTTTCTGAGTGCTTTTTCATGGTGAAGTACACTGTACTCACTGACACCATGACTTTCGTTGCTATTTCTCTGTAGGAAAGACCTACATTCTTAAGTGTTACGATGGTCTGTCTCTCTTTTATTGATAATTGCCTTTTTCTCGCCATTTTCGTTGCAACACACTACTTGCTGCAGTACAGTATGCGTTCAACTGATGCTGACGCGGGTATGGTACCACCGTGTGTTCCAACACTGCTTTTATGCAGACAGAGGGTGTTGGTAAGTAATTCAGCAAACTCAAAACAACTCTAGGAAATAGCAGCACCTGCTTTTGAGGCTCAATCACCCGCGATTGCTGCAGGACAGCTTTAAATTGTTAACCCATTTTGTGTTGCCTGAAAAAGACCTTTTAGTATACAATCTACATAATTTTTCAGTTTTGGTAACCGTACTTTTTTTTTTACTTCTGGCGGTTCACCACTTACCTTTGTATCATTTCAAGCTATTCATTGGAATTCACCAGCTTAAATTGCCATAAATAACTGGAAAAATTGATCAGTTGGCTAAGCAGCTGAGGGCAGCGTTAATCACTTTCAGCTGTATTGGTGTTCATAGACTTAACAACAGGTGCACTACAGTGGCAACAATTAGAAAACCCTCAAAACAGGACTGGTTTTACATGTGGAGGTTATTTCCAGTTCTCTCTCTTGATCTTTTTTGGCTGGTTTTGGCTTGAGTAATTATCTCTACTGGCAGTATGAGGCGATTCCTTAACCCTACAGAAGTTGCACAGGTTGTCCAACTTCTCCAGGATGGCACATCCACATGTGCTGCAGCAAGAAGGTTTAATGTGTCTTCCAGCACAATCTCCAGAACATGGAGGAGATTTCAGGAGACTGGTGGTTATTCTCGGAGAGCTGCACAAGGCCGTAGAAGGTCCTCAACCCATCAGCAGAACCGATACCTGCTCCTTTGTGCAAGGCGGAACAGGCTTAAAACTGCTCGTGCCCTACAGAATGACCTCCAGAGGGCCACAGGTCTGAATGTCTCTACCCAAACAATCAGGAACAGACTTCATAAAGATGGCCATCTGTGGAACATTATGTTTTGGCCCATTAGGCGCCAACAGGTTACTCCTCAGACTGTACAACAGCTCAGGGATGCCCTCACACAGATCTGGGAGGAAATGCCACAAGACACCATCCGTTGTCTCATTGGGAGCATGCCCCGACGTTGTCAAGCATGCATACAAGCTCGTGGGGGCCACTAAAGATACTGAAAAGCATTTTGAGTTGCAGAAATTAAGTTTTTGAAAAAATGGACTAGCCTGCCACATCTTCATTTCACTCTGATTTTAGGGTGTCTACACAATTGAGCCCTCTGTAGGCTGAAAACTTTTATTTCCATCCTTTTGTTCCTAAGACATTGCCCTGTTGTTTTTTTGTATAGATATCCAACTTCATATTGAGATCTGATGTATCTAATGTGTTTCTTTAAAGTGCTCCTTTAATATTTGTGAACAGTATATATATATATATATATATATATATATATATATATATATATATATATAAAGGGAAATTTCCAAGGCAATGCAGTCTCCTCCATTTTTTGTAACTACATTTCACTGGCTATTTGCTTTCTTCATTGGGTTTTCAAAGCTCATTAGACCAAGCAGATAGCAATTAACATCCATTTTTTGCATTAAACTGTTGTCCTCTCCTCAGCCACAATCAGTAATGAGAAATTATTGACAAAAATATGAGGCAATACTTTCATGTAAATCTGCCCAACAAAATGGATTTCCCTCTTTTTCATCTGCATTCTTCTGCTACTTTATCAGGGGGTATTGTTTTCCCACAATATCAGTTATGTGCTCTGGTCTTCTAGAAAGCTATATTTTCCCCTCTGTAATTTACATTATATTTAAACGTTTTGCCCAAATGCAAGTAAAAGACCTCATTCATATCTGTGAAAACTGCCTGAGTGCAGAGACACTATATGTTAAGAGATCAGCCTTTGCATCTAGCAGCAGACGTAACTTTTACCCCATTTAGCATCCATTACTGCCATTGTATATGAGTGTTTCATGTCGATTCAACTCTTCATAACGTTAAGATTTAACAACTCAATCAATTAAATAAAACTTGTAACTTTGTGACTTATTTGCTCTATAATCTGCCTTATTGCACAATGCAGCATTTGATTTTTGATAATGTTTTGCTGTGTTTGTTTCAGGGCGTGTTGCTCCATGGTGTTCTGCCAGTGATGACCCTTTAAACTGCACAGAGGACACCGCTGATGAGATAATGGAGAGGATTGTTCGATCAGCCACTCAGGGGCCTAGTCCGAGGACGCTACCTCGTGAGAGGAGACGATCCCGACTTAACAGGAAATCATGTGCGTCTTGAGTATGTGCTCAAACTTGATCAAAAACAACCATGCATCTGCTGCAGTTCTTTTTTATTTTATTTTTTTTTTTGTCTCTTGACAACACAGTAAGGAGGACACTAAAAAGCGGCTTGACTTCAGAGGAGGCAAATGCTCTCGGCTTGTCAAGTGGTTCAGAGCTGCAGGTGTGAGGAAGACCAGGATCATGCTGGACATTAAGAAGACTATCTGCCCTTTCACTGCCCCCCTGTTTTTTCAGCCCCACCTGTAAATCCACCCCTCTTCTAGCATGGCGCTCAAACCACATCAAGCTGGGATGAGTTGTTTGGCTTACATACTGTGATACAAGAGGGAGGGGAAAACGGTTGAGACAGATGTTAATCTTTAAGGGAAATTCCACCTTTAAGTGAACTTTAGTCTGATGCCATATTACCCAGAATTAGATAGGTAAGAAAAAGCATTTTGTAATCCGGCCAGTCATTCACCTAATCTGGCAGCAGTCCATCTGCTTTAGTTAAGCATAGACAGTGTAAGTGAAAGGTAATGGTAGGAGAATAACTGGGCTTGTTACTAAATACTTTTTCTCACTAATCTAACTCTGGAGAAGATGGCAACAAAGTTTCACTTAGGGTTTGGAATATCCCTCTAAACCTGTGGGCAGAAAAAAACAGCTTTGCTTTCAAACAACTAAGCTTGGCTTTTGCTGGACGATCACAGAACGACTGCTTTTGCAAGGCTATGCCACGGTCATCCTTCGAATGCGACGTGCATGCAAGTGCCCAGAGAGGTCTTGCTTTGTTTTGTGTGCGATTTAGGCTGCCAGTGCACAATCTTCAATCCGCGCAGCCTTCCCTAGACCCAAAGGGCTGAGAGTGGCGCAGATCCTGAACTCCTAAAATGACTTTCTGCCAAGGGTTGAACCACATAGCTGAGCTGAATGACATTTCATCTATTGAATAGATGGCTTAGTGCGAATTGTTATTTTGTTGTATACTACTGGGGTATTTTGTGTTTTGGTCGGAAGAGGTGCTTAAAAAAAATATTTGCACTGGATGTAAACGTTGGATATCATTGGAATGTGAGATTTTTGACACTGATGAACCATTCTGACATCTGAATCTGATAATATGCTCATCAATATGCCAGCTATTTAACAGTAGCACAGCTTTTACATGACTGAATTGGACAGATTCAAGGCAGATGTGCATTAGTTTACAGGTGAGGAAAGAATTTACTAGTGTAGATATATTTTTTGATGATGAAAAATTTCCAGTTTTGCTTTGTTGGATTCTTAATTAAAAACTAAAATGGCTGGCAAGTATTAAGGTGAGGCAGACGCAGTTAGTACGCTTTCTAAAGATGTATTTTGTAGAAACTATGAGCTGGACATTTCAGTGCCTTGCAGACACAGTTATTTATTAAGATGCTTTCAGGGAAATGTGATCACATGTTGCTACAGGTTTGCAAGTCTATATATGAGAGGATAATTTTAATATTGATCAGTCAGTGTTTTTAAACCCATCATAGCAAGGGAGCTTTTTTTATCTTCATGAAGATAATGTAGTTTCTAACACTTAAGTTTTACGACATTCAAGTCCTATATTTTAGCCTTTGTGTAAACTTAGTGCACATACAACTCAGTAAAGGTAAGGGGAATGTAATAATTGGCCAAACTAATCTGTAGTTTGAATTACATTAAGGTGTCTCCCTTTGTCCATAGGCAGATATTTGAGGATTTGTTTGTTCTGTAAGTATACTCCTGTGAGAATCTGAAGTCACCCTTAATTTAATTTTATTTTGCCTTCAACAACAACAAAAAAATCCAAACTACATGTGCCAGGAAATAAGTTTTGCTGTGTATTCCGTTATTTTTACTAGATTCTCATCCTGACGGAAATTTCCAAAGCACTCAGATTTTGAAAGCCCAAAAGGATGAAAATGAAAAAAAAATATATATATATATATATATATATATATATATATATATATATATATTACTCAGCCCTCCTGTTATCTGCTGAAAGTATTACTTTTCATTCTGAATAGTTTAAATATTTGTGCTTATCTGACTTAATTTTTAAACATTTCACTGATACTGAAAATGGCCTTGTGTTTCCTTCACTGAGTAATCCTTACCAAAGAATGCATGTTTTTTTTTTGTTTTTTTTTTGTGTGTGTTTAGTTTGTTTTTTTTTATAGCATTTAGGTATGGTGTGTACATTGATTGTAAAAAAAATCTGATTTTTCAGGTTTCAACTGGTAGGTCAGTGGTTAGGGCCAATCAATATGAAAACCAGCCAATTCCAGTACCTAGACGATTCCTTGATTTATCTTGCGGCACTATTATTTTTACTACATGCCATACTTAAAGACACAAGCAACCTCTATATGGCTCATCTAATAAATTTATTTGACAGGTCTGAGGTTTTGTGAGCTTCCAACGAGAAAAACTTTCAGCAGCACAGCTAACAGGTCCACCTGAGCACAAAATCATTGTTTGCTTTGAAGCCTGTCAAAAACAAAAAGCACAGCTTTTCTTTAGTATTTAATTTTTCCTGTAAATAATTCAGTCTTGAAACGGCAACATGGATGCAGTTGTTTTAAGCCAAAGGACACAGAGCTACTAGCTGTGTTAACTATCATCCATTTCTAATGGTGCGTTCTATTTGTACTTGGAAATTCCGACTTCCGAGTGGGAAAAAAATCAACTGGAACACCCTCTAAAGTCAGACTTCCCACTTGGAAAGTCAGAGATTTTTCTTGCTCTGACTTTGACTTTCAACATGGCTGCTCCTCACATCAACAATAGCAGCTGTGATGGAAATATGTCTAGTTTACAAGACACACTCATGAGAATGCATCTAAACTCCAACTTACATATAGAGCCTGCAGCTCTAATCATAACTAAATAAAAGGGGTGTTTGTATATGAAAAGTACAGCTTAAAAACGATGTTTGTAAGAGGCTACCTTGGTGTCGCCATATTGGAATCCCCACTTATCCGACAAAGTAACGGAACACTGTTTACTCGGGCGTGACCTCAAGCCCAGCTCCAAGTTCCGAGGTAAATAGAACGCATCATAAGTACACCACATTATGGATGTCCTCAAACAGTTCTGTGTATGCCTCTTCAGCTACTTGCGATTTTGTTCCTCCACCATAACTGGATGTCTATAATATTCTTCACATTGTCAAAGGTTTATTCTGAGCAATATAATGGAGTGAGAGGTGGCATAAGACTTTTTCACAGTACAGTATGAATAAGAAAAAAATAAAGCAAAATATTAAACCAGTAAAAGTTGTCATAAAAACAGATCATATTAAAGAAAATGTAAAACTAAGCCGATCTTTAAAGTCAAATTATTAATTTTTTATGCCACCCATGCATAGCACACCTACTGAAATTTGTACTTGCCTTATCACAATTTCTAGCATGAATACTTGGTGGTAATAAAGCTTCCAATGTAAATGTAATCACTGACCTGTGATGTACTGGTACCCTTTGAACGTTGGAGACCCTTTAAGGATAAGCGGTATTGATGATGGATGTAATTACTGACATATCAATATCATGAATTTAGTCTCTGTAGAGATGCTATATTTCTCTTATGGAAATTGTTACATAAACCGTATCAGCGCTATAATATTAATATTAGTTTCCTGGAATTTAGTCAGCACCTTGGAGTTGTTTCTAAATCCTTTCTCCCCACAGCCATCATGGTCTACAACTCCTTAAAAAATTATTTAGCAATGAGCTACATCACTTAATTTCCCTCTGGGATCAATAAAGTATTTTTGAATTGAATTGTGTAGCAACATTAAGTCACGTCTTATATAAAATTAAAATTATAATATAAATTTACTTTGTAAATGGTTATTAATTTGATTATAGTTTACAGCTATTAAAATCCCCAAATGTTGCTGCTTAGCAAAGTTGAATATAACATAAGAGCAATTACTTTTTTAATCATCAAAATGTTGCCAGACACAATCAGAAGGTTGTTGGCTTAACAAGTTTTCCAGGAGAGAGTCATAGGCACTATCCACAAAGAGGGTAAGCCACAATAACTCGTGTGCTGCATATATGCAAATACATGAATAGAAAGTTGAGTAGAAGGAAACAGGACACTGCAGTTAGATAATTGTATAATAAACCCCACTAAAGAATTTAGGGGAGATTTACGAATTTATTTACTTGAGCAAATTGGCTCAAGATTTTAAGATCAACCATCCACCTCCATGCCATGCTATACTAATGCAGGAGCTCTGAAAAAGCATGGAGTGCATTTACTATACAGTAGTTGGAAATATTTTTCAAAAGCCCAGATTTCTAAAGTAAACTTTTAAGGGGACCAGTAATATTTAGTTTTCTAAACTGAACTTAGGGTTCTCAACAGCTTTAACCCATAAATCACCAAAACTAACAGGAATAAAGGCTTAAATTATAGAACTGTGTGTGATTTGTTTATAGCAGGTTGATCTTCTAAAGCTGGATTTGTGAATTTCATTTTTTGACATAATTTGGGGGATGCATCTCTAATTAAAAGTTTAGGTACCCAGACTGGACAAGCTTATAAACCAATAAAGAGAAACTGCAGAGAAGTAACTATTTTTTTTGTTTTGTTCTTCATCTTCTTTGGCTCCATGTGTGTAGAATTTTAATATGGGATACAGTGTTATTGTAAAACTAAGTTAAGATAACATGCCTGGCTTTATGAAAGTATTGGTTGTTTCTCCTATGAAGAGAGGTTCACTTTGCTAAATCTTTACTTCACACTGTGACAAAGGGATTAGATTAACCAGCAACTTTAAGTGTAAACCCTCTGATTTCCTTGCACTCCATATTTCCTTTAAGACCAGTTACATACTGTAGTCTGTGCTATATAATCTAAATAGAAATGCTATTACAACCAAGACTTCTGTTGTATCCATGCCCACAGGAATAAAAAGGCTCACTGAAACACCTTTGGGACATTTTTTTAATCATTCTTCAGTTGTACTGGATTAAAGCAGAAAAAAAAAATCACATGTGACACTTATGATGAAAATGCAAGAAAAACTTTTTTTTTTATTTCTTTAGTCCACAAAACCCATGCTTCAAGTTACTTAAAAGTTTAAAAGCACAGAGATGGAGGAGAGGTTTGCCCATTCTGCTCACGTAGGGTTTTCCACACTCCTCGTTTAGTCTTGTCCATCTCATTGTACATCAAGATGTCCTGGGTTTTAATTTGATTCTGGTTTACTTTTTATTAAACAGCAGAAACCATATGAAGAAAAAGTAAGAGGCCTACAAAAAGATGAAGGTAAAGATGGGAATGGAAACCAAGCATCACTAAAAGCACAAAACAAAGCTGATAAAGTCTCAGCCAATCCAGTGCAACCCAAAACACATTTTGCTTTGTCCCATCTAAAGACAGGGGTGCATAATAACATAGTTTGAATTTTGAATTACTCTAATTATTATGTGCATATTCTGACCCTTTTGTTTAGCACAGTACCTCATAATTGAATAAATTACAGAGTATTCCCTTTCCACTGGACATGTTTATCTTTGCCAAACATTCAATAATTGACAGGCTTATGCAGGCATCCTCTTATATTGCTACATTTTTAAAAATAAAGATCAACGAAAGGAATTCCTAGCTTTGCATAATTTCTTAGGTTTACGGATTGGTGTGCAACTTCACGAGTAATGTCAAATGATCTCTGAAATAGCACCACAACAACAAAACAAACCCTGAACGTCTGGAAGGTTTGTTTTACATTTGTTTTAGAAGTAGCACAAATCCTAAACGTGCAGTTTATTCTGGTCATAAATTACAATACGGAAAAGATTTAAATTCGCTTGAAAGGGAAAACATGTAAACACTAAGCAACGTATATACGAGACAGACTTAAATCTGGGATGATTTAAACCCGAGGGCTTTTCCACGAAGCGAGCTAAAAGAAAGAAAAGAAAAACAAAAACAAGGGAATTTTTTTGTTTGTTTTTTAAAAGATGCTCATTTCAAATATTCTTGCTTGAATGAGCCTAACATTTCACTCCAGTCATATTCGCTACCCGCTAATTCAAGCGTGGCTCAACAAGCCTGGCTCATGTGCATCTACGCTGCATTAGGCAGCCCCTGTCAATCGATGCTAAATAAGTGAGAATGGAAGGAAAGAGCCCCGTTCTTCTCCTAGGCTGGGAAACATGTATCAATGCAAACCTATGAGCATCACAATAACATCTTAACCAATAAGGAGAACATGAAAAAAGGTCATGAGGCTGCATTGTATAATAATGTGAATAAGGTGGTAGTGTTTCAAAGACAGTTTAGATTGTGGCACAGTGAGTGCTGAGAAGCCTTTCTAACTGTAAACTTCCAAATTCATGTTAATAAATCATATTACCTCATTGGGTAGGAAAATATAATCAAGAGTATCTTGTGAATTATTAAAACCAGAATATAACATGGCAGAAAATGGTTGACAGGTTAAATGTTATTTTAGTGTTACACAATCACAATGTTATTTGTGATTTCAGTGATTTAAAAATATTTAACAACCAAATAAGTTTCCAGCCTTTAAAATGTAAAGTCACATTAATACAGTATTTTCATTTGTATTTTGTTACCACCATCAAGGTACTTTAAGGCTATTTTAATACATTCAAAGAAGATGTTAATTTTATCAGTCCATCTTAGACAAAAAGCGATACAGCCTATTTTTAATTATTAATAATGCTTGGTGTCAGGTGCAACTTGGTGGAACCCAAAGTTTCTGGCAGCCTTGTTCATGATATTAAGCCAGGATTGTCAAAGTAAGCCGGACTTTTGAGATTAGCTTGCATCGTGGAATACCCCTCTGGTGTCAATCTCAGGCTTTAGGTTCTGTCAATTCAATTCAGAGCGTCTGGATACCAAAATGCACAATTTGATCTGATTTAAAGTAAAACGCTTTACAAAGCAGAATTCAGGATGCATCTTTCTTGAATTAAAAAGAAATGCATTATAGATGAGTTCAGGTGTTTAAAAAGTCTTATAAAAATCAGTACCCAAATTATAGCCACTCAGAGAAATATGCAAATATTTTTCTTAAAAATATTCATGTGTTTACCATAGTTTTACTCATGAAGTTATGACAACACATAGCACCAGCTTGAAGATCATGCCGAGCCTTGGGTTTGGTCTAAAGAGCAAATCTGTGCTGCACTAAGGTGTAACGCAGACAGCAGTGAGACAAACTGACAAAACTTAAAAAGAACTTAAAGTGCCACTCCAGTCCCACGCCCGCCTCCCCAGACTCCAGCTTTCTAAAATCCACAGTACATGACTCCTATCTAAGACAACTGATGGGGAGCTTCAAGCATTTCCATGAGGAAGGTGTCGATAGGCGTGTCCCCGATCAGTTTGAAGAAAAAAAGATGCTCCAAGCACTTCAAGCCAATCGATCGCAGCGCCGGAAGTCGAAGTAGGAGCTTAGCGAACCTACAGGAGAGAATTTATATTAATTTTTTCTCTAAAAAAAATAATGCACCAGTCAACACTACACAACAGAGCTGTTTTACCTTCCCTGCTGCTCTGGATACTTCTGCTTGCAGTAAGCTTCCAGTGATGCATAGACTTTTTCTCTAAGGAGCTCCACCTCACTTGTGCTGGAGAGCCCTTTAGCATCTAGCAGAAAAAATAAAATAAAATCATGAAGCATCATGATACATTTTAGCTGATCTGAAGATCAATTTTCAACTTGATATTTGCTCACTGGTCCAAATATAAAACAGGCACAATAATGGCATTATGTTTACATCTATACTAGCCAGTAGCAGCCACAGTTTTCTGGTTGACAGATAAGGTCTCTATGTTCCAAAAATTTGATGAGAGGAGAGACCCGAGAAGAGAAGAAACTAGAGTAACTTTAGGAGAAGCCTACACTAGACGGACCCACATTAAACATTTCCACGGCATCAAACAGACGTAGAAACAACGACTTCTGCTCCTGGATTGATACGCTAACACATCCAACTTTGCTAACATTAGCTATTAATTAAACTCCTCTAAAATACATTCCTCACTGGACACAGTTTAGGTTGGTCACTGGGCGTATCGGCAGCGAATCAGGCAACCGAACGGCCAGAATTTATTTGTATTGTTGTAATTACAACCTACATGAACTAGATGTCATCATCGTGCTCATGTTCCATATCCAACCTTTAAATCTGGCTACAACAGAGCGAGAGAGAGGGACTATCCACTGAACCCCAAAACGGTTATTAGCTCTGTTTAAAATTCAAAACATGAATTTTCAAGCGTTTGAAAATTTTTGAGTTTAAGTTTAGATCTATATTCTCCACGAAAGACAAATAGCTTTTTTGTAATATATCATTTTCCAACTGCTAGCATATTATTTTTTATCTGCTTTAAAACAGAATAAATCAGTTCAACAATCTATATGCAAAGTGACCCCACTTCAATTTTTAATAGAAATCTTGGTGGCTCAGGGCAGATACAAATTATATTTTGAATGTTGTTCTTCCATTAAAATTATTACGAAGAAGTCTAAATCAGAATCAGCCACAAGATTTCAACTGGTGTATCTCTGAAGATCATCATCATGCTCATTTATTCTTAAATTACCTGGGTTAAACAGGACGATAGCCCGGAGACAGCCCAGCTCTGTTTTGTCCATTTGCATATCTCTCATTTTGTTAACAAGCTCAGTAAGAACCCTATAATTTGGGAAAAAATGTGTACAACAAATTACTAATATGTACACAAAAAGTATGAACTGAAAAACCACAAGAGAACAGTAAAAGTACCTGTCAAATATGGCTCCAACTTCAGCACTCTGCACACTCTCCCTAGAATGTGTAGATCCATTAGAGAAAACAAATGTAAAACAAACAATTTAATTATCTGGCCAAAAAAGGCAACACCTGGACCTAAATAGCAAACACATTGGAAGTTTCTTTTGAAAAAGCACAAAGAACAGTTTATATGCAAAGACTGGTTGTGCATTCTGAAACAGTAATGTGGAAGCAGACTTCAGAAAAATCTGTATTTTCAAAAGTATCAAATTATTGAGCTTCCGTTATAAAAACATGAGAACAATGAAACAAATTACTAGCAAAAATGCTGGATTACAACTGGATCAAGACATGAAAGCCCTAAAACTGAAAGAACAAAAAAATTGCATTCAAAACTACAATAATTTATAGGACGTGAGAGGGAACAATAATTTTAGCTGTATGGAAACTTCCCAAAAACTTTGAAAATATAAATTTCGACATTTTCACCTAAAATGAATTTTTTTACTAATGTACTATTTTTGACAGTTTTCGGTCATTCAAAACATTTACCTAGATGGGTTTTATTATTGTATGTTACACAAACCATGCAGTTTTGGCAAAGAAATTGTCCAATTTAGATTAGTCAAGAGCAGAGGTGCCTTATTCCAGTCTGCAAGGGCTCGTGTTCTGCAACTTATGGATGTATTCCTGGCCCAACACACCTGAATCAAATAGCTGAATTACCTCCTTAGCAAAGACAAATCTAAAAGATGGAAGACACCAGCCCTCGTGACAGGAGTTTGACACTCATGGTCTACTATAAACTCAAATATAAGACTTCTCAATGAATCAGATTAACGATGCGTTCACACCACAGCGTCAGAAACACTCTACACGCTCCACCTGGATACGGGTCCAAAGCGAATTGGACGAGCTTCAAAATATGCAATTTTGACGTGTGTCAAGGCGAAAATAACAAATTGTGGAAGGACCCTGACCGGGACCGCTCCGTCGTGGTCCGCTGGCATCCTCCTCTCCCGCCCTCCTCTCCCAGGCTTCTCCCGAACCTCTGGGGTCACCACCTCCGTCGAGCCCTGTATGTGCGAGCGCGGCTGCCAGTGGACTCTGGTCTCCGAGCTGACTCCATTACGTTTTCAGCCTGGCATCCAACAGAGCTGGGCCCGTTCCAGCAGGGGATCTGGGAGCTAAGGAACCAGTCGAGCAGTGGCGGAGAAAACAGCCTGCCCGCCCAGTTTGAGGAGCAGTTGTACCGCGTTCACGCTGAGGCTGTGAATCGAAGTCAGTCACATCATCACTGCCACATCGCCAGGAATGGTTGACGTGGCGCGAATTGATGCCAAAGTTCAGATTTTTCAACTTCAGTGGCAGACGCAAAAACGGCAGTCACTCACTAATGAACAAAATGCACCACATAAAATGACACGTATTTTCTGACGTGTGTCAAACGCCTCATTTGCACTAATCTGACACGCAAATGAGGCAAAAAAAACGTGTTTTTTTTTCGCAACGCAAATCTGCTGATGTGAGGTGGGACCCCCTGACACGCATCAGCGAGCTTCTCAGTTGACTTGACATGTAAACACGACACTTCAAACACATTCAGCGCGAACGCACCGCAAAGCTTAAAGTGTCGTGCGACAAAACAAAACCATAGAACATGATCTACATTTAAAGCAAAGGTTATTCAGCAAATAATGGAAAAATCAAAAAAGTCATGAAACGTCATGTTTTCGTACTCAATAGGTTTATCAGCAGAATTTTCAAGATTTGGAAAATTATAAAACATATTTTTATACTTTTTAAAGACTACACTGGAACCCTGTGTTATATTTTTAAAAAGCAATACCAGACAAAAAGCTTCTTGTAATCTAGATTAGAGCTACTGAAGAAAAACATTTGTAAAAATAATTTTTCGGTAAAACAGCTTAGAAAAATGGCTACTAATATAGTTAGTTGTAATTTATGCTTAGCTAAGCATGCTGGATACTTTTTGCGTACCTATCAAAAATAGCACCAACTCCGGCCATGTGTGCGCTGTCGCGCTGAAGCTCGGATGCCAGAAGAGCTCCATCCTTCAGAGGAATGGAGCGATGGGAGAACGAGGCAATCAGGAGCTCATTCCACCCTAACAAAAAAAAAATAAAAAAATAAAATTGACGTTTCAGAGAGACATATTCTCCGTATTTATCAAGAAGTCTATTTAGAAATAATATTCAGAAATAACTGCTGGGTTGTAGCATTTCCCTCCATTCTAAGATTAAAAAAACCACACTATCTCTCAGTTTCCTTTAAGATTTCACCCTACAATACATTGAATGCCTTCCAATACACCAGCACCAATCCCTAACAAAATGTATACTTTTACTCACGTTTTTTTTTTGTTATTTTCATTTTTTTAAATTGATCATTTCCCCCACAGTTTGAGTCAATGCTTCTCCAATTGGCTTTGACAATTTGTCACAGAACAACTTTATTTCACAACAGGGTTTTATCTTCTCTAAAAACCGAATCAGAACATTTTGATTTTAACTTGAATCTGCAAGTTGTTATTTATACCTGCACGCAGGAGGATGACCTGATCATCAAGGGGCAGCTCGGAGAAATGAGGGATTCTCTTTGCCCACTCCACCAAAGCAAAGAGCTGTTTGTCTGCAGTCTGGCAGATGTTGGAGACAGCATCATGGGGCTACGAAACACACAACCGTCACAATTACAGCCAAATTAATTGTGAAAAAAATAAAGACAATTTTAAAAATGTTTAACAAAAAAATAAAAATACATGAAATATAAATATATAAAGAAAAAAAAATCTGTGATATGCATTGACTGCAGCGGTCTAACAACTCACAGAGTTGCCTGCAGACCCTCTGTCGGAGTGAAGGTCCACCCGCATGTCCACAGCCATCTCCGCCTCCAAGATCTTCTCCACAGGCATCTCATCGTTCACTCCAGAAGTGAACTCCAGCTCTCCTTCACGCTCTCTGTTCCTCTGACGCTCCTCCTGAACCGCTGGAGCAGAAACAAAACAAAGAAATACTACCAGAATGTAGAAAGGAAGATTTGAAGGACATCTGTATTCATTGGCTTTTAATGCAGCGTGAAAAATCACAAACATGAGTTATTGACTTAAAAACTTGAAGTTAGATTATAATCTAACCTTTGATTGCTTTTACACATAATTTACCTCAACTTGATGCGTTTTTACACAGTAAACATGAAATGGTGACGATCTTTAACCAATTAATGAAACTTGTTTTTAGATCTTTTCTTGATATAGACACTGCCATCATAACAGATTAGACAATGGAAAAGCCCAACAAGAACATTTTTGATTTCAGCGTTCTAAAAGAATACTAAGACAGTTTAGAAACAACAGTCTGTTTCAGTTTGCAGAAAGTGACTAAATGTTTAGCCGTAAAATCCTTCTAATTAAAAAAAAAGTCACAAGAAGAATACAGAGACGTAAACATATTCTAAAAATGTAAACCCTTTAAAAAGCCTAAATTGATAATTAAATGTAAAGTCCAGCAGAAACTCACTAGAAATCTGTATTAATATTCAAGATTGTATCTAATAAACAACCCTCGAGTCAACAGAGAGATGCACCAATCTGTTACCATTTTCTCTGATCTGTGATTGTCATGTTAGATCATATTCTGAGAAAAATTAGATCAGAAACAATCTCTTTACCCCTCCACCCTCGAAATTTTCAACAAATACATCAAAACCAAGAACTACCATTTTTAGTACTTTATATCTGTTGGATAGAAGGCTAGAAACATGATTTGATGCATTTATGGCTATACTTCTCCAACTCTTTAATTTTTTTTTAACTTAAATAAGTAGGCCACTAGCACGACTCTGAAGAACTTGACTGCATATTGAGGAGGTAATTCAGCCATTTAAACTCAGGTGTGTTGGACCAGGGACGCATCTAAAACTAGGGATAACACAAGCACTCAAGCTGCAGACCGCTGTGTTATCAGAGTTTATACAGGAATACTAGAATTAAATTTAAGTCCTTTTTTGTTTACAACCTCTAAAATATGTTTTACCAAAACCACAATAAAGAGTAGTGGCCATTTAGGCGTAGATATGCAGCACTGACCCATGCATGATAATGTCCTTTTCCCTCAACTGAGAAAACATTATGCCATTTATTTGAAGATAAAAATGTGATACTTAGACATAGCACATATCAAACTTACAAATACAATTCAAGAAGACTTGGAATTTTTTTTAAGATAAACAAAATGCAATCACTTTCGAATTTACAAGCTAGTTTCATTCACAACAGAATATTGATAACATGGCAAATGTTCTAACTGAAGAATCAGTTACTCACATAAAAGTAAGAAGTAGCCATTCAAAACTGTATTCAAGTGTAAAATAAGCAAAGTTCTGCAAAAATGTTACTTAAGTACTGAATAATGATTACAAAATCTGATTTAATATTTAAAAACTTTGCAATCAGACAAAATATATAATTATGTGGAATTTCTAACATTTCTAAGGTTGAGATTAAAAAAACAAAACAAATCAACAACCTAATTACAAAATAACAAATGTAGGTGGAAGAAAGTCCTTTCTAAATCAAATTTTGTCATCATGAACTTAAAGAAACTCACAGTAGGTAGTGTGCCAAAGGGAATTATTTTGCAATAAAAAAGACTAATTAGCTCAACCACTTATGAGGAAAAAATAAAAAATAAAAAAATAAAACCTTGGGAGTCGCTAAACATTTTTTGGGAACGGTGAGCCCTCCTCCTAATCTACCACTAGGGGGAAGCCTAATGATAAATTTGATCCATGTATCAAACCGTTCACAGCTGCCACACACCATTAACACTTTAAACTTAGCCATATAATTTTCATGAATATAAAATGAATGCATTTCTATTGTAGGCTATACTGGGGATTTGCCACAGTGTAACCTGCTCCATGCCTGCTGACAGCTGGGACAGGCTGCAGCCTCAGACGACCCTAAACAGGATAAAGTGGATTTGGGGGAAATGGATAGATGGATGGATTTGGCACCCGAGTGCTATGCCAGAACCCAAATATCCGAAACATTACTTTGGGTCTTGTGTTCTGCCCTCCAGCCAGATATCATTTACAAGTAATAATACCAGGAGCAGGAGCTACGCCAGAACAGCACAAATGTCCTCCACAGACAGACTGTAAATTGCTGTTAGTGATGAAAGAAAGGATCTTTTGTTCATGTCAAGTCATCCAGCATGTCAATGATGTCTCACACTTAATTGGGTCCACAAAAATATGTAGATCATCAATGAGGATGTGGGTGTGGTATAGTAATAATCCACCCACACAGAGTAACTTCAATCTTTTCAATTACAAGAGGATGACGGTTAAATAACTTATTACCAGATGAAACAGAATTCTCAAGGCAGACGTTTTCCAATAAGAGGCTCTGGTCTAAAGGTGAAAATGTGTCTGCTTGGGAAAAATAAGAAGTCATGCTATGAAAAAAAAAGCCCCACCCATGTCTCTTTTTAGGTACCGTTGTTTCAAAACTACAGTTGCCAAGCTATGTTGTACAAGTAGCAGACTGCAGGCTCACTACCATATAAATTAAGACTCGATTTTCAATTTATTCCCAATTGATGCCTAAGTAAGTAAATCAAAACTACAAATAAATGTTACAGATAATGTTAGTATAACTACAGGTTAAAATGTAGTCGTTTTTGAAATGAGTAGGAATAATCCTTTCCTGTTTTGTTTTACACAATAATCAATTAGATGTTAAAATTTCAAATTGTAAAATTCTCATGTCAGAGGAATAACAAGTCAAAAGAATGGTGAATAATTAGTGGAATAAGCAAAAGGACTGTTTCATTAGTTGCCAAAAGTAATAATATTCTGATTTCTCTTTACTCAGACCCATTGGGAGATCATCTTGATATTATTGAGAACTTGATTCTGAGAGAAGTGCTGCCATAATGAGAAGTGACACTTAAAACAAGAACAAATAGACTATTTCCTACCAAAATAAAATCAGTTAGGGAATGTATTCAAGGCTTAAAAGATATGCTTTAGGGTTCTTGCAGCAGAACTGAAAGACCATAAATGAACAACCATATTATTTACTTGGGCAAAACTGATCGGATTTTCAACCATTTTCACAAAATGGGCAGAGCTATAGCTGCTTTAAAGAGCTGTGTGTCATGACTAAGCAGCCAAGTGCACCAGTTGTCTCTCTTTTACGCTCAATAGCACAAAGTCCCACGTGAGCCTAACCTGATCAGCATTTTTTGGTTATAAATGTTGAAATAGAATCTCTGAAATTTATATAACATACTCATCCATCCCTCATCTTTTCCATCCTTGTTTTTCCACTTTATAGGGTTTACCGCTATTGACAGATGGGGAAAGCGTAGAATTGGAGAAAGTGGGGGGAAGAGACAAAGAGGAGTTAGTTTTTTTTGTTTGTTTGTTTTACCCCAGGCCCAATAAATCTATCTCTGCCCAAGCCAACATCCACTCTCACCTAAAACTATGTTTGCCAATCCAAAACTACTTCTACTATTAGAATAACTGTAATAACAGTTATAATTTGACACAATCACTACCTGAATTACTGTTTTTATACAACACTTCTTTTTGCGTACCTTCTCTCTTCATACCCATGGCCAGGCACTTCTGGTAGCGGCAGTACTGGCACCGGTTGCGCTGGCGTTTGTCCACCAGACACTCCTTGTTATCCCTGCAGGTGTAGCTCAGGTCTTTGCGCACAGTTCGTTTAAAGAAACCTTTGCAGCCTTCACAGCTGTACACTCCATAGTGTTTTCCTAAGGATTAAACAGGTAGGTGGAAGATGAGTGGACCAAACAAAACCAGGGAGGGAAGGTGACAGCTTCATGAACATTTTGGATTATTTTTAAATCGACAATAACACCGTCGACTAATGCTGCCTTTTAACGGAAGACTCACCAGAGGAGCGGTCACCGCAGATCACACACAGTCGTTTCTGAGACATCATTATTCCCGGGCTGTGAGCTTGCATCGGCCTTAGGCCAAATGGAGGCTTAATATCTTCTGAGCTGCTGACTGAATGCATCCCTGATATTGGTGCTGAAGACGAAATCTGGATGCACAATAATATTATTGGTTAAAGATAAAGTCTCAACAACTGAAAAACTATGACCAAATTCTAGTCATTGCACTGTAAAACATTTAATTAAAATAAATGAATCACTTCTAACTAGCACAGATGGGATCAGTAGTGCAATCAATTAAAAAGCATATATATATATATATATATATATATATATATATATATATATATAAAAATCAGACATAAGGTTTTTTTATGTTAATATATTTTTAAAATCCTTAAGCACCGAAAGAAACAAACGGATGTACAGTGGTTGTGTACATTGATAGGAACATTGTTGTTGTACAGGTAAGAAAATGGAGGTAGCAAGTGTTGAAATGGCAACAAGTGAGTTTAGGAAAGGGTAAATCTAACCTGAGGCCTTCTAGAACAATAGTGAGACTTATCTTACAATGCAATCATTTAAAACCCTGAACACTGTGAGTCCAAGTGTTGTCATAGACAGTTAACAGATACCTGACTGCTGCTGATGGGTCCGAATCCCAAAGAGGGAGATGCTGCTGGAGAGTTGAGAGAGGGACTTATCACTGAAAAAGGAGAACCTATGAAGTTGGTAGGGCTATTGGACGCTGAGCTGTTAAGTTGCTGTGCGGACATGGCTCGCAAGCGACCCGCTGAAGAGAATGATGTCCCGCCTTCAGGATATCAATCTGATGTGAATAAAAAAAAAGATGCCATTAGCAGTGCAGCAACAACAGGTTCTAAAATAAACATTTATGCTTAGTGTTCTGTTTTTTTTTTTTATGATGTTCCAAACTGTCATGGAAAACAGAAACACAGAGATGATTACAAAGCCTCTTTCTTTCACTATGCAAAACTATGAACCCAGAAAATTACTGGTAGATCAATAACCTTACGACAGTGTGAAATGAACTTCTGCAACTTCAACGAGCAAATGACGATTTAAAATCTCAATCTGAGACATGCTTATATAAAAATAGCAGATATGTTTTTACAAGCAAGTATGCGGCCAGTGTTTGAGCTCCTAAATATTTGAAATAATTTTTCGTTTTACTGTTATGATGTATTTAAAATGTGTATTTAACCAACATAGTATCATTTCGCTATATCTATCAAAAATAATTTACATTTGCTAATCGCTATTATGCGCAATGACATTAACGCTGCCCGATTAAATACGTCACAAAACCAAAAATAACGCAAATGTGAAACAAGCTCGTGTATTTTTGCCCAAACAGTACTGAATCTAATTGTAAACCATTAAATATATAAATTCGATTAATGGTACTAAGCTATTTGCTGAACCGTAACACAGCAGGCGTCGGACACAGAGATTTTAGCTAGCACTAGCTTTGCCTGCCCACGTAAAACATTTCGCACTTACAATTATTTAAATGTTGAATGTCAAAGTTAAAATATACCAGTTTTGATCTAAACGATACTTTACGTTGATCCAAACCATGAACGCCAACTTGCCAAGGCCGAGAGTTTCTTTTTAGATAAAGCAGGCTAGCAAGTTAGCAAGCACGCTAGAAAGCGTTAGCCAGTAGCACATCTCGCTCCAGGAAAGTGTTGGTGGCAAAGCTAGCTCATTGTTGTTTAATGTTTGGAGTAACATACCATACACACTTTCGAAGCATTGTTGAAAAATCACCCCGTGTTATCTCTTGTAATCTAAACAAGTGCTAGAAAACGCGCCGACACTCAGAATCGGTTAACTTTACTTTGACGCCGCTGTTGTTGTTTACAGGCCATGTTGGCTCTGAGCCATCATCCACCAGAGCCAACATGTCTCACGGGACCACCCATAACAGCGCTGTCATATGACACCTATGACTTTTACCTTCTTAATCCACGTTTCATAATTTATTATTATTCCAAGAACGAGTAAAAATAAAACATAAAGTCTGTTGTACCTTTTTTTTTCTTTTTATTTGTATTAAGTAAATAGTTTTCCAGTAACAGCTAACATCAAATAGCATTTAGGATGATCTAAATAGTTTTCAGCAACAGACTGAGATAAAAGTTTAATTAGTCGATCAAATTAGGTATTTGACTACTGTTATTTTTGTCTGGTAGACATGTAAAAAGCAGTAAATTATAATAGACACAATCTGTTGCTTTTGGTTATCTGTTTGTGGCTCAGTGTTCAGTCTGTAGTCAATCAAAGCAACTTTTTACAACCGCCACACCTTCACGGTAGCTGGAATGTTGTTTTTTTTTCCTCTCCTGAAAGAATAATAGCTATATTGCACAACTTGTTTTTACATATTCTATTTTGTTCATATAACTTTTCCTCTACGAAAGTACCTAATTTTGCTTTCAAGTGCAATTTACTTACAAGTGTTTAGAATATTACTTTTTTTAATGTCTGACAGTAGTTTTCATTTCTTGACACAAACTATTCCCAAATATGACACATTACATTAAAATGTTTTCTATTTTTTTATTTAACATTTTTATTTTTAGCTTATATGTATACATGCATCCAATGCCAGAAGTGGGTGTTGTTTCATCCTAACAGACTAGGCTACATACCACAATATGAATAAGGGAGTGAAAAAAACTTGACAAACTGCTTTGCTTCAAATAGTTCCTGGGAAATATCTTCTTACAGACTAGGTGGCATTCTTACAGTCAACACTTTGTTGCTTAAAGGTTGTGGAATATTTTGTTAGGAGCAGCAAATGTTTATATTTTGACATTTATTCCCTGCCCCACCCCCTAAGTTAACCTTCATCATGACTGAAATATCGCTAATGATTAGAAGGACTTCAACTTTGTTTTTCATTTTTACCTCAGGTTAGTACAAGACTTGGTGCTTTCTGTATGCTGTTTTCCTATTAGAAAATGGGTGGATATTTAGGATACATATATTGAAGTAGCAGCCATTTTTAGCAGCTGTTTTTTATTAACAATGATACAAAAGTTACAATTTAGACTGTCTGTTTTGCATGTATTAAAAGACAATGTTTAACACTTTACAGTGATGTTCACCGCTCCGATGGAATCTTCAGGCTTTCAGCTTATTACTTCTAAGATGAAGTATGAAGAAGCAAAGAGCTACTGCAGACAGAAGCATACTGATTTAGCTGCAGTTTACAACTTAACAGAAGTTAGTATCATGAACCTTTTAGTTTTACCAACTGCAGGAAGTGTTTGGATAGGTCTGGAGCTTGGACAACTGTGGATGTGGCACTGGACAGGATCTGATCCAGGAACAAGATTTTTAAACTGGAGACTTGGAGAACCACAACAACAAGGAGATACATGTGCAGCAATGGATCAAGATGGAACATGGTTTGAAAGTGATTGTGAAACTCGAGAGAGCTTTGTTTGCCAAGGTAGGTGAAGATTGATCTGTTCCAATAAAATCAGAATATCCTTAAGTCTAAGTCTGTAACTTCCATTTGAAAAAAAAAAAATCAAACTCATGTATCTATTAGATTCATTACACACAGAGATAAATATTTCAAATGCGTATTTGTTTAATTTTATATTTATAGCTTACAGTTGATGAAAAACCGAGTCTGTTTCTCAGAAATGTTGAATGTTAGGTAATACCAATAAAACATCTGAAAAGTATATATCGACCTATCCGTCCGTCTATCCATCTATCCATTCTCTATAGTTTATCCGGGATTTGGTCGCTGGGGCAGCACCTTGAGCAAAGAGACCCAGATTTCCTGTCCTCAGCCACTTGAGCCAGCTCCTCACGAGGAATCCTAAAACGTTCGCAGGCCAGCCGAGTGATATAATCCCTCCAGCGTGTTCTGGGTCTTTGGGTGTCCATCCTCCTGATGGGACACCTCCGAATTACCTCACCAGAGAGTGCCCTGGTAGGGTCACCCATGGCAAACTGGTCCTAGGTGAGGGATCAAACAAAGTGCAGCTCAAAGACCCCTATGATGAGCAGTATCCTTGGACTTGGTTTTCCTTAGCCCACATGTGGGTCACAGGGGCCCCACTCTGGAGCCAGGCCTGGATGTGGTGCACATTGACGAGTGCCTGGTGGCCGGGCCTTTACCCGTGGTGCCAGTCCGGGCTCAGCCCGAAGAGGCAGCATGCTCCCCCCTTCCCATGAGCTCAGCACCTGTGGGAGGGGCCATAGGGGTCGGGCGCAATGTAGGATGGATTTATTATCTTACACTATTCAACCTAACTCACTGTTCGTGTTAATTCTGTGGCAGTAGCCAGGGAGGGTATCAAATTCCCGGCCTGACTTATTCTCAAGCCTTTTTTGTGTAAACAAGAGGCCGAATCAAAGAGAAAATCCTTTGTTTTGGTGAGAAACGATTTCATGTAAATTGTCTCCCAGTCTATCCCTCTGTGTAAGTCAGGTGTTGGCCAATTAAGCTCATGAAAACCATTGTCATGAAAGTACATTTTGGCAGTGTGGGGAGGTACCAGTTACTCAGATCATCATTGAATGCAAACTCCGTACTGGAGCTCAAGCAACAAAAATGGTCCTGTAGTTTAGTCTTCTTTTCACTCAGTCAGGCTCTTTTATTGCTCTATGGAGCAGCAGCTATGTCAGACAACTCTTTTACACCTCCCTCCACCCAACTCCTAAACATCACTCACTTCTCATCCAGGGTGCTTGCACTGCGGTCTCATGTGGAAATGTAGCTTTTTGATATAAAGTCTTTCTTGCTCTCAACTACAAATATTTGTTAAAGTATTAGTTCAAAATAAGTATTCGTAAGAAACACGGTAATGGTGCCTTTCCGAATACCTTATATGGGTTCGGCTCCACCCCTACTGCTTTTACACAAGAGGGTGAGCGATCTCAATGAATCGCTCAATGTCCTATGGTTTCCCCTGGTTTCCTTCTCCTTACCTGGAAAAAAGTTGAGCATGGCTGAGTACACGAGTCCAATATGCCATAAACAGCTGGCAGTGACGTTATCATTATCAAAAGTCCCTAGCCTTGCATTTACATGACAACAAATCACCAGGCATTGCAAGAATTCTCCACTCTGGAGCCCATTTCGAAAGGTTTCCCCCTCCACCGACACCCCTTTCTTGTTTAAATGAGAGGCCGAATCAAATAGAAAATCCTTCATTTTGCTAGAAAACATTGTTGTGTAAACTGTCCCCAGTCTGCCCCTGGGTGTAAGGGGTTTTCACGTGTGTGGCCGTGCCACAAAACGGCCAGAGAAAAATGCAAATTTTTTCTGTTTACATGGCACAGATCTCGGCCCGTGCTGGAATCCAGTGTTTTACATGATGGAGTACACTTAAACAGCATGTGGCGGTATACAAATAATTCTGTAGCTATCCAACAAGCAAGTGAGTGAAAAGTACTGACATCATAAAACGAGCGACAGCCTTGAACGTAAACACAGTGGTCTACTGGTCAACTGCTACCTGAAGCCATCTACAGGGTGATTGTTGTAGTAAACCCGCCGTTTGGTAACCTGGTGTGTTGTCGTGGAATGCTTGAACAGCGCTGTTTTAATCTCTTTATGGTCATGTGGCAATCCGGTTAATTTGGTCGGCGGTGTGGTCACTTCCGCGTGGAGCGTGTCTATTGTCTTAGATACAGCCAGAGTACGGCTTGCGTTCACATGATCAGTATCCAGTGGTACCTGGACTCCGATACCACCTCCAAGGCAGGTTTCTCGGGCTGTATCCTGGCATGGTCCAGGCTGTGTTCACATGGTACGAAATAAGTGGATTTTGACCAAATACGGTACCCGAGTATGGACTTGAGTCCCATGTGCAAACGCACTAAGTCAGTTGAGTTTGTTCGCCAGTTAAATGTGAATTGTGTTCTTTTTTCAACCTGGATCTTATTTTTAACCAGTTTTATGTTTTGTTTTTTTTACTCACCCTGATGTGACTGTGTGGAGGTCCAGCCACTATTGTTCCGCTTGATGATGTGCCCTGGCTGCTTGGCCACAGGGAAATATCCTTTTGGCTGACTGGTTAGCGCGCAGACTCTCACCCGGGAGTCGTGAGTTTGAATCCCGCCTGGGCCCTTGTTGTGTACCTTGCCACACTGAGAAGTTTGGAGCCAGTCTGAGCCGTTCAGTAGATGTGTAATAAATGTGTATTATGTCTGAGAAGTACTTCCGAGGTGTTCGTAAGTTCAACAGGGAATATAAACATGGTAAAATTACTGTGTTTTGTGCAGATTTAACCTTATTACAAGTGGAATTTGTCCTGCCCCGAGCATTCCCGTTCTACGGACGTCTGCTGATGGAGGAAGTGAATATAAATACTTTTGAACGGCACAGTATTTGAAATAGCATTTAAAGACAGTATTTAAAATGCAACTAAACAGAGAGAGTTCATTTAGCATTTGTAAAATGTATCAGCTGAAATGGAAAATTGGAGTGATGCAGAGGTCTGGGACCTTCTGGCCTTCAGAACTGAGGACCATGAACGCCATAGAGTTGATGGACAGACCCATTTTTGAGCAACTCAGACAAAAACTTGAGGAGCAGGGCTTCAATTGGGATACATAAAAAAAACCCCAAAAAAAACCAAACATGTTACTTCCAGGTAATTATGTCAGTTTATCACAGACTTCCATCTCACGGTTTATACACAACCCTGCATGTGGACAGCCTTGACTTCTTTTGTGAAAAACACCTGATCAGGGCACATTGCCACCACAGGCTGACTAGTTATGAAGCTATTGTCCTGGATAATTCTGTGTGATGGATCTTGAAATATTGATTCCAGCTTTACTCCACACCTCGTAAATCTCCCCCAAACTCTTTAATGGGGATCAGTTCACAATCCAATCAACAATGCCAATATTCCAGTTGCCTACTATAATTCTATATCACACTTTTTACTTCCTCTCAACTTTTTAATGATAAAAACTCTGTGAAGACTTAGCTCTTTGGAAATTACCGCTTGACACGTAACCTCTTTGTGGAAGGTGTAAATGACCATCTGCTGTTGTCAGACAGTGTTGTTAATAGATCTCATAACAATTTCCCCATTTGATTGTATAGGCCATAGCATAATTTTATGGTGCTAAATATGTATCTTTTTTGGGTTTTATGTTATATTAAAAATTTCTAAAAAAACAACATCTTGGGTTTTCTTTAATTGTAATTTATAATCATCTATCACTCTGTGTCTAATAACTAATTATTATACAAATGGCCTATACTTTTATATGACTTTATTTTGTCCCTAAGGACTAAGGACCAAAGTGCTTTACACTACATTCAGTCATTCACCCACTCACACACACATTAGGGCTTGAACCGGCAACCCTCCTGTTAAGAGACGAAATCCAAACCCCTGAGCCATGGTCACCCCATGGCTATAAAATTTGTACCATATTTTTTAGAATATGGAGTGCACCTGAAGCCAAACCAGCTTAATTTTTAAGGAAAATAAATATCGTACATGTGAGATATTTACAGAGAAAGACGGTTTATATATATATATATATATATATATATATATATATATATATATAATTATATATATATATATATAATTATTATATATAATATATATATATATATATATATATATATATATATATATATATACATATATGTATATGGTTTAAATACCTCTGCCAGCAAGTAATGTTTTTTCGGCCTGTCTGTCTGTCTGTTAGTAAAATAACTCAAAGAGTGGCGTTGCAGAAGTTTGTGCTCTCTGAGTGGTTTTGTGGTTTAAGAATTTTTTTTAAATTTTACAATTACATTATAGGCATTTATTTGTTCTTTTTTTTCATGATGCAATTGTATTCAAAATAAAAAATAAAAAATATTATTTTCCACATAATCTTTCCTCAGTGGCATAATTTTTCCTCATGTCTATCTCGCTTTTGTAGTTCCTGCTAAAGTGCCTCAGGGGGCCATTAGCCAGTAAAAATCTGTAAATTAACCATATTGTTGTTGTTTAGGACACAGGGTCCAAAGAATGTGAACAAAATAGTGGATTATTGTCCTCAAATTACAATATGTTTTTGAAGTTAAATGCTACAATTATTTAACCTTTTAATGATGTTTCAAGTTATCAAGATAAATTTGTAGATAAGCAATAACTGCATAACACACACTGAATAACACAATTTTATTTACTTTTCCAGCTAGTGGGGTTGCCAAAAATTACATCTTCATTGAAGTTAAGAAATCGTGGAGGGATGCTCACAGTCATTGCTTGAACCTATCATCTGATCTGGTTACCATACTCTCAGCAGAAGAAAATAAAGCCATACGGAACCTGTCCACGTCTGAGAGATTGTGGATTGGCCTATTCAAAGATCCTTGGGCATGGTCAGATGGTAGTAACTCATCATTCCGGTTTTGGGATGTCGGTGAACCCAATTATGGTAACAACCGAGGCTGTGTTACTGCTACCATAGGAAATGGCGGAAAGTGGTCCAGTCAAAACTGCAGAACTGAACAGAATTTCATTTGTGTAGGAGGTAAGCTCTTTCTTGTTAATTATTTTTAATGTTAGCAAAATTGTCACTTAAAATCAATTGAAGTTAAGCTGAGTTGTTTTTTTAATCTTACACAAAATGGAACAACGCTACATCATTAATCTATCTACTCATACCTTCACAGCAACAAATCAAGCAACCACCAGTCCACAAACTATACCTCAGAGCATTACAACAGAGCGTTCATCAACTAATAAATTAACTCCTTCACATAATTCATCCCAAGGAGGCGCTGCAACGTTTAATTCCACTTTGGTTACCACTTCACCAACATCTGCCACTGTATCAGCGACATCTAACTCCAAAGAGGTTGTTTCACATCCCATACCCACTCAGTTCATTAATTCAAGTAAAGAAATGCCATCAATAACACCGACTCGGCCAGCCCAAAATGTTACCACATTGGCACCTTCAAATGTCACTGGTATAACTACATCTAATATCAGTGAGGTTTTTTCACATGTGATAACCACTGAACTCAAGGACACAAGTACAGAAGAGTCCGTGGTGACATCAACACCACTGCCCCAAAATATTACCACACCAGCAGTAATGACAGTCACTGGACAAACTACTTTTAACAGCAGAAAGGTTGTTTCACATCCGCTAACCACTGACCTCAACAATACAAACACAGAAATCCCAAATGTGACACCACCACAACTAACCCAAAATAATACCACCCCAGCACCAACAACTGCTAATAGACCAACTAACTTTAACACCACCAAGGTTGGTTCACATCCCATAACAACTGAGCTCAACAATATAAGTACAGAAATACCAACTATGACACCGACACAATTACCACAAAATAGTACCACTCGTGCACCAACAAATACCACTACACTGACTACATCTAAAAGCAGAGAAAAAACAACATTGACACCAATGTCACCAGCCCAAAATGTTACTGCATCAGCACTATTAACTGTAACTGGACCAGCTACTTTTAACACCACCGAGGTTAGTCCACATCCAATAACTACTGAGGTTAAAAATACAAGCATAGATATACCAACAATGACACCAACACAATTACCACAAAATAATACCACCCCAGCACCAACAACTGCCACTAGACCAACTACATCTAAGACCACTGTGGTTGTTTCACATCCCATAACCTCTGAGCTCATTAATACAAGTAGAGAAATACCAATAATGACACTAACGTCAACAGTCCAAAATGTTAGCATATCAGCACCATTAACTGTCACTGGACCAGTTACTTTTAACACGACTAAGGTTGGTTTACATCCCATAACTACTGAACTCAGCAATACAAGTACAGAAGTGCCAACTATGACACTACCAAAACTATTCCAAAATAGTACCACTCCATCACCAACAACTGCCACTAGACTAACTGCATCTGACACAACAGAGGTTGTTTCACATCCCATAACCACGGAGCTCAATAATACAAGCATAGAAAAACCAATAATGACACTAATGTCAACAGCGCAAAATGTTAGCACATTAGCACCATTAACTGTCACTGGACCAGTTACTTTTAACACCACTAAGGTTGGTTTACGTCCCATAACTACTGAACTCAGCAATACAAGTACAGAAATGCCAACTATGACCCTACCACAACTATTCCAAAACAGTACCACTCCATCACCAACAACAACCACTAGACCAACTGCATCTAACACAATAGAGGTTGTTTCACATTACATAACCACTGAGCTCAATAATACAAGAATAGTAAAACCAACAATGACACTAACGTCCCCAGCCCAAAATGTTAGCAAATCAGCACCATTAACTGTCACTGCACCAGTTACTTTTAACACCACTGAGGTTGATTTACCTCCCATAACTAATAAACTCAGTAATAGAAGTACAGAAATGCCAACTATGACACTACCACAACTATTCCAAAATAGTACCACTCCATCACCAACAACTGCCACTAGACTAACTGCATCTAACACAACAGAGGTTGTTTCACATCCCATAACCACGGAGCTCAATAGTACAAGCAGAGATATAACAAGAATGACACTAACATCACCATCCCAAAATTTTAACACTTTAGCAGCAATATCTGTCACTGGAACAGTTACTTTTAACACCACTGATGTTGGTTTACGTCCCATAACTACTGAGTTCAGCAATACAAGTATAGAAATGCCAACTATGACACTACCACAACTACCTCAAAATAATACCACTCTAGCACCAACCACTGCCACTAGACCAACTACATCTAACACCACAGAGATTGTTTCACATTCCATAACCACTGCGCTCAAAAATACAAGTACAGAAATGCCAACAAAGACATCAGCACCACCACCCCAAAATGTTACCACACCAGCACCATTGGCAGTCACTGGACCAACTACTTTTAACACTACAGAGGTTGGTTCACCTTCTATAATCCCTGAGCTCAACAGCACAGAACTGACGCCAACACAGCCACCACAAAACACTACCTTGAGTGTAACAACCAACAGTGTTTTCACATCAACAGCTCAGATAGGAACGTCAGTCCAAACTGCAACTGGATCACCAACTCCAATAACGACTGTCAGCAGTTTATATTCAGGTATGTTTGATAAACTCATATCCCTTTGTGTTCATTTTGCCAAAATTTAATTCGGAATTCTATATTTTCCAGAAGACAGACTTATATTAATCCAGAAAAATATGACATGGATAGCAGCTTTGAGCTTCTGCAGGGAGCACTACATCGACCTGGTTCAGATTACCAGTGAAGACATTCAAGATAAAGTGGCAAATACAGTGAAGAGTTCCACATCCCCTTATGTCTGGCTTGGTTTACGCTACACTTGTAACTTTAAATTTTGGTTCTGGACCAGCTCAACTGCAGGCTGTTACCAGAATTGGCTACCAGGAGAAGGACCAGAAAGATCAAATGAGTGTGGTGAGAGTGGTGCGATTGAGGCCACTGGGAGGCAGCAGTGGGTTAGTTTGCCAGAAACAAGGGAACTGAATTTCATCTGCCAAACCTGTGGTGGCTGAGAGTGAGACTTTAAATAACAGTTATGATATTTTCAAGACGTTAGTTCTTTATTTATTGCATATTTGAATTTGTTGAACATGTTCATTATTTTTATACTTTTTATATCATCACAGACTTCCTCGTGTTTGTTTTTCTTTTGATGGCTCAATATACCAGTAAAACCTGACACATGTTGGAAATGATCAAAGAGATGACAGAAGGTGTGGTGTACAAAACTATGCACAACATTTCACATTTTGTACTTGGTACTGTGAGTTATTATAACTGCTCTACATTTGGAGATCATGACTAAATCGTCATGTAAAGTTGTTTAACTTTCATTTTTTCACATTGCAAGCATAAACTTGTGGGACTTTGTGGTGATAGTCCAGCATAAAAACTAATTGTAAACTGGAGGGAAAATGAAAAAAATTCTGGAAATAAAAATCTGAAAAGTGTGGTGTGCTTTTCTATTAATCAGTCTTAACTGTGATACCTTGAAAGCATCTAGTGCAAACAACTGCTATCTGAAATAATGCAAAAAGTGAATAGAGTCCATCTGTGTGTAACTGTTTCTAAATATAAATGCATCCCTTCTATAAGTCTTGAGATGTTTGTAAAAAAAAAAAGTGGAAAAAACAGCATCATGGAGATCAAGGAAAACAACAGCAATGTCAGGAAAAACTGTGGAGAAGTTTCAAGGAGGGTTACTTGGTTAAACATTTCACAGAGATTTGTTCAAACCATCAACTAAAAGTCAAAGAGTCTGGCATGCCCCCAAACCTACCAAGACATGGCCGTCCATATCAACTGAGAAATGGACCAGATAATGGACAGAAGGCCAAAACCCATTTAAACAAAAACAATAACTATTATTCATGCAATTCACAAATGTGTTTTGTTTCTAATGGAAGGCTGACCAGAAAAAGTCTCTTTTTAAAGAAAACCATGAACCAGATTTCCACAGGCCTCTTGTCAGATGGGTCCAAAAATTGTAACTTTATATGTCACATGCAAAACACCCTGTCTGGGACAACCATTGCTCACCACCTTGAATATACCATCCTCACAATGACGTCATTGTGCTGTGATGATGACAGGGAACTGGGTCAGAGTTGACAGGAAGATCAATGGAGTTAACTGGAATCCTGGGAAGAAAAAACAGCAACAGTCTTTTTCAGGGATACAGTATTTTCATATTAGAATGAGCCAGTCAAAGCTCAGATCTATGTCTAAGACACATGTGGCATAGGTTTAAATATGAGGTTTCCAAATGTTCTCCAAACAAATTGTCTAAGCCCAAACTAGCTTGTAGAGAAGAATAGTGAAACATTTCTATTTCTACAAATGCCTACATGGTAGAGACTTAGCTAGGACATGCATTGGTAACTACAGCTGCGAAATACTGATTTAGCAATTTTCTGATTTAAATTTGTACCAAAGTTACATTTTCATTTTGAAGTTGTACTACTTGGCATTGTTATATCAAATTACATTTAAAAAAAATTCAAATAAATTGAGGCCATACTGTCACAAAATGTGAAGAAAGAAAAATCCAGGACAGCCTCAATCTCAAGCCTACATTTCCTCAGTGACAATAAGAGGGGCCTTGGGTTTTCTAAAACATTGTTCATAATAAGTGTAGAACCAAGTATTACATTTGTGAAATAGTATTAGTATTTAGTCATAAACAGTAGTAAATGGGTACATGGGCTGAATGTGATTATTTAGTGACTTTTCGATGCTAAATGGACAATAACACACCTGCTATAAGTCATTTTGCATATGCAAAGAATGTCTTGTCATTTATCAATTATTATGCACCATTAAGCTTCAGTTTACCCTTTTGCCAAATATGCACTGGTCAGTGAGCCTCCCATAAGTTCAATGTTAATGTCCCCCTGGGTCCAGTCTTTCTTTCCTGGACTCTTCTCTCTCCTCTCTTTCTCACAGCATCTCCTCTTGTGTGCTGTCCAGCTGCCTCTGACCTCTGACCCTTCCACCCTCACTCCTGACCCCTTAGGACATTCCCACGCCACACCCTTTTGTGCACCTCACACCATGCAAGGCCCTGTACACTCCTTTAGAATTTTTATAGATTATGGCTAGTTATAACTTATCTCCACTGGGACCGATTTAATATCACAAATAAAAATGAAACACAATGAATTACATAATATTCCAAAAGGAATGTTGAATAAAAAGAATCACATTTGAGATCCGAGAAATTTAATGTAATTTTTTTTTCTTAATTGTACCTTCTGTATTTGCTGGGGAATAATAGAAGTAGAAAATAATAAAGTAAATTTAGTAGAAAATGTTAAACTTTAATATAAAATTAATTCATGTAATAAAGATATACCAATTTTTTTATATCATCTCTACCCACCAATATACCCACCTTTATTTTGCTTTTCCTCTGAGCCTGCCTCTCTCCCTTCTTTTCTTTGTGTCTCTCTGAGTGTTAATTGAAGAAAAGCAGATTGTCTCCATTGAGGCCCTGTCTCTTAGGAAACCCCAGTCCTGCATGAAATGAGATGGATAGTGGGGAAGTGATTGAGAAGAGGGTACTGACATGCAAACTGAACAAGCAGCCATTGAGGACGGCCGCAGGATGGGGGAATCACCACTTTAAAACAGAGTTTAGTATTTAAAATGTAGGGGAAAATATTTTCAATATCTTCTATTTTTGGATTCCAATCTCCACATTATTAATCAGGAAAAATGTAAGTATTGGAAGTAATTTTTCTACATAACACTAAAAATCTATTTATTTTTTGATTTCTTGACTGTTTATTGTCAAACAAAGTGATGTTACATTGTGCTTTTTAAATGCCCTAAAGAAAGCTTTAAAAACAAAATATTTCAGAATAGTTTTATATTTTACCACTTGTCCTATTTTCATCAGTTATCTGCTTAAGAGGAGCAGCTCTGACGTTCCATCTCATTCTAAGTTTGACAGGGAGTCTGGTGTTGATTGTCCAAACGCAATTCTTGTACTGCTGCTCCATATCCAGGAGTTGTGGATGGACATCAGGCTTCTCTCTCCTACTCACTTCTTTTCTCCTCCACTGCATTGCAATGAAGACCAGACCACATTGATTACTTCATATATCAAGATTATATAATGACCACATTGATGAGTTCTGATCTTTTTGATTATTGGAACCACAAGTGGCCTTGTTGAAAAAGTTGGCTGCACCAGCTCTGGATTTATATTGTGCTAAAATAACAGACATAATATCAAGAATAGTTGTCATTTTAAATCAGGTTTCATTTCATACATTTGTTTTGCACTTTGGCGCCAGCTTTTTTGAATTTCTATGGTGTTTGGCAGTGCGTACTTGAGCATATCTAGAACACATGACTGCTTTGTTTCTGTAGTCTAAAAAATACATTTAGTGAATTTAACTTAATAAAATTAAATATTTATTCAAGGTGCAGATTATGTAACCTTGAATCATCAAATATGACAAATAATTGGCATATAAGTTATTAGTCATCTGGAAGAGCAGTTTGGGTATTTTACGTGAAGCGGCAAGAACTAAAACAACAACAACTAAAACAAGGAAGTTTTTGAGTTCACAAACATCAATGTGCAAAACTCTAGAGCAGTCATATTAGGTTCCTCTTACTGCAGCAAATGTATGAGAGATACTGCACAAGACAAAAAAATCTGCTCTTAAAATCTGTCAAGAACAAGCTGAGAGAACCCCTAAAGCACAGTTGGAACAACAGACTGATGTCATTTTGCTTTTGCGGCCAACAAATTTCTCTGTTCTAACAGAGCAAATTATATTCCAGGAGGTCACTGCAAGGTTTTTACTGAAGTTTATGAAGTTCAAGAAGTTTAGGCTATTAGCGCTAAGGTTTCATGCTCTTAAACAATTTAAAAAGAACCGTTTGGTTCAATATGTTAATTTAGCCGTTTGTCAAATATGGACTAATCAAACCATTGTTCGGATTGACACAACGCGGTAAGCTTGGGGGTTTAACCTGTTTATTTCCCAAAATGTATAAAGTGACTGTGTGCTACGTAAATAACACATTCACTTACAAAATTTCTCAGTATACAAATATGCACTTCATCTCTTCTATAAACACCATTTACAAGTAGAAAAACATAAGGCTTTGTTCTCCTGTGTGTCCGCTTTGTCCATTTGGTACCCCCCAACCTCCTAACTGTGTACATTTCTTAGACTAAATGGGTTCTGGAGACAGCATTGTGCCACATACAGACAGTGTATATCTCAAATTATGTGAATCTCTTGAAAAATTTCAATATTTTGTCACTTAAGAAAGTTAAACTTATGGAATACACAGGTACAGAGGAAAATATTTAAAATATTTCAAATACTGAGCTGCAATCCAAGCCCATGTAACTTTAAAATTTACCTTCAGGTAATTTTTTGTTGAATCTGGTGTCCTTCATTTGCATTCTAGCAACACCACATAGATCTTCTATGGAATTCAGGTCATGGCAGTTTGCTGATCCGTCAAGCATAATAACAGAATGGATATTGAACTAGTACCTTTGACAGTTTGGGAATACCACTGAATGTCAGTCCTGTTCTTTTTCTCCCTATTCCAGGTAAGATGCAACAGCAGTGCCTTCTCATAAGAATACAACATTTGTAGCCCTATTTTGTCACTGCAATGTAATGGATTTTTGTTTGTTTTCTTGTTTATTGTGTTATGCTTTTATCATGTAAAGCAATTTGAATTGACTTGTTGCTGAAATATTCTATACAAATAAACTTGATGATGACTTGATGATGATGTGTAAGATTCTTCTCTATGAGGACCCTCCTGATATGTTGACTCTACAGTCGCAATCCCTTCCCTCATCCTTTCTACCCCTCCCTCCTCCCCTAAATGTATTCATGTCCTCCCTCCTCCTTTAATTCCCCCTTATTCCTGGATCCCCTCCCTCTTTCTTATATCGTCACATCTCAATTACTCTTTCATCGTTTCACCCCCTTCTTTCTTACTCACATCCCTATATCCCTTCCCTCGCTTCTTCATTCCCTCTCTCATCCCCTCCCTCATCCCCTTGTCCCTTCATCTCCCTCCCCATCCTTTTGTAATCTCCTTCATCCCTTCACCCTCCATCCCTCCATCCCCTCCCTCATTCCTACATCCCCACATCTCCTCTTTCATCTCTTCACCCCTCCATACATCCTCACATCCCAGTCCATATAAACTCTGCCTGCCTGCCTAGCACTCCCAGTCTTTTTCGATTGTTTTGAACCCCTCCCTTGCCAACTCTCTCTATAGTATCACTTCATCAATTCTCTCCCTCATCCCTTCATCTCCTCCCTCATCCCCACATCCTTTCATCTCCTCTGAGTCCTTCATCCTCTCATCCCCCCTCTCTCACTCATAGTCCTAGCCTCCTCTAATATCTCTCTTTCAGGTTCTTTTGTGGCAAGGAGTGGGGGTTTAGTTGTGCACGCTCTGAAAGATAAATTCCTGAAGACCGTACCTCCACATTCTTCACGATTCTTCATCCTATGCCTCAATCAACACATCTCCCCAGACTCTTCATCTCTTCAGTTCCTTCCTTCAATAAATATTTATTATTTAAATCTGTTAGCATGGTTTTTGTTAATGAATGACTATTGTATTGTAAACTGTGAAGATTTTTTACCTTGCTAGTTGTTTGCATTTGGAGCTTTTAGAAAAGCAGAGTAAAGAGAGTCCTACATAAAAAAAAAAATTGTGATAATTATCCTTAATTCTGAATATTGATGTAATGCGAAAGGTTTGAAGACTGATTTTTACTGATCTGTTTTTTCCCTTCAAATTACTTTTTGTGTTTGAATAGTAAAACAATGTTTTTGACATAAGCTGTAAACTAATTCATTCTAACAGAAAAATAACAGACTGAAAAGCAAATTCTTGAAAACACAGTGACAGTTTTGATATATCTTCTTGAATAAATTATTGATAACTGATATAATAACAATGATAACAACATGACTTACAATGTGAATATACTACATTGCGTTGCAATAATATTAATACCAATTAGATTTTCTAGACATTTTGTCACATTACTATCACATGCTTACTTGTTTCTATTTAAACAACTTTTGGGATGATGGACAAACACAAAACAGTTTATACTAAACAAGTTGAAGGGAATTTTTAATATATCAAAATTTATTTAGAAAATTATACGTCAGGATTAAAATGGGTAATACATTCTATAATTAAATAAATTAAGACTGTTATGAAACATCTTCCCAATCTTTAAATGTTTCACAGAGACCATCTCTGCAAACCTACTAAGACAAGAGCATCCATCTAAACTACTTTGGACAAGGTGGACCATTTTTTGAAAAAAGCAGCCAAGAGTCACATGGTAGCCCCGCAGGAGCTACAGAGATCCATGCCTATGGTGGGAGAAAATGTCTTGCATTTGTAAATCACTTTTTCAGTCAGAGGACCACAAAGTACTTTACAATGCTTTCAGTCATTCCCCAATTCAAACACTATGGTGGCAAACTACATTGTTGCTACAGCTGTCGTTGGGCAAGGTGACAGAAGCAAGGCTGCTATACACACCAGCACCACTGGCCCCTATGACCACCAGTAACACATTAAAACTTGTAGTTATAACTGGACACAATATGGAAATGTTCAACCATTAGAAATGCTTTTGCCAGGCATCAAAAGTATTTAGGGGTAGAACAGCACAAATAAAACACAGAAACACACTTAAACTGTATGTGTCTGGTGACAGTTTGCATGGTGCCGCAGTCTTTAAGCACTGCTACCTTGTAAAAAATATTAGCCCTTTTATCGTCAGCTCGGTCAAGTATGGGTTGGTGTGGCCCCGTTACAGAGCATTTTATATTACCCCTGGCCGGGCCAGGCTGAGTCGACCTTTTGTTCGGACTACCTCCTGAGTGAGTCCAAAGCGGGCTGAAGCAACCCAAGACACCCATCTATCGACTGATAGGTAATTACAGTGATGTCACTGTCAATTCTACCAGCATAGCGGTAACAACTGATTGGCCGGGTGTAGTGATGTCACAGAATCGTGACTGATCGCTCCGTAATAAACAGCCGACCGGTGGCAACTCATTTTGTTTCACAAAACACATACTCTTATCTTCAGCACAAAATGAGTTGCCACTTATTAACAAACAAAGTATCGTTTTAAAAAGAACCACGGGCTGACATAAGGTGAAAACCATACCATCACATCCCCCATTGTTGTTGATCTCTGCCGTCGCTTTCTTTCTATGTCCTGGCGGTTACAGATGACATTCCTGACATTTCGCGCCACTTTCTCTACTGTGTGTACTTTGTTGTTTGTCCTTTACTTCTTTGTGTTGCCTTATGATGGACTGGTGAGCTGTCCAATGTGTCTCTCATTCTTTGCCCATTGACTACTAGAAAGAGGCACTAGCCCCACCCATGGCCTTTAAAAAATAAGTGGGTGTACACTTTAAATGAGTGTATGATTAGGATAGAGATAGGTTTGCAAAAATAGCAAAAAGCTCAAGACTTTAATATTATGAATGATTTGTTTTAACATTTTATTAACTATGGTAAAATTTGTAAATACTAAAGGTAACAGCTTTACCTATAACTAAGTTTCAGATAAGTTTATTCTGAAGTCCTGTTTAAACAGCATTTTTAAACTCATGCACAAATAGATAGCACTTGATTTCTTGTAAATCACATGATTGTGGGGAAATGTGGCTCACTTGCAATAACCAATGAGAAGAGGGTTAGCCATTGCGAAACCTAAGTATTTCCCCACTGTGAGCCAAACACTGATATAAAGCATCTTAAAAGCCAAACTAAGAGAATATCATCTCTTAGCCTTTTGCAACATGTGTTACAGCCTGTTTGCTTCTTTTTATGATTAATGGAGCTGCAGTATCAACAATACTCTGGGATTATTAACCATGTTGCATGGCAAAAGCACCGTTCACTTTACAGTTCTCACTCATATAAATTTTTTCTGTATGTATTTACTGCCTCTGAGTGTGTACTAAAATAAATAGCTCTCTGAAGAGTGTGTCTCTTTAGTAAACATTCCAAAGTTTTCTCAGAAGTGCAAAAAAAACATGAAACTAATGCCAGAGCCAGTGATTGAGAAATAACGGGATGGGATACCTATAAAACCACAGCTATTCCAAAGCCTCTGTCAGAGTAGGCAGAGAATCAGAAGCAGCAAAATGAGGTGGTGTCTGGTTTTTGGGCTTCTCCTTATCTCAGCTCTGAAGGAAACATTGGGTGAAAGGTAAATTAAGTAATAATTGTCTATTTTTATGCAATGACTAACAGCTGTGTGTTTAAATTGAACATGATTAATCAATGATTGAATTTGATAGCCACTCCAAACAACCTTTTGTCCATAAAATGTTGTCTATAAAATGTTGTATTTTTTATTGCTAAATGTGCCCCACTACAATTGTTCATCAGCATGCATTTGATGCAAAAGATACCGTTGAAGGATACTACATCTAAACATCACTGTTTGTGCACAGATTCTTCATCTCAGCCCCAAGTGTGTTTCATGTGGGTGTCAAAGAGAAAGTGCTTGTCCAGATGGGAGGTCAATACCTCAACAAACGTCTTAGTGTATACTTGAAGGACATTAATAACATCCTTATGACTAAAAGAGAAACTACAAAATGTACGACAGAAGAGGAAATCAAAACAGTTGAACTAATGGTATGAACAGTTCCTTATGTTCAAACAGACATTTTGGAAATTAAAATATTTAAAATTCTGAAATTGTTTCTTTGCATATTCACAGATTGACAAAAACAAATTGTCAGAAATTAAAGGAAAAAATCAACGTGGAGAGCCTTTTCTTGAGCTTGTGGTAGAGGTCCTTGATAACAATCAAAGGATAGACACAACAAAGGTCTTGGTTTCAGAACACAGGGGATATATCTTCATACAGACTGATCAGCCAATGTACAACCCAACACAGAAAGGTAAAACACATATTATATATATATATATATATATATATATATATACACTACCGTTCAAAAGTTTGGGGTCACCCAAAAAATTTTGTGTTTTCCATGAAAAGTCACACTTATTCACCACCATACGTTGTGAAATGAATAAAAAATAGAGTCAAGACTTTGACAAGGTTAGAAATAATGATTTTTATTTGAAATAAGATTTTTTTTACATCAAACTTTGCTTTTATCAAAGAATCCTCCATTTGCAGCAATTACAGCATTGCAGACCTTTGGCATTCTAGCTGTTAATTTGTTGAGGTAATCTGGAGAAATTGCACCCCACGCTTCTAGAAGCAGCTCCCACAATTTGGATTGGTTGGATGGGCACTTCTTGCGTACCATACGGTCAAGCTGCTCCCACAACAGCTCAACGGGGTTCAAATCTGGTGACTGCGCTGGCCACTCCATTACCGATAGAATACCAGCTGCCTGCTTCTTCTCTAAATAGTTCTTGCACAATTTCGAGGTGTGTTTTGGGTCATTGTCCTGTTGTAGGATGAAATTGGCTCCAATCAAGCGCTGTCCACTGGGTATGGCATGGCGTTGCAAAATGGAGTGATAGCCTTCCTTATTCAGAATCCCTTTTACCCTGTACAAATCTCCCACCTTACCAGCACCAAAGCAACCCCAGACCATCACATTACCTCCACCATGCTTAACAGATGGCGTCAGGCATTCTTCCAGCATCTTTTCAGTTGTTCTGCGTCTCACAAACGTTCTTCTTTGTGATCCAAACACCTCAAACTTGGATTCATCCGTCCACAGCACTTTTTTCCAGTCTTCCTCTGTCCAATGTCTGTGTTCTTTTGCCCATCTTAATCTTTTTCTTTTATTGGCCAGTCTCAGATATGGCTTTTTCTTTGCCACTCTGCCCTGAAGCCCAGAATCCCGCAGCCGCCTCTTCACTGTAGATGTTGACACTGGTGTTTTGCGGGTACTATTTAATGAAGATGCCAGTTGGGGACCTGTGAGGCGTCTGTTTCTCAAACTAGAGACTCTAATGTACTTATCTTCTTGCTCAGTTGTGCAACGCGGCCTCCCACTTCTTTTTCTACTCTGGTTAGAGCCTGTTTGTGCTGTCCTCTGAAGGGAGTAGTACACACCGTTGTAGGAAATCTTCAATTTCTTAGCAATTTCTCGCATGGAATAGCCTTCATTTCTAAGAACAAGAATAGACTGTCGAGTTTCAGATGAAAGTTCTCTTTTTCTGGCCATTTTGAGCGTTTAATTGACCCCACAAATGTGATGCTCCAGAAACTCAATCTGCTCAAAGGAAGGTCAGTTTTGTAGCTTCTGTACCGAGCTAAACTGTTTTCAGATGTGTGAACATGATTGCACAAGGGTTTTCTAATCATCAATTAGCCTTCTGAGCCAATGAGCAAACACATTGTACCATTAGAACACTGGAGTGATAGTTGCTGGAAATGGGCCTCTATACACCTATGTAGATATTGCACCAAAAACCAGACATTTGCAGCTAGAATAGTCATTTACCACATTAGCAATGTATAGCGTGTGTTTCTTTAAAGTTAAGACTAGTTTAAAGTTATCTTCATTGAAAAGTACAGTGCTTTTCCTTCAAAAATAAGGACATTTCAATGTGACCCCAAACTTTTGAACGGTAGTGTATATATATATACAACAACAATTTTGAATCAACATAAAAAAAAAGTTAGCAAGTTCTGTATTTTTTTGTCTTTTATGCTTTAGTGAGATACCGGATTTTCACTCTTGATCACATGTTTAGACCAAATGAGGAAACTGTCTGCATATCAGTGTTCGTGAGTAGATGTGTTTGACTCGCCAGCCTCAAAACAAATATTATCTAAATTTTTTATACTCAAACTTTGTCTTTTGCTTAAAACAGAATGCTGCGGGAAACAGAATAATGAAGACCCTGAGGACAGCAGCTGGAGGGATTTACCAAAACTATTTCGAAATACCAAGTGTATCTGAGTATGTTAAAAGAGATTTTCAAAAAAAAAACCTGCTTACATTCAGTAACGTGTAAGCACAACCAACAGAAGTAATAGAAGTTACTTTATCTATTTAGAATGGGCACCTTTAAGATCACGGCTTATTATGAGGGTGATGAAGCAAAGGCTGCAGTGCGAGAGTTCAAAGTCCAAAAGTTTGGTGAGACAAATTGTATTCATGTAGTTTTTTTCTTGAATGTAATGTTTAAAAAGATATGCATCAAATGATAAAAACCTTCTGAGTTTTCTAATTGTTTTGCTCCAAATTAGTTTTACCAAGTTTTGAAGTGAGCATTGAAACAGAACGCCGTTACATTTTGTTCGATGATCAACAACTTACCTTCACCATTTCAGCAACGTAAGCGTTAATTATCTTTAGACTTTTTATTTTTCTTGAAAGCAATCTTTTGGGAATGCATCAGCATTATATTGATATGTTGTATACACACAGACACTTTGTGCCATGTTTTTTAGGTATTCATATGGAGAAAAAGTCAAAGGTTCTTACCACTGCCGGTTTGGTGTAGCCCAAGGTCAAAAAGCACTTTACATTATCAGTGACCTACAGCTGACTGGTTCGGTGAAAAAAAACAACTTATCTATGTGCAGTGATGCTTAGTACATTAAAGATTTGGTGAAAAAAATTGAATCTACTAAACTAAATATTATTTTTTTCAGGTTCAGAATGGAAGAGCAACAGCTACTCTTCAGCTAAAAGATATTGCTTGGAAACAGCTGAACCAAACCCTTTTTGATTTGAAGAAAACTGGATCTCAGCTTTACGTGGCTGTACTTGTCACCAACATTAAAAGTTAAAGCACACTTGGGGGTGCATTAAACTGTGACTCTTTATCTTTACTCTGATACATGTTCTCATCCAGTTAAAATACTGTAAATGTCGTCAGTTTTTTGTATTATACAATAATTACTGTGTTTTTATTTAGGTGGTGAGGTACAACAGGGAGAAATTTACCTTCCATTCGTTCTCCAAAAATACAGCATAGACCTGTCTCGAACTCGATCCTATTTTCTTCCTGGATTTCCACTCGATGTGGCGGTAAGTCATAGAGAAAAAAGTGTAAAACTTTATTCACGTTCCCTTTTAAACGTAATGGGCCTGATTTATCAACAGTTTGCGCTTTTTAAAACTGGCGCAAACTGCACAGCATTGCAAAAACAAGCTGTAGCTGAGTTACTAACATGGTGCAGAAAGCATTGCCCCTGTTAAACCCGGAGAAAGACGCATTTATGAACTAGTTAATTATGAACTATGAACTGGACTACTTCGTTTTTAAATGCGTGACCAGAACTTTAAACTAGCTCATATAGAAAATGAACTCTCCCAACACTGGCACTTAACGCGTCTACTTCTGATGTCTCTGGAATATGGCGCCTGCATGGAGCAGAGAGCGGTGCATGTACACCTCATGCATAAAGTTTATTACTGACTAACAAAAACTTAATGCACAACATTCTAGCCTAATACTGCTCAGTGTTTAAAATCCATAGACTTGATATTTGTATAGTTTTTTCCTTTTATTTTGCCAAAAACGCATCATGTATCCACGCGCCAATTCCTTCTCTTTCTAGCTGTGGCGCAGCCTGGGTGCAGCTGATTGGGAAAAAGGCTGGCACACACAGCAACGGCCGTAAATTCCTCATTTGAATACTGCTCCCTGTGCCTGTTATTAGTAGATCACAAAGTAAGGGCAACATATAGTCGCAAAAAATTTGCAACACACACAATTTTGTGCTCCTTATTAGAAATATGAATAAATCAGGCCCTATATTTTTCACTTTTTGCCTTTGTTTCTTAATGGTCATTCTAAAATTCTTTTCTGTTATAGGTTGTTGTTAAACACCCTGACGGCACCCCTGCAGGTGGCGTGCCAATAAATATTGCATTAAGCACATCTGAGCAGGAATCTTGGCAAGGAAGCACTAATCAGGACGGGGAAGTGTATCATACCTTTAATGTTATTTCTTCTACTTCGATTAGAGTTGATGTTAGTATTTACAAATTTAGTTTTATGGAGCATTTACAGTGGCCAAATTCCTACTGTTTAAGCTTTTGTCTCTTTCAGGTTTCAGCAGATGGTCTTGAAGAAAGCAAAATTCTAAAACCTGTTTCATCACCAAGTGGGAGTTACCTTTACATCTCAATTGCCAACAAGGTTTATCAAGTGGATGAATTGTTTTCTGTAACATTTAACACTATAAATGGACCAAACGATGGATACATTTATTACATGGTAAAAAAAATAAAAATACAAGCAGTTGAAATCAGATTTTGACATAACATGCTACATGTCTATCTACATATCTACAATTATTTTTTATAAAAGTAATGATACATGTCAAAAATGGTGAGCAGGGACTAATTTGAGAATTAATTAATTCTATTTTTTCAAAGTGTACTGTATATTATAGTATACAACCCAAAGTATACTGTTTTATTGTGTTCTTGTGTTTTCATAAGATGGCAAAAATATAAAGGAACACCAATAGATGTACAAATGGAAAATGACCTCAAACATTCCGCTAAATTAGTTACAAAGTGTCATTTGGAAAACTTCTCCAAATGTTTTGGAGAGGTCAAATCCCTGAACTCAGCCGAACAGAAAATCTGTGGGCAGAGCTAAAAAGGTGTATGGGAGCGAGCAGCCAACAAACCTGACCCTTTTACACCAGTTCTATCAGGAAGAACGGGCCAACATTTCACCCCAATCACACAGTTATAATGAAAAGTTGTGTACACTTTTATGCAGGACATATAATCATCCGGTTTCAACTGTGCTTCAAAACAACCTGAGATAACAAATAATTATTTGATGATTAATATAATTTGATTGCATGTGTTGCAGGTTTTGAACCGTGGGATAATAAAAAAAACGGGTTCGCTTCCCATTGGAACGTTAGTTAAACATAATCTGTTGATAACAGCTGATATGGTTCCATCTTTCCGCCTGATTGGTTACTATCATGGCAAAACAGGTGACATTGTAGCTGACTCAGTGTGGGTCGATGTCAGGGATGGATGTGAGATAAAGGTCACGGTAAGTAAACAGAGTCCAGTGAGACAGATAACAAACACAACTTCGCCTCAGTTTGCATTTGGTGATTTATTTTGGTTGGACTATTGTTATATTATTTGTGAGAACAACGATTGACAGGTCGTTGTCAACAAACTTAAGACTAAAACTTGATTTTATATCTAAAGTGTGTATGTGTTAGCTGATGTAGGATTTTTATAAAGTTGAAAGAAAAACTACAACAAAAGAAAAATAATGTTTAATACCTTCATCACTCACTTTAGGTCAAACATGAAGGAGAACCTAAGCCTGGAAAGACAACTAAACTGGAAATAGATTTACATAAGCAGTCAGCAAAAGTGGCTTTGCTGGCTGTGGATAAGGCTTTCTATGGTCTCAAAGCTGATAATAAACTTACAGGCAAACAGGTAATGCAGACCTGTTTTCCTTTTTTTATTTTTTATTATTGGACATTTTAAGGAATACAAATAAAACATTTTTGCCTTGTTTTTAATCAGATATTTTCTACCATGGGCTCCTATGACCTTGGCTGTACATACACTGGAGGGAAGGACTCAACAGCAGTGCTCATTGATGCTGGCCTTGCTTTTGCTTCACATACCAAGCGAGCATGGAGGGGAGGTAAGAAAGAAAACAGTTCCTTTTGTTAAGTGACATTTTATGTTATTGTTTGCAATCTGCATTTATGGCTTTGAATTAACTTAATTTTCTTATTATTAATTGCTTTAATATCTTAACACTTTCTGAGTAAGTACCCATTTTTATGTTTATTTAAAGGGGTCCTACAATTCCAAACCAAATTCATCACATCTGTGTTGTTTAATTTAGGCAGTTTGGGGTCTCACATGTACCATACCAAAAGGTATGTGCCGAATTGGATGCTTTACAGAAGCCTAGCATTGCGGCCCTCTCCTAAATTTAAGCGATTGTTCTACTTTTTACACACTATGCTTCTAAAACACGTCAAGCTCAGCAGTTTATTCTAGACCAGATAGGAAATCATGCGTTTGTGAGAAGTAAAATACCAGGAAGTTTAGAAGTAAAGGACACACCTGATTTCCGATTGCTTGACTTCTGAAAACAATCTTTAAAAAATCACAATCTGTGACACCAGGAATGAAGTCTGTCGGTCTGTGGGTCATAGTCTTTGTTGGTGAGGAGTAGTTAAGCCTTGAATTGGAGAATCACCCAGTATATATGATACCAGTGATCATTTTTATAAGGACAACATGAGACAGGAGAAGACATGGATACAAATATCTGTAGTTCTAAGAGTGGATGGCGAGTTTATGCTGCTTATGAACATGGAATTATGTTTTTCCCCTGCATGCTACCCTTTAAGTTATGCAATTGCAATTCTCCTTTGATCCGATGATCTCCCTGGATCAGCTGGGAGGAACGCTTTCGCTAGTGATACAGGTCTAAAATGCTTCCAGTGAGAAGGGACTCACAGCTGCTTTTGCAAGCAAAACATGTCTATTTAATTACGGGCAACTTACGTGTCCAGTGGAAAGGATGGCTAAGTCTCCTTCCCTTCCTGTCGGACCATGGGTACCCTTTATTTAAAATGGTTAGAAATCAGAAGTTGCATATAACGGTGCATTCACACCAAATGTGTTTGAGGTGTCGTTGGAGTAAGGTTTAAATTTTGGTGATAACTGGGTACTATGAAAAAAGGGGTGTCAAACCGATTTTTATTTTGGGTCACACCAAGATCATGAACATCCTCAAAGAGCTGGTTCTGGAGGATGAAAGTATTAATAAAACAACTTTTAACACAGTGATAAAGTATTGATAAATATACAGTATGTCTCCGCATCCAACTAGTACTTCTTCAAATAAAATACTGAATATCTTTTCACAGTGATTTAGAACTATTCAAATAACCACCGTTTTCACAAATAAGATAGTATTTAGGTGCACATACAGTAAACAGAACTTAAAGATTTTACTTATTTGGTCCTCTAGAGTTTAAAGGGCCTTGATTTTGACATGTGTGTTCTAAACTGTATTGAGGTGTTTGACAGAGATCTAAACTCTCCTAGATATGCATTTCTAGTTATTTTAAAGATAATTTCCGATCTATTCATTCAGTTTGTGATATTTTTCTGAGGAGCGACTGTCGAAACCTCATGTTCAATACATGCTGTGGTATTAGGGTTGCCAACTTTTATAAATTAAAACAAGGGACACTTAAGGGCGTTATTCACTACGGGCCGAGCCGTCTGACTCGTGGGGAGGTGTGATTTTACGTTACGCAAGGGAGAAGTATTTCTCTGAAATAATCACAAACTGCAGAAACAATTCTCGTGTTCTGTTTGCCACAGTGAACAGATGAACTAATCCTCAAATTTCACCCCCCTTATAACTAATTTCGGCATCTAAGTGCAATGAGTTTGCAATATTTTTAATGACAAAGTTCAAGGCATTAAAAATGCCATAATTACCACAAAACAAATAGCAAAACTGTTTCCAGATAAACACCTTGAGCTTACACATTTTACACCCATCAGTGACAAAACAATTGAAGAGGTTATCTCTGGTCTGAGTTCATGTACATGCTGCCTTGATGAATTACCACTCGATTTCTAAAATCTGTGCTGACTAGCTTGTTACCACAACTTGGTCAGTTAACATCTCACTTGAGTCTGGAACATTCCCAAATGCCTTAAAAACTGCAGTCATTAAGCCTCTTCTAAAGAAGAGCAGCCTTGATGCCACAGTACTGAGCAACTACCAGCCCATATCAAACCTACCATTCTTAGGAAAAGTCCTAGACAAAGTAGTATATCAACAGCTCACTTACTTTCTCCTGTCTAACAATGTGTTTGATACTTTCCAGTCAGGCTTTAGGCCCCACCACAGCACTGAGACAGCTCTGATCAAGGTGACAAATGATATCCGCATGAACACCAACGCAAGCAAAGTCTCAGTTTTAGTTCTGTTGGACCTGAGCGCTGCCTTTGACACAGTGGACCATGGGATCTTACTTCACAGATTAGAAAACTGGGTGGGATCTCTGGTACTGCTCTAAACTGGTTCAAGTCCTATCTCGAGGACAGGATGTACTTTGTCGAAATTGGCAACTATGTCTCAGACAAAATTCCTATGACCTGTGGAGTCCCCCAGGGGTCAATCTTGGGACCACTTTTATTCAACTTGTACATGCTTCCATTGGGTCGGCTAATTAGCAGCAATAATGTGTCTTACAATAACTACGCAGATGACACTCAGATCTACATGTCACTGACGGCAGGTGAACATGGGTCTATAGATACACGATGTCACTGTATTGAACAGATCAGTATGTGGATGCAAAACAACTTTCTCCAGTTAAACTCAGACAAAACTGAAATCATTGTTTTTGGCCCAAAGACACAAAGAGAAAGTGTTATCATTCATCTTGAGTCTCTCTGTCTTCAACCAAAAAATCAGGTTAGAAATCTAGGGGTAATCATGGACTCGGACCTGAACTTAAACAGCCACATCAAAGCAATAACATCAACAGCTTTTTACCATCTGTAAAACATTGCTAAGATCAGAGGAATAGTGTCGAAACCAGACTTAGAGAGACTTATCCATGTTTTTGTCTCCAGCGGGTTAGACTACTGTAATGGCCTGCTCACTGGCCTCTTTAAACGAGCTGTTAGACAGCTGCAGTACATCCAGAATGCTGCTGCTCGAGTCCTGACAAGAACCAGGAAATACAACCATATTAGTCCAGTGCTCCGGTCTCTGCACTGGCTTACTGTCGCTAAGAGAAAATAATTTAAAACAGCTCTGCTTGTGTACAAGTCTTTTCATGGTTTGGCACCAAAGTACATCTCTGACATGTTAGAGACATATGAACCATCTCGGGCCCTAATAACTTCAGGGAGGGGTCTCCTGGTGGTTCCCAGAGTCAACAATAAACATGGTGAGGCTGCATTTCACTTTCAGGCAGCTAAAATATGAAACAGTTTTCATGAGGATGTGAGACAAGCCTCAACTCTAACAATGTTTAAATCCAGGCTGAAAACAGTTATTTTTACCTGTGCATATGACAATTGAAATTATTTTATCTGCACTCTTGCTTTTTATTGTAATTAATTTTTTTTTAAATGTTTTTTTGTTTGTTTTTTCCTGTTTATCTGTTTTCTTAAATTATGCAACTGTGAAGCACTTTGAATTGCCTTGTGTATGAATTGTGCTCTACAAATAAACTTGCCTTTCCTTACTTTTAGTGGGGGATCATCCAGAATAGTCATATTTTAAGCTTGAAATGCTTTACTTACAATAAACACATTAAAGGGGAATTCAGTTTTGGGTTTTTTTCAACCAGGACCTTACTATTAGCAAGTTTTATGTTTTCTTTGTCACCCTGATAAGTTTGGAGCCAATCTGAACGTCAGACGTATTTATATCCACTTCCTCAATCAGCGAATATGTAGAACAGGAGTGTTTGGGGCAGTCCACATTCAGCGTGTAATAAGGTTTAAGGTTAAGTGCCTCTGTATTTTCTTCTGAGCCGATTTGGACGTAATACACAATAACACTGCAGCAAGACTGCCAGTCTGTGTTTTACCATGGCAGCATCCGCACCTGGCAAATCTCCCGCAGGTTTGTCCGTTTTTTATTATTGTTTTATTGTTAAGCCCCCAATTCGGCCAAGAATACAATCGAGAAGCACTTCTGAGGCGTTGTAAGTCCAAAGGGAATATGAACATGGTTCGAATTAAGGTGTTTGGGGCAGATTAAACCTTATTACAAGCGGTATTTGGACTTCCCCGAGCACTCCCGTTCTACATATACAACTTAGATCGGATGTATAAATACTGCTGAATGATTCAAACTAGCTCCAAACTTCTCAAGAAAACATAATAAATGCTAAAAAATAAGGTCCGGGTTTGAGGAAAAAAATTTGAATTCCCCTTTAATGCATCAGTGCTGTAAATTAGGGAACACAAAGCTGCAGTGAAATGCATCCACATAAAAAAGGAAATAGGAAAGAACATCCAACATGTGTTAACAAGATGCAGTGTGATCTAACACATGATGATACTAAGAACAAGATGAGGTTGTTTGTTGAGATTCCAACAATGTATTTTCAATATATTTCTTTCTAAAGTGACTCTATGAGGATATTGCAGTTGAACCCCAAACACCTTTAAACTTGTTTATCTGCGCATTTAGATACAAATTTAGGAGTGGGATGACAAATATTTAATTAAATTGGCTGGTGTGGTAGAAATCTGGGTGTCTGAGAGGCCTCGGATCAGAGATTAAAACAAAGTGTCAGCTATATTCGTACATAGTTTATTTTACGTGCACGGAGGGCCTCCCTCTGAGAACCCTGAAGCTTCAGCACAGATGCATGGGTATATATAGTAGTCAGCCTCACCCTATTGAATCAGCTTCTGACCAATCATTACATCATACAGATGATTTCATACATAGTCAAACAGAAGAGGAAGTGTCACTTCATCAGTCAGCAGTAAACAATCAGGAGAAAGTTTCACTGGTCAATCAGAATATAGATAACAATACACTTTGTATAATGCTGAGAAAGACATTCACAGGATCTGACATAAGTCAACACCAGATAATAACAAGAGTTGTCATAAGTCAAGATGAGATGTTTACATACAATTGGTTCTTGTTTGTACCTTAGAATCGGAACAGCTTTCTAAGAGCTGAGTAAGAGAACTGAACCTTTCTTAATGTCCCAGCATTAATAACAAAATTTTCCGTCACAGCTTGCATTGTTTGTCTGAACAACACTTAAACCACACAAAGAAATTTAATGCAATTTTCACCTGACATTAATTGGCCACTTCTCTAAAATATAAAATTTTAATAGCCAGAATCCTATCTTAACATTTTTTTATTTAATTTTAGTCTATTTCTTAGCATAACAATGAATCAATTAGTATGATTTGTTCTTTAAATTGTCGTTTAGATTGATTGGATAAGAGACTATACCTAAGCCTGGCTTAAAAAACAAAACAAATCCTCCACAATTAATCCCAAAAGAAAATAAAATTGCTCATGCACGAGACCTCTCGGAAAATGCACAAAAAATGAAATATATAATGAATATTCTAGCCTACATGCCGTATAAGCCTCACAGAACTGTGCATTTTCTGTGTTCTTGTGTGCCTGCCGTGCTGTGCAGCGGGTGATCTCAGTGTGCGACTGAGAACACTCACTGACATAGTTTACAATTTGCCTTCTATTCTATCTATGTATTTTATCTAAAAGATAAAAGATAAAAGGGTGGGGAAGATATATTGATGACATTTTCTTGTTTGGGACAGCTTTAGAGGAGGAACTTCTATTGTTTTATGATTTCCTGAATACTAATAACAGAAGCACAAAACTGTGCATTGCATATTCTCAAAACAACGGTATTTTTGGGGATTTAACCATCTCTAAAGACGAGTGTGGCAAACTTCAAACCTCAGTTTTTCGAAGAAACACAGATAAAAATATTGTATTGAAGGCTGATATTTTCCACCCTAAGTGGTTGAAGGACAACTTATTTTTCAGACAATTTAAACGTCTGAGATGTATTTGTGACACTGATTTTAAATTTGAAAAGCAAGACAGATTATGTCAAACAGATTTACACGAAGAGGCTACGAGGCCAAAATTGTCCAGTCTATCCCTCGTTCAGAGCTTTTGAGGACAAAAATTTAATCTTCATAGCCTGAGGAAGTTTACTTTGTCACACGATATAGCTCTTGTGGTAATACTGTAAAAAAGATTGTGCATTCTAATTGGAATATAATAAAGAGTGACCCTTTGCTTAGAAAGGTCTTCCCTGTCCCTCCTTATCAGTTTCAGAAGGACACCCACTTTATGTGATAAACTTGTGACCAGTCATCTCTCTGCACCAGTCAAAAACGCTTGGCTGTGGGAGCACAATGGCGCAGCTGGCAGCACAGCTCACCTCACAGCTAGAAGGTGCTGAAGGTGCGTGTGTTCCTCCATATCATCAGCAAAAGGGCCTTTCTGTGTGGAGTTTGCATGTCCTCCACGTGTTCCCTTGAGTAGCTAATGTGAGCTACTCCCACAAAAACATGCACCTGGACTCTATACTGCCTCCTCCTGGCTGACTGGGGCACCTGAAGGGTCGGGGAGGATCTGGCTGGAATAACGTGATCATTCCACGTGCCATGTCCAGCTGGGGAAACCCTGCCCCTTCAGGTGAAAAGAAGGGCCGGCTCACTCCTCAGGCAAGACGGAGGTTTGAGCTCAGTGCAGGGCCCTCCCGGGTTTGGCAGATGGAGAGCAATGCCTAGGGCTGCACTTAGGTAGTGACACTAGGTGATAAATAATGGGGAAAAAACTGTGGTACAAAAAAAAACAAAAAAAAAAAACAAAAAAAAAAACAATTGGCTGCATTGACCAGTTAAGGGAACCTTTAAATGTGGCACATTTCTGAAAAGTGTGTTAATGTCAAAATACTTCAAACATGTTATTAAGCAACACCGTGTTTATTGTTTACAGATTGTCTTGCATCTGTGGTTGTTTTTATATAGGCCGCACCACGCGCTGTTTGAAGGGCAGGATTTCAGATCATAAATATGTAATAAAAAAAGCAAACTTTGATTATCCATGGCTAAACACGTTTTTGAAGTGCAACAGCAACAAACAGCAACCCAGGTTCACTTATGGTTGAAGGCATAGAAAGCATCCAAAAAAAATCATCAGTAGTGGTGAAAGGCTCAGATTACTTCTACAGAGAGAGGCTTTCTATGTCTATTAAATGAATGCCACTATTTATCCTGTAGACATTGATTTCAGTCCTTTCTTGTAACTGTAATTTTTTAATGTCTCTTTGTCATTTCAGATAGTGTGTTTTTTCTTTTTCTGTCATAACCAGTGACGCCATCTATTGGTCATGCTTTGCTAAATCGTGTTGCCTTTGTTCTACCTACCCGTGGGCTGTAGGGTAACCCACACGTTTTACCATATTCTATAGCATATACCCATTTAAAATAAAGGCTTTTCATTTTTAAAGAAGATTGCTTTGAATTTTTCCTTTTCTGATGACCAATATAGTGTTAATTTGGAATCGTACAAGCCCACATCTTCAAATAATTTTCAGTATAGTTGTTTTGTGGAAATTGCTAATGTTTGTTTTTACTAAATGAAGATGTAACAAGTTATCTGCTGCTGGTAAGGCATTAATGACTCCTGGAAAAAAACTCATTTTAAAGGTATGAAACTAACACTGGTTTCATTCATATTTCGTATATTTTATCTTTTGACTTCTGGTGCAGATATCCTGTGTCAATCACAAAATATGAGGTCAAAACGTGCAGTGGATCTTAACGAAGAAAAGAAGAAATTGAGTAAGATTTCAGCTCCAAATATTCTGCTTTGATAGAACAATAGATAAAGTAATTATATCGTTTTTGATTTTTGTTTTTCCAGAATTAGAGTATGAAGATGCTGAGTTGAAAATTTGTTGTGATGATGCATTTTCTCACATCCCAATGAGAGAAAATACATGTGAGAGAAGATCTAAAAGAGTTCTTCTAGTAAAACAAAATCAGGCATGTGCAGATGCTTTCTTAAAGTGCTGCCTTGCAGCTGAGAAGCTGAGGAAAAAAAAGATGCAAGAGGATGCCCAGAGTGGACTTGGAAGAAGTAAGATGACATAACTGCAGACTGTTTTGAATGACAGGAAGTGACATTTCTCAAATATGGTTAAATGCTTAGTATAAGTCATGCACCTTTTCCTTACCTATAGCCGCAACAACAGATGACATTGAAGAGTTCTTTTTGGAAACCGCTAAAGAGTATAGACGACGTTTCCCCCCAAGCTTTGAATTCAAAGATTTTTTTGTAAATGACAAAAAACGGTAAGAAGTTATAGTGCTGTAATATGCAATATCTACAGTCTGGCAAAAGTTTGGACACACCTTCTCATTCAATGCGTTTTCTTTATTTTCATGACTACATTGTACATTCTCAATTAAGGGCATCAAAACTATGAATGAACACAGAATGTATGGAATTACTGTATGTACTTAAACAAAAAGGGTGATAAAACTGAATACATGTGTTATATTTTAGATTCCTCAAAGTAGCCACCCTTTGCTCTGATTACTGCTTTGCATTCTCTTGAGCTTCAAGAGGTAGTCTCCCAAATTTGGTTTTCCAATAGTCTTGAAGGAGTTCCTAGAGATGCTAATTACTTGTTGGCCCTTTTGCCTTCACTCTGCAGTTCAGCTCACCCCAAATCATCTCGATTGGGTTCAGGTCCGGTGACTTTGGAGGCCAGGTTATTTCACACTTTTTTGTAAAAGTACTACACAATTCCATATGTGTTCATTAATAGTTTTGAAGCCTTCAGTGACAATCTACAATGTAAATAGTAATGAAAATAAAGAAAATGCACTGAATGAGAAGGTGGGTCCAAACTTTTGGCCTGTACTATATAATGGCTAATTATGTCAACTGTTAGATTCTGCTGCACCTAATATTTCCCAAAATAATCAGTATGGTTATTTTTATTCAGTACAAACTAAAGGAGTTACCTTATATTAATTGCATTACATAAAAATTTTAAGTATTGGTCAAACTAGTGTAAGAAATATATCTTAAAATATATTTTTACTAAAATCATTCCAGTTACTCTTTGATACTTCCGGACTCTATCACTACATGGGAGATTCAAGTTGTCACTTTATCTCCAGAAACAGGTAAGAGTACACAATGTAACAGGAAGACTTTGTTTCGGAATAGCTTTTCAGTATTTCCCAAATAAATTATTACCCTTCCTTTACTTCTTTCAGGGTTGTGTGTAGTCAAGCCACATGAGATCAGAGTTTTTAAGAATTCATTTGTGTCTCTAAAGCTGCCTTATGCAGTGAAAAGGTTCGAGCAGCTGTCTATTTCACCTGTTATCTACAACTATGGTGAAAATGATTTACGGGTAATTCAGATCTGTAGAACAAGTATCTCAGAAAATATTCAGTGTTATTCAAAATATTCTGAAGGAAATTAAATAGTTTTTTTTTACCACTGCATTTGTATAGGTGGCTGTGCATATGGAACAAACTGAAGGACTTTGCTCCCCTGCTTCCAGCACCACTACCTCCTTCAGTGAACTTACTGTAAAGAACCACTCCGCTGAGTTGGTTTCCTTTAGTGTTGTCCCCATGGTAACTGGTTCATTACCAATTAAAATACGTTTGTATGATATTGAAAATGAGATGGGAATAGATGCATTGGAGAAAAACTTAAAAGTACAGGTAAGACACTAAGACTAAGTTCTGCACAACAATAATTCCCAGATTGTAGAACACAGGGCAATGATGCCTGAGATACACATAGTTAGAAATCAGTTTATCTGCTTAACTTGTTGAAGACTGAGGGGCTGGTTAGGAGAGAGGAAAGAACCAACATCTTTCATTTAGATGGTGAGTATTGGTTATTACTCTGTAATTCTTCCTTGGCTGTTGTAAATGTTTTCATTCCTAAGTACACCTCTCTGTCATAACAGGCCGGAGTTCACAGACTATATATGTTGATGGAACATTGCCAGATGGCACAGTACCTGACTCCAGCTCCAATATCTTTGTTTCAATGGAAGGCAAGTTGTTGTTAGACACAGACATAGAATTCACTTCAAACATAACATGCATCTTACTCTTTCACCATTCTCATCAACAGAGAACGGATTTGGTGGGTCATATGCAAACAATCTTCTTTCCCCGGAAAAAATTTCAAAGCTCATCCAACTACCTGGATGGTGCTTAGAACAGACAATGAGGGGACTAGCACCGACAACTTTAGCTATCCGCTACCTTGATTTGAGTAACCAGTGGTTTAACCTGGCGCCTGGTGCCCGAGATGATGCCTTTGATATCAATGAACGTGGTAGGAAAACACAAAATAATTATCTACCAATTGTCTTTTGGTCTTTTTAGCTCTAACCCTGACCTAATTCTTCTTTTTCTTTGTTGTCACACTATTAATTCATCTTTTAGAAAGATTTGCAGTAACATTAAAAAGGATATATAATTATTCTAAAGTGCACAATACTTATACATACATACATACATATATATATATATATATATATATATATATATATATATATATATATATATAACCGTGCAGTGCAGCGGTCAAAGTCTAAACAGTCTTAACAGTCAAAGTCTAACAAAACAATATCAAATCCAATACAATTGTAATGCAATTCCCAAATCCTGATTTTGGAAATTATAATATGCACACTAACCAAGGATGACCTGGATATTTATTTGAATTAGGCAAGGCAATTTTATTTGCAAAGCACACTTTCAACACAAAGCAATTCAAGGTGCTTTACATTATTAAAATTAGAACACAGAAAATAGAGTATAAATCACTTTGAAGATTAAAATACAAGAAAGCATTTACAAAAAAAACAGTAATCAAGAAAATAATTTGTATGAAAATTTAAAAGAAGCAAGTAAAAAGCAATAATAAGATCAGTTTCTCATAAGTGAGTCTAAATAGGTAAGTTTTAATTTTAGACTTAAAAGAGTTCAGTGTCTCTGCAGCTTTGCATTTTCCTGGCAGTTCTAGATGTGAGGAGCATAGAAACTAAAAGCTGCCTCTCCATGTTTGGTTCTGGTTCTAGGGACAATCAGTAAACTAGAACTGGAGGACCTGAGTGATCTGGGCGGTTTGTACCATGATAGCAGATCGTTAATGTACTCTGGTGCTAATTCAATGATTTATAAACTAATAAAAGCACTTTGAAGTCTATTCTCTGAGCTAGAGGGAGCCAGTGTAGTGACTTTAGAACTGGGGTGATGTGTTCTATCTTCTTGGTGCTAGTGAGAACATGAGCAGCAGCATTCTGGATCAGCTGCAGCTGTCTGATTGATTTTTTAGGTAGACATGTGAAGATACTGTTACAGTAATCAAGGTGGCTAAAGATAAATGCATGGATAAGTTTTTTTAGGTCTCTTGTGTCATCTGTCCTTTAATCCTGGAAATGTTCCTCAGGTGATAGAAACCTGACATTGTTATTGCCTTTATGTGACCCTGGAGCTTCAGGTCTGGGTCCATTATTACACCTAGATTTCTGGCCTGGTTGGTAGTTTCTAGTTGGGTCTGCTTAAGCTGATTACTGATATGTAGTCAATCTTTTTGGGTCCAAAGATAAGTACTTTGGTTTTGTTCTTGTTCAGTTGGAGGAAATTATGGGATATCCATTTGATAAGTTGCTCAATGCATTTATTAAGGGTTTGGATGGGTTCAACAACACCTGGTGTCATTGAGATATAAAGCTGAGTGTCGTCGGCATGGTTGTGGTAGGTAATAGCACTGGTTGTTATAATTTGGCTTAGTGGGAGCATGTAGATGCTAAATAGGAGGGGCCCACGTGGTGAGCGGGTGTTTTCGGTTTGTGCTCCAGTTTATGGAACCAGCTCCCCCTGACGGTCAGACTCAGCCCCATCTCTTAGTATTTTTAAAATTTGTTTAAAAACGTACTTTTACTCTCAGGCTAATGTCCTTGCATTATTGTAGTTTTTGTGAATAATCTCAGAAAAGAATGATTCCTTGCACCCTTTAAGGTTACTTGATACTTGTTAAATCTATCTTTATATGTCTCATAATGAACCTGGAGTTGAGTTTCCGACATTTTCTCTCGGCGTTTCATTACATATCAGTGGATCGCTTCTCCACGGAGACTTCTTTTTCTAGAGACAGTTTTAACCTTAAGTGGCGCAATCTTATGTATCATGTCTGAGATTTTAGATAGAAATTAATCTGTCAGTTTGTTTACTGAATGTGTGTGGTGGATGTTGGCTATTTAGATAAGGTTGGAGTGTACATCAGTTTAAAGTTTTCAGCTGAGTTTTCTTTAAGGAAGCGTTTTTTAACAGTGGTTTTACTCTGATTAGATATATTAGCTAGGATGGTGCTTTCAAATGAGATGCAAAAATGGTCAGATAATGCAATATCCGTTACGGCAATGTTATAGATATTTAAGTCTTTGCTAATAAATAGGTCCAGAGTGTGTCCTCAGTTGTGGATTGGCTCATTAATGTGTTGGGTTAGGTCAAAGTTATGAAGGCTGTCATTTAGTACTTTTGTTCCACTATCTCGGGGCTTGTCAGTATGGATGTTGAAATCTCCCACAATTGCTATCTGGTCATAGTCTTGACATATTGCAGAGGTAAGGTCTTTGAAATCGTAAAAACAAACGTGTTACGTTTTGGTGGTCTATATATGTTTACAAATAGGATGTTGTTTGGTTAATTTGTTTCAGTAGCTAAATATTGAAAAGTGCTTACCTCACCTAGCGATACCTAGGTTTAGTGATTTGTGAAAGATTGTAGCAAGACCACCACCCCTTTTGTTTTTCCTGGTATCACTAATGAAGTATTAATCAGTTGAACAAGTCTCTATAAGTACAGTTCTGTATTTTCATCTAGCCAAGTTACTGAGAGAAATAGAGCATTTATATCATGTGTAATGATGTAATCATGGATTAGGAGATACTTCCCTGATAGAGCTCTTATATTTAGTACAGCTGCGTTAATTTTTCTTTCCGTGATTGAGAGATTATTTTTGGCATGGTATTATATTCAGATTTCTTTCAGTGACTGAGAGATAATTTTTAAAAGGTATTATATAAGGATGTACTACTCGGTTAATTGTAATTTTAGTATGTGAACATCTATTTTTTTATAATAACTGGGATTTTACTTTCAAAATGAGAATGAGGATGAGCAAACACTCCTTCCTGCTGGGTAGCGTGTCTGGTGACAGTGTCCGGTCGATATCAGATGTCTGATATTGTGAGAATTGGGGACCCACATCGTTTATAGGAACTTAGATAAAAACGGAAGCTTCGATATAGGGCTGAAGTTTCCCAGGGCAGTAGAGTCCAAACCAGCTTTCTTCAGAACTGGTTCGACCACTGCTTGTTTGAAAGCCTGGGGAATCACTCCAGAGGGCAAACTCCCATTAAAATTTTTTAGGATGGAATGGCCAACCCTGTGATGGACTGGCGACCTGTCCAGGGTGTACCCCGCCTCTCGCCCGTTGACAGCTGGAGATAGGCACCAGGCCCCCCGCTACCCCTTGAGGAATAATTCAGAAAATGGATGCATGGATGGATGGAATGGCCAACCAAAAGAAAATCCTCTTTAAGAAGACGTGGGGGCATCACATCAGTCGGGTAACTAGACGGCTTCAGCCCCGCCAACAGATCAGTGAGCAAACAGAAGGAAATGGGCTCAAAGTGATCCAATGAAAACTGTGGGGAGTGACATCCAGGAGAAACATCCAGCAAGGATGAGATCAGGGCTCTGATGTTAGTGATCTTTGAAACAAAAAAAATTAAGAAACCGAGAACAAAGATCATCCGAAGCATCAGAAAGAGAAGGCTCAGTGGAAAGAAATGTATTCAGTGCGGAAAATAATATTCGTTGATTAGCAGAATTATTATTACTGATAATGTCAGAAAAATAATTTTTCCGAGCCGTCTTAACCACTCGCTGGAAGCGTCTCCAAGACTCCTTTAATAAAATCAAAGAAGCTGGATCCCTTACCTTCCTCCATCTCCGTTCAAAGTTCCTACACACTCATCTAGCAGCTCATCAGGTTCATCAGAGTTCACAGGAGAGGAGGAAAGATCAATGAAGTGAGATGAAAATAACGCGGCCGTAGATTAATTTATAAGCCATGAGTGACGCGGCATCTCATGCTTGGTCGGACCGAGTCGAGGCACAACAGTGGCAAACAAAACAGGCTGATGGTCAGATAAACATGCAGCATTATCAACATAAAGTTCCTTGATTTGCATGTCATGAGATAAAACCAGGTCAAGGATTTGAGTTTGTCCATGAGTAGAAGAGTCCACCAGCTGAGTCAAACCGAAAGAGTCCAATAAATGAGAAAACTCGAACACAAGAGGCTTCTCAGGACAACACACATGAATATTAAAATCCCCTAAAAGGATAACCTTATCATATCTCAGGAAGATATCAGCTAAAAAGTCAGAAAACTGAAAGATAAAATCCTAATTCAGCATCTGGGGCGGTACACGGTGCGAAGTTCAAAAGCAGAAAGTTAAAAGCTGAGGAAAACCCATGATCCAGTAACAGATTTGCAGGAGATTGACGACTTAAAAACAGTCAACAATCCCCCACCCCGGGCCCGCGGGCCTCGGGGTGTTCAGGTAGGCGGAGTCAGCTGGGAGAAGTCCAGCAATAGCTGATAAATCATCCGGAATCACCCAGTAATGCAAAGGAAGTCCAGCTCATGCACAATAAAATAGTCTTTAACAACATCTTCTAACAGGGATCTTGGGGAATTTTGTTCTTCCCTTTTATTCTTATCTCTGTCTGTTGTCATAATCCCATTAGGTTTATCTTAGTTTTATTTTTCTTCTTTTTAAACAGTGGCTAAGACAATAGACATTAGTGTTATCTTATGGAACAAAAGTTAAAAGATCACATACATTCTAACAACCAGAAGGAGTATAAATAAAGATAAAATAAGGCTTTACCTACATTTGTTTCATAGTAATTGTTAGTCTTTTTTGGTGGCAGCAGTGATTTCAATAAAAACAATTGTTTTAAGTGTAAGTATTATCCTTATAAATATATCTAATTTAAATTGATATTATGCATGAAAAGAGGATACTGGCATTAAAATAGAATTTTCTTACTTTTTTTCTAACCTTTATCAGGGTTGCTATTAATCATGAAGGGTGCAATGGCTTTGCTCTCCTTACCTATGTGCTTCTTGTATGGTCCACCCATTTACAGGCTATATAAAAATTAAAGAGTTTAAGAATTCTGATGGATCCTATGGACCATGGAAGAACACGCAACCAAGTAACTGGTGAGTAATAATCCTAAATCATTTCCATATGTACAAAAATAACCTAAGATTATCAAAAATGTCCAAACCTTTTCCACTTTAAATTTAATATTTATCTTGAGAATGTGTCGGAAAAGAAATTAAGAAGGAAATGGTTCAATCAATAAGAAACAAAAGCAAAAAAAGCTGTAAAAACATATGCGTAAGTATGCATATTATTGAACTAATATTTTTTTAAGCCCTTTTGTTTCAGCAGTGGTGGGCTGTCAGAACCAGCAAGGCCTTCTCTGCTGGCCTAACACAATCTTTAAACTTTACTTACAAAAGGCTATTCTTTTTTAGATGCTAAGGTTTATCTGGGCTGTGTAGCTTCCAGTATCAATATTTTATCCAATCAGGTTTCTTCTGTTGTTATTAGAAGCAATCCATTCTACCTAAGGCCTTCAGAAATAGTAAAGCAGGCCTACAATAAATAAACTATATTTGAACCAAAATGCAACTTTCAGATTTGCCTCACAAGGGCAGCTAGATGACCCATAATGATGCCAGAATGATTCCACGTCCTGACTGCATTGTCAGAGCAAGGTTATCACTGACATGTCTTGCTAGCAATCCACATTTTTAACAATTGGTATATATTCATTCTTTACGGTTTTTAAAATTCTCTTCACAATTGTTGAAGGTGAAGGAGAAGGGATAGATTTGGTCACAGATACACTTGCCAAACCATTTTCCTAATTGACTTTTCAAGATATACAACCTGACAGAAATGGCTTTCAGAATCAGACTATGTTCTTTTTTGTTCTTTTTGTGTCTTTGCTCTTCTCAAAGCCCCAGACGGTCGTGGCAGATGGCCGCTTACAATGAGCTAGGTTCTGCTGGAGCTTCCTTCCTGTTAAAGGGACAACACAACAACTGTGTTGGATATAAACTGATCATTTTATGGGGTGCATTTTGTATATTTGTGTGTCACCAGCGTTGTTACATCTGTCGCTGAAATTAAAAAAATCTAAACTTCAGCTTCAGTTTGCATATCCCCCTACTTGCATACCCCCCTTATTGAAGAGTTTATTTGGTATATGGTCTCACATAGATGTGGATAGAAAATGCTATCTTTTATCAATTTGAGTATCTCTTCTGCTTTGTGGGAATTAATTTTTACATTTATTTCTGTACGGATTCTTGAGCTGTGGTGTTGTATTGATGATATTATGAGGTGTTTAATTTAGGATGGACCAGTTCTGGACAATTAATTCAATTTTAATCTAGATTATGATCAGGGTTTGAGACGATCATGAAAACAAAGTAATCTGATTTTTTTTGTTCCATTTAATTTTTTTTCACTCATGCAGTTTTTTTGTCTGGCAAAGCACAGTGCAGCTTGCAATGCTCTCTGTCACACCGTCCTGACTCCTCCCATAACCCCATTTTCTTTTGTTTTCTCCTAAGCAAAACTAAACAGTGTTTTAGCAATCAGTGAAAAAAAAAAGTTCCCTGAAGGAGAGGAAGGCTGTACAATGTATGTAGGCTACTATGGGACATCACAACCTCGCGTGGCTAGCTGATGACAGTACTATTCACGACTGTGAAGGCAAATGATTACTCTCATTTTACAATTTGATAGCCACTCAACACCGAGCTAGGCTGCAATGGGACAGCCCAGCGTTGTACCTTGTACCTTCCGGGTAAAGCCTCCATTTCCTTGCCAAGGGGCTGCCTCTGGAGAGAAGATCTGCCCCATTGTTCAGGCAACCGGGAACACAAGCTCCTCTGAGTGACAGAAGGTTCAGACTGCAACGTTTTGGCAGAGCGTAGGTCAGATTCAATAGAGGAAGAGAATGTGTCCCTCCCTGTCTGTTTATATCCAAAACAAGCATATTTTGGTCCCTCAGGTACTGCCTGAGGGCCTGAGCTAAAAACACAGCTGACAGCTCGAGAGAATTGATGTGGAGTTTGAGATATTTGATGTGTAGCACACATACCCCTCTTACCACCATGCCCTCGCACAGAACCCCATAGCCCTTCAGGGAAGCATCCGTGGTTATCACCTTGCCCTTGAACACCCTCCCAATCAGAGAGCCTTGGGGCAATAAGCTTGGGTCCCTCCACGGGAGAAGAACTGACAAGCAGGCCCTGGTAACAGTCAGCTTCCTGCAAAGATGACATGAGGGACATAGTCGATGAGATCAAACCCAAAGTTGAAAACGTCTCATTCTTAACAGCCCCAGAGGTAACATGGCTATCATTGAAGCCAATTATGCCCAGCAGCTGCAAGGCTGTGTGGAGCGTCAGTCTCATTCCCAGCTGGAAGCGAGCAAGGCATCGGCGGAACCCGACCATCCAGTGATCCGCGAGGTGCACCCGTCCCAAGCAAGCACATATTTCCAATCCGGGGAAGAAACGTTTCTGACTTGGGACATACAAACTCTTTTTGTTGTTTACAGAGAACCCCAGCGCTTGGATGTGTGAGAGAACCTGGGAGAGCTTTACCTCCACCTGGACCCATTAGCTTGCTATTAGAACCCAGTTGTCTAAATAAGCGAGAATGCAGATTCCCCTCTCCCTAAGAGATACTAATGCCGCTACCACACATTTGGAAAAGGTGCTGTGGATTAACAGCTAGGGTCATTTTCTCTCGGCCTGCCAGAAGAGGAGCGGCTCTCTCTGAGCTCTCCTGATTTGTCTGATTTTTCCCTTATTTTCACCCTATTCTCTCATTTAAGAATTAGGTTGTGGTTTCTGTTTTTCAGTGTTCCTCTTAATTTATGTGCAGAGCCTCTGGAAGTACACTATTACACAAGATCACTTTTTCTTGTAGATTACTTCTATAGGACCCCTGTAAGACTGTGGGTCAACAACATAGCGTTTTACTCAGCTGAAGAATTGTGCCCAGCTTCCTGCAAGACTGGATCACCTTTTCTGGACACCTTTGAAATTCTGCAAAAAACTGTGGATTAACAACATGGCACACTGCTCAGCCGAGAACTTTGATAAGATACTCCAAAGACAGAACGCCTTGGAGGAACAGCTCCTAAATATTGAAGTAAACTATGCCTTCTGGAAATAAACGTTGAGATTAATGCTGGATATGACAATGAGACAGCACTACCGACTTCACTGCATCGGTCTTGTCTCGGTCAGAAAGCACTGAAAAACACCATTCCCTCACAGAGGCGCAGAACAGGCAGAATGCCAAATTCGAATTTCGAGGAGAACAGGCCACTACTGAAACTAAGCTCTGAAAGTACGTCCACCCCTGTTCCCAAGAAAAACAAAAGGCATAAAAAGGAGCTCCAAGTCAAGGTATTCTCCTAAAAAATATATATTTACCCCCCTAGACTCTCTAGGGCTGTAAGAAGAAGCCCCCCTATGAATGAAAACACAGCACCAAGCAGCACACACGAACAAAGGGAAGCTTGGACCTTCACGGCACAAACTGGGAAAGCAGGTCACGTTCTCCAGGCAGCGAGGAGCCGGTGTTTATGAGAGGCTCGCTGCTGTTTATGGATCCCTCCGCCGTAGCTAGACTGTATCTGTAGCTCACCAAACCCCCAGTGCAGCGGTCCCCGGTCTACCGGAGGCCAGGCCGAACACGTAATCCACTCTGTCCTCCATCAGCTCGGTCCATAATCCACCGCCAGCTGCACTGTAGCCCCAACTCCGCTGAAGCTCAGGCCGAACACGCTGTCCTCCGTCAGCTCGGTCCATAATACACCGGAGATGCACTCTAGCCCTAGCTCTGCTGAAGGCCAGTTTGGGCGTGAAAATACCATATTTTAAGCGCGACCAGTTTGCGTTGTACACGCTTCAAGGTGCAAATGTGCACGCGAGCAGCTAGGCATTTGTCGCGCTTTATAGTCGCTCCTATCGCGTTCAGTGTGGACACAGCTTAAGGCTGAATGCACTATTCACTGTCGTAGACTAAATAAATTTTCGTCCACAAAATTATTGTGTTATTGTGTTACAGAAATTATTACGTGTACAAAAGGGATTTATTCTCCAACTCTGCAGTTACAGAAGGCATTCCGTCCACGGAATAGTAACTTCATAACTTCATAACTTACAAATTTATTTCAGTGATGTATGCTTTCATTCCGTGGACGAAATGCATAATACAATAAATTTTGTGAGTCAGCAGTTTACGAAATGAATTATGTTTTCACGTAGTGCCATTACGTGGACGAAATGCACAATAGAATCATGAAATAAGTTGTGTGACCTGCTACAATACATTTCGTGAGTCAGCAGTTTACGAAATTAATTATGTGTCACAAAATAGTAACTTAATAACTTACGAAATGAATTCAGTGACATTGCTTGCATTTCGTGGATGAAAGGCTTTTACACAATTTATTTTGTAAAATGATGACTCACGAAATGTACTGTAACAGTTCTATTGAGCATATCGTCCACGTTATGACTGCTACAGTACTGATTTTGTGATTCTATTATGCATTTCGTCCACGTGATGACATTATCATGACACATAATTCATTTCGTAAACTGCTGACAAGTTGATTACTGTTAAACTTATATGTTTTGTTTGTAATCATGTGGTTTCATTATCACTGAATCATGTAAAGCCCCTTGAATTACCTTGTGTTGAAAGTGTGCTATACAAATAAAATTGCCTTGCTTTGCCTTGCCTTTAGGTAATCTAACATTTCTGAATATTCTCATCTTTCAAATCAAGTAAAGGAAATGTATTCATTGAAGTAATTTTGGAAGTGTCTACGTTTCCCTTTTTCTTGAGAGAAAGGGACAGTATCACTGCAAAATAATTAGATCTCAACTCCTAAAAGTTCTTATCTGCTTCAACCATTTTGGAAAAAGAAATTAAGCTTTCCCTGTGTTTCCCTTAATGTGTATTTAGGGATGTGCAATAATTTTAAGCAGAAATCAGTCAGCAAGCTGTACTTCATTGCGATGGCAGTGTGTGATTTGTTATCAATGTGTGTTATAGTTAACCTCCCCAGAACTTGGTTTGTTCCTAATATGTCTATTCAAATGGATTCTTCACTGCAAGCTGCATAGCTGTTGGTCACTGGCCGTGACATGGGCTCTTAGCCCAGAGGAGTTGGTCGCTTGTGTTTTCCATGGAGCATGGATAGGAGGAAGATAGTCTGGCTATTCCACCCTTCTCTCTGGACAAAATCATTCTAAGTTGAAATGCAGTCCATCCATCATCGCAGCAGCTTTCTCCTCAGGCATTGTACATTTCTTGCATGGGGGAGACATCTAGGAAGTAGGGAGAAGTGTAATATCCCTCTCAAAGCTTCTCCTCATTCAGACACAGAGCTAAGAAAAAACAACAACCATGAAAACAAATAGAAACCTTCCATGTTGCCGGCTGCAATCAACTTTATTTATAAAGCACCACCTTTCATACAATGAAATGCAGTTAAAAGTGCATATATATATATATATATATATATATATATATATATATATATATATATATACATGCAGAGGGCTATGAGGGCAGAGGGCATAAGAAGGTTATGTCCACCTGTTCTGTTCAGAATCAGCTCCTGGTCTTGTAGCATGCTACTGGAGATAAAAAAAGACAAGTAGGAAAGATAAACAACCTCAAAGGGGTTGAGCACATTTTGTCAGATTGAGCTTCACCTAAAAACTGAAATTCTCCTTCAGATGGTGGCCAGTGTTTCTTTTGCTGTCTGAAACTTGGACACTGTAACCAGAAGTTAACATGATTGAAGACTTTCCAGACGGCTACAAATACAGTGTATTATGAGTTAATGCCACTTGAAAAGCTTACGAAAAAGTCACAACCAAGATTCTACAGCGAGTCAGGCAAGCTCTGAAAAACCAACTGAAAGGTAAAAATAATATCCAAACCACCAACACATATCCACTGTTAGTCATCAGACAACTTGATGCTATTTTTGTTCCACCAAAAGTGATAAAATCCACTGATATGGGGACAAAGAAGTTCTAAACAAAGCTCAGAGGTTCCCACTAAAGTTTGACAATCTGAGATTACACAAAGCAAATGAAAGAGGCCACGGACCAGTAAGCGTCAAAGCCCTTATCCATGAGGAAACATCTGAAGTGCTACAGTTCATCAGGAAGATGGACTGTAGAGTGAAACTGCTGTATGAATTTCGAAGGCATCAAAAACAAAGAATGCAAAAAGAGGAACAGAGGGAATTACAATGGAAAGACAAGAATTTACATGTTGTATATCACTGATATACAACATCAGGGCTAATTTCTACAGGCTGAAGGAGACTTGAGTAACAGACAGCAGAGCACAAACCAGGACTTTGGCCTACTCAAACCTGATAGGACCAATACACATGCAGTGTAAAGAGATTGTGACACAGAGCATTAGGTTTAGAAGAGAACAGAGACATCCCTCTCCCCAGCAACTTCCTCCAAATCATTTTGGAGAATCCCAAGGCTTTTCCAACTTCCTGCTTTTGATGCGGATAAACAGTGGCTCTACTTTGAGGTGCCCCAATCCCTTAATAGGAAACTCTTCATCCTATCACTAAGGCTGCGTATCTAGAGTAACTCATTTTGGCCACTTATCTGGAATCTCACTCTTTCAGTCATGATCATATTGATATCTTATAGGTTAGGGCCAGAACATAAATGGACCAGTACATTGAGAGATTTGCTGAGTTCTTACTTCACTAGATTACTGCAATTGAAGAAACAATCTATCTGTCTATTCTATTCATCACTAGAGAATCATTACAAGTGAACAAGATAATAAGGCCCTGATTTATCAAAGGTTTGCGTTTGTTAAAATGTGTGAAAACCTTACTTGGGGTTCAAAAATATGCTGCAGGTGATTTACTTAGCAGATTAAGGGATAACTGTGCCTGTTACACATGCAGCAAGATGCATGCAATCCCTATAGTGCTTATGCCCTTGATGATAATTTAAAGGTACTATATCATGGTATTTTACAGCTTTCAACTTCAGGGATAGACATTAATATGCTAAAATGTTACCGTTGGTGTTATACAGTATTAATTTGTCCTAAAATGTAACTTGTATCCTGTAGTTAATGTTGGACCATGAGGTAAAATTTGTCTCTTTTCAAACCCACCTCCTGCAACCCCCTGTACGCTCCACTCCTCTTGTGCAGAGCCGCAGCAGCTCGGACTGAGAAAAACAGTGCTTAGCTGCATCTCAAACAGTATTATGACAGTGAATTTGAACATCACAAAGTAACACAATGAAACTCTGTTATACTAGACAGCCTCAGTGGTGCCAATGATCTTTTGTGGGTTGGAAATTACCCTAAAACTGGAGGAGAAGTTGCTGCAGTTTTGTGGAATGACTATTCAGATCTCTGTGCGTTGAGGACATTTCCATGTGGATACGGTGAGAGAAGAAGTTCAGAATTTTATAAAAAGCATGAGTCACGTGAGTCTGATGGAGTCTGTTGGGGAAGCAAAAGATTAGGATGATGGCAAAGGAACCAACCATGTTTTTACAGGTAGTTTTTTTTAATCTTTCATTGCTCCCCCAAAATATTGTTCTGCTTTTCTGTTGAACTCTAAAGGGTAATTGTCACATTAGAGGGTTATTTTTAATGTTATTTATTAGGGTCTAAGGTTTAAGTTACAAGAACATGAAATTTAACAAGGGTATGTAAACTATTAACAGGTACTCATACTTGTTTTCGTATCTTTTTTTTCTATAAGGGTTACATCCCTTGTAGTAAAAATTCTGTCACTGGTTGCGGAGCGTCAAACAGCTGGTCATGGAGAGCAGGGTCGAAAGATCAATGTTGTACCACTGGAAGAGATTAGACACCCTGTTATGTACTTGTTGTCAGTACAGCAGAGTGATGGCTCATTCAAAGACCCTCATCCTGTGCTGCACAGAAACATCCTGGTAAGCTCTCTTGAGTGTGCACATTTATGACCAAAATTTAAATACTACATAAAAAATGTCTATTGTATGAAACCTATGTCTCTGTTCTATATATAGACAGGAAAAGCCAAAGAAGCTTCCATGACTGCTTTCATAACTCTAGCCTTGATCCGGTCCCTTCCGTTTCATACACCTGAATATCGGACAGAAGTGGTGAGATTTTTAAAGATCGCTCTGCTATATGTCTTAATTTGTGTGTTGCATTACTATAGTGCTTTAAGCAGTTACTATAAAAGTTAATGAGAAATTTTTTGTATGAACATTGCAGCTCAAAGTCTATTGCTCGGAGATCCTGATCACACTTTCAGGATCAATTTAAAAATAGAACTTTTTTTTTTCTAAGTGGATTATATGACCAACTATTTGTTTGTCGGTTTTGCTTGGCTGTAACTTTTTTTACTTTGACCAAATTAGAAATTATTTGTATTTTGGCTATTGTTTTACAGTATTTTAATATTTTTAAGAGCCATTTTTGCAAAAGAAAACTAATCAATTTTTTACTTTCTAACAGGAAACAAGCATAAGAAAGGCAACAGCATATCTCGAGTCACAACTTGAAGAACTGAGTCATCCCTATGCTGTGGCTATTACGGCGTATTGCCTATCAGTTCACCTGCCACAAGGGAATAATCAATTACGTGCATGGGAGAAACTTAAATCAATGGTGACAAAAGGCACGTCTAATCAAAGTGATATGGAGAATTGGCCTGGGATTAATAGTTTTATAAAAAAATATTTTGCGTATTTTTTTGATTTTGACAACAAATTTGAGGTTGAAACAAGATGTGAAAAGAAACTTTTTTTTCTTATGGTCTGTTATTGAATCAGACTAAACGTTTCTTGTTTTAAGTCAGAATATCCAAAAGGAATTATTTTTGTCATATGTCAAAATAGAGAAGAGAAATAAGAGAGGGAATGTTTCTGAGAAAATTGTCACTACTGAAGGTGCCACATTTATCTGTTTGAATATCTGAATAAATGAACTGGGAATTTCCAGCCATTATGCTGTTCAGGAAGAAGATAGATTCAGATGTGCTTATAAACCCGAGAACAAAAGCAAAATACTTAAGTCATGAACCAGCTAGGGCTGAAAGGCAACTAAGAGAAGAGAAGTCCGTGTCTCAATCAGCTAATGCACCTAGAGTTTAAAGCATATTTTAGAAGATAGGCCCTTTTGTCTGATTAGGTTGAAATGAAAGAAAAAACGAGAAACTTGTTAGCCTGAGAACATCATTAAGCACCAGGGCTAGTGGTTCATAACTGGTGCTTATGTAGCTCAAACATAGAATTGTATCACTTTTACCTGATGTTTTATTTTTTTATCATGGGGGACAAATTTTGTGTAGGTTGGGGCATTTCGCATTATTTCTAAAAGGTGTTACCACGTTTTATAACATAGTCAGGCACACATGCAAAAGGAGGATATAAATTCCATACAAAAAGTCCACTGCAAACCAAATTTAAAGGCAGACTACTTTTGGTCTCTTACTTGATAGGTTTGTTTATTTTTAAATCACATCTCCCTTTTTTCCAGACAAGAATGACTGCTACCTGTGGACAAGTAGCAACAATCCAAATGTAGAAGCCTTCACAATTGAGACAACAGCCTATGCTCTTCTAACTGCAGTGAAAAATAATGACACCAGGTGGGCGAACCAAATAGCTTGTTGGTTAGTCCGCCAACAGAACTATTATGGGGGCTATCGATCAACTCAGGTAAAAATCCTCTTTCGCTTGAGGACTGTGACTTAGTTTCCTGATGTCTTGAGGTGAAACATTGTTCAGTAATAACCTAAAGATTATGGACATATTGTTTTCTCTCTGGCCAGGACACTCTCATGGCACTGGAAGCCCTGTCAGAGTATGAGCTAGCTAAGACTGATGGTTCTATCATAGACGTAACAGCAGAGTTTACAGCCCCAGGAAAGAATGAAATTATTAAGCTTATACTGGGAAGCAAAAATGAAACAGTGGAAAGAGATCTGCAGGTATTAAAAACATGTCTGCACTACAAACCAGCTAGAAATTAACATGTCTTCCTAATGTACATTTTGTTCCTTTTTTGTCAGAAACTTACTGGAAAAAACATTACAGTAGAGCTAAAAGGCCGAGGAGAAATCAAACTGAAAGTGAGATGCTTTCACTTCTCCCTTCTGTATTTTAAGACTGACATCTATCATTTACAGTAAATCTCCCACTCTTTGCAGACTGTAAAGGCTTACCATCTCTTGGACCCTGAGGATTATTGTTCTAAACTTAATATTAGTGTCAACGTGGAGGGGAAAGTGAAGTACCATAGTAAGCTTTTCGATAATAATATGAAACAGACAGTAAAACTGTATACTTACAGCCATTTTTGTATTTGCAGCAAAAATTATAGAAAATTACGATTACTATGATGACGGTGATGATGCAACTGAGGAGAAGCAGACACAAGTACCAAGCTCCACAAATGACCGTTTTGACGCTCTCACACGAAGTAGGAGAGATGTTGAAAATGATCTGAATTCAGAAAACACTGTTACTTATAATGTCTGTGTCAGGTTAGTTGATGACCTACTATAAACAGTATTTTGAAAAGTATTTGCCCCCTTACATAATTATGTTTTTTTTTTGACATATTTAACATTTTTAGATAATAAAACTGAAAAGATCTGTTTAAGGTACCAAGCTTATGCATCTGAGCCAAATTCAAATCTTGACTTTGACTATGCCGTTTTGTACACAAACATTTCCCCAAAAGTCTTGAGGATAATCAAGGTATTTTTCAGTAAGTGAGACAGAACCTTGAATTCTTTTTGCTCTGCAACTGTTTTCCTCTCTTCTCCGTCTTTGACTCTTCATGGACAAGTGGATATAGATATCGATTGCTGGATTGATTCTGTATTTGGATTTTGAAATGTTGATTTGAAAAAAGTTTTTTTATTTACTTTATTAAATTAAATAATCATTTAAAAACTGCAATTGTATCTACACTGATTGTGTTTGTTTATTATTAAAATAGTTGATTTTGCATATTTAAAAGGGACAGGAAGGTAAATCCTAATATATTCTGTTGGGGGGGAAATATGTTTTCAAAGAACTACACACTTCGTAAGATACAGAACTTTGTTGCAACACAATGAAAAATGGTGAACCATCAGAATTTCATTATTTGTATTTTTTCTCTCCACATAGTTATGACCAAAACAGCTCTCTCACTGGAATGGGAGTTGCAGACATTACATTACTTAGTGGATTTGAGGTGGAAGTTGAAGACCTTGAACGGGTTTGTTCACTTTATTTCCTTTTCAAATATCAAAGACTATTGTATTGTATTGTTCATTTTGTTGTTTCCAGCACCAATGCTTTGTATTCCTTGAAGGGATGTCAAAATCTTAAATGTCATATATGTTCAGAGTTACACACAGCAGTTCAAACCAGTTGGGTTGAGTTAACTAAATTAGTGCCTGGTAAATAACTTGCTTCCAAATCATCTATTACACTTTCTCATGTATTTAAATTCATACTTATTCCAGACAAGAAAAAATTAAATAGTCATCCCCAAACAATATTTTGTCTTTTAATTTCTGAGATGATTGAATTTTTGTTTTCATCTCAGCTTAAACAGCCATCAGAACAATACATTAGCCATTATGAGATATCCTCTGGAAGAGTGCTGCTATACTTTAATGAGGTAAGGCTGATTCAAGTTTAAAATCAGGGTCATTTGCATCTCCAATAATACTTTGCATTCGTTGTCTGTCTCCAGCTGTTTGAAACCATGGAATGTCTGAGTTTCACTGCTTATCAAAAAGTGGTAGTTGGCCTTTTACAGCCTGCTCCAGCTATATTCTATGATTACTATGAACCAGGTACAGTATTCTTTTCTAATTTTCAGAAAGTGTCTCTTAATGTTATTCATTTCAAATCTATTAGGATTCTTATCTTTGCAGATGAAAGGTGCACTGTGTTCTACTCGCACCAGAAAAGAAGCAAATTGGTCTCCACACTGTGCTCAGAGGAGGTTTGTCAGTGTGCAGAAAGTAGGTATTCACGTCCAAAACCTGTATATATACAGTACTTAAAAGTATATATGCATTTAACAATTACAAACACAAGCACTAATGTGTTTTATTTTCATTTATACATGAATGACAAACACAAAGTATCGCAAATTTGTGAAATAGAAGGAAAATTCTACACATTAAGGGCCTGCCAGTTTGTGCATGTTAAAACCAATGCAAAAAACACAGTGTCGCTGTTTTGTTTGTCAGTGTTACTGACAAACAAAAGATATAATTCTCACACAATATAACCTAAGAGTAATTAACACTCTAATGGCCATAAACCTGACAGGTATGGAAATATTTACCTGTTCTTCCCCCAGAGAGCCATCATAACTCACTGCGCGCTCAGTAGGTCTGCGCTGTTGAGTGCAGAGTGAGTTGCAGTCTTCCTGGGTTCCAATTAAAAAATGTAGTAATCATGTACAATACCATAATGACAATTGGCTATACATGCCATTTTAAAAACAAAATTAATGAATTTTAGATTACACATTTTCAAGAGAACATTTTTTCTACTGCAGCATGACATTTAATACAGGCCATGATGAATTGCGGTATATTTTAACATCACTAGTAGGATATGGACATCTTATGGTGCTTTCAGACCGCCAATTTTGTCAGCGTCAAGCAGCCCTCACTGGACAAGCTTGAAAAGTTGAAGGAGCCAACGCTCACAAAGTGCCGCAGAGTGTGCTACGCTCCTCCAACGAACTCCACCATAGACTTAACATGTAATCTTGTCGCTGCTGACTTTAGGGTGTTGGGGATGTACCATTAGCGAGCTTGTTTTGGGCATGCTGCAGCTTCAATAGTTCTGACTCTGGATTGAAAAGCCAGCATTGAGCAGAGAACTGCGCATGTACACCGCGCGCATTAAGTTTCTTACTGACAAATAATAAATATATTTAACAACATTCCAGCCCAAGTGTCTGCAACCCGCGGCTTCGGAACCGTAAGTAGGTCTTTGGACCTTCTAAATTGGTTCTTAACTTTGTCTAATGGTTGAAAAACCAGCTAATGTTTTCTAAACATAGAAATGAAAAATGCAAGTTTTAGCGGGCTTTCATGGAATAACCAAATTAAATTTTCCCAATATAATGACACATTAAAGGACCAGTGTTTTTCACATAACTATATAATATAATACAGATTATTTGTTTATATTTGATATATACAGCTGCTGATAAATGTGAAAATTTTGGAAACGTAATGCTAGCAAACGTAATGAATTCTATAAAATATTTAACAAGGAAATGTGTTGCTAGTAACTCAAAGTGTGTTTTCCAGCCTCTATGAATTTTCAAGATTTTCTGCTCTTTCAAGATTGTGGCTCTAAACAAGTGTTGTTTTGTAGGACTGGGGGAAAACACCTCTTAGAGTTGTAAACATTGCAGACCCCTGTCCTGGCTTTATAGTAATTAACTCTATAACAGCTATAGATTGAATATTTATGTCACTTTTTCCCTTTTATTTTGTTAAAGACACATCATGCTTCCATGCACATATTCTTCCTCTCTCTAGCCGTGGCACAGCTCACATCAGCGTTCTCATTCCCTTTTGAATTTAGTTCCTTGCGCCTGTTAAAAATTGCTCATCCAATCTTAGTAAATCACTTGTAAATGAAAGACAACCCACAGGCTCGAAGTGTTTGCGGTGCATGCAATATTGCAGTCATTATGAAGAATCTTGATAAATCAGGCCCTAACAGTTTCCAATTCCGTTATAACGATTCCACTTTTTTCAAACCGATACAATACTTGGATCTGAGTATTTGCTGATGCTGAGTACTAATGCCAATTTTATTTTCTTCTCTGCTTGTTACAATAAATTATGGTGAATTAGATAAAAAGCAAAATATCAATAAAAATTACTACCAAAACTAAACTTCCACATTTTAAGTATTGGTTCATGGTATCAGTTTCCTAACTGATACCGATACGAGTACATTAGAGCGGTATCAGCCCTGATACCAGATACCAGTATCGATGCATTCCTTCCAATGTTGAATGAATGTTTTAAAACATCATTGACATAAAGCAGAATACATAGAAATGTGTAAGGTCCATTTAGGATTGTTTTATTTTGAAAATAATCTAGAATTTGTTCATGTCAATTTTCTTTCTCCTCACAATTATTTGCATTATGTTTGTATATCACATGAATTCCAATTAAAATCTATTAACATTTCTGATTGTTACAAGAAAACATTATGAATGGTTAAAAAAATATAAAAACTTTTACTTTTATACTCATCCTTTACATCTATAATTGTTCACTTTTAAGTTTTTACAATTAGACAATTGAATAAGGACTTTTTTACTAAGAACAATTTACTTCTGTATGTAAACATTGATCGCAGACTAGTGGTCACTTCTGAAATTTTACAATAAAAGCATAATGAAATCAGAACTGGTTATTGATTTGTTGTGTGTGTAGGGAAAAGGAATGCCAGAATCAAACTGTTGCTCTACCTAATTGATTTGCTGCAATCTTTTGCCAGCACTTTCATTATAATTTATGGACAACCAACATGAACTGATAATCAAACACCTCATGGGAATCTGTGACTTTGGACAGCTTTTAAGCATGCAATTTTTGCCTGTTTTTCTGCTTTGCCAAATGCAGAAAGGGAGGAAAAAGTAGATGGAACCATACAAACTTCTGAATAATTCATTCATGGACTACAAATGTCACTGTGTGTTTTCTTTAGGACCCTGTCATAAAATACAAGAGACCTTCAACCGAGGCAAAAGGATCACAAAGGAGAAACGTGTAGAACATGCATGCTTCTCCCCCCGAGTGGATTATGGTCCGTATTCTACACAAGATTTCATAATTTTACAAAACTATAATTAACCATGTGGATTTGCAGTATTGTTAGTTTACGCACTATCATAATTACCCATCCATACAAGTTTGGAGCCACTTGGAGTCCTTCAGTAAAAGTTTATTTCCATTCCCAATCAGTGCATATCCATATCATGGGAGTCGTGGGAGGATGGCAGGTGCCGCCTCTAAATAAGGTAATTTCTGTCACAAAACTCCTTCATTTCACCAATGTTTTGTTATGAATTGTTCGTACTATTCCCCTGTGAGCTTGGGGCGTCTCAGAGGGGCTTTGTTGTTGTCATGGGTTTTAATTGCCGTTTTTTCCAATCAATTCCAACTTACACTAGCCAGCTATTTCAGTGATGTCGCAGCCATCCTCCATTGCAGCTGTAGTCTGCATAGGTTGTGTAAAGGGAGAATTTGTAAGATGAACTTAGTACCCTTGGTCATTTTATTTGTACAATTTGGAAACATGCAAATGTGAACATGTTGATGTTTGCTGTAGCAAGTTCTGTCTAACCGTCCGCTGCCAAGCACAGATTGAAAGTTCTGCTCAGACTACAACCAAAATGCCACATGCCCGGATGCCCGGAATACAACAGCAAAGCACATCACATGCTCTGAACTCACAGGTGAATAACTCTAACAATTCATAACAAAATATTGGTGAAATGAATGACTTTTATGGCAGATAATGCCTTATTTAAAGACAGCACTTGCCGTGCCCCCACAACTCCCATTATATAGACATATGCTGATCGCAAATGGATAACCTTCTCCCGAAGGACTCCAGGTGGCTTCAAACTTTTCTGGGTGAGAAAATGACTGTATTGCATGGTATAAATAAGGTTGAAAAAACAAAAAAACAAAGTTCCACTGTAATTACTTCATATTTCCTGTGCTCAACGGTATAGCAGAGGTTTTTTCAGAATTTCAGGAAAGAACCGCTTTCTCAATTTTTTGGGGAAACAAAATGCTCATGCGCAACAACAAATCTTCCCTGGAAAGTTACAATGTAGATGTAGATAACTTCTCTTAGCAATAATCTGAAATGCATTTCTCCAAATAGCATGCCAAACTTTAGCCTACCTGTCGAGTACAAACTTGCCGAAGGAAGCATCAGTGGGAAACCCGACCTGGGCTTTCAGCACATAGTTGGAAAGAATACCCTAAAAGCACTCTGTTCTTGTTTCTCACTTCTGAGGCCTTTCTCTTGTTCTCATACACTTTAAAGAAACGTTTTCTCTTGCTACTCTCAGCCATCTTCAAAGGTTCCTGTGAAAACTGAAAGCTAGAATGAATGGATGAAGGCTTAGCAAACTTGACAATTTGGGGGACCAATAGTCTTGATGATCCAGCAGAACGAAAAAGATTGTCCGCCAAACCTTTAAAGGAAAAGTTTGGTGTATTTTTCAACCCAAAACTTATTTCTAGTAATTTCTAAATTTGTATGTGTTTTTTTTACTCACCCTGAGAAGTTCGAAGACAGTGTGGGCCGTTCAGCAGTATTTGAATGCACTCTTAATCAGTGTACATCCGTAGAACGTAAGTGCTCAGGCAGCACAAATGCTGCTTGTAATAAGGTTTATTCTGCCCCAAGTGCCTTAATTTTACCATGTTTATATTCCCTTTGGACGCTTCCCTTACAAACGCCTCAGAAGTGCTTCTTGATTCTCCTCCGGGCCGATTTGGGGGGTTAACAATAATAAAACGTTGACGAATCTGCTTCGCGCCGCCGCAAGAATGCTAGTCAGTGTTCTACTGCTAAAGTTTCTCGGGAATGAGTAAAAAAAAATATATATATATACATATATATATGCAATCAGCGCCTACTAACTTGGATGAGTAAGACTGACAAAATGAAGATTTGCTGCAACAGAGTATTATTAAGTTATTAAAGAAATAATGATATAATTGTGGTTTTGATGTTTAATATTTACAAATGAAAATACATTATTTCTCAATTTAACTATGCATCAAACAAATTATTGAAACAAAACAAACAGAATACAGATATTTATTTTCTATATTTCAATTTTTTTTAAGTTATGCTAAAGAATTATTATTTTAATGTATGTTATATATTGCCATAACTGGCTAAAGTTATTTTATGTGGGGGGGTTTTGTCTGTATTACAGCTTATATTGTAGAAGTCCAGGATATTTCTCTTAAGAGCAACTTTGAGCTATACACAACTAAAATTGTTGAGCTCCTCCGATATTGTAAGTAACCAACAGGCACTCAATCAGTTGAAGTTAAAATAGAAGCTTTTACTTTCTTTCTGGGCTTTGTTATGATTATCTACATGATTTGTCTGCTAGATGGAGACCTGCATCTAACGACCAACAGTGTTCGAGTGTTTGCCAAAAGGCTTCAGTGCAAGGGGCAGTTAGACACAGGAAGACAGTATCTGATTATGGGTAAAGATGGTTCCACTAAGGACTTAAATGGAAAGTAAGTACAATAGATTTTATCAACAAAAGTACAGGTTTAAACATACCGATTAACACTGTAATTTTTTTCTGTCTCTGTAGCATGCAGTATCTGTTGGAATCAAACACCTGGGTGGAAAAGAAGCCACTTGATGAGGACTGTAAAAAATCTGTGAATCATCGTGCTTGTGCTCAGTTCAAGGATTTTATCGAGGAGTACAAAACTAATGGCTGCAGACAGTAAATCTGACTCATGTATCTTATAATCTTTGTGAAAATTTACAGATAACAATTGAAGATTACTTACTATCCCACCATAAGTCAATGACTTATTAAACCATTTTATCATATTAGGTTAATGCTTTTTTAATATCCTGATGTTGTTGTTACAATATAACCAGCTGAAATAAACACTGCTTATTACTGTTGAAAGGAATTACTTTTTGTGTTTGTTTTTCCTTGTACATGCTAAAACAAAAAATTACCTTAACTATTTCAATGCCTACTGAAAATTTAAGACAACTGGCCAAAATTTTCCAAAACGGTTGGATGTTCCTAAACCAAACCCACAACTCCGGGAGCCACAAGTGGCTTTCTGGACTTTCTAAATAGGCTCTTAACTTTGTCTAAAAATGGTTGAAGAACCAGCTAATGTTTTCCAAATATAGAAATAACAAATGCAGATTTTAGCAGTTTTTTCAGGGAATAACTAAATCGAATTTTCACAATAGAATGACACATAAAAGGACCAGTATTTTTTTTTAGAATGATATAATATAATACAGACTGTTTGTTTATATTTTAAATATACAGTTGCATCTTGATAAACTTGAAAACCTTATGCCAGTATATCCAAGTGTGTTTTCAAGCCTTTCTATTAATTTTCATGATTTTTCACTGAAAGCTGATTTTAAAATTGTCATTACATTAATTGTCAGATAAGAAAAAATCTGCCCATTTAAAAAATTTGAGTTAATAAAAAATATGTTTATAATTTGCCAAAAGATTATTTAAAAAAATTAGACCACCTGTCTTCATCAGAATGCATACTCTAACTTACTGAGATGTACCTTTATTTTTCTTGTCATGAGGATGGAAACTATTCTTTTTTTAAAACTCTATATTCCCCAATATCAACATCCCATTGCAGAAAATGTATCAATCATCTTTCTGCAAAACTTGTATGTTTCCATTTATTTCAAAACCCACAAATATAAATATTATGGTGGTTATTTAAACAAAACAATATGTCCTTGGTAAATATTTTTCAGAATCATTCGTTGTCTTGTTTTAAAAAGTCATAATATTTGCAGGTGTAAACAAGTTTCGTTTAACTGGACTGAGGGGAAAATTGGCTCTTGGAATTGTAAAGATGGTAGACCCCTGTCATAGACATGCAATTTAAAGACATGTTCACAAGTTAAAATTTGAAAGCTAAGCAGCTAAACTAACTGAATGTGGCAGAAAGAAGAAGCAATTAACGGCGGTCACTAAATTCTTGAAAGGGCAGGTGGTCAAAAACTTGTAGTGGACCTGCAAAAGGACTTGCTTGTAGCAACCTGATATATTTTACTTTCCACAGGGAATTTTATTTAATAATAGAATATGCTGCAAAAGATGCTTGGAATAATGAAACTGAATCATTCTGAGACTGCGATAGACACTCAAAGTGGCATTTTGTGTTGAATTTGGATAAGCCATTTGCAATATTACTTTAGTTGAGTTTTTTATCGCTCTTGCTAGATTTTTTTTTCTTTTGCATAATTGGAGTAGGGGCTGAAATATTTTGAAATTCTAATTACTAAAACTGAAACTTAACATAAAAAAAAAAATAAACTCACGTACGATTCAGTTTGGTTTCATTTAGTTTTCCTGTGAAATACATTCATTTTTTGTTTTCTTTTACTTTTACGGGCAGCTAAGGATCTGAGAGGGGTCTCTGTGCTCAGTATGCCCTCCTCTTCCTGCTAGACATCTGCAACCAGAGGGAAAAAGAGGTGGGAAGGAGTGGTTTGGGTTTTTTAAGGCCTATTCAGTCACTCTTATTGAAAGCCAGGGTTTGGATCAATCATACCCCTCATAAGGACCAAAATTCCCCTTAAGAGAGAGTTTATGTCTCTTCTCGAATGCGGTCAAGCAGGAGACGTGATGCAGAAGGTTTTCAGTGCAATTACATAATTCAGAGCGAGCAGGAGCAGGGTGGTTATAGGTAAGGGGGTTGTGAACAAGCAACTGCTTATGTGCTCATATTATTCTAATCTCAGAGAGCAGGTCCAATGTAAGCAACACGGGGGGACAGACCGTCACTTCAATCACAGCCTGTTCAATGGCCGCACTGTCTTAGTTTCACTATTAGACATTTCATTAAAGTCAGATGAATAAAGGGTAAATAAATATGCTGATTTTTCAAATACTTCTGGGTTACTGTCACCAATCAACAGCACAATTTGAGAAAGGGAGCTTTTTGCTTAAACCTCTTCGAAATAATCAATGTCTTGTCCACAGTGAGAAGAGTGCACATATGTCCCTTGATTAACAAAATAATAAATAAAGACCAGATTAAGCAAATAGATGGTTATATATTCTTTATTGATTAATTACATTTTTATATTAGTAGTAGAGGAATGTTTGTGAAAGGTGTCTTTAGCTTGGCTACATCTATAAAATCCAAAATAAATGAGTGCATTTTTGATAAATATGCTGACCTCCCAGATTTAGTCAAGGGTGCAAAGCTGGAGCTGTTCCTGGTTGATGCCATCAAATAGAGATGGACCACCCACTCTGGAGTTCATGGCCTTTTTATTTTCACTAGAGGCTCTCATCAGCAGTTTATTTTCAGAAATTACACACACAAAATATTTACCACATTAGATTAATGCTTTTGTTTCGAGATAGGAAAATACATAAAAACATATATATTAAATTGCCCATCTGTACATAAGTCATCAGTAAAACAATTCCGTTGACTTTGGTCCTTTTCAGTAAAAATCTTTTGCTTTATTTTATCCTGTAAGGATTTGATCATTTACTCATATGGGCACACATTTCCAGTGCATTTATATAAGGCCTGTACATATTTTTTCTACATTTCATGCACAGAACTGCAAAAACACCAAAGTGAGACCCCAACAGTAATCTCATATGGAGAGTAACAGATGGATCTTTCAATGGATGAGGAATGAAGTATTCGTTTTTAATACTTTGATGGTAAGCTGAAAAGTTTTTTTTTTTTAAGTTTTAGGAATGTAAAAGAAAACAACAGAAAAATTACAGCATAAATAAAAGCATCCTGAAGAAATAACTAATCTCATGGCTTTTCAGCATGTTTGCACTATTTAAAACCATGTCCTTCTACAGCACCCTCAACACTTCATCAAGTACTTGTAATAATGTTTTCGTTTTTTGTTTTTTTAAATAAATGAATCTTTTAATTCATTGGTACAATTTTACAATTCAAACAAAATGTAAGTGGATTTTGTGTTTGTTGAATTATTTTTGTGTGCATGTTTGTAATCTTTATCCTGGTAAGTCCTGATGAAGACCCATTTTGGTTCTCTGGCAGAGGCCACCAGATTTTTATTCAAAATATTCTGATATATAAAATTATTTGTGATTCAATTTGTTTTATTAAAGTTTTCAAAGCCTTTGAAAGTCAAACAGACACACCACATTGCAGATTGTCCAGCATAATCAACAGTGGACATGTTGTAATTTTCCGCATATTCATCCTTTTTTCACCCCTGTCACACAGTATTTGCTTTCCAGAAAGTCAATTTTAGTTGAATCTGACCAAAACTCATTAGTCCTGTCAAAGTCATGTTAGTATCTAGCAAACTTCCCATATTTACATTGTTAACACCCTAGCTAAAGGTTTTTAAATGGTAAGCATTGAAAATTTGGCGTTTATAAAAGTAGTAATGGATGCTGCATTTATCTGACTCCGGGGATTTTTTTCACCTCCATTTCTACCCTGTTTACTGTGTATGGTGGCAAGATAAAGACAAGTCATCATCCAGCTTTTCTCACCACAGGTCCTGTTAAACATTTGGTTGTTGCCCTGACTGGGGATGTGGGCATATGGGATATGAGTTGCTTTTTTTTTAAGTAGAACTATTTCTCACTGTTGGCCCCCAACTCCACTGCCCTTCAAAAAGGCAGCTCTACTCCTATTAAAGTATCTATTGTTGTACATTCCTTAGATTAGGAATATGATAATAAAACAAATGTTGAATTTATTCGTCAGAGTTGCCAATAAGTACAGTTGGATGGCTCTATATATCATATACACTGGACAAAGGGGCCATGATCTGTGGTTACATAGTAAAGCTACATAAATAATGTAATAACATAATATTGAAGTGAATATGGTGGTGAAAATGCCACACCTCCTGGTATGCATTAAAATGCATAATAATCTCAGCTGCTCTTTCTGGCCTCCTGTTAACATGCAAGAACATCACATACTCCTTGTTTGCTTTAAACCCTTTATATAGTTTTCATGTGGTTTACAAAAGGTAGGATGGTGGGTGGCCATTGGGTTAGAGATGCAAAACCTGAACAGAGGATTCCTAACATCCTGTGGATGGTCGGTTGCTTGCATAACTCATGCTTAGTTACATCTCATTACCTCCAACAAACATTCAATTCATATAGCCGGTGGGGTTTCTATATCCTAGAGTCAGCACTGGATACATACAGTGTTGGGCTTTGTATTCCAGCTGAATCATGCATTTACAGTGTGTGTTGATGGCAGCTATAGCTGAAATAAGTCAAGAAACTTACAGGAAATATTCACAGAAAAATATAAGTCTTGAGCTTTGCAATGATATTTTGTCATGGCAAAGTAATTAAAATATGTTGTACAAGAAATGAAAAACAAAATCATACATGTATGTAAGATAATTCTAATACTAATTAGAATAGTTGTCAGAAAAAAATGTATTGAACAGAAAATGAAAATGGTTCATTTATTGTACAAATCAGTGTAAAAATGTAAAAAAAAATTGTGTGTCCAACTCAAATATTTTTCATTGTAATCAGAGACCAGTAGGCGTGGTAGATGTGTGTGTTTGTAATAGGGAGGTGCAAGAGGTGTTAGCAGGGCCAGACTTTATCGCTGACCCTTTATATTGGGGGGCTCCTTTTAAATTTTTTCCTCTCAGATCAGATCCAGTCTGTTAGATTTTTCTTTTGCCCAGATGGAGGGAGAGACATAAAGCAAACAGCTCTTTCATTAGTGAGGTAGGATTTCTTTTACATAATTATTTCAAAGAGATATTAAGAATATTTTTAATTTAATGATAAATAGCTCTTGTTCCTAATGTAGGCTTTGCAATAGACATATAGTATATTGCTTTGCAGCATCCATCTGGATTTATCTTGTTCTGTGCATTTGTTTTATTGTGAGAACAGAAATGTATGCAGTATATTGCAAAAAGTAAAACTTTGGATTAGATTGCTGCAAATTATTAAAGCAAATATGGCTCCGTAATGATTCACAAGTCAGATTTTGTATTAACTGATAACAGAAACTGGATATTTGTATGTTTTTTAGAGTTTCGCCTTTGATGGTTTGTGCAGATTTCTGTACCTTGATAGGTATACAGCGTCTTGCAGTACTGTACAGTGATGCTTTGTTACTGCTCAGCTTAGTCTCACTCTTGACTATGACTTTTCCTTTAAAGTCTTGCTCCTTTCTGCTACTTTAGAAACTTGGTTAGGAAAAAAAATAAGTTATTTTTCATGGTTGCATTTGTGATATCTGTGTTAGAGTTTTTTATGACTAGAAATATGCATGGTTATTGCATGCATTTTTAAAGGACTTTTGTTAAGCCCAATTGAAATTGAAAAGAAAAAAATCTGCATAGCATATGACTTAGTGTAATATTAACATAAGACACATCAACCTTTGTGCAAGACATATTCTGTTCACCCCATTAGACCATGTCCAATCAGAAGCCTGTTTTAAAAAGTTAGAGAATTTTAAATAAGATGTCTAATCTAGTTTCCCAAACAGTGACAGAATTGTGTTGCAGCATTTCATGGCAAAATACCGACCTATATATGATTAGTTATAAAAATGACTGATGCAAGAGCAACTTCTGAGCAGCCAATTTGAAGAGTGAAGAATGTGAATGGGCACTCTGTGAACTTCTAGCAAACAAGAACTGAGAAGCACCCTTATGCTCAGGGAAAGACTGCTAACAACTCAAACACATTTAAATAGCATAAGAATCTGTGATAATAATGATCTTCCTTTTTCCATCTCTAGGAGAAACCTGAAAAAGTCCCCTCCAACAGCTTTTCTTAAGAAGTATAAAGTAAGGAGATTACTTTTCCAGCACCATAACTAAGTCTTCCAAAAGTTGTCCAATTTTTTTTGCAAAGCAGCCCTTGAAATATGCTGTTTACTCTAGGACTTATTTTCCTTCTAACCCCATTTCCCTCTATTCAAACCACGACCAGTGAGAAAAGAGATGCCCCAGTAAGCAATGTGACTAAACACAATGCTGTTTTCACTGTCTCAAAACCAAAAACCACTTCTGTTCCTGCTAAACAGAGTTTGAATTCCAACCTAAACCCAAAAACAGTCACTGTGACAATTTTACCCACTGCAGCCACCAACCAAAAATCTACAACAACCCACACTGCAACAACCAACAGAAGCAAACTTGGTGTTGCAGTAGTTCAAACCACTCCTCCACCAGCAGCAAAGGCCTCTAAAGCCACTGGCATCAACAGAGACAAACACAAAATCAACCGAACTGTTTCAGCTAAGCTGCTATTCCTTAGTGAAGAAAAAGACAGAAAAAACAGGCATGGGCCCACTGGAGCTCCCAAAGACCAATCAACAGTCACAAAGGTATCCTCAGGCAGTACTTTGACAACCACCAAAAATAAACCTCAACACTCTGACAATCAAACTATTTCAGCAAAATCTCCTTCAACCAGTGATGAGAAAAATGCTAAGGGGAAGTCTAATCACAATGTTTATTCCAATGGCAGTAAAACCACCAAGGACAAGGCTACAGTCTCTTCTAATCTGATCATTCGTGATATTCCACTTAATGAGAAATTGAAAGATAAATCTACTACAAATGTTCCTTCTTTACCTGCCAGTGGTAGTAAAAGTACCCAAGAAAAGGCTAAGGCCTCTGGCAACCAAACCATTACTCATACGCACCTCCTCAAAAGTGATGAGAAGTCCAAAGGCAAATCTATTCCAAGTGTTCTGTCTTTACTTACCAGCAGTGCTAAAACTACCAAAGATACGCATAAACCATCAGGTAATCAAACGGCTGTTGATGCCCACCATCACAGCAATGATCAGAAGACCAAAGACAAGCCTGGTGAAAGAGTTGGTGGTTTCATTAAAGATAAAGAAATGGATACTACTGCTATTGCTCATACTCCCTCAACTAAAGCAACCTGCAAAGGCAACATTGCTCCTTCACAGCCCATTAAAGTGGTCATCAGTAACGAGGGTGACTCAAGCCACACAAAGGAGGAAGAGCTGACCTTAAAGCCTGGTGCACCACTGGTGATGACACATAGGATAAACTTGCTACCTGGTGGGTGTACCGGGGGCTGTGAAGCAGAGATGGCTGCTCTGAAAGAACGCCTGACCCGACTGGAACGAGAGATGTCTTTTCTAAAGGAGAAATGTAGCTATGTCTTACATTACATCTAACATCAATAATTTCAGGCTGGACTTAAAATTCATGCTTCTTCTTTTTTGCCACCCAGGTCCGTGTTCTGCTAATTGCCAAAATGACTGTAGTGGAAATGGTAAATGTGAGAATGGGAAATGCATTTGCCATAAAGGATTCATAGATCATGACTGCAGTAAGTGTCCAAAAGATGCTGAGTGTAGTAAAGGTAAGTACTAGTTTGTTATGTTACAAATATATATATATATTTTTTTTTTTCTCTGATTCCCAAATTCTACTGTTCAGAAGATGAAAAGAAGAAGGCTTCCACAGAGAAAGACACCACACCAAAAGTAACATCAAATACTACCAAGGGATTTGTAAATCTAAAAGACGACCCGCAACAGAAGCCTACTAAGAAAACAGTTTTAAGTCCCGCCAAAACTGGTGTCCAAACTGATGGCCATTTTCCTTCAAACAATTATAATCTAAATTTAGAGGAGGTTCGTGGTGGAAAACCAGAGACCACAAAGTTTCCTCCAACAGTTCATCCAGAAATCCGAAAGGAAGAAACTAGCAGGAGATCATCTCCCAATTTAAAGGATGATCCACAATTAAATGTAACACTGAGAAATGAGAAGAAACCCAGCAGCACAAGTAAAAGCAGTGATGCAAAAAAAAGGAACTCCATAGAGCAGCCCACCATGACTAACCAGAATGTTAATACAAAACAAGTAAAGACAGATAAACCTGAAAAGAAAAATGAGCTATCCAGTGACAGCAGAAAAATATCAACCACTCCATCACCAAAGGATAACACCATAGTTCTTGAGAACAAAACAGCAATCAATCACTCCTCCAAAAAGCAAGGAGGGTTAGGCTCATTGAAGGCTGTGAATATCTCCTCCTCAAGCTTCACTATCACATGGTCAGCTCCACACCGTATGTTCAAGAATTTCACTGTGATCAAAAGAGAGCTTTGGACTGACAGTGACAAGGATGAGAATGAGGGGCTTGGAGATGAAATTGTTGAAAAAGACTCGATGTCTGGCACCAGGAACTCGACTAAAGTCCAAAGTGAGACCACAAATACAACACTCTCCTCTGGTAAACATATTGCATCCAAAAGTAACACACAAACCAAGAAGATATCAAAAGTGGTTCCAGGCAGTGCAAGATCCTTTGAATTCCGTAATCTCAACCCAAACAGCCGTTATGTTGTACACGTATTCGGGTCTACATCGGACAGAAGATCCAAGATACACAGAGTTACAGCAACCACAGGTTATTATTAAGAAACATAATGACATGGTTGTCATACGCTCAAAACAGCTATCGATAAAAGTAGCATACTGATAAATAAGACAGCTACTTGTTTCTCCTTCCAGGTCCTGAACCACCTACAGAACTGGTTTTCAGTAATGTAACAGAGTCCTCTGTGACCGTTTCCTGGAATAAACCAAACACCACATTCACTGGCTTCACAGTAACATACATCAACATTGCAACAGGTTAGTTAAACTAACTTCATTATGAGACAAAAAATGGATACAAACACAAGAACAAAGTCAGCAAATGTAGATATAAATCCTGCAACATTGGCAGTAGTGTTAAAAGAGAGCAAAATCTAATATAATGCTTGTGCTCATGCTATCAGGTAAAAGACAAGTCGTGACTGTGAACCCTCAGCAGTCAAACATTGTTTTGTCAACCTTGTCTGCTGGATCATCCTACATCATCAGTGTTACCACAACCAAAGGAAGGGCTCAGAGTGATGAACTTACTTCAGTTATCACTACAGGTATTGCCAGGGAAGCTCAGCCTTTGTGATTTATTACTTGACATGCATTAGGGGCAATTAATATGCTGTGAATATTTTATTTTTTAGTACCTGCCCCTCCAACACATCTTCATGTCATCAATGTAACCGACAACAGAGCTATGCTGCGTTGGACACCCAGCCTGGGGAAAGTAGACCGTTTCATTGTTAGCTATGAGTCCTCCAAGAGTGAGTTTTGAACTGACAGTAATAACAACCATAAAAATTTAAGTGGCTGATCTAAGTGGGTTGTTTTTTTTTCTTTGTTTATTTGTTGGCTTTTTTGAGAAAAGCTCCCAATGTGACAGTAATAGTGATGCTGTCAGGAAACTCAGTGCAGTACCAGCTAAAAGGCCTACAGAGAGGTACTCAGTATAAAATCAAAGTGCGGACCCAAAAGAACAACCTACAGAGCATGGGAATCTCCACTACATTTACTACAGCAAATGGTGAGTAGAATGGCAATGACTGAAAAGCTTTGAATTTCACCTTAGCAGACTGAAACTTGTAGACTTTTCTTTTACCCAGTGGTTAAGGCCAGTGAGATTGGTGCTCGGTCCGCAGTGATTGCCTGGAGAACTTCAGCTGTTTATCACAGCTACAGAGTAATCTATCAGGCGGCAAAGGAGGAGGCAAAGGTGGGTGATTATCCTCTTCTGACTGTAACAAATAGACCAAATTGTTGTTCTACAAAAGCACATTATTATAATTTCATGAGCATTTCTGTGTTAGGAATTAATCCTGGAGCCATCCATCACAGAGTATAAACTGACTGGCCTGATCCCTTCATCATCCTATTTTGTTGTGGTACAAGGCGAGAAGAATGGAAAGTTTACATCACTGGTCACATCACAGTTCATCACCGGTAATTATTTAATTATTAACTATTTAAATTAGTTATAGTCATATATTCACAATACTCTAAGAAACATTTTATCTTTGTCTTCTAGGAAAGTTGCGTTTCCCTTTCCCTACTGAATGCTCACAGGAATTGTTGAATGGAGCTCTGGATTCAGGGGAAGTGAACATCTACCCGTATGGAAAAGAGGGGGGAACAGTGAGAGTCTACTGTGACATGGAGACAGATGGAGGGGGATGGACGGTATAATAAACTGCTATGACTTATACATTCAAGAAGACGGTTGGTAAAACAGGATGCAAAAATAGTTTGTGTTTTTTTGTAGGTTTTTCAGAGAAGAATGAACGGAAAGACAGATTTCTACAGAGCCTGGAGTGAATATAAAGCTGGTTTTGGAAATCTGAGTGAAGAATTCTGGCTGGGTATTGCTCTTTATTGCTCATGCTATCATCCACATCAAAATGGTGTTGACCCGCATAACTTCATTTCTAATTGGTTTCTTTTTCTGTGGCTAGGAAATGAGCTCCTGCACAACCTGACCAGTATTGGCTCCGTGAGTTTGAGAGTGGATTTGCGATCTGGAAATGACACAGCTTATGCTCGCTATACCAACTTCTCTGTCGCCTCAGAAGAGAGAAATTATACAATTACAGTATCTGGATACACAGGAACAGCAGGTGTTTTATTTTTTTTACAGAAAACATAATTTACAAAGCCATTTTTTTTTTTTTTTTTTACCGCCTTAAAGTTCTTAACAATTGTAATCTTTATATATACAGGACAGACCAAAAGTTTGGACACACCTTCTCATTCAGTGTGTTTTCTTTATTTTCATGACTATTTACATTGTAGATTCTCACTGAAGGCATCAAAATTATGAATGAACACAGATGGAATTATGTAGTACTTTTCCAAGATTTTGAAATAACCTGGCCTCCAAAGTCACCAGACCTGAACCCAATCGAGATGATTTGGGGTGAGCTGAACTGCAGAGTGAAGGCAAAATGGCCAACAAGTACTAAGCATCTCTGGGAACTTCTTCAAGACTGCTCGAAAACCATTTCAGGTGACTCCCTCTTGAAGCTCAAGTGATTGCAAAGCGATAATCAGAACAAAGGGTGGCTACTTTGAGGAATCTAAAATATAACAAATGCTCAGTTATTTCACCCTTTTTGTGTAAGTACATACAGCAATTCCATACATCATTCATAGTTTTGATGCCCCTTATTGAGAATCTACAATGTAGTCATGAAAATAAAGAAAACGCATTGAATGAGAAGGTGTGTCCAAACTTTTGGTCTGTACTGTTTACCGTATATTTTGTTTAATTTTATTTAATGTAGCAAGTATTTTTTGTTCGATTACATGTTTGGTCTTTAAATATATTTGTATAGAAGGCTGATCAGTATCACAAGTCCATGTGGTGGGTTGTTGTCTAATGTGTAATATTTGTGCCACCAAGTTAAGCGTGCAATGAGACTGATCTGAGAGGACATATCTATGTGAACGGACAATAACAACTGCTCTGTGCTTGCACACTACTCTGTCTCTACTTGCTCAGCTCAGTGTCTGCTTGTACGTGGCACTGTCTCTGCAGGCTACATACCATCAAAACCCATGCTAAATATGCTAATGATACAAAAAACAAAAAAATGCTAGCACTAGCTAAAATGCTACTGCTTAAAAAAAATAGTAAACTTTTTCATTATATGTATTTATTTTGTGGTTTTCCTTACTCTTGTGTTGTATTTTTAGTTGATGTTTAAAAAATTATTCAACAAAATAAAAATTTGTTGGCGTTTCTCCAATATCCTAATAAGAATATAAAATAAGCCTTTTGTATGCCAGAATCTTTGCTCAAGGTATCTAAAAAAACATTTTGTTATGTAGTTAAAGAAAATAGTCATTACCTTTATCTTGGAACAGTTTTGTTTTTCCTCAACATACTAAGTTGTGACACTTACTAATGCAAACAACATATGACATTCATTGCCAGTGAAAAAAATCCAAAGTTTGTCTTGCCATTTTCTCCATGTTTGCTTTAACTTGCTGGTTAGTATTTTGTGTACCTGTGAGAGTAAAGCAAATTTAGTTGGCTTTTTTCTAATAAAAGTTCAAGTTCTTGTGCTAGTTATATAAAGAAATTATAGCATTGTGTATTGTCACAGCTGAAGTTGAGGGATGTTCCTAGCTTATCATCTCATCATAACTGCTCAAAGTTATAGATATGGAGACCCGGTTAGAGCAAACTATCAAATGGCAGAGAAATTAAGAAATTATGTTATTTGAAACATAACTTTTTTTTTTTTTATTTGCTTTCGCATTGGTATTTTTTGTAGCTTTTAAATCTGCAGGAATTTTTGAGAAAATTAATCATAGCAATTTGCAGTTTTTTTCAACTAGACATCAAACATGTCCTGATTTAGATTGGGGTATTTTTTCTGCCAGGTGACTCAATGAGGTATCACAATGGACGCCCATTCTCAACCCGAGACAAGGAACCGGACTCTCTGGGGATCCACTGTGCCAAGGCTTATGTGGGGGGCTGGTGGTACAAAAACTGCTATAAGGTCAACCTCAATGGCCTTTACGGCATGAACAGCAATAATCAGGCACGGAAATTTATCAAAAACATTTTAATTACTCTAGGACTTCAGATGGACAATATGTCAGTAATTACTTGTGTTTTTGCTTTTTTTATAGGGAATAGTCTGGATAGACTGGAAAGGCAAAGACTCATCCATACCATTTTCTGAGATGAAGTTCAGACCCTCTCGCTTCTCCCCTGCAACTCATGGCTAAAGATATTTCAAGCTCCAAGACTTGTACATATCTGCATCTGCATTTTTTTTCCACATGAAATTTAATGTAGGATTTTTTTCAAATACTTCTGGATCTATCAGTGTATTTGGTTCAGTGTGAAATATGTTTTTTTATTATTTTTTTCTGAGCTATCCTTATGGGAAAAATAAAGGAAGATGGTGGATGAATGTTTCCTTATGTCTTTATATCCTAAACAAACCTTTTGCTAAGATAAGATTTGATTGGTTTTAACCCAAATAATTGTCTCTGTACCACACACATTAATCCCACTATTACTGTATTATTATGCACTGTCAATTGGAATAAACTTTTCCAAATTGGGTCTCATGTGTTATTGTTTGCATTTTTTGTAGTAAAAATCAGAACTCTTTTACAGAAAATGGTACAGTACATAGCTAAACATCAGCCTGACTGACTGAAATGTAAACAGAGGTATATTTTTATGCCCTTCAACACATCCTTACTGAGTTTATCAGACTATCTCCTGTTACATGTGCCAGAGTTATCACATCATTAGATATGTTGACCTAAAAAACAATATTTAGCTATCCTTGATTTGTTTGCAAACTCTGCAATCTAATCAAACTGAGAACTATAAAAGACTAGAGCAATGTACTGGCCTGCTTTTTGAGGTGGTGGATATTTGAGAGGATACAAAATGGCAGTAGTGATATCACTGGTCAGTGTCGGATTTATATTTATTCTTGTATTGCTCCTACTGCTGCTAATTTCACCTCAGAGAGACACTCATTTACAAGGAAAAGATAGAAAAGGTAAGTCTGCAGGTAAACATTTGTATTCTGTTTGAATATTCCCCACAAATGTTTATCCTTGTTTAATGTTTCATACCCCTTTGTTTCTTTTCTAAAACTCTAAAGGACTTAAATCTGGATTTCTGCAGCATCTACATCAGTTTCTTCACAGTTCTTCAAAACCATCCCTCCCTGGCCCCCCCTGTCGGTTCCTTATTGGCAACATGATGGAGCTGACACCCGATCACCTACCAATTCACCTGACCAATCTGTCACAACGCTATGGAAGCCTTTATCGCTTAAAATGTGGAAAAACAAGTAATTATTTACACATGGGTTACACAGTCTTTATGTGATTGACATGTAACCTTTCATTTCCACTTTTTTTTAAGCCATGGTGGTGCTTAACAGTAGTGAAGTCATTAGAGAAGTGCTGGTGAAGAAATGGTCTGATTTTGCAGGGCGACCTATTTCCTACACAGGTTAGACATCCTTTATTTTTATCTGATGCCCTGATAAACCTATCTCAATAAATTGAAATGTCGTTGAAACATTATTTAATGTCAGTAATTCTGTGCTTTTTCCTGTTAATTTGGAAGATTACCTTCCTAGCCAAGATAAAAGACATCTGATGCTTTCCCCAGTTTAGAAATGGATGAATTCAAGGAGTGTAACAGTTGTATCCCATGTCATGTATATATATATATATATATATATATATATATATGTGTGTGCGTAGTGTCTCTTTAAGGACTGACTCCAGCTGCAGTCAATGCTCTGAGAATCTCTAAACTTTTAAAAAGGAATGCTTCCAAATCCTCTATAAACTATAGTTGTTTTTGTTGCATGTGTACCTTTTTTCAACCACGTGTTTCCTTCTACTAAACTTTATAATAAAATACTTGAATAAAGTACTCTAATAAACAATATCCGTTATCCATTACCTTTTGATGCTTCCCCTGTTTTATTAATTATATTTTTGTTCAGGGTTTTTTTGTTAGCTGTAAGCCACACCAATCAATGTTTTTAAAATAACAGTAAATTAAATACATGAGTTCCACTTTTCATCTGTAGTTGCTATATGTTCTGAAAGTGTCTTTACACTTGGAACAGGTGATATTGTATCTGGAGGAGGGCGTAACATCTCGCTAGGTGATTACACTGAGGAGTGGAGGGCACACCGGCGTCTCGTCCATAGTGCCTTGCAGCGTTGCTGCCAACAGTCTTTACATGGGGTGATTGAGAGACAGGCCCTTCATCTGAGAAAGGTACATAAAAAACAAGGACAGGTCCAGAGATACCAAACCAAATGCTGGGGTATTTCCAGTGTTACACAATCTGATAAAGCCCGATTTGTTTATTTCTCAGGTTCTGATGCACTATCAAGAGACTGCTGTTGATATCTCAGAAGATTTTACTGTGGCAGCCAGTAACGTCATCACCACTTTAGCTTTTGGAAAAGAAGTAGGTCTCCTTTCTCCAGCTGTTTATTTTAAACTTTTGTAATCTGAACACAGGTTATAAAATGTGCCTCAGCTGTGAATGTGCCAGAGCAGATATTGGCTGTTTGTTTGTGTTGGGCAGAGGGCAAAGTCGCTATTTAAATTGCTGTTTGTGGAGGCATGGGTTGCATAAAGATGGTCACGTAATACATTTTAACCTGGAACACAGTGTAAATTATTTTCTAGTACGATAAGACTTCACCTGAGCTGCAGGAGCTGCACAACTGTCTGAATGAGATTGTTGCCTTGTGGGGTTCCTCATGGATTTCAGTCTTGGATTCCTTTCCACTGCTAAGAGTCAGTAAATATTTTATATCATAACTGACAGTCACCAGTTTATCAAAGCATATTTCATCTATGATTTCATTTAATATTTCTTCTCTTAAAGAAATTACCAAATCCTGTGTTTGCTCGTCTTCTCAAAGAGGTGGCCAGGAGGGATGCCATCATAAAACAGCACATTGAGAATTACAAGGTCTGTGAGTTTTAAACAGATCACAAATGTCCCGGTTTTCTAAATGACATCCATTCACAAGTTCATACTTCTAGTTCTTACCTACCGGTCGCCATCTTGTCCCGAACCCTTTACATTTACACCATGCACTATACCATTGCACGCATATATATACTGTATTTATAAAGTTTATACTCCTACAGTCCTTCGTATAAGTATTAATAACCATTTCACTTTTTCACATTTTGTCACTTAGCAAACCTTAAGCTTGAGTGAATTTCTGGAAGATTTCATGTGAAACTAAAACAAAGAAGAAGCATAGTTTTGGATAGTAAAAAAGTTACAAATGAGTAAATACATTGTAGAACCACCTTTGGTTGCAGCCAATCTTAGCATAGCTAAAGACTGATTCCTTTCCTGTCCATCTTTACAATGGAGATCAAGCTACATCAGTTGTAGCAAAGTGTACCTGTAAGAAATAGTAAGCAAATGTTGCTAAAAATGTTCAATTATATTTAGTTGTAGATTATTCTTGTACACTAATATTTTTTTGAGTGACATAATTCTATTGTAGCTCTGGCTCTATTTTAAGTGTTGTTATCCTGTCCTGAAGGTAAACCTCTGTTCCAGTCTCAAGACATTTTAACAAGATTTATATCAGTATTGCCCTCTATTTAGCTCTGACCAATCTCTTCATAAAGTGTCTACCATCAATGATAGACACTATAAAGGTCAATAAATAACACATTGCCTCCATGTCTGTGCAAGTATCATGGTCTTATTATTTTTATCTTTCTGCATGTTTTTTACAGTCACAAAACCAAATAAATGAGGACGCTATAACAGGATTTCTTCTTCAAGGCCTGGACAAACATCAAAGTACAGAAAATGGAGAGGTAGATACATACACTAAATACCAAGAAATATTAAACTGGAAAATATCATAACTGTTATAGGGTGACTGGCTCAGCTGGTAGGAGTTCATCCCATAATTGGTGGGTTGCCGGTTCTCTTTTTTTAGGTAGAAAAACTTAACCTGCAAACAAACTGTAGGCATGTTTGGGTTTTTTTTATCTCCAGCTCCTGACTGATGTTCATGTCCATATGGCGACTGTGGACCTCCTCATTGGGGGAACAGAGACCACGGCAGCCTGGCTCAACTGGACTGTGGCCTTCCTGCTGCACAGACCAGAGGCATGGGAAACATTTATCATTAATATTTTTAATGAATACTACTTACACATCATACATATTGTATCTGTGTCTCAACTCTTATTTTTCCATGGCTTAGGTGCAGACTAGTGTGTATGAGGAGCTGTGCACCGTTTTAGAGGAACGATATCCCAAATACAGTGACAGACACAGACTTCCCGTGTTGTCCTCCCTTATCAGTGAGATGCTCAGACTCAGGCCGGTTGCCCCTTTGGCCGTCCCACACAGAGCTATCAGGGACAGCAGGTCAGTTCAGCTACAGTGACTAAATATGTAGCAGTGAATTTGTGAATGACTTCTTTTCATAGTCGGTTGAAGGTTGTCTACTTCTCTTTAGTATACATTTATAAATGCTCTAATTCAGCATGTAGAAGCATAACAATATGACACTACTTTAAAAAAAGTGCATTTCATTTATTTTACTTCTATAGACAGAAGTGATGACAAATACAATTAAATATCTTATATTATTGAAATGCATAACTGCTTTCAAACAGTGGCTGATTAACATTTTTTTCTGAAATTTTAAAGATTAAAATACATCTGCATTAATTGAATGCCATATCTTTCAATTTTTGATAACCATTAGAAATAGGTCTCTTTGTGTTAAACTGACGATGTAATAGATCTCAGTAAGGCTTTCTTAAAATTAAATTTTGTTTCTCACCTGAATAACATAAAGGTTGCACTTTTCTAAATGTGACAGTTTTATGCTGCTGCAATAAAGTATTACTGTATTTGACATGTTTTATAAACAGTTTTATACACCAGTAAATCTGAAGAGCATTGTAGGTCACTTTTTGGAAACTCAACACATTCATCTCTTTGTGTGCACCATTTTTTCTGCAGCTTTTCACATAAAATTTGACTCCACTTTTAAACTTGTACAGCATTGCAGGTTATTTCATCCCAAAGAACACAGTCATCATTCCAAATCTTTTCGGGGCACATCATGATCCAGCAGTTTGGTCCGAGCCATACAGCTTCAAACCCGGTACAGGCCTATGTCCCCAGCAAAAGTGTTCTCCCTCAGCTGAATCAGCAGCTTTAAAAATGAAATCACTATTTCTTCTTTCAGAACGCTTTCTGGAGGGAGGGAGCAGCTCCACTCGCTATCTGATGCCTTTTGGAGGGGGTGCTCGGCTATGCCTGGGGGAGTCTGTTGCCAAAATTGAGCTCTTTCTATTCACTGCTTACTTACTGAGAGATTTCCAGTTTGTCCTTCCTAAGAACGAACACTCCCTGCCTGATCTCAGGGGTGTTGCCAGTGTTGTGCTTAAGATCAAGGCCTACAAAGTTGTTGCATGTCCGAGGCCTTAAACTAGTCCTTAGTAAGTTGTGTTAACTTGTTTCATGGCTGTAAATATTTTTCTTTTGATGTATTGGCATCAGGAAAAGTTCTTTAACAAATTCATCGTGTGGATCAAACTTCTGGAATCAACCGAACAGCAAAAATGTGTTACCTTAACCTCTTTGTAGCAATGCACTAGGTCCATCTGGTTTTGATTATGTACAGTCTAATTTAATTTAACAACAATGATAGCTCCACCCAGTGGACACAGATTGCACATGCATGTCGCTCACCAGTTGAGGTGTATGAGTAAATCTCATAAGAAAACAGAACTTGAAGTCATACTTTAAGAAAAAATCTGTATTGTTAAGGTTCAATAAATAAAGTAGGAGCATTTATAAAACATAGGAAAACCAATTGCTTCCTAATAATCTGACCAAATTTACAACAAATAGAGATTTGGACATGCAACACTGAAACAACAGGACATAATTACACAAGTTTCCCCAGTTAGGAAACCTGTGTAAAAAAGGATAGCAGATAATAACCGCAATACTAAATTGGAATAGAATAGAATTTTCACATTTCTTTATTCTAGTGATAGACACTTGTTATGGAATTGAATTTGAAATTAAGTTGACTAATGCATTTCACACAAAAAAACCTACATGCATGCACAGAACAAACAGCACATATGAGGAACTGTTTTGTGTATTTTACCCATATTTGGTTTCATCTCATGACAAGGTGTGAAGGGAGATTTTCCGACGATGTAGTTTGAGAAACTGTTTTCTTCAAAATGTCTCAAACAGTTTCAGAAGTATACCAGAATAAATCTTCTGAAAGAAGGATGAGTTTGTGGATGTCGTTAAGACTTTGTCTCATTTTGTCTATGTCATGGGCATCATATGCACTGAATTCATCTGGTAACTATAATGCTTTTATTATTACATTTTCAGGAGCTGAGTTAAACTGCTTTTGTATAGTATTCATTAGTTCGATCTTAGCAACAAAGGAATGTATGATCATGAGTTTTTGCTCATATGAATGCTTATTTTGTAAACAAAGGATTTCATATACATTTTATATTAGAACCATTATAAAACATGGAAGTGCAAAATAACCCAAAATTAGCCAGTTATCAGACAATATTAAATTGAAATTAAAATGATGGTTTAATATGTACAAAGGATGAGCTCTGTGTTCTCTCGTGTAGATGGGCTGGAGGAAGTGTTCACTGCAGTTCACTGCAGTTGGCACGTCAGTGTCGCTTATTTACAGAAACCCTTCGTTTCTCACACCTGAATAGCATAGAGTGAATAAAAAAAAAACCTGACTGAAACATCACCTGACAATAGCTACACAACTGTATTTCATGTTAGCAAAGACAAAACAGCAGTAATCAGTAAGATGAGTCCTCTGCATGGTGGAGACTACCAGCGTCCAATTCCTCTAATGTGCAAATAGTGTTCCACAAATTCAGGCTGTACACCCACGATAGTCGATGAGAAAGAAAAAATCCAAGTGTGTGTTCATTAAATTTAAATTAAAAAGACATATCTTAAATTCTTATAACCTTCTCAATACTTGCTCAAAATGACATATGTATAGGCTTTGTGAAATCAAATATATATTATAATTGCTCTGCAGCTTTTTGATCGCTTCTATTTTGATTATCCTTTTTCAATTATGAGCTTAAAGTCTTTGGGCTTGGACTGGCTTCTTGCCATCACCCTAATCTTTACCTCCCTCCGTTGATTCAATCAGACTTTGCATTTACCACCTTAGAAGAATAACACACATCCAGTCAGAAGAAAAATATTGGTGAAAACAACTTCAACTCTTGTTCTGCCAGAGGTATGAATCATTTTGGGCTTAGCTTCACCATAAAGTTACTAATGCAGCTTGAGTTTGGTTTTCATTTTACTGTGCAGCCAGTGAGAGGATGAAGCAAAAGTTATATTTACGTACACATTCAAAGCACAGGGAAATTTTACAGGCACCTAAAGAGTGAAAAAAACACCTTATAAAAAGCTTTCATTAAGAAAACGGTCTCGGTTTTATATAGAAATAACAATAATTTCAAAATTCTGTGGTATTTTAGTTTTATCTGTATTTTTGTGTCCTGATTATTTTATTACTTGTGTTCAGCCTGGGTCTTGTTATTTCAGTTTATTCATTGAGATTAGTTTTTATTCAGCTCTTACTGACAATTTTTAGCTCTGGTTCCTTTTATATCTTAGTTCTTTTCCACTTTAAAAATGTGCCTCTTTTTTACTTGATTCGTTGTTGCTTCTGTGTTCTCTTCAAACCTTGTGGTTTGAATCTTGTGTCTGTGTTGGGTTATGTATCTGCTCTGTCACATTTTCTGTTTCTTTGTTTTCCATGTTCTCTGTGTATTTCATCAATAATTTCTCCTATTTCCTAAGTTCAACTTCAGTTACTTTCCTTAACTCACAACAGCAGCCGGTTTGTAATCAACCACCTGCTCATTGTTCAACAATAGACTCTCCTGCTCAAGTATCTCTCAATCAGATCCCTCTGCTATGCAACCAGACTGTTTCATTGTGTTCTCCTCACGTGGCATTCATTTTGATTCTGCATGTCAGGGACCAAGTAGTTAGACACCAGGACAGAGGTATACAAAATTATTCTCCATTTATTTTCCAAAAAATATATTTTAAAAAAAATCCACCAAAACCCAAATCTATCAAAAGGAAAGGGCCCAAAAGAAACTGGCAAATGTAATTAACACTAACAAATGAAAGACAGACTAACAAAGACTGACCACTCACAATGAATAAACAGGGGAATTTATATACAAAGGCTAGCCTACAAGGGACGAGGAGGGAAGATGGGGAAAGGACTAAGACAAAACATACATGAACTAATTAATTCAGCAAATTATAAGTACAACACAAATACCCAAACTAATAAAATCTAACAAAACTGGCATATCAGCATTAGACCTTTTGGTGATCTTTGAGCTTCTTAGGAATCAAGTCCCCTGCTTCCAGCAGCCAGATGGATTGCTCCACTTCCTGGACTGGCAGTTTAAAGAGTCCTCTCCCTCAGCCAGTCATTTCCATCTCAGCAAAAGGTAAAAAATAAAACAGTTCAAAGATCAAAATGTGATATCACTAAATGTGTACAGCCAATTAGCAAACATCTTCAAATATTGCAAAAAATAAATAATTTCAATGAGAAAAAGAACAAAACATTTAAAGAAATACTAACACTGAGAGATGGCTGGAGGAACCTCCACACTGCACTAGAGTTTAGTTTTTGTTTTCCCTTATTGTTAAGTAAAACTTTGACTTTAGCCTGTCCCCTATATCCCCACAGCAACTTGGTTCCTGTAATTCCCCTCTTTATATAAAAAAGCATATCATCAGGGTGTTACAATGTAACTTCCTGAAAGGATATTTCAAGAAATTGATATGCTTAAAGATTTTGTTAGTTTTCCTTTAATTAATCATGTTTATGATGATGGGAGGGGCTTGTCAGCAGAGTGGAGGGTTAGGGTAAATTGAGAATAAGTGAAGTGAGAGAAGAACGATGTTGTACAGCCAGTCGGTGACTCTATTAATGCTTGGGCCCTCATTTATCAAAGGTTTGTAGAAACTACCCTGTGTTCTGTCCTATGAATTACATTTACAAAATTTGTACGAACAGTCAAAAGTCTGATTTATGTGCGGTGGCTACTCGTAGACATGTTTCTCAGCAATCATCTGTTGATAAATCGCACATTTGCAAACCCAGTTGCTTGTGGCTGTTCACATTAATTTCATTTGCAAACAGAAACGCGCTCAATTAACCATATTTGGTAACACCAAATACTCTGACACATGCATGAAATCCTTGCATTGTTCCCAAAAATATTGGCATAGAAAGTGAAGAAAGGAAAATCAGTGGCACTGAGATCGAGGTGAAGCTTAAGTAGGGCAAAAAAAGTGTCCAGGATGAACAGATTTTTTTAAATGTTATAGTAAACACAAAATAATTTTTAGCACCAATAGTTTTTGCCCTCTATTATCAGTGGTTTCTTGCTTCATCTACCCCCCAACCACACAGCACACAGCTGTTCTATTTCTGCTGCAGACAGAAAGAAATGTCGATATGTGTTCCCCCTCGAGATGTGTTCAGGCTCCACGCACACTTGAGGCGGTTGCTGCTCGTAAATGCTAAACAGATGGATTACGTTAGGTTTTGGCACTCGTTGCCGAATAGTAGGTTTAGGAAAATAGTCAAGTTATGGTTAGGTAATGCTCCTCCAATGTTAGTATTAGAAAATGACTTAGGGTCAGGCAATTGTTCAACCGGTCAGCCAATCAGAAACAACTAAGAAACGACTTGCTTTACAACAGATAAAATTGTACAGCTGTAGGTGGAGAAAGGTAAGAATCCATTGCCTTGGTTTATTAAACCGTGCACACAGATTACTAATCCATTCCCTCAGTTTATTAAACTGGGTGCACAGATTCATATTCTTTTCCTGCGGTTCATTAAACTGTGTTACTTTGTGGGGAACCCTGTCCACTTCATACTGCACCCTGGCTGTTTAACGGTTCATACACACCGAACTTGATAGAAGCGACCATAAAGCGCCAAACGGCCCCAGTTGGTCGCTTGCACATTCGCACCTCGAAGCTTGTCCAAAGCAATCTGGTTGCGCTTCAAAAGATGACATTTTCACGCACGTGACGCTGAATTATGTAACTTGTGGGAGGAAACTCTGCTGCCTCCTCCTCCTCATTTTGCACCTTGCCACGCATCTAATTTTTGGGTTCCTGCAAGAAAGTAGTAGTATCTTTCTAAACTAAATGTGTTCTTTAAAACAACATTGTCTGTTCTTACATTTCACCCTCTCTCTTGAGGGAACCAAACTTTAATTTCTCTATCCTTATCTAATCTGCAAATTAGGTGCATAGCACTAAAAATAAGACTTTGCCGGTATGGGTTCTTATCACAACTGATAGGGCTTTGCAATTGATTTAGGAAAAGAAGCATCTGATGAGGTCGAGGAAGAAATTTCAGAATGTAAGAATCACATTTCTGAAAATTCATAGACAGATTGTGACTTTGAGGAAGACGATTAGGTTGAGCACAATTTAAAAATAAAAAATAAAATGAGAAAACAAAGCCCACCAGCTAGCAAATGAAGAAATGTGGATGTCAAAAGATGGTGAAATTAAATGGTCTTCATGCCCAAGAAATGAGCCACCACACAGAGCTGCTAATGCAATAAGGATGCAACCAGGGCCAACACAGCTGGCAGTGACTCATGTGCAGGACATCTAGTCTTCATGTGAGCTTGTCATCCAGGAATCCATCAAGAAAATTATTTTGGATTTTAGTCATCTAGAATGAAGGTGTGTTTTTGGACAGAGAACCAAATGAATCAAATATATTTACCTGTATACTTTGAGGTTCTAACCCTTGCAGAAGTTTTCAGGTCCAAAGGGAAATCCGCAGAATGCCTGTGGAATGCAGAAACGGGCAGAAAACTTTGCATGCATCAATGTCTCTGGAAAACTTCCAAAGTTTTCATGATTTTCTGTTTCATGTTTATAAATGTGTCGTTTTTTTCCACTCACTCCACTTTATTATGACTGATTTTCGTTTTTTAATTACATTTTAAAACAAAAATTAGTTGCTAATTAATGTATAAGTGTGGTCTAGCAAAAGTATAGGGCAAATATTAAACATGTTTGCTCTTCATATGGCTTGTATTTGGGATGAAGTAAATTTCTCTTGAGTATTTTATCATAAAATTGTTTAATAGTGTCGATTTGGAAAGCCAAAACTCTAGCGGATCCACCAGACCCATGAATACTGGCTGAGTAACATAAATACACACACCACACAAGAGTTAATATGTAGAAAGGGTAAACTGTGTTTTCTTTCCTGTAGATGGGCTGGAGGAAATGTTCACTGCAGTTGGTGAGTCAGTGTCACTTCTTTGCAGAAACACTTCCTCTCTCAGAGTTGGAGACATCATAGAGTGGAGATTAAAAAAGGAAAATGACTGACCGATATGTTACCTGAAAACGGCCAAATAAATGTGTTTCGTTGAACAAAGACTCATCATTAGTGATCAGCAAACTGAACTCTCTGCATGCTGGAGACTACCAGTGTATGGATTTCTCTGATGAGCAGAGAGTGTTCCACAAATTCATACTACACACACTTGATGGTATGAAAAATACATAAAAAAATAGGAGACTGGCAGAATCATAAAACGTTTAGTGACTTCTCCGTTTTATCTTACAGTTACAGCAAAGACTGACCCTGCTGGAGGAAACCTTACATTGACTTATTTTCTTACTTATGCTAATGAATGGGAAGAAAACTTAAACCTAACTTGGTCTGGAAGTAACCGAGAGTCCTGGGAGGGGAGATTATTAAATGTTAATAACACCTTGAACAATGAGCTTCTTCTCCCAGTTTGGCCCGTTAGCACTGATACAATAACCTGCACTGTGTACAGAGAAGGTTCACTGATGGCATCAAAAAGCTGGAGCCCTGATAAATGTATGTATGCATGGTTACAGTAATGAAATGACCACTAAAAATCACAATAATCTAATGACTATATTCTCCTCAGCTCTACTGACGCACTCCTGGGGTTTTAGCCCTTTGTCTAGGCTTCATAATAGCTGCAGCTGCAGGAGGGTTTTGTATATACATGAAGTGGAAACACAGAAATGATCCAGGTATTATTTCTGATGGAGGAACTACTCTACTAAGCTCAGTTTTTTTCTGTCGTCTTAGATTACTGTTCTAAAAAATTATATAAAATTTAAAAAAAATCAGAAATTGTATCCCTCTAAAAATAGTGATGGATTAGAACTGAAAGACATTTGCATATATATCAAGCAGGCATGTTGAAATGTGCTCATGTCACTTTTCTTTTTCTCAGATCAATGATCTCACCAAGGAAGAAGAATGAAAAGAAACCAGAGAAGCACACACTGCTGATATTTCCATATTTTGTAAAACACTGTATACCAGAGTGAGATAAACTACTTTTTTGTTTTTGTTCATATGCTGTTATTGAAAAAGCTTGGGCTCAATGGACAGACATTAATTTTACCTAGATTATATAGCCTACAAATATTCACAGCCATGAAATCATTTTAATTGAACCAATAAGCTTATTTACAATAAAAAATTAGACAGGCATCTGTCAAACTCCTGGCAAGGAATGTTTAGGTTACGTTAGGAGCTCTCTGAGAAGATTCTCAGAATCTTTAGGGATACGGGCCCAGAATTGCTAAGACCCTTGTGGCACAACGGTGATCAAACTCTGTATAATTGCTGAATAGCTTTTTACATGTTTATACTGCTACCTTGACTAATTACCTTTAGTGACAAGCTCCAAGTGTTTGTGGGTTGGAGGGTCTCCTTGCCATCACCCCATTGAAATCAAGCAAGGACTCCAACTGGGCCCCTCTGAAGCTTTAATATCCATCTATTCAGAAGAAGCATGTTGAATATCATATAAAAATAATTCAACCAGGCAGTTTGATAATTTGGGGCTTAACAGTGTTGGTTATTTACTTTTTACTTGAGGATTAGATCAGAGTTTGGCTTCCAGCTGCGTGTCAGCAGCTCATTTCTCTCAGAGGAGAAACTTTAGGGAAAAACTTCAAACTAAACCAATAATGTGTGCCAACATACACTGGGCTGGGTTCATCATTTAGTTTCTCAGGCAGGCTGGGTTCGGTTTTCATTTTACAGATCAATTAATAAATTGGACTCACACACGCATAATGAAGAGGTAAAAAAATGAAATGTACTCCTATTGCAGTAAAGTGAAACTAACGCCACAAAATTACATTTTTAACATGTCCGGGATCCACATGAGAGATGGTGGAGATGAAGTTGGAAGTTTTATATATATATATACTCAAACATCTTAACCAGAGGAAAAAATGACAGGCATCCACAGAGTGAAAAAAACTGTTAAAATGAAATGCTCTTTTGTAAAACAGTCTCCGATTTGTATTGAAGTAACATCCTGTCATGGGGTGTCACAATGTGATTTCCTGAAATAGTATTTTAAGAAACCAGTGCATTTAGAGAATTGTTCATATTTGTGAAGCATATAGAATACATCTTCTTTAAGAAGGATGAATTTCCAAGGTTTGATTAGACTGTATCTCATTATATCTGTTCCATGGCATTCAGATGGACTTTTTATATCAGGTAATTGCAACACTTTTATTATATTAAATCAGCACAATTAAGCTATATTATGTAATTAAGTAATTATTTGCTTTATCTTACAAACATTAGAAAACATGGTATTCTGTTTTACTTAAGCTGAATGATTTCTCTGCTTACATTCTATATTCAGTCAAAAACTTTGACAGTTGTTACATTGCTGTTCTTACAATGAAACATAAATACAGTATAAGAACAGCCATTTTTTCATGTTTCAGAATAAATACTGCTTTGGATCTGGGATTTTTAAAATAAGCACCAGGTGTCTTAAACAGGATTTTAGATTTAGATATTTTAAAAATCCCCATTGGCCAACTGACTGGAAAAGCATTTTCAGTCATTGCTAAACATTTGACGGACAGCTCTAATGTCTTTAAAAGGAGGCGGGAAAAAGACTTGAAAGGAAAACCAGTGTGAGTTTAAGTTATTTGTCTAATCATGATTTGCTTGCTCATTGTACGGCTCAGAAACAGGGAACTGTGGACCAGGAGTCATTTTGCAAGTGAATCTAATCTGGATTACCACAGATGCTTTGAAAACATTAGTCTTGAGTTTATTTATATTGTTAATTCAAAAACCTAAATGAAATTTTTAAATCACAAACAGATCCTGTGCTGCAGTTTGCTCTACCAGGAGACATAGTTACTTTGCCATGTGGTTTACCATCTGTTGGATCCTGCTCTTCACTAAACTGGATAGTGAGTGATAACATATGGGTTGCTGAGGCAGTGACAGCTGGAAAAGTGACATTTTCAAAAGAAAATAAATATCGTCTGCTAAAGGATTGTTCCCTGGAGATCGCTGAGATGGAGCGTGATGATGCCAGAGATTTCACTTGTCAAAGTGGAGCGCTAAATTCAAGTGTTTCCCTTCGGTTTCTTGAAAGTAAGTAGGATTGTGGATAATAGTGTCAAAGTAAATATTGGATGAGAGAGAATTTTGTTCTTTTTTCCACAGTTACTGAGACCACAACAGAGGAAACAATAGAACTTCACTGTTCAGTCAGTAGATTTTCAGGATATATCTCCTGTAAAAATGAGACAGGCATACATATCAAATGGACAACTGAGGATGATGTTCCAATAACTGGTAAAAGATTTAGATTTGAAAATCCAAACATTTGCTTCTCAAAACTCTTCATCACCAAGAAATTGGCCGACCATCACAGAACATGGAAATGCCAAATGACCCAGAATGGTGTGGTTAAAACCTCTGCCAGCTATAAGACAACAGTGAGAGGTAATAAACTGCACTAAGAAATTAAAAAATGTTCTTTAATATGTACAAAGGCTAAACTGTGTTTTCTTTCCTGTAGATGGGCTGGAGGAAGTGTTCGCTGCAGTTGGTGAGTCAGTGTCACTTCTTTGCAGAAACACTTCCTCTCTCAGAGTTGGAAACAGTATAGAGAGGGATTTGATAAAAAAAACACTGACTGATATCTTACCTGAAAACGGCCAAATAAATGTGTTTCGTATGAACAAAGACTCATCATTAGTGATCAGCAAACTAAACTCTCTGCATGCTGGAGACTACCAGTGCATGGATTCCTCTGATGAGCAGAGAGTGTTCCACAAATTCAGGCTACACATCCTCGATGGTAAGAAAAATGCATTAAAAAAATGCAGAGACTGGTAGAACTATAAAACGTTTAGTGACTTCTCTTTTTTATCTAACAGTTACAGCAAAGACTGACCCTGCTGGAGGAAATGTTACATTGACTTGTTTTCTTACTTATGCTAATGAATGGGAAGAAAACTTCAACCTAACTTGGTCTGGAAGTAACCGAGAGTCCTGGGAGGGGAGATTATTAAATGTTAATAACACCTTGATCAATGAGCTTCTTCTCCCAGTTTGGCCCGTTAGCACTGATACAATAACCTGCACTGTGTACAGAGAAGGTTCACTGATGGCATCAAAAAGCTGGAGCCCTGTTAAATGTATGTATGGTTACTTTTCAACTAAATATAATAAATGGTTAAAAAAAAAAAAGAAAGAAAATATAAAGACTTTAATCTCCTCAGCTTTGCAGACCATCACATGGTTAGGCTTCCTTTTGGGCCTTCTAATATTTTCAACAGCAGGAGTAGTTTTTTTTCACTGGAAGAGGAAGCACCACAAGGATTTGAGAACTGAATCTGGTACTTGAACGCCTAATCTAAACTTTCACTTTTAGAAGATGTATTAAATGCCACAACTGATGTTTACTCTCTTTCTGCAGCTGATGAACGGTCAAGCATCTCAATGGTAAAAAAATATATATATATAAAAACTGCAAACTGCATTTGATTTGTGTCAAGCTGATACATCCCACTGTGCTAACGTAAGTTTTCTATTTACCAGACTCATATTTATGAAGATGTCCAGGACAAGGAAGTACAGCAACAGAGACCAAAAAGAGAAGTGGCCACAACGGATGATAGTTTCTACAATTTATTACAAACTGTAAATTAAAGGAAAATAAAGACTACTCTGTGACCTTATTTTAATGCAAAGGTAGTTTTACGTGCCAACACAATAAACATGATTTGCAAACTTATATATACAAGAAAATATTAGTATACAGTATGCATACTTTAGATTAAATAAAACCTGTCAAAAGATAACTACTGTATGTAACACACATTTAACTTCAACAATAAAAAAATTTGAATTATACTCTGTATATAAATATACTGGAACATTTTCACACCTGTCTAGTTGCTTATTAAAACAAATAATGAGCCGGCCAATCACATTGTATTAGCTCAATGTATTTAGGGACCTAGACATGGTGATGACAACTCGCTAAAGATTAATCCAAGCATCAAAATGGAGATGAAAGAGGATTCAATTGACATTTAAAGTGTTTGAGAAACTGATGATCTACTGGGGTTTTGAGATACAACCATCTTTATTTTTTACAGCGAATAATCCCAAAAAAGACTGGTTTGAGATAACAGATATGCAATGTGGAACACCATCTCTGAATGCACAACACAGAACACTGAAGCAGATGGGCTATAGAAGCAGGACACCACTTATACAGGGACTGCTGTCTACTAAGACCATGTAACAAGGACTATATTTCACAAATGCAAGTTAAACAAAGGTAGATCAAGACAGATTGTAAAAACATCAACTGAACCAATGGGTCTCGATTGTAGCTGTAGGAGTCTGAATGTTCAAAAATAAAATGAAAGGATCCATCTTGTTTTGTATCAAAAGCTCAAACCAGTAGCGATAATGGTGTAATAACATAAGGGATTTTCTGGCACGCTTTTCACTGCTCAATACCAACTGAGCATTTCTGAACACCACTCTCTCGCTGAGGATTGTTGCTGACCACGATCCACCCATCTTCTGATGTATACTTTCAGCAGGAAAACGCATTATGTCACACAGCTCAAATCATCTCAAATTAGTTTCTTGAACATGTCAATGAGTGCCAATCATTCCAATGGCTTCCACAGTCACTAGATATTGCAGCCTTAGGGTGGTGTAGAAATCAAGACTTATGTCATGGATGTGCATCTGATAAATCTACAAACCTCTGAGGAATGTTTCCAAACCCAGGCTGAATTTATGTATTAAATATGGCCATTCTGAAAACAAAAATAGCAAAGTGTACCTAAAAAAATGACCAGTAAGTATGTAATTAAACAACGACATATACGCAAATTATAACAGATTTTTTATTGTAAGGTAGGAGAAAAATCTTCAGTGTTCTCCATGAGTAGCCAGAAGATTCCTAAACTTGAACTGTAAGAAAGAGGCAAATAATGGGGTATATAAATATAATCAATACTAAAGTATTATAGCTACTGTAATATACTTACAAGTATGCCCTTGTATTTCATCCCCCTCTGCGACTGCATACAAGCTGTTAATTCGGTTTGTAGCAGCTGCGGGTTACATAAGCATTTCTCAATTAAAAGATGTAAAATGGCTTCATAGTTTTAATGCTACCCATAGGACTAACAGTACAGTTCAGATATTTGATTTAAAAAAAGGCATCAAGAACATAATTTCACTTTCACCTGATGAACAAGGAAGTCTCATATTCTCATTCTCATACAAATCCCCAGGTTCTCCAAACCAGGCTGAGAGAGAAAAACAGAAAGGGAGCTTATGTGTCACTGCATAAAGTTAATACAGATAATTTCTTCATAATAGGTAATTAATGTGCCAATTGACAGAGCCCACCTGCAGAGTTCCTATTGGTTTTGCGTCTCTTGTAAATAAACACTCCTGTCAGTGCTGCAAGTGTGATAATGAAGGTAGTGACCAGAACGACAACCAGAATCAATGTTTCACTTCCTTCCTTCTCATTAGCCTGCAAAACTTGAGAAAAGGCTAAAAAAAAAAAAAAAAAACACACAAATTATGCAATTTCAACACCTCCATAAAATGGGATCCCTATTATCATGTATGTAGATAACTAAACATAAAACACACCTTGCTGAATTTCTGTAAATGCAGAACTTGGAACTGTTGTAGTCACAAACAAATATTCTGCTTAATCAAACAAAAAAGGGAAGGAATAATAAATGACTGTCCATAAAACATTATCTGAGATAATACTGAAGAGATTTCTTTAAGATCAGACCTTGATGACCCTGGAATTGTAGATTGATTTCGGAGCAGTGCTGACTTTGTCCAATTATATAACCACATCTGTACCAACCGCTGTCATTGGCAAACACAGACTTGATTGTCAGGAATGTTCCTTCCATTTTGGCCCTTGTGAAATCAACAGGCACAGAGTTGCTCCCTTTCATCTTTGCCCAGGTAACGTTTGTAGGGTTTGTTTCCGCATCCACTGAGCAGTTAAGCCTCACAGAGTGGCCAGGCTTTGCAAACTCTGCTTTAAAGGTTCTGCAGTCTAAAAATCATGAAGGAGCATGAGATATACCCTGCAGATTAAATAAAGTAATCTTGAAATTTAGAAAATAAAGAACCTACCTTTGACTTTTAATGTTATGTTTATGACATTAATTCGGTCCCATCCCTTCCAAATTTCAAAGCTGTACATCCCTTCATCTGATTTAATGGAAGTTTTCAAAAAAACACATGGTTGTCCTCTTCGGTTTACTTTCAGATTCACACGTTTGGAATCCTGGGATTTCTTTGGATACTCAAATATGACTGATGAATTGCTGGCTGCAGTGTACTTCGTCAGTCTGATTCTGGAGCAGGTCTGCGAATCTGTGATGTTGATGTTTAGACATGGCAGAGCCACATCTTCGCCTTTTAAAGCTGACACAGTCTCAGTACCTGCAGAGACAGATTTTTATAGGGTCAAAAACTGACAATAAATACAATTACTGTATACAGTAACATAGGCAGATTAAAAATTTATAACAATTTGGTAATTTAAATCTACAAAAAATAAATAAGATAAACATTTGTGAATAATGTTGACTGATTTAATGTGCTAACAAGGCAAATAAGAAACTCACCTCTGCATTTGGGAGCAACTTTCAATAAAAACACAAAAAGAAAACTGCGCAAATACAAGTGAGCCATTATCTGACTTATGCAGCAAGGACATGAAAGTATTTGCTTTTGTACCAGTTTGATTTTCAGACATTCTCAGTTCCTTGTAACCTGAAGTCTCAGCTTAAAACTACAAGTATGTGATCATAGTTTTGTTTTCCTGTTTATATCTGACCGACAGCGCCATCATTTGGCAAAACTAAAACATTGTTGTGAGTCGTAATTGACTAGAAACCTTTTTATAGAAGTCACTATTAAATCTAATTAAATTATAACATCATCTACACACTGTCTACTTCCCTTTGTCCTTATGTGGGGGTGGTGCCTATCGCCAGCAGTCATTGGGCGAGGGGCAGGATACACCCTGGAAAGGGCTTATAACATCCTTAAAATGAGTTTTGAAATTATGAAGCTATTTAAAAACTGTAAACTCTCCTGACCTAAACCGTACAGGGTCTATGGTGTGTTGTCAACAGGAAGATGAGATACACCAAAGCCACCAATGCAGACAAGCTGAAGGCAGATAAAAAAAGCAAACTGGCCTTCTTTAACAGCTCAGCTGAGGAACAGGCTGATGTTCTATATTCCCGTACATAAACATAGCTTTCAGTAGGTCAGCATTGAAGTATTTTTTTTTCTTCTAGCCCTATGTAATATTCCCCTTTTCTGAAAGTGAACCTTTTGGTCTTTGCTAGCTGTATACAATAGTCAAATAATCATACATAATTTAAATGTATTTGAAATATACTACTCTTTGTATAAGGAACAATAGACTAGATGTTTACCCTTGTGGAATTGCTTTTCCAGTGCATTTTGTGGATCTTCGTCTGTGTGTGTGTGTGTGTGGGGGGGGGGGGGGGGGGTTCAACAGGAGAATAGAAGTATCTGGGTGGCTGCCAAGGATATCTGATTATATGTCCAAATCAAGAGCTCTTCTCCACATTCTCAGCATTCTATACCGTTTTGCTGATAATGTGGTTCTGTTAGCTTTTTCAGACAATGACATTCAGTGTGCACTGGCGTGGTTCACAGCTGAGTGTGAGGCAGCCGAGATGAGTGTTAACTGAGCGGCTCTAGCATCCTTCTGGACTCTTCCTTTACAGATGTTTGGGAAAACTCAAACTGTTTATAAAAATAAGAGATATCCTAACCTGATTTTGGATAACTTTTTAGTTTAACTGCATTAGCTCAAAACTCTTGGACTTCGTCTCCCTTTTTGCCGTCCAACTTATGACTTTATTGACTGACAACAATCTTCTATGTTTCAACAGTACTGCTTTCCTTAAATCAGTGTTGACATGTAAGCTTACTCGTACACTGAACTGAGGTGAAACATAATAGTGAGCACATTCTGGGCAGTATGTTGCCCCAACCCAAAATGCAAAAAAGAATGGCACAATTTTTCATACACATGAAGTCGAAAAGATTGTGTAAGTATAAATTCTAGTTTTTGCATCACACATTTGACCTTTATGTCTCTGCAGCCTTAAATATAATGGAGGAACCTCAACCAGACTTCACTTCCTCTTTAGATACAATTTACAGCCACAGCGATTAAAAGAAGTCACTGTTAGTATAACAGTTTCCCAGCACAGCTCACAAAATGGACAACAGTACGCAAGGTATGCCGACATCTCTCTGCTATGACTTTTATTTTAAAGCCAAATCAAAATCTTCCATTTTTAACTTTATAATGTTATTTTTATTCATTATTCATCAAATAACTTGTTCATTGCTATCATGATTTTAACAGGAGGTAAAGCTTATGGCCTTGTTAAGTCTCAACAAGAGGAAAAACTCAACTCAATAAATGAGGTGAGCTGGTATAACTGACATATTTAGGCAAAGTAATTTAGTTGTTTTTTTTTTAAACAACTGATCTCCTCCAATTGATTTCATTCTCAGGCGTTTCTCTCGGATTCAAAGTATGCAGAGGAGGAAGATTTGGCAACAAAGCTTGAAATGTTTAAAAGTGAGTTCCTTAGAGTAACAAGTGGCTTCCTTATTTACATTTCAAATTCTGGTTTAATATGCAGTGAAACATATCTGTATGTTGTAGAGAAATACATGGAGTTTGACCTCAACGACAAAGGGGATATAGGTAAATGCACAGCAGGCTTTTAAATATCAAAAATATGTTTAGCTACCGAGAGAAGCTTTTACTAGATCACAGTTATTTTTGATATAGTGTTTTCACCGGCCAAATAAAACTGGTTGAATTTATTTCTTATATATGCACATTCAATGTTCCAGATATGATGGGGTTAAAACGTATGCTGGAAAAACTCGGACTGGCCAAAACTCACTTAGAGCTGAAAAAGATGATGTCAGAGGTGGCTGGAGGTCCTTCTAAGGACACAATCAGCTACCATGACTTCCTCAATATGATGCTGGGAAAACGAAATGCAATTCTGAAGCTGTGAGTATTTCTTAGGATCAAATGAAACCACAAGGTATCTGATTCTAGCTATTTAATCTTAACATTAATATTATAATGGCCTTTTTGAATGAATGTCTGTCCTTGGAGAAAATAAATAAAAATGTCCTTGTCTCTTGCTATATACTGAGACTAGGCTTGGTGTGCTGTGAGATTCTCTTGATAGCTGTGAGTGGATGGGTACAGATTCCTTGTGCAAACAGTGTTTGAAAATAAGAATGTATGAGCTTATATAGCTTTTATTGTGAACCCTGTGCCAACTTTAGTTTTAAAATCTACCTCATTAGGTTATAAGTGGTTTTTATTTAGTTTCCAGACATTAACAACCTATTTTTGTCTTGTCTTTTTCATAAGTATGTCAAAACCGTTGTAGTCACTATATCAGCAGTTGACCAGTAATGTGCAACAATTTGTGTGATTTTATGTCAGTGAACTTTTGCTGGCATCTCATTAAAGGGACGTCAAAAACTACAAACATGAAAATTTGAAAAGAACTAAGAGTGTTTTCTTCATCCTTTAAGGATCTTGATGTTCGAAGGAATGGGAAAGGAGCAGGAGCAGAAGGATGTTGGTCCACCCTCACGTAAAACCTTTTCAGACCTTCCCTGAAGACTCCATTTCATCTGGACGTGTTTTGCTGTTTCTAAAAACCCTTCAAGTGCACTCAGGGTATACAACAGTAGAACATTTGTACAGAAATATAAATTCTTTAAAAGCAAAGAGCGTTATTGTATTAATTTGATATGAAAATGAAAATTATAATGTAGAATATTGAAGTGGCTTATTTGTTATACAAGAAAAGTGATATTTTATATGAAAAAATCTACATCACCATGTCATTTTTTTGTTATATCTGTTGTGAATTGTTATTTTAATAAAGAGAGAGAGAGAGAGAGGAAAAAAGTGTCACTTTAATTATTTCACTAACATTCACAATGTTTCACTTTTCGGTTAGCACCAGAGCATGTTCAGACTATTAATTTGAAAATCTTCGACATCGGAAGTTGGTCATCGCGGAAGAGAGGAAAAGCTTTCGAAGCCTGCATTTTAATTTATAATAAGACATATTTAAACGGGTACGTATATTTACGTTCTGGTCGGGATTTAGAAACTTTCAGGGAACAATACTTTGACCTAAAATAGTTTTCACATTCTGCAACATAAGCTACAGCAACACGATAGCTAGCAAGGTAGCGTGTATATGAAGAGCTAACGTAAATCGCGGTTAAAACTACATCTTAATTCAAAACCCAAAAAATTAAAAAAAAAACATTTTTGAGGAAAATTGTTTTCTGGTTAGCCGACGGGTGTTGATGTAAAGAGCTCTGCTGTTTGTCAGAAGGATGAGCAGCTCGGAGGAGGTGTCCTGGATATCCTGGTTCTGTGGACTCAGAGGAAACGAGCTGTTCTGTGAGGCAAGTTCCACTTTTACTTTGAAAACATGATCCAAGAAACAAAAGTACTATACATGTGCCCCTAAACCCAGTGGTTCTCAATTTAGTAATTTGAAAGTCACTCCGGGTCCAGAAAAACAATCTGGCGGGTCTCAAAATATATAGATCTGACAAAGTTCCAACAGTTGTATGTTAAAACCAATTCATATAGTCTAAAGGAGCATTGAATTAACTTTTATATTATACCAACGTACAGTGGCGGACTGGGACAAAAAAAAAAGCCCTGGACTTTGACTAGGCCAAGCCCACAACAGATGCATGTGAAAACTTATCAGTAAAAGATACGGGTCTCAAACTCTGTAAATCTTAACCTGTGATATTTTACCTTCCAAATTATAGCATTATCACTGATGTTGACTAAAGGATGTGTTAAAAGCATAGTGTACAATACCCACTGAGAAATAAACAACGCTCTCTTTTAATGTCTCTGTCTTTCTGCTGAACAATTTACAGGTGAGGTGACTACCTAAAACTCAAAAAAACCAAAGAGTATGAGTTATGATAAATCACAATGTAAAGAGGCTGTGATATACAGTTAACTTGAATACTCACAGAAATAAACAACACTCTTTAAATGTCTCTCTGCTGAACAATATGTGGGCTATATCACACAAACAAATGGTATGAGTTGGTAAATGGTTTTAACCTAACCCTCAGAATACTTCATTTTAGTCAAAAGCTTCCTAAATTAAGTCAAATAATCTGCCAATGAACCAAGACAAACTGCACGTGGTAAGAATTCTAAAAACTAAGACACACATACTCAAAATAAGATTAATAAACTAACACCTTCTACTCTTGCTTAGTATATAAATCTCAAAACAAAATTAAAAATACTCTTAGCCGGAAACAAGATGTTTTGACTTGTTTGATGGACAGTTTTTGCGGTGTGCACAAAAACGGTTTAATTAGTTTTATGAAATATTTCCTCTGCGTTCATGTTGATGCTCTTGCATTTTTATATTGTGTTTTTTAGCTAAACAATTGTAAAAACTGCAATAGTTTTGTTTAATTGGGGTATAAATAAAAATGTAGCAATCTGAAATAATATCTGCTAACGTCAGATTACCTAGCATGTAACTCTAATTTATCCTCCTTTCATACTTGCGTGCTCTGCATTTGTCTGGGGAACGTCCACCTGCTAATGCATCGGTCCCTCATATCTCTGTCCCTGTGCTGTGGCCGCTGTCTCCTCTTTCAAAGCTGTCTGGCACGCTTGAGTGACAAGCATTGACGAGTCAGCTTGCGCATCTATGGCCCTGCAGGCGTGTCATTGCCACCTATCGGTTTTGGGCATTGAACAACAGTCAATTATAAGCAAGAAGAAGAAAAAAACTGAATGCTGCAAGGAGGCCGGCGGTCGTCCTGTTGCACTGGCCATTCTGGTATTCTCCACAACGGCCAGTCTGCCACTGCCAACGTACAAACTCAGAGTTGACAGCGGAAACCTGGGACTTTAAAGTAAACCTCAAACAGTATGTTCTAAAACTATATATATTTGTTCTGCACATGTATAAAATAGCCATGGTGGTTCAAACCATTTACAATCAGTCTTTTGGTTCAGTTAACATTTTTATTAGACATATTGCAGAAATAACCTTTTTATCAGCTACTGTAACTTGATCTTTCGGTTATAGTTTATGTGTTTATATCCTCATAGCTGTAACGCATACAGAAAAGTGCTCAGGTTGCAGAACAAATGACAAGGAGTTAAATGCATGCAGAGACTCTCACAAGAGGACATTAACTCACGTACTTAAACATGATTCTATGTACCTTTTGAAAAGGAAATGGTGGTCTAGTATCTAGGAAAAGGCATGGTGGTCTAGTGGTTAAAGGTGTCGCTTAAAAGTCCTACTGTCATGGGTTCGACTCTACTCGTCTGTCTTGTGTTTTAGACTTTTTAATAATTTTTCTTTGACCAGGTGTCCTGATCCTTCAGTCGGCTGATATTCTGCAGGCTGCACAAACTTTTACCTTAATGAGCTCCATCAGCATAATCTTAAACCTTTTGCATAAGTGTACTTTACTTAGTATAATAGCAATACCTCAGTATTAAAATATAATTAAAAAATAAGAGTGCACTTGTGTACAAGGCAAAAAGAAATTTAAAAAAGCTGAGGGGGTTTGATCTCATAACATGAAGACTTCTTTGTAGTGGGTGACTCAGGAATCAACTGTCGCTCCCGTCCCGATCCCAAAAAAAAAACTCCCCTCCCGACCCGAATCCCGTAGATTAGTAATTTACCCCCTATGACGCTCGCTCCGCCCCCCTTTAAACCATAGCCTAGCACAGTATCAAAGATCATCTATTTAGCTTTATCCGCTATCTTTAACCATATCCTGCATTCTCGTTGTTTGGCCACCTCACCACGTCATAAATGGACTCGATTTGTCTGAGTACCAAACTATTAAGATACACGTATTTTCAGTCGGATAGCATATGCTTACCAGTTTGTCCAGGTGGTGTAGCAACAACGTAGCAGTTTCAGTTTTGGTGCGTGCAGTGTAGTAGACCCGATGGAATTGCATTTTGCAGCGGAGTTAATAACTACACACATTAGCACCGCATCGCAGCGTCATTTTTAAAGCTAATTCCCTGATATCTGACAAGATAAATGTAAACAAAAAAATAATAATAATTTTTGTATAATTTCCGGTTTCCCGTCCGATCCCGTGGATTATTTCCTGTCCCGTCCAAATCACGTTACCAACAGTGAAATTGACTCCCGTCCCGCGGGAATCCTGCAGGAATCTCGTGACCCGTGGGAATCCCGAAAAATTGTCACCCCCTACTTCTTGGCAGCGTCTCAAACCACGAGGCCACCACAACAATCAGAATTTAAATGCTCTTTTTAGTCTATTTAAACCAAAAGAAAGGAAACAAGCAGCAATTGATTTAGAAGTTACAGCAAAATAAACATTACAGACATTTATAGCAGTGGATTTTGCTGTAGTACGTGGACATTTTAGAATCAAACATGTATAAAAGAACAACAAGTGAACTTTATTTTCTGGGTTAGAGAACGGGGAATAAAACGGCCCAACTCACTTACAGCTGAGAGCTAGTACAATGTGGCTCTTAAGCCCCGCCCCTCATGCGTGTGCACGACGTGAAACGAGTATGAGCTCAATGAAGCTGAAAAGTAGCAGCACTGAAAAAAGATTGGAATTTGGGAAAAAAAGACTGGCATTGAACAAAAAAGAAGAAAGTGTGAAAACTTGATTGTGAGTTAATTGTTTTTATGCATATATTTTGAGTTTCAATACAAAAAAATGTCACTTCCAATTTTTATGTCACTGTCAATACAGAAGTTTTCACAACATGTATTTCAGATTCAAATTTTATATTTCCAGTTCTGATTATATTTTCTATGCCAATTTTTTATTTTCAGTGGCAATGTTTCTTTTCAGTTTTATTACAAGCTGATATCATTTTGATCCCATTATCCAGCAGGGGCCTGCCATGTCCTTCACATGATTAAACCGCTGTCCCTCAAAAGATTTCATGACCACAGCGAGTTTCTTGTGGGTTATGGGGATGGTGGACACCTCTATAAATGTTCTGGGAAGGCTTCTGTTTTTCGTGGGCAAGAGAATGGAACAAACAGGAGCAAGAAGACCAGAAAAAAGAAGGGTTCAGTTATAAAAAAAAAAGTATCCTAAGCTTCTAATGCATCACTTTGTACTTTTCAGTTCATTATCAAAAAATGGCACCAGTATAGCACAACTGTAAACTGACTAAGACAGACATCGATCCAAGTAAACTGATGTTACAATAGTCCAAAGTGTATGCACAACTCATATTGAGAATATGTGGAAAAACTCAGAAACCATTGTTGAGATGTTGTAATTTTAGACTCTAGATGTATAATGCTGGTAAAGACATATCACAAAACATAGACCTACTGTTTTTGCTGAAGGTGGTTTTATAAAGTATTGACTAAAATGTGAATACATTTTGCAACTGATAACTTCTTTTCAAATACTTCTGTAAGACTCTGTATTTTTCACCACAGCACATAATGGGTTCTCCCAACAAAAAAAAAAGTTAGAAAGCATAAAAACACCAAAAGTAAACTCATCAGGAGTTGTCAGTGTAATCTAAGCATCCATCCAGTAGGTCACCGGTTAGTATTGCATATTAGCACCCCCACGATACAATTTCTAATTTTAACCTCTTTCTTCCTGCCCTGGCAGCAACTGAATAATCCCATTAGGCTCCTCTGTAATGCTCAATAAGCAGTGTGTAGTATTATTGTGCTGCTGCAGCAACAGTACCTACTCCTTTGATCGTTCTCTGTTGCTGTATTTCAGGTTGATGAAGATTACATTCAGGACAAGTTCAACCTGACGGGCCTGAACGAGCAGGTGCCTCATTACCGTCAGGCTTTGGATTTGATTCTCGACCTGGAGCCAGGTGAGATTAAAGAGGTCAGTTTGAGTAAAAAAAGGTGGGGGGGGGAATCTGTTCTTAACTTTCTAAATGACTTCACTTTTACAGATGAGGAAACTGAAGATAACCAGAATCAGAGCGATTTGATTGAGCAGGCAGCTGAGATGCTTTACGGTCTTATACATGCACGATATATTCTCACAAACAGAGGCATTGCACAAATGGTAGGCCTGTTTGTAATGAGTTGGGAGTCTTACATGCTCTCTGAATCAGTCGTTTACAGTAATTGTTCATTTTTGTTTCTCTCTTTAGCTGGAAAAATATCAGCAAGGGGACTTTGGCTATTGTCCCAGAGTGTACTGCGAGAATCAGCCAATGCTTCCTATTGGTGAGATGACTCTATCCAATCATACCATGTAAAACATTTTCTCCCTCAGTTCCTTCCCTTACTGTTTGCCATCTGACAAATCTAGGCTTATCAGATATCCCAGGAGAGGCAATGGTGAAGCTTTACTGCCCAAAGTGCATGGACGTGTACTCCCCTAAATCCTCCAGACACCACCACACAGATGGAGCCTACTTCGGCACAGGATTTCCTCACATGTTGTTCATGGTAAACCCAGAGTATCGACCAAAACGTCCAGCCAACCAGTTTGTACCAAGGTTTGTTCACCTTTGCAAACATTTAATTTTACTGTGGTGTTTTAAACAGCAGATGATATGGCTGCTTTGTATAGACCAGAAACTGATTTGTCTTTTTTTTCTTTTCTTTTTTAGACTTTATGGTTTCAAAATTCACCCAATGGCTTATCAACTCCAGCTTCAGGCCGCATCAAGTTTCAAAAGCCCAGCAAAGACAATTCGCTAGAATCGAGCTTTGCAATGACAATGGACTCAAACGTTATCCTTTGTCTTGTTTGAAGCAATGAACAGTATATTCCCAATAAAAAAAGCTTTACAGTTACCTAAAGTTATCTTTGTTTGAAATTTGAAACGCAGCCATTTGTTCTAATTTTGGGAAAACTACATTAAATACCCTTTTGAAAGTTCATTTTGTGTGAATGTCAGTGGATTGATTTATAGGGGAAAATCCTCACCCACCCTTCTAATGAATTGTAATGAATTGTGCTAAAGTTATGAAAAAGAACTTGGAAACGTTCTAAGATTTAGTTTAGGCATTAAGCGTTTCAGATGCTTTGTTAAGCTTTTTGCCACAGTTGTGGTAGATGAATACGAAAATAAATAGTAAGGCCCGAGAAGTTATTTAGAGAATATAAAAATTCCCCGGGGCCTTTGGAAGTGAATGAGGGGTTTTCCAGATATTTAAATAATTTGAATGAAATAGTTCCAGGTAAAATTCAAGTAGAAGGTTCTGTTTTGCTCTTTTGAGCTTACCTTATTTATTTGGCATGTTCTGATATTGTCCATTATGAAGGGCAGAAAAAGGACAATTAATGTAAACCATTTTTGAAAGCATTATTTGTTTACATCATTTTTTCCACACCTGCCTAAAGGTGCGATATAATCGAAAATATTGCAGTAACGCTATCTATTGCGGTATATATATATTTTTCCGTTAGTTACTCTGGAATTGCTCACTTTCCAGACACTTTACGGGGAAATTGCAGAACTTCCAAAAATTTTAGAATACCATTTTAAGAAGATTTATTGTGCAAAATGCATACAAAATGTCAATTCCTTTTCCAAAATAATGCAACATAAATATGATCAAAACAAAGATGTTTTAAATAAAATAAACGCAAACTCTGAGAAAGTTCAAAATTGTCTGCTTTCCTGATTACTTATTTATACATTTAAGATTGCACAAAAAGAAAGCTGGATAGATTTAAATTAAAAATGCTTCAAATTCAACAAGTTTATTTTCCGTTACACGAGAAACGATGAGCTTTGAACTTTCAATATCTAGTGTGAAGACAAACACTGAACATGTGCATTTATCTTCCTTGCATACCTGTTACAAAGCATATAGGCACAGCTTGATGATATAATCAAAATGCATAACCGCTGTATAGTCAAAATCGCTACCTTTGGCTAAATTTAGATCATTTCTACCTTATACATTTTCTATTGCACATTACTAATATGCATATATATATATATATATATATATATACACACACACATACACTTTATAACTTGAAAAATATTCTTATACTACAATGAAAAAATGCTCGGGATATCAAAGATGATGGCAGTAATTTGTGCACATACCTGTCAGGAGTACTACTATTCGTGGAAAGACAATAAATTCTGATTGGACATTGTTTATGTAGGAGGCTACAGTCAACAGAAATAGCCCAACACAATTGCAAGTGAATGCAAATTTTATTTTCTTCATAAAAAGACAGGAAGAATTCACAAAGCAACAATAGTTTTTGTCTAAAATCTACTTAGCTTTAATATGAAACACTACTTTTTCATCCCGGAGAAGCTTGTGGGTATTTTTTAAATGCATGAATCTACAATGATAACAGATTGTGTTTGGATTTTAGGTCAAAAAGGAAAATGTTAGTAAGCAGGTTCTCTAAAAATTAGTCAAATGTTCCTCTCTATAGAAAAAGCACAGGAAAACAGCAAGTAAGTGCAAATCTATTAAAACTATGTGGTTAAAAAGGCTTTACAAACTTGTTTGATAATTAAAGCATCAACATCTCTACCTGAAGCCTCGAAGCTTGTTAAAACACCACAGTACATCAAAATCACATGAAACGGTTCCGACTTTACAAATAAATTACTGTATAGCAGAACATTAAAAAAAAGACAACCTGTGCTCCTGTGAGAGAAAAAAAAAGCCACATATACTTGGGCAGCTGCCTTCATCTCTTCTGCATGTGGTAATAGTGACAGACAAGTTTTCATTTTCATTGACCTCACTTGATTCGACATGAATCTAGATTTACAACAGAGATGGATATACATTGATGGCAATTCCTCCTACAATCATAAGGATGTCTGTAGTCTAACATAGCACACCAAAACCTGAGATGAGCAGAACAAAGCGAGAAAATCTTCTCGTTGACCAAAAAAATGACTGAATAGTGTACACATCCCTAGTAAATTTACCAAGTTTTTTGTGATTAACCTTTATCCACACGGCCAACTTAAAATATGAAAAAATAGAGAGCTGCAATGACCTGATTGGATAAATATGCACACAAAGACTTTGTTGAAATACCTTTCAGTTTTAGGAATCAGTCCTGAGTTCAAACCTGCCATCACTTATAAAGATTCTAATATTTGTGAAATAAAGATTAGCCGTCCTTGTTGGGTCTTGCTGATTTTGCCTTATTTAGCTTAACTTAAACTATGCAAAGATTTTACAAGAGATCCATTGCATTTCAGTGTACACGGTAATCAGTCAAGAGACAGGCAAAAACTAAATAAATCCACATCCATTTTATATATATACCAATGGCACTGTCAAGACAGTATTAAATAATTGGAGAGAATACAAGATAATAGGGACTTGCAAAAATTTACGTTTTATTATAATGATGAAAAGACGAGAAAGAAACAAACCAGGAAGGCTGACAGGAATGTTCAAGGAGCTGCAGGAAGTTTGCGAACGTTTTTGACATTTAACTAATATCTTCATATTTCCAGGCTAAATAGAAATGCACCTTGGGAAGTCCACAGTGCATTTCGTCACATCTAACTTTAACACAACTTCTGCTATGCTGTTCTGTTTTGATGAAGAGAAATGAAGAAAGAAATTGAATGAACTGGTACTTTCAACAAACCTTTAGGTTAGGGGTGTGCATGCTTATGCAAAAAGGTTGCTAGAGTATTTTTTCATATTGCTTCCTAAAAAAATTGTCTTTTCAATTGAATTTCACTGAGTACATTTCAGATCATGTAACGATGTAGAAAAATGCTTTGAAACAGTTTTATCATTGTCCAATTTTTTTAAATAAAAAAAAACAAACTGCTATTCTAGAGATGTGATTACGTTTTTCAGAAGCCACTGTATGTTATAAGTAATTGTGACTCTTATATAATGAGCAAAACATGGCTTAGGGGCGCACTTTACAAAAGGATAAAAAGTTCTGGTAAAACTTGGTGGACTACAAGAGGCAACGAATAAGAATGATTCAGGTTAATTCAGGCAGAACAGGTCTTAAAATAGCTGGTCACCTACAAATCGAATTAGCAGATGGATAATGAATAACTTAAAAATCTCAAAGTTTTACAAATACTATAAAAGCATATTTTAATAAAATAGAGAAATATTCGAAAATAGATACATTTTTAGTTCAAACTTTACAAGAACATGTAGGCTACTGGTTCCATGCTGGTTGGGGAAGCAAAGATTTAGGACCTTGCTTTTTGTACCTGAGCAGTGAATAAAGCCAAGGAAACAGTCCAAATTTGAGCACAGAATATTTTGTTCACGTTTTAAATGTGAGGTATGTCATTTCAATAATAAAAAAATCTCTCCTGAATTTAATAGACAAGTAAACAACAACAAAAATAAGAGTTCACTTGAATGTCATCTTAACGTTTTCCCCAAGTAGCACCAAGGGAATCACTGCTGATCATGAACTGAAGATCTACATCTGTAAGAAACCACTGTAAAACATGAAAAGCATTTTACAGCAACAATAATGGAGATCACTCAACTGAAAAAAGGCTGGTTCTTAACCAAAAGTGTTCACGCTAAACACCAAGAAGATATTTGAAGCATTCGATCAGCAGCCCCTACCTACTCTAAAGAGCTGAACTTACAAACAGGATCTAAAAGGAAAGGATCTACTCAAGTTTGAATCCGTTTAGTTGCAGATTTCTGAGGTCTTTCTGTTGTGCACAAACAGACTTGGTCATTGTGTGTGTTGAGTGTCGCAGTCTAAAGGATGTTGGAGGTGGTGAGTCAAAGGGATGAGGGAGGGGCTCTGTTACAAAGCCGATGCTCCGCCATGTTTTTCCTGAAAAACAAAACACATGCATTTCTGTTAATAGGATAAAAAATGGACTTTTGCCTATTCTGAGCTTGAGAGGTGACCAGCATTTCCCCTTAAAAATCTGAATCACTCACCAAATTTAAAATTTGCAAACCCTGTGAAGAAAAATTAAGTTGAGCGCAAAAAGCAGAAGGCAATTAGATGAAGGTGTTGACACAATCGTAACTCATATGAATTTTATGTCTTATTACAACTGCGTCTTCAAGGTATGTCATTGGAAATTTATTTGACAAACCAAGAAGACTTGGCGCACTGAGTAGAACGGGAGAAAAACAACAGTTTTTTCAAAACATTTTACAAGTAAATGTGGCTCTAGCATCTATCCGCACTGGAAATGGTGTTTTCAGGGAAATGGGCACTGCTAGTCCTCACACTGCACAGATACACACACACACACACACACCTTGCAGCATGTAGCCAGAAAATTATTTAATCCTACTAGAGCACCTTCATCATTGTGAAAAGGACTTTTTATTTTTAATTAATATAATAAGACATGGAAGACTGTATATCATATAGTGCATAAAAATAAAATGTTTAAAATTAAAACAATAGACAAAGTCTACTTTGTTGAACATAGACTACCACATTGGAGTCTTCTCTGTGGGATTCCTCCTTTTTCTTATGTCTCAACTGGACCTTTTTTTTTAATAACCAGTATTACAATAACTGTAATTTTCCTAAGCCTAAATGCTTGAAAGCAGGATTTTTTTTCTCATATTACAGCATATATGTCTTTTAACTTTCTCTACAAAATAAAACAGCTGAATGAACATTTTCCGCAATTAACTGCTTTCACATGTTGTCATTTGCTTTTAACATGATAGTGCAATGATATCCGCTTTTATGATAGAGAACTCTAAAGGTGTTTCATGTCACGTACCTTTTCTTGGGGAACGTCAGAGTCTGCCGTTATGACGATTCTCTTCTCCACACGCATCTCTGAGGATCCACTTTTTACCACCTGAACAGGATTAAATTGTAATTAGGAGGTCTGGAATCTGAAAAGATGAATGGAAGAGAGTTTGGACTAACCTTTGAGATATGGGTGGTAGTGGTGGTGACAGTGGTGCCGCTGGTCGTCTCTGAGGTAATGGTCTTGGAAGTGGATAAAGAGCTCTCTTTGTCCTCATCTGTACCTTCATCTGTCATCTGAAACACCAAAGGAAGAAAAAAAAAACTTAAGATCTTTTCAAAATGATTGGACGCTGACCTTTTGTTTAGGAAGGTGCATTTCAGCTTCTCCCACCCTCCCCCCATTTGATCCCGCCTACAGACCGGTTTATTGTTAACTCGTTAAGTTCTTGAGGCGAGATAGATCTGGACGGAGCTGCTGCTGGAGCTGGAGCCCCTACCTTTGAAGACTCATAGGTGAAGGTCTTGGTTGGGACGATGGGAACCTCTGTGGTGGAGATGTCACTGGGCAGGGAGTTGGAAACAGCTGTGATGGTGACAGTCTGGGTCTGCACCAGAGGGGGCTGTGGATGGGAGCATAGCCCCGTGAGTGGCTGTTTAACCAGACACTTTGCACCTGACGGCAATCAGTTCTTCTTTCACACCATGCAATCTCTCTTAGAGCAAATCATTTCCACCACCAACCCAAACCTTGTTTGATTATTTCTCAAACAATACAGTCACAGCTCTAACTTCATTCCCAACACCTACAGGATAAGTTTGCAACTTATAGTTTTATTTTAATGTGTTTCAAAGTAGAAAGTAGTGTTGTTATAGCAACCCATCACCACAGTCAGGATCTTGCAGCATCACCGTGCGACACCTCTGCAGCACACTCAGTTTTCTTTCAAAACTGCCATTCTTGCAGCATTCATTTCCTTTCTAGATTGTGTTTTATTGTGTTTTGGTGCTGCAAAGGAATCAGCAAGTGTGGAAGCTGAAGGTCAAGAGAGAAGAGAAACAGCCTCTCCCCCTTAGAGGGATTCAGTAGACTACCTGGGAGCAGCGTATAACCTTTGGACCATTGCTCCAGAAATAGGAAGCTGGGGAAGATTCAGCTATTCCCCATGAGCACTCAGACGCCATGGCACACGTTCCTTCTTCCTCCTGGATCTTATCTAAAGGTGTACAGTAGGACTCAACTAGAGGAGCCATCTGTGCCGTTTTCACTTCTACGAGCGGCACCAGCAGAGTCTCAAAAACCACAACCTCCTCGTGATCGCACGCCCCCTCTTCAATGGGAGCACTGGGGACTTGGACGTCATCAGGCTCACTCTGATGGCTCTCAGAGTGGCCAGAAACCTCTGACACTTCGAAATTACAGTTGGTTTCCTCATGAAGAGTTTTTGATTCTGAGATTCTGCAACGTGGACTAATGCACACACTCTAAAAAAAGACAAACACAGTCACTATGATCATGAGCAGGCAAAGTTCTATAAATTATAAATGACATTTATATGGATCATAAAAAAATGTTTGCATTCCATTTTCTTCATACAGATATCGGAATGTAGGGTGTCAGCAGAAAATATTTGATCTTGTTTTCTTAAATAAAAAATCAGTTTCACCAACTGTGCAAGCCACTATTTCCATTCATAAGACAGTAAGTCTCCAATCTGCATCATTCAGCTTCACGGATGTTGGGGGTCACAATCAATGCGTTTTTTAAAATTACTGGTATCAGAGTTCTTGACTAAACTCAAATCACGATCCCCATTGTTGGTCTTCCGTATCCCCAAGAACCTGTGCATTCAATTATACTATTGACAGTATTATTTTGTTTTTGGGTTTTCCCAAACAATCCTTTTCAATGATTTTCACAGTAGGAGATAAAGTAATAAATATGACCACCTCTTTTCTGTTTTCAGTTCCTTTTCCGTTTGTGGGACATCATCTGCTCAGAGGGCTACAGTTGACAGGCATATTAAATGTAACGGTGTTCAAGGTGAAGAGCTAAGGAAACAAGTTTTCCTGTAATCTATATCTGCAAATGATTAAGTGGAAACAGAAAAATATTAAAACAGATTAAATGTCAAAGTGTGTTTTAAAACGTGGGGGGGGGGGGCAAGCAAGAGTTAGCCCAGCATTTCAGCAAACTGCTTGTGCAAAATAGTTTGCAGAAACTGGGGAAACTGTTGCTACTTGTTTTGAGGGATATAAAGTAGCTAATTTAGGTGATGTGTTGTCAGGACATTATAAGAGCTTTCTTAACTTTTCAGTATTATATTAAGGCTTCCTACGAGAAATTCCTGCCAGCAAAAACATCTGTCACTGTTAAGAAAAATGAATGCTTCCAGCATCCAGAGTGTCATTGGTGATCAGGGGAGCGAGGGCCAATCATATAATATTTTTTTCAAACATTCATGTTGATTTTATGAGTCAAAAAGGACGATTTTTAAATGACACTAATCAGTAGGTCATAGGGAAAACAAATATCCACAGTAGGACTTGCCTATTTAAAGGCAGATTCCTACACCTTAGTCACTTTATCTTCAAAAGCATTCCAATTTCTTTTTGGTAATATACACAACTGTGGCAAAGGATTACAAAAATTGATTTTAACTTCAGTGGTTGATTTAAAATCATATTAGCTTGATTTCGGCTTTTAAACTAAAATTAATAAAAATATTTCAAAGATCAACCGGTTAATTTTTTGTATGGAATGTGTAATAACCACGTACATTTTTCTTATACCTAAGGACCTTTGGTCAATCCATATGTTCTTTTTCACAAAGTCATTGATTACAAAATACAATACAAAACACTAGAAAAACAATACATTTAAAATTATTATTTATAGGATTGGAAATCTGAAGGCTAAAATCCAACTCAAAAGAAAAAGACTGAGCTGTTTATGGAATGTCTTTTATTCCTTGGTCCAAGTTAATTGTCGAAATATCATGCAACAAGAACTCTGTTGTGGTGAAAGACAAAAATGTATTACGACTTAGCTGCCTCGAGATTTTCTACTACAGGAAATGCTACACTGTGAGAATTAACAAGAGAGACGTATCGTTTAAGATTGTACTTTGTGTGTTCAGAAAAATGTCACAGTGATCTGTTTATCTAAAGACAAAATCCTAAGAACTACCGTACTAAAGATATAAACAGACCCCAGCATGTGTAGAAAACAGGCTCAGAGTGATCTGGTCAGGCATTAAAAACTGTAGGTTGAAAAGTTGTTGTAGTTAACTTTAAATTCAATCAGATAAAATGTTACACTGTCAATTCCAGTCCTGATCAGTCTTTACAGATGAGGTCTGGCTGGAGAAACCAGGAGATTGTGCAGCATCAGGAAACAAAGAATCAAAGTCTTTTAAGACAGATTTCTGAGCAAAGGGCAGCTTCTCAGGTGGAGCAGAGGATGGGGGATGAAGAATGCTGGAGTTGTGTTTGCAGAAGAGGCGAAAGGAGGAGATGATTAGAGAAGAAAGCTAGAGAATGATGAATAGGTGGGCAAGGCGCAGCCTCCGTGGGTCACATTCACACCTGTGTGCAGGGAATCCACAGTGCAGAGAAGCCCCCCCCCCCTCAGCTGCGTTTGGAGTAGAAGTCTAGCAGAGGCCCGCGTGGGAGGCGGATGACAAACTGAGAGGGGTAGGAGGAGGAGGAGGGGGGAGGAAGAGTGATAAGAGGAAGAAATTCTGAAGCGTCTGCAATAACTGGTATAGAACTGCAAGCATTTTGCAATGTGTTCTTATTTAAATTATAAAAAAGCTTTTTTTTTACTAAATTATGAATGTTATTGTTGTTACTCTGAGCATGGAAATGTCACCACTGCATGCATTTTAACATGCTCTCCTTAATTTCCATGTCTAATGATTTAATTTTGGTTTTGAAAAGACAAAGTCATTCACACTTGCTGCATCTGTCAAAAGTTAGCATGAAAATAGAGTTCAACTCAGTTTAGAGATCAACTCAACTGATTCAATCCCAGCCAGAATAAATTCAGTACCATGGGTTTACGAAGGTATTCTAGTAAACACCCTAATAGGCACAGTGAAATGTTTACACAGTAAATATGATTCTGCCTGCTTAGAGGGTTTACCCCTCACAATAAACACAGAATGATCAACTAGTGCATAAAATCAGGAGCAATCTCTGTCCGGACATTTGATTTGTGTGAAACTGGTAGTTGCTGAGATTTTGCAGGTCCTGCATGGTCTCGGTTTCATTTCCACACTGTGATTTCTGTACATCTTAACTGCCTGATGATGAAAATGTAAGCCTTCGACCATATATTACAGCCGCAATCTTCAATGTATTTTATTAGGGCTTTGTGAGACAGGCCGATGAAAAGTAGTATGTGACATGGAATGAAAGACTCCTTGCAACTGCAAATCCTTCAGGGTGTATTTCTGTCAGCTCTGCATTTCTAATGACTGAAATTCTTCCCCATTTTTCTTGCAGAATGAAAACATAAATACTGACTTCTATTAAGATATTAAGAATAAATAATTCTATTTAGTGAGCTCTGAGGGCATTTTTGCAATGGTTTTTATTTAGGAATATTAGAGTACAAGGTGCTAAATAAAGATGCATCCTTTTGTTCATCTTTCATTTCCTTCCAATTCACAGTAGTGCCTCTTCGCGTTGGTCTGTCAAACAGAATCACAATAAAATACAATGAAGTGTGCATTTGAAGCGGAATGATTTTGCAATACTTTTTCAAAACACGAAGCTTGGATGCAGTAGTGGATGAAACTTTGTCCATTTATCAAAAACATCAGTTGAACAAAAGTGAACAGAAAGAAAGTTAATTAGAAGCAGAAAGAGAAGAAAGAAAGAAATTAAGGAGGAACAAAGGAGAGGGGAATAAAGGAAAAACCGATTTGTGCCAGAAAGTGCAAGTCTTCAAGAAAACTGCTCATCTTCTAGTCATGCAGTATTTTTTCTGAGTCAGGTCTGTCAGTCATGCAACACAAGCATGTCAGGAGTTCAGACACATCCAGTGCAGATGCAACCCAATTTCTCAGTCCAACATAAGTCTTGCGCATGTCTGTTTTAAGAGTGAAAGGACGACAGCACAGGCCTTGCTCCACCAGTCCAACTGCATTCTTCATACACATGCATCTGTTGCATATCGGTTTCATCAAAGTACATGCATTCACTATGCACAAAGTACCAAAAGATGATAATCCAGAGTAGCAACTTCAATAGATCTAGTGCCTCATTTATCATTTTACCAGTTCAGCAGATTGATCAAATCAAAAGGAAATCTAACATTAACAGTAAGATAAAGATATGTTTAATATATATGACTGCAAAGCAGTAATGTTCAGAACTGAGGTCTCATTTATAAAGCTTGCTTGCACACAAAACGGGGTCTGAAAACTATGTACAGACATACAGAAATTGTTGGTACCCTTCATTAAATCAAAGAAAAACTCATAATGGTCACAGAAATAACTTTAATCTGACAAAAGTAATAATAAATAAAAATTATATAAATGTTGACCAATGAAAGTCAGACATTGCTTTTCATCTATGCTTTAACGGAATTATTTAAAAAATAAATGCATGAAACAGGCCTGGACAAAAATGATGGTACCCACAACTTAATATTTGGTTGCACAACCTTTTGAGGCAATCACTGCAATCAAATGATTCCTGTAACTGTCAATGAGACTTCTGCACCTCTCAGCAGGTATTTTGGCCCACTCCTCATGAGCAAACTGTTCTAGTTGTTTCCGGTTTGAAGGGCGCCTTTTCCAGACAGCACGTTTCAGCTCCTTCCAAAGATGCTCAATAGGATTGAGATCAGGGCTCATAGAAGGCCAGTGTTTTCCTCTTAGCCCTTCTTGGGTGTTTTTAGCTGTGTGTTTTGGGTCATTTTCCTGTTGTAAGACCCGTGACCTGCGACTGAGACCATGCTTTCTGACACTGGCCAGCACATTTCTCTCTAGAATCCCCTGATAGTCTTGAGATTTAATTGTACCCTGCACAGATTCAAGACACCCTGTGTCAGATGCAGCAAATCAGCCCCAGAACATAACCGAGCCTCCCCCATGTTTCACAGTAGGGACCGTGTTCTTTTCTAGATATGCTTCATTTTTCCGTCTGTGAACATAGAGCTGATGTGCCTTGGCAAAAAGTTAAATTTTTGTCTCATCTGTCCACAGGACATTCTCCCAGAAGCTTTGTGGCTCGTCGGCATGTAGTTTGGCATACTCCAGTCTGTTTTTTTTTATGATTTGTCCTCTGGCTCAAACAGCGAAGGATGTTCCGATCTGACAATGATGTTCCCTGAGCATAAAGTTCAGCTTGGATCTATTTTGAAGTCTTTCTAGGCTCTTTTGTTACCATTTGGATTATCCGTCTCTTTGATCCGTCATCAATTTTCCTCCTGCAGCCACGTCCAGGGAGGTTGGCTACAGTCCCATGGATCGTACATTACTGAATGCCATGTGCAGCTGTAGTCACAGAAACATCTAGCTGCTTGGAGATGGTCTTATAGCCTTTACAGTTAACATGCTTGTCTATGATTTTCTTTCTCATCTCCTGAGACAACTCTTTCCTTTGCTTCCTCTGGTTTATATTGAGTGTGGTACACACCACGTCACCAAACAACACAGTGACTACCTGGAGTCCTATATATAGGCCCACTGAGTGATTACAGGATTGTAGACACCTAGGATGCTGATTAGTGGACATACCTTGGATTAACATGTCCCTTTGGTCACATTATTTTCATTCTTTTCTAGGGGTACCATCATTTTTGTCCAGGCCTGTTTCATGCATTTATTTTTTAAATAATTCTGTTGAAGCATGGATGAAAAGCAATGTCTGACTTTCATTGGTCAACATTTATATATTTTTTATGTATTATTACTTTTGTCAGATTAAAGTTATTTCTGTGACCATTATGAGTTTTTCTTTTATTTAATGAAGGGTACAAACAATTTTGTCCACGTCTGTAAGCAATTTTCTACACCAAGTTTGGGATTTTTAGAAAAAAAAACATGGCAGAAAGATGGGTGTAACTTTAAGCACATTAAGGATCTTGTTTATACACTTTTTGGACACAGAGGACACTGACAGCGCAGCAGGAGAGACACCAAAATTGTGATTTTAAGTCATTTTCAGACTTGTAGAGCAGTGCGCACAGACGAACACACAACCAACAGCCCTCCTCCCTCATCCAGTCTTTGAGCTGAGAATAAAAATGAGAGTCTGAATGAAAATATGTTGCATTTAAGAATTATGTTCATACGTATGTTTTCAGATTATATAGCAATTGCACCAATTGGTACATGTGATAAGTACAAAGAATACCACATCGACTTATGTGCTGAACTGGATCTGGTGTTATGCTGCGTTCACAACGCCCCAAAGGTTAGCATCAACAGCAGCAAGATAGCATGTAAAGTCTGCGGATGAGGCCGTCAGAGTCTCTGTAGCACTTTGTGTGCGTTGGCTGCACCGATTTGTCAAGCTTTTTCTGCGTTTCAAGTGACAAACGCAAGCAACACAGAAGTTCAGCTAGCTGAACTTTTAACGCTCTTGACGCAGGGTGCAAACCAATCAGAACGTCTCACTGTAGTGGCGTTGCCTGACATCAACGGCAACTACGATGTGCTAGTGTTTAAAACATCCGCCGGAAAAAGGCCCACCCACACGCTTTGCAAGCTTCAGCTTAAAAATGTACACTATAGGTGTTAAACTAGTCTCTCTGTGAGCGTTGTTTTACGCTGACAAAGCGTGCGGTGTGAACGCACCATTAGACCCGCTGGTACCCTGCATCCCGCTCTTCTTTTTAGTGTCAGGCATGCTGCATAATCTACGCTGTTTCATTTGCAGCTCTTCCGTTTATTTGTGACCCCAAAGTCAATATTTTGCACGGATGAGTTTTTAAAAGTTGACTTTAACCGCACCTTTTTGTGTCTGCCTTTAAAGATCTAGGAGTGCTTAAACTTATGTTCAGCCGTAATTTAGTTTTATTTGTATTAATTTGTTTTTATTCCAGTGTTGTTGTTGCTACAAAAAGTAGTCATATAATTCAAACTTTATATTTCATGTTCTAATTTATCACTTGTACTGCTGCTTTTATTTTCATTTATTTTATTTATATTTTTTATTCTACTTTTGTCTTGTTACCTAGTTTATTTTTCCAACTGTATTTTTGTCCTTTTATTGGTTGCCTTTGGCAGAGTAAAGAGCTGTAGATAAAACATTGATTAAATGATTGAAATAAAATGTTTTTCCGTGCTTCCTGTGGAATTGCTTTCTCTGCCTCTTGGTTGCCATGCAGAATATGCGTTAGGCACTTTGCATTGACCGTTTATGTCAGAAAGTGAGTGTGTAGAAGGCGGGATGTGATCCATAAACGGCTGAGCACAATTCTAGGAAGAATCTGATTTATAAAGCGGAAACTGGGTGCAGCTGTGCGTACTCTAAGTTTTTTTAAGATCAAACTTACTAGGTGTAATAAAAAACGTTTTTGAGCGTTCAGTTTTTTGTATGGGTTCTTTGCAAAGTTTTATATATGAGACCCCTGAGCATCAAGAATCATTCTAAATCCTAAACCAGCAGATTTGGTTCAGTTAAAAAAGAACTACATGATATCTGCAGGACTTACCCCATCTGCGCTGGGCAAAGGTTGGCCATTGATGCCCAGGGTACGGAATGGAGAGTGCGTAGACAGACGCTTGTCCCATTCACTTGGTCTGGACTCTGGCACAGACTCCATGAAGTTCCTCTTCAATTCACTGATGCTGGCGTGGTGCTTGAGAAGGTCCTCCTGGGGCTTATCAAACTCCTATGTCATTGAGAAAAAGTTGAGAGGAAAAGAACAAGGTATTTTGGGGGAATGGTACAGAATGTGAAAAATGGAAGGGAAATGGTGATGATGGATGCAAAGAGAGAGAGAGGGATAAAAAAAAAAATTAAGTTATGTTGTTTTACTGTTCTAGCTGTGACTCTTTTTTTCTTGCTGATTTCATGAAAAAGCAAAAGCTAAGTTAACAGGTAATTCTGCAGGGAAAACATTAGAGGGAACACAAATTCAGACGTTTGTAGTTCTTTAGAAAAACTTTTGCAAAGTAGATCATCAGGGGTGCTTTTGGACTTCAAATAAAGTCTAGCAACTGACTGATTTGGAGCTTTTAAACAAACCCCAAAAAAAAAAGAAGATCAATAAGGGTTCCAATTCCCCGGCATTAGAACTGCAATAAAAACATCAAGAAAACAGGCTGCACATCAAAGGGCAGGAGGATAACAGCAAATATGGTCTAGCCTGCTGAAGACAAAGCCTTGATGGAAAAGGAGACACGTTCATTTAGAGGAAATGAACAGATGCGACAGAAGCAGCGCTGATTTGGCAACATTTTGCAGCAAGTTGAGATTAATGTACATGGAGATGGTAGCAGCCATATTGCAAAACCAACTGCAAACTGTGTATTAGAACTGGCTGTTGTGTTTGAAAGCGGTGATTCTCCAAAAGTTCTTGTGTCCCAACATCACAAAGAACAAAAACCTTTAATGATTGTGGGCTTTTTTTTATATCTACAGCCAGAGACTTATTACATATGACTGCTGTAAAAGTGCAATGTATGTATGGTAAGAAAACAAAGACGGTGAGCAAAAACAGGAGAATACCGATGACCAGGTCTGTCACAAAAATGCAAGCAGCTGGATCAACTGTAAACCAAATATTCACTGATCACAGATTTTGTTGGTCTGACATAACGACATCTGTTTTGGCCTATTTCTAAGTCTCTATCAGAATAACAACATTTGTGGTCCTACTTTCTGGATAAATTAAAAACAAACATTTTTATTATCAAGTACAAAACAATGACTTATCAAAATGGCTTAAGGTTACATACGACTGACAGATTTCTACAGATACAATTCTGAATCTTAGATACTTTCCGAAGTATTTGGTTGAATTCCATTTCAGACTTCATGACTTGGTTTCGGGTAAGCAATTAGGGTATTTTTCCACAAGCTTCTCAGAATAGTTTACTGGAACTTTGGCCCATTCCTCTTGAAGGTGCTGGTGTAACTGGGTCAGGTTTGTAAGTCGCCTTGCTAACACAAATCTTTAAGCTGTGCACGTATATTTTCTTTGGGACTGAAAACAGAGTGTTATGAAGGCCACTATAAAACATTAATTTTATTGCACTCAAGCCCCCTCTTAAGCCCCTAATCTGACAGTATGATTTGTATCATTTGCTATCTGGAAGAGCCATTTGTACCTAAGCTGTAATTTCAAGAAAGAGGCCGTGAGAAGTTATGGAATGCCAAATTGCTCAAAACCTTGTGAAAAAAAATTCCTACATGAATAAAATATTAGACAGATATATATATATATATATATATATATATATATATGGCGACAATGATATTGTGAACAAATATATATTCATATAAAATTATTAATTTATTATTAATAGTTTTTATTTTCATTTAAAAAGTATTTAAAAATGTATTTATCAATAATAACAAGAAAGCTTAACTGTATTCCCCCCCCCTAATAATACATTTTTAGCCATTTGATTCCATCAACTTTTATTTCTAGATATATCTTCAATACAAATAGTTAATTTAAAGGAATCTCAAAGTAAAGAATGGTTCTTTACAACAGTTTTTGGTAATAAGTTCAGCAGCACTCTCCTGAATTAAACAAGGTAATTTGCCACGCACACTTACAGTTACCTATTGCCGATGCAAAAAAGAGTGTGAATCATGCGGCGTGCAAGCGTTAGATTAAACAGCAGCAGCCGGTGTGCCAAAGAGCAAGAAAAATGCAGCTTGAGAGCACCGAAACAGATACAAACCTCCAGCATTAACAGGCTATGTCTGATATAAATTGAGTCACCCTCAATTTTCTTAGCTCTTTTCTGTGAAGAACGAAAAGAACAAAAAACAAAAAATGTGGGTTTGTGTCAGTTTCCCTGTATGCGGGCATCACACTGCCACATGGTGGACATGCATAGTATGAAGTTCCCTAATGTGTTAAATACAACAGATGGGACAGAACAGACAGCTGGTCATGCAAAATTATTTGATGCAAAGTGACTAAAACTGTACTACACTAGCAAAGAAGTAGGACATCCATTGTGAAAAACTGAATGAAACACAAGTTAGTCTAAGATCATGCATGTGTGCATTCCAGTGTTTATTACAGCAAGCAAAACTTTTAAACAGTTAACTTATACTCAGCTGAATGCAAAGTTAACAATTCAGACTACCGTATATCAAACAGTTTTAAAAATGAGATTCTTGCTGCTAACAAACTTTCCATAACTGCATTTGTTTTATTTCTAAAAAGTAAAAAGTATGACTTGAACGTCATCTATGTTTATTTTAAACCCTAGCTGCATGGAAGCATGAGAAGAGGGTGGCATTAGTCCTTTCAGATGCAAAGATCAGATGTGGAGAAATGTTTACGGCAGCATTAGCGGCACAGAGTCTGACCTTTCGCATTTGTACCCCCTCCACGCTCGTCTCGGTCTCAGACACATGCTACCCCAGGGGGAGGAGAGAGGAAGACGTGTTAGCACTCTCTGCTGGTTGCACTCATAAAAACCATGTCCTGTGAGGCACAGCATGCTAGAGGCCTGAGCCTGCCACTAACCTGAATGTCCCCATTGACAGTGGATATCAGTGAAGAGTCTACTTCCCTCTGCTCCCTCCACACTGCTGACTACAGCAGCAAAACACAGTTTATGCTCAGCAACAAAAAAACCTCTGTTCACAGTATGCACTCAAAAGACTCAGCAGTTCTTTTACTGTATCAGCAACAATTTTCTTACAACAATTACTGAGACAGATCATACATAAAATGTTGACTTTAACTGCAAAAAGCTATTATACAGCTGAGCTAGAAATACAAGCGCAGACAGATTCATTTGGACCCATAGTAGAGGATGTTTTTACATACATTTAAAAAAGCTTTAAAACAGATTAATATTTTAAAACTTGAATATGAGAAAATGTATATATATTTTAGATAGGTAGTCCCCAATATGGTAGCAATTAGATTTTAAACAATTTCACAACAGTAAAGCATATAGAGAAAGATATATTTGACCATTTCTCTTTGTAAACTTCTTCAAATAATAAGCAGTCCTATGTCTTCTCTTTTTTCTTGTTCGTTAAACTCTCCCTATAAATCAAACAGGATTAAGGTCTGGAGATTAAGATGACCATAGAGAAAGTTTTTTGCATCTTTGTCGATTTGGCCATATTTCTACCAGATCTTTATTAAAACCTCAGAGATTTCTAAATGTCCATGAAACTATGCACTCTAACACGGTTCTCGGGGCTTATGGAAACAAAACAGACCCACAGCATGACACATTCTCCACTGTACTTAACAGTGTGTGATGTGCTTTTCCACATAATCACCCTCTTCAGATTTTGACTTTATGAGTGGAGAACAGAAATAGCTTTTTTTTTTCTGGCATCCCTCTCAAACAAGGGGTCGGGTATACAAATAGTGTTTAAAGGCTTAGTACCTACTGTATTTCTGATAAAACATTTATTTTCTCAATGTAGGATATTTTTCCCCACAGAATAAATGTAATCAAAATAATGGATTTTTTTTCTAAAATCTTCAGTGTAATATCATGTTACCTCTGTTAAAAATGACTTTTTGCTCATCTTCACCATGGGTGCCAACAGATTTGTCCACATCTGTATTTAATGTTACATTTATTTTACACATTTGGGCATTTTATATCCCACACAGATGCAAGAGTAAAAAAAAGAGATAAATACCTTGACCTCAGACAAAGCATCAATTTTTGAGTCCTCTGCCGCTTCTACTGTGACCTCAAGCTTCCTCTCTTCCAGGCGGCTGGTCTTTATGGGAGTGGAAGTCTGGGGCTGGTCAAAGGGAGCCATGGGGATCCCTGCCTCTGCCAGAGTAGCCTGAGAGAAGACTGGAGCACTGACAGGACGTGCCCCCCTCTGCGTGCTCACAACTGCAGATAAATGTAAGGAAAACTAACATTAATAGACATAAATATATATCTGTAGTTCTAAGAATACAATTTTTAATATTGAAGTAATTTGGTTATACTTTCACACACCATAAGCATTGTGATGCCACTCAGTCACAATCAGTAACCATACTTACTTCACTCAGTTGCCCTTTAACGAGTTGAATGCAAATACTGCAAGCATATACTGTACCTCATGTCTTTTCAGAGCTTATGTTTTAAAAGAAAAGCAAATTTGAGAATAAAACATGGGCAGGAAGCAGATATCCTCAGATGGAGTGAGGGAAGCAGCGTGTTTCAAAAGAAATAATCCAACGGTCGAACAAAAGCTGTCAAGTCGCATATTAGGCACAACGATTCATTCAAATGTTGAGACAGAAACAGCATTATTTCTTCAGCCTCCATAAACTGTCAACTAATAAATGCGAGCAAAATCCAGTGCATCAGCCAATGTATCCAGGCAGCAAATGTTAATGTTAGTGCGGTTTTCTTTGATGACGCAAAGAAACCCACAAGTAAGCATTAGTCAAAAACCAACAACACTCCACATGTAAAAAAACAAAAGAAACAGTACCTGACTCGTTGGTGTCAACATCTAGCAGAGTATACCAGTCATCATTGTCATGTGTATGCATGAGTGGACCCCTTTCTTCCAGGATCCGCATCTCGAACTTTGGCTTCTTCTCAGGAATGTCAATCTTTGTTGTGGCCACAGCAGATGGAACTCTGACCTTTGATGGGACCCCAAGGCGTTCAGGGGCAGTGACTACTATAGATATACAACTATGCATTATTTTGGTGAAGAATTAAAAGGCTTTGACAGCATTCAAAGCCTTTATACAACATTAACTTCACGCCGTGTGTACGTGTTTTGTTGAACCTCTTCATGAGATACCTGATGTCTTTGGGGCTGAATCCAGAAGGACAAACCAATCATCTGCCATTTCTATTTGTGGCTGAAGTACTTTCACCACCTCTTTCTTCTGCCACATCTGATCCACCATAGTAACCCTCTCCTGCGCTCTCTTCTCTGTGACTACAAACTGTTTAGCTGTTTTCACTTCAGGAACAAGGAGGTCACGTTGCTCCACAGCCACTGGCACAGAATCTAAAGCAAAAACTAAGATGAAATGTACAGAAACCATTTTTTCCCTTACAAACACCATTAATTTTTATTTATTTATGTGGGGGGGGGAGGGGGCTCTAATTTTTAAACGCATGTCTGAAAAATCTCCGGCTAAAAGTACCTTAAGTTTCTTAAACCATCAGGCTGTCTTGCACTACAAGTAGAGACGCACCAATTGCTCAGCATTTGATGGAATTAAATAATTTTCCTCTTGGCCCATAAACACACATAAATACTCAAACTTGTAAAGAGTCATATCTTAGTTGATTGGAGGCTATTGGAACTACATCCCCTCCTTTTTTGTAAGGGAGGTAAATTGGCAGATTACAGAATTATAAGATTTTTTTCAAGATTGTTTACATTTTTTGATTAGTAATTATTGGTAAAGGCATCCTGGGAATATGGCATAATTCTTGGGAGTCAGTAAAGAGGCTTTTCACCTACCCAACACAACCTTTGACACAGAAAGCTCTAGCAACTCACCCAGAAAGGAAGAAATGACATGATAAAGGTGGGAAAGCAGAGTGGCTCATAGAAAGGTTCTTGTATTAGGGTCTGGCCACGAAAAAAATATTTTTAAATCTTTTGAAAAAATAGAAAACAGGAGAAACAACTTTTTTAGATAATGTTAATAAATAAATAGAGACCGCTTGCTTCTTTTTACATACAAGCTATCAATAGCTCAGCAGCACAGCTAGCTGTGAAAGGAACTGCAAAAGCAGTGCTTGCTTAACTTGTCTGTTTAAATAAGATGATCTTTAACTACTTTGATGCTCTTTAATGATCTGTTGACTGATTGAAAACTGTATATTAATATCCAAAATAATAAAAGTTTCAATAAGAAACAACCAGTTTATGTACAAGCTAGTATCAGCGCTGCAGCATAGCTAGCTGCATCAATAGTTAAAACAATTATTTGCTATTGCCTTCAAGTGTAAGACAAAGACTCATGTGTTCATCAAGCAGTGAGTAATATGCTTCCAGTTTCTGTAAAAATCTAAAACCAAATATACCACATTATGTGTATATGAAATTCCTGCTAAGGTTTGTTCATCGGCTAAACAAAAAGCAGCATGGAGATCAGCTAAGCAAAATCTGTTCACACTTCGCTCTTGAAAACTCATCTTCACAAAAGTCTGCAAATGCTGTGGATGTTCTAGACGTCTACTGATTATAACAGCTCAGTAACATCTGACCTAAGGCTTTTCTTGATAGTTATAGGCGCTGTTTCCTTGCGTGGTTTGGGGCCCCAGCATCCACAGACCATACCAACCACCCACTTGGGATTGACTGTAAAGTCTGCCGGACCATGCTTGCATGTCTATCTTTGTTTTGTACAGAAATAGTACACAAACACACAGCAAGATTATGATAGTTTTATACCGCATAACACTCTCTGGGTCACAGGTTTTTAGATCAACGACTCCAGCCAGTTGGGAGGGGGTGTATAGGAGGGTGCTTCAGGACTCAGCAGCACCTAATGCAGAACTGTAAATCAGCTTCTATGGTTATAGATGCCACCTAAACACGCAATACATTACCACCTCACATTGAAATTCATATAAATATTAAGTATGTTGCTTTTTATGTTGTATTAAAAAAACATTTTACTTAATAGGATATATCTGTTGGAGATAAATGGACATGGGCTGAAAGCAAAATCAGGTGGTCAGAAATTGACCTCAGTTGATTGGCAATTGGTGCATCTCTAGTTCTAAGTGTCAGTTTACTTGTTGAAATGTGAAACTCAGAAAGATCATGTCTCATTATAATAGGCAAATAGCAAGAGCATAGTACCTGATACTTTTGCTGCCACCTCTAGCAACTCATACCAATCATCAGCCACATATCTTGGTTGTGGCAGATTAACCACAGTCACAGCAGGTGCCATCAAATCCTCCTTGATGGATTTTGGTTTTGGGGCAGGTATTGGAACAACCCTCTGAACCTCAGCAACTGACACAGAAAAATGAGGACTTGTGAACTTTTAAGCAAGTAGCACAGAGTATACACTAACTTTGGCCAATAAAAGTATCTGGTGGAGCAAGAATGTTTTTTTTCTTGAGGAATGCCATACAAGTCAAGGCAATCACCTTCTTCTGTGTTTGATAGAGGTGGGGGTTGGCTTGGCCCAATTTCAAGAGAACGAGTACCGTCTTGCCTGATGGCCACACCAATTTTCACCTCCTCGTATGTTCTAATTTCTAAGGTTCTCGCTTCCTTGTAAGTTGTAATCTCTGGGGTTTCCGCCTCGACTTCAAACGACTTTGCCATCTCTTTAACAATCTCAGCTGTGGTAAGTGGCACACACAAGATAGCTTTGTGGTTGAGTTACATTTTCATACACCAAAATAAGAAAAATGGAATTAGAACATACATTTATTTTATACCTGTAGGCTTGAAAAGTGGCTTGTCACCAACAGTGTCAAACAGCATGCACCAGTCATCATCATCTCTCTGTGGAGGAGGCTGGAAAGGCTTTGTACTAATCGAATAAAACTTTCCTTCAACACTTTTTGCTGCAGCTGGAACATTTGGACTGACTCTAGCTGGTTGTGGCACAACAACTGAGAAAAGTAAAATAAAATGTAATTTTGACTCCTGTCATACATACAGTACTGTGATGAGCAAATCCTAATAAAGATATTTGAAAGATGAGTGTACCTGGAGGTATATAAGACTCCACTCTGTAAGCCATGTCCAACAGCAGATACCAATCATCGTCTCTGTTCCTTACTGGATGCAATAGTTTCTGCTCTGGAAGCTTCTCGTCATGTTTCAGAGTCACAGTCTCCTTAACTACAACGTCTGTCCACTTTTCTACTGCCTCAGAAACAGTCACAGTTGGCATTCTTTCTTTGGGAAGAACCTGAACACACTCAGCCATCGAAGCTACAAATAAAAAAAAATTTATAAAAAAAATGGCATGCTGTCAGAGGCTAGTAAAGGACCAAAAAATGAGCAGCTGACCGGTGACCGCCTGGTTAAAAGTTCAAAAATTGGATCTCGTTTCAATCTGTAAATGTACTTAATGCAAGCACTGCCATGATAACTGACTTTAGTTTTAATAATGCTAGCTTCTCTAACCATGTTTATCAATAAAATAAGATGTTAAAGGCAGTTTATAATGTCAACTCTGTAATTATTTTGACTTTGTTAAAAAATAATAGCTAAACTGAATACCAATGACACAAGCTCTGATTCTGATATGAACAAATAAATAATGGCCACTCACCACAGCAAGCCCAGAAAAATATTTTAAGAAAAAAAATTAGATGCTATATATTGTAAATGTTTTTACTATTATTATATCAAACTTCTTAAAGAGAAATCGTAACTGAGGAGTTAAAATCCAAGTAAGAAATTGTCCTCCAAAGAAATTCAATATAAAACAGCTAAAAATAAACAAATGGCGAGGATACATTGGTACTACCTGGTTGCACAAATGATGTTTCCCTATCCGGAACAGCAAGCAGCACAAACCAGTCATCTTTCACATGTCTTGGCATTTCTTTTACTTCAGCTTCCTCTACAAAAATCTCCAGCCTTTTTTCTCCCAGACCAACAGCTGAGACAGCAGGGAAAACCTCCTCCTGGGACTTGGAGACACCTCCAGCTAGACTCACTTTAACAACAACAAAACCAATATAAAACACCATCACTCTTTTATGACTACAATAACAAAAAAATAATGGTGGAATTCTGATCCGATTAAACTGCAAGCCAGTGTGGGTAACAGTATGTTTGCCAGTACCTGATTTTACATTTGTAGTTTGTCTAGAAGGAACATCCAGCAACATAAACCAGTCATCATCCCTCTCAGTCACTGGCTGAATTTCTTCAAGACGTCTTGGACCCTCTGGTATCACAATTCTCTCTTCAGCTAGAACTTTGTAATCTTCTGAATCTTCAACCACAGATACCAACTTTCCTTCATCCACTTGGGCTTCTTTTATTGATACTGATAAATGGAAGCAGGAGATGCCGTTCTCAATCCGCGGTGGTACGCATGTGTTTTATCAATAATTAAGCAGCATATAATGCAGAAGAGCAAAAACAGCACACTCTGTTTTAGCAGTACCTGCTTCTACACATGTTTCTTTTGGAGTTTCTTGTATCATCTGTCTCTCTTCAATTTCCACCTTGTACTCTTCTGAAACTTCAACCTCAGAGACAAACTGATCTTCATTCATCTGGAATCCATTCATTGTTACTGATACATGGAACCAGGAGAAGACTTTCTCAATCATCAGTGTTATGCCCACATTATCAGCAAGCAGTAATACAGCGCAGAAGAGCATGGGTCAATTACAAGAACAGCAAACATCGTTTTAACAGTACCTGCTTCTTTATAAGCTGTTTCTCCTGGAGTCCGAGCCAATACCACAAACCAGTCATCCATATTTTCTGTTAGGATCGTTGGCAGTTCCCAAATTTCCTCTTCTCCTACCTGTCTTTTCTCCACTTTTCTCCACTCATCTACAACAGTGATTAATTATGATGGTAAAAATGAAAAGAAATTGAAAGTTGGTAGCAATTGTTTACCAGAGGTATAAAAAAAAAAAGTATTCGCAAAAGCAGCAAAATTTCCTGTGCTGTTGTTCCTGCAAGAAAAGTTCTCATCCAAATCTTCTAATTCAAAAAGGAGCAAGGTAACAGCGAGTAGAAACGTAATCTCAAGAACAGAACTAGTTGGTCAATGTGTTATTAACAAACTGCCACACAACTCATCTGTTGTAAACCGGTTAGAGTATTAGAAAGATTAGTAGAAGGCTTAAATGGTTCATAGAGTGCCATACTGTACCTGATGGGCGGAAAGATGCTTGGTGTGGAGGGCGGTAAAGAAGTAGGTACCATTCATCCTCTTTTTCCACCGGTACTGGATTTCCTGAATGAAACCTCTCTGTAACCTCTATCTGAGTTTGTTTTTCTACCGTCCCACTTGACTCCCTCCTCTCGTCTACAATTATCACCCTCTTCCCACCCTTGTGCTCAACCTTCTGCAGAGTCACAACAGAAGTGACCCCTACAACACCCTCAGAATCAAACTTTTGCTGTACTTCTTCCTGCCATTCCTTCTCTATCTTCCGTACCTTTGCCTTAAAACTATCATCTAAATGGTTAAGCTCGATTTCCTCTTCAGGCACCAAACCTTTTAAAAACACCTGCTTTATTTGTTCTTCCAATTCGTCCACGTCATCCTCATTTGTCTCCATCCGTTTCTGAAATTTCTGTAAAACCAAGTGGTCCAAATCCCCCCCTTCTGCTCTTAACCTTTCAACTTCTTCCTGCCCCAATTCCTCTTCAATGACTCTCTGAATCCTCTCTGACACCTTACTTGCTTCTTGCAGCCTTTCCTCCAAGTCTCTCACTTCCCTCAGTTTCCCTTCCAGATCTTCAATTTCTGTCAGTGTGTCTATCAAGATCACAGATTTCTGCAGCCTCTCAATAACTTCCTCAGTAGTCTCTTCCTGTTTAACCACTGATGCAAGAAGTTCCTCCGCACGGATCTGGGACCGGATTTTACGAGAGGCTGAGAAGAGCAAAAAGATCAATGAAACACCCAACTATGACCAGGAGCGATAATCTAGGATTTATGGCAGGCCGATGGCGAGTTGGTAATAAAAGTGCAATAAATTCCTCAAAACAACTCACACAAAATCTGTTCTTCAGACTCGGATTCGAGTCGGTTAAAGTACAGGAACCAGTCATCCTGCTGCGGTGGTGCAGGTTTATATAGAGGGTCCGTAGAGAAGACGTATGCGACGCTGGGTTTGGCTGACATCAGAAAAATGATAAGCAATGTATTTGAAACCAATTGACCAATATATAAAAAAAAAACTCAAAGTGATAAATATCCTGCTGAATATATATATATATATATATATTTGATCCCATCTAGGCATGGGCCGGTCATAACATAATTTTGAAAAGTTATGTTTTCAAAACAAACTACAATATACTGCATAGGTTTTGACTTACATTTTGAATATTTAAGTAATCAAAATAACTAATGTACATCATTGCATACACCAAATAAAATCTAAGCAAACATTATAACGTTTGGAGGAAACTTATAAAATGCTATCTCTAATATAAAAAATAAGATGAAGCTCTTACTATTTACAAGTTCAAATAAACTGAATACTTAGATGTCAAATACGATTATATTAAACAGGAAATTAACAAAGATAGGTCACTGCTCAAACATGAGCTCAGGGTTAAATTTGATGATAAATTTAGATTTAAACATACAATTTGTATATTTAAATTTAAAGGTAAAGGTTAAAATAGGACAGAGTAAATGTATTTGTTCGAGTGATTAATTATTGCTCCTGGGCATTGCATTTAATCAGTCAAACATGCGTCCAACTATTCATTTAGTGAGTAGAAAATCTAGTAATCAGCCAACCTCGTTTAAAAACCATAGAGTGCTTTCAGCAAATCAAAAAAATATGCCACGTATGTAGCCTTTATCAGCAGCTCATCAGTGGCTCCAGGAGACCATCTCTTCAGATACTCATCTTGTATCACGTATTCATTGCTCTAGTTCACAATAAAAGTTGCAAAAGTTTACAGTGTCTCCCAATTTACCATCAGTTAAATTGTCCCTCCACAATTTAGCCTAGACAGGACTTTTAAAAACTATGAATTAAACCATTTATCCACCTTTTTTCTTTATAACCGACCAATGATAGGAGCTGACCATGACTGATGTATGGGTCCACTACACACAGAGAGCCACACAATCATGCTCTCCACATGTACCCAGAGGAATCATCTCACATACTACAATGTGAAGAACAGTTTTTGTTTATAAAGGTTTTAGATTAAAACATTAAATTTGTCTAAAAAAATTAATGTCGACTGAATATCAATCAAAATTAAATTAAGCAATTAGTATTAATCAATTATAAAAACGTAAATAAATATTTGGTATAGATATTACAACTTTAATAATATAATCATAATATGTTACAATTAGATAATTTTTCCATTCAGTTTTTGCAAAACCGTAGTATGCTTCCTTGAGCTTATCATATCAGGGAATCTAATACCAACCCATGCCTAATTGTGACACAGATGTAAACAACCTAAACAGCTACATAATGATTAAAATGGAAAAAACAAGAAAAATGTGGAAGGCCATCTGCAGGCGTTATTAGTGAAGATACCTTGGCGTTCCACAAAATCAGAAGTCTGGACAGCTGCTACAGAAGGTTGACGATATAGCAGGTCAGACCACTCGCCTTCGTTTATCCTCAGCTGCTGCTGTTCAGCGATAATTTGAGAGCCACCATCAATGGTCTCAGTGCCATTCCAGGTTATTGTGACTGTGTGAAGAGACTCTCCTTCCTGCCAGGACTGACTGGAAATGAACTCAAACTCCTCTCTGGCTGTGAAGATATGGTGAGGTGATTGGAGTTATGTTACGGATGCTTCATGGTGCTTCAAGCAGATTTTTAACCTAGCTGGATGCTAGCTTTCTTTCCCCACAGGACTATCTAGACTATTTTAAAATCCAAAAGGTTGAGGTTAGTCTCAGCAAGATGAAAAGTAAATCTCATCTTCTAGAATGCAAAGCTGCATATTATATTTCCTTGCATGACCTCAATTAATGAAAGCTGCTGCAGAGGTAATGAGTGAGTTGTTCAGTTAGGAAGTAATATGAGGTGCAAGCCATACGCGAGATCCAGTTCTCCACTTTAAAATGGGGGAAGAGCAACTTCAACACTGGAAATGGCTCAAGACAAAGAAGTAAAAACAGGAAGTTGGAATATGTTTTTTGGTTTGTTGAACCATACACGGTAACAAAAATAGCTGCAGGTCGTGTTAATGAATATCCAAATCCGTCAAAGTTACCAAGCTGAAAAGCAACATTTCTAATATATTAAAGCAATAAAAACAAGTGAAAATGCCAAGGCATGATGATAAAAGCGATGCGGCCAAAAGCAATTGGGGAGAAACCAACAACATATCCGCCTCATGTGCATCCTGGTACCTGGAAATTCAGCAGAAGGCTGGGATTTGTATGCTGCCATCAACAATGGCCAATCATCAACCTCAGACCTGCAGGATGCAGAGAGCAGCTGCAGAAACTGGAGAGTCTCATCTCCAGCTGAAGATGTGGAACAAGTAAGAATGCCACTAATCAAACAATTTGGCTTATAGCAAGAAACAAACAATTTTAAAAAAACGCTTTGCCCTACCTCCATCTAAGTTGCGTGACAGCCTCTTGCTTGCAGAGCGTGCAAAGCGAGGAGCTGGGCGGTCTATCATGGAGCTCGCCTGCCGGGTCTGGGCTTGAGTACGGCCGCTGTACCGAAACTTGGAACCCAAGACAAGGAAACGACGAGATGATGGAGGTTCCACTGATGAAACCCTAAGTGGAAGACACATTTGTGGTTCTGCTTAGTTTAAGAAAAAAAAAACAGAGTTGAAAAAATGTCATTCTACAGTATGAGCTGTACAGTACAAGGTGTAAGCTTTCTTTTCACTATGCTTGGACACAATGGTTACTTTAGCAATGACCTTTATAGCTTACCCTCCCCTTTGAGGCTGTTAGAGACTGTCAATTGACAACTATCAAGTCAGCAGTGCTCCATTATTTTAAGGGAAATAACATTACATTTCTCTAATTATAATTCGACTTGGTCAAATATTTTGACTTTACCAATAAACTGAAATTTGAGTTTTCAATAGCTGTAAGCCATATTCTGCAAAAGAAGCAGATAGAAACTCTTGAAAATTATAATTTTGTGTGTAATGAATACCTAAATTAGTTTAGTATTTTAATTAGATGAAACAAAATCTTAAAGGTCTAATGCTTAGGATTGGACCACGAGTATTTAGCTTTTCCACAATAAAGACAACATGTGGCTTAACCTGCAGTGGCCAAATAAGGAGAATCTGAGAATGATCCTTTGTTGCTAGGTCTAAAATCTTGACCCAATGGGAGCAGCGAGATATTTTTTCTTACCGAAAAAATGTATGATGTTCAACACAAACTTTCCAAAGCTTTTTTGAGGCTTTGTAGTTGGGTAGCTTAAAGCCGATGGTGCTCTCATACTGCTCTTGCTGCAGGGGAATAAACAAATCAAAATCAAGCGACATTATCTGCAGCCCACGACAAAAAAACATTTGTCTATCTTAATATAAATAATCAAGTCCATATTTATGTGTGCATCTTAAAATGACATGCCACTGTGAATATTAAAGCATCAACTCCAATACAATAAATACATTAATCTCAGTAAAACAGCATTACAGGTCAATAGTATGATTACCAATCTAACCGGAATGGCGAACAAATGGATGAGAAAAACAAGAACATACAGTCAAACATACCATATAATAATGCTCTCTTTAGAGACCCTTTTTTACATTAGTAATACACTTTGGATCAGACTTCAAACATAAATGATTTCCTGAGGTTTACCTCTGACGCTCTGATTTTGATAAAGAAGCTGCTTCGTTTGTAAGAAATTTTGAGCACTTTGGGCCAAGGGAAACGGTTGATCCTCAGCTTGTCTTTGTAAACCATCAGACCACTGGAGCAAACACCCAGTGTGATGTCAACACCATCGAGATCCTGAATGCAAGAAAAAAAACAGACAATAAGTTATGGTCTCCTTCTTTTTCCTGGCACTTAAACCAAACAGTCACAAGGGGGCAGTCTTTCTTTCCTACTTAATTTAGTTTGAGTTCATGAGGTTTGAAAGGTTATAATCCCTCCATTTCTATCTCAGAGGGATGTGACATCATGTTTGTCATTACATTTTAATGATAGAAAACATGACTGCTGCTGATAAATATTACAAACCATTTTAAAAATAAATAAGCAAAGATAAAGTCTGAGTTTATATGCAAAACCTTTAAATATATATATATATATATATATTTATTTATTTATTTTTAAGAATTAGGAAAAGTATCCACCTTGGCTTGGTGCAGGTCAACTCCATACATTGCAAGTTTTTTGGCATTTTCCAGATACAGCAAATCTGCTTGGGCCGGACTCATAGACCTTCATATGCAGGAAAAGAAAAATCTTTTTTACAAAAATGTTTACTGTTCAGCTGGGAGACAATGTTCTTAATCATAATAACTCCTATGACAATTATCTGTTGTAATTGCACCAAACCATTGTCCCCAGCCCTGTAATGACCTGTAAGTGCGGTGCAGCTCCATCACTTTTTCCTCCAGCTCCTTGCTCTGTCCAGGTGCCAGGCTCAAGTCTTTAACGTAGTCTGTCCCATGAAGCTCTGGGTCATATTCTCCCAGCTCAGACTGGGCCGTGTAGGAGCCCAGTAGGGACAGCGTGACAAAGGAACAAGGAAGAACGCCATTCATAATGTCCTTCCTGAGCTGGAGACACAGGAAGTATCTGTAAAAAAAGAAAACATCAGATCAAGATAAGGACATGAGGAAAACAGTAAAAAACAACAACAACAAAAGCACTGATTTTTTTAAATAAATAAAATGGATAGTCAAGTTCTTTTTTTGTTGAGTTGAAAGATTATAAGCACTTTTCATTTAAAATACATCCAGATGGGTGGTTGTGGTGTTTTACAAAGACGTGACTGATATATATGTATATATATATATATATCTTGATACAATGTTGAGAATCTAATTCGTTTTTAGATTAATAGATGGAACAGAAGAGACGATTCACCTATTATTGTTTTTCTTATTTTAAATTAAACACAGCTATATTCAATTAGAGGAGCTATTGTGAAAATTTGGTTTTAGGTAAAGCCGGTTTACAGGTGCTTATAACAGTCAATTTCAATCCTTCAAACATCGAGTATACCTAATAAGCATCATTACGCACAATGGAAGTCGTCTTGGCTGTATCGCAGAAGCTAACCTTCATGGTCTTTCCTCATCTCCGCTCCTTAGTTTTATAAAAGTCAGCCATTACTGTGTCACCTTCTATTCCACCTAGTTAGTTCAGCTTCCCAACCTCCATTTTCTTTCATGGGAGAGAGGGGTATAAATGTTAACATGCTTTTAAATCTGTGGGGGAGGGATGAGAATGTGGTTTATATGGGGTCATTTTTAATCTGTAAAGCACTTTGAGTTGCAAAATTTGTATGAAAAGCTCTTTATAAATAAAGTTTTATGTGATATGCTATTCTCGAACAGGTAATTTTTGGTAAATACTTTGGAGTTACGTTCAACAGAAAAATCTGGAAATAAGTGAACCCAGAAATACTAAACCATGAATATGTTGGGCATCTATTCATTGGGCGCAACATGCTTCTAAATGGGATAATCTTAGCCTCCCTTTTTACATTTTGAAGGGAAATTGAAGTTGGAGGCGGTGCACCTCCATTAATCTTCCTGTATAAAACATGTAGTGATATGGGAACATTAAACCCGGGAATCATTGTTTATTTTATTTATTTTTTGTATACATTGTTCACCTTTTTTTTAATCAAAACAGGTACTCTAACTTCTTTACATGTTCTGTTTGCCAGTACATTTCACACTGGAAGATCATCGGTAGTGAACTTCCTCCTACCTTATTATCCTCTATGAACAATCACTAACCAAATATGCAAAAATAATTAATGTTTAGAGGTTGTTAAAAATAAAATTTGTATAAAAAAAGATATTTTAGAAACTGCAGTTGTGGTAGAAGTCTGCTTTGGTCATGACCTCTCTTGGACTAGCAGTAACATGAACCTCTACCAACTTATGTGGTTTTGTATTAAATGAAGATGCCAATAAAGTTATCCACTGTCAGAATCTGTCTTAAAAAGTCCTTAACCATCCCTTTAATTTCATTGCTCTCAGGTCAATTTATAAATTACGATAAGTAGTGAGCAATATCAAACATATAAGGTAGAAATGACATAAATTTAGCCAAAGGTAGAAATTTTGACTGTACATAGTTATCATCAAGCTGTGCAAACCTGTATGTACCTGGTACATACTTTATACCAGGTATGCAAGGATACTAATCAGTTTTTGTCTTCCTACTGGATATTGAAAGGTTAAAGTTTGTTGTTTTGTTTTTTTTCATTTAACAAAAAGAAAGCTGTTGAAGATTTTTAATTCAAATATATGCAGGGTTTTTTTCCGTTTGATACTAAATGTATAAAGAAGTAACTAGTACAGCAGACAATTTTGACCTGTTTTTAAATGTAGCTTTAATTTTATTTAAAATACCTTCATCTTAATTTATCTTGTGAGAGTTGTGCTTAGCATTTTTTGGGAAAAGAATTTTTAAAAATTACAATGTATTTTGCACAATAAATGTTCTAAATCTTTTTGAAGTTGTTCTTCTGTAATATATCTGGATAGTGAGAATGTTCAGAAGAAGTCTTTTTGACATATCTAAAGAATAAAAAAAGAATACACCACAATACATATCATTTTTGCACATTGTTTAGATTATATTGCAATATAGATTTGAGGACATATCGATCCGCCCTAAATATACCTTATAAGTTAAAGAACTTTTTTTAAACAGTTTGCTAATGTTAGAATATATATTACATAATATATATACCTGGTGAGGTCTTCTGTAAGCTGTGCTGGATCAGGAGGGTAGAACTTCACATTAAATGTAAACTCATAGACGCCACCTGAAACCTGTTTACGGATCTCTTTCATGGGTTCCAACCATGTCTATAGGTGAGGAAAAACAATACCACTCTCAGGTCATTGCATTCGTTTGGTTTCTTTTTTATAATAAAATTAAAATAAATAAAAAAAGAAAATAAATAAATAAAAACACACTTACCTTGCTGGTTGGGGTTTCCCAGATTGCCAGGCCAAAGTAATCCTTCTCCAGCAGGTTGACATGGCCATACACTTTAGTTAAAAGCTCCTGACCCTTAGCATGTTTCTATTGGTGTGGACATAACAGAGATTCTTCAGTCTGTATTACCGTACTTAAAAAAATCAGAGGGTACAGTATCATATCAACATTAGTGGAGAATGTATAATTCTGTGTTTCTCTTACATCAAACTCACACTCAAACAGAGTGTCATCCAGTAAGGTGACTTTGCATTGCATGGTTTTGGGACGTTTGGGGCCTTTAGCCTCCTCTGGCTTCTTTTCTGTCTTCTTTTGTTTTGAAGGTTTCTTTTTCTTTGCCTGCTCTGTTGTTTTTTCTTCTCCTTTGGTCACCCCCTGCTGTTCTGTTGGCTCCTCCTTTTTTTCTCTGCCCTCCTTTTTCACTTCTTCCACTTCAGACTCTTTCTTTATCTCCAATTCTTCCTTTTGCTCCTCTGGAGCAGGCTGATTAAAACAAAAGGTACGAAAAACCATGTCAAATACCATTGAGCAGACTTTACAAAATATATTATGTCAATGGGAAACTTTCTTTGATGAACTACACTACCGTCCAAAAGTTTGGGGTCACATTGAAATGTCCTTATTTTTGAAGGAAAAGCACTGTACTTTTCAATGAAGATAACTTTAAACTAGTCTTAACTTTAAAGAAACACACGCTATACATTGCTAATGTGGTAAATGACTATTCTAGCTGCAAATGTCTGGTTTTTGGTGCAATATCTACATAGGTGTATAGAGGCCCATTTCCAGCAACTATCACTCCAGTGTTCTAATGGTACAATGTGTTTGCTCATTGGCTCAGAAGGCTAATTGATTATTAGAAAACCCTTGTGCAATCATGTTCACACATCTGAAAACAGTTTAGCTCGGTACAGAAGCTACAAAACTGATCCTTCCTTTGAGCAGATTGAGTTTCTGGAGCATCACATTTGTGGGGTCAATTAAACGCTCAAAATGGCCAGAAAAAGAGAACTTTCATCTGAAACTCGACAGTCTATTCTTGTTCTTAGAAATGAAGGCTATTCCATGCGAGAAATTGCTAAGAAATTGAAGATTTCCTACAACGGTGTGTACTACTCCCTTCAGAGGACAGCACAAACAGGCTCTAACCAGAGTAGAAAAAGAAGTGGGAGGCCGCGTTGCACAACTGAGCAAGAAGATAAGTACATTAGAGTCTCTAGTTTGAGAAACAGACGCCTCACAGGTCCCCAACTGGCATCTTCATTAAATAGTACCCGCAAAACACCAGTGTCAACATCTACAGTGAAGAGGCGGCTGCGGGATTCTGGGCTTCAGGGCAGAGTGGCAAAGAAAAAGCCATATCTGAGACTGGCCAATAAAAGAAAAAGATTAAGATGGGCAAAAGAACACAGACATTGGACAGAGGAAGACTGGAAAAAAGTGCTGTGGACGGATGAATCCAAGTTTGAGGTGTTTGGATCACAAAGAAGAACGTTTGTGAGACGCAGAACAACTGAAAAGATGCTGGAAGAATGCCTGACGCCATCTGTTAAGCATGGTGGAGGTAATGTGATGGTCTGGGGTTGCTTTGGTGCTGGTAAGGTGGGAGATTTGTACAGGGTAAAAGGGATTCTGAATAAGGAAGGCTATCACTCCATTTTGCAACGCCATGCCATACCCAGTGGACAGCGCTTGATTGGAGCCAATTTCATCCTACAACAGGACAATGACCCAAAACACACCTCGAAATTGTGCAAGAACTATTTAGAGAAGAAGCAGGCAGCTGGTATTCTATCGGTAATGGAGTGGCCAGCGCAGTCACCAGATTTGAACCCCGTTGAGCTGTTGTGGGAGCAGCTTGACCGTATGGTACGCAAGAAGTGCCCATCCAACCAATCCAAATTGTGGGAGCTGCTTCTAGAAGCGTGGGGTGCAATTTCTCCAGATTACCTCAACAAATTAACAGCTAGAATGCCAAAGGTCTGCAATGCTGTAATTGCTGCAAATGGAGGATTCTTTGATGAAAGCAAAGTTTGATGTAAAAACAATCTTATTTCAAATAAAAATCATAATTTCTAACCTTGTCAATGTCTTGACTCTATTTTTTATTCATTTCACAACGTATGGTGGTGAATAAGTGTGACTTTTCATGGAAAACACAAAATTGTTTGGGTGACCCCAAACTTTTGAACGGTAGTGTACATTTCTGCATCATAGTCCCGCAAGATTTTCATAAAAAACTCATCCGCAGTGGATGAATGAGGTTGTGTGTTGAGGTCTAAATAATCCCAAATTTAATGTGACTATTTGTAATTTGTTACGTTTTTGGTCTGGGCCGGTTACCTGTGACAACGTAAAAAAACGCTCTAAAAATCACTGTATCATTGTATTAATAAAAAATATTTAAAACCAATGTTAAAATATGTTCTAATTCTTGTTTTAAACAAGCAACGGACATTCCTGCTGCTGCTCAAATAAAGCTGATCATTAGATAACAGTGATGATATAAGATTTTATGTATCATTATTCTGTTTTTATGCACAGAACTACCACCACAGAGCAAACAGTTTAAATAATTGCTACATTTACTTGTTTGGTGTTCTTTTTCGGCGTTTTGTTTGGTGTTCTGCCTGCAGCGATGAATAAAATAAAAAGAAAAAGGGCATAGAAATATGTGGGGGAGGGGCAGAGCTCTGCCACTCTATACAGACTGATAAGAGTCTAGCACTTTTTTCTGGCATGCCATCAAACATTTTTTTAACATGGTTGTCATTTCTGCAGTTTTCAAACCATGACTTTTTAAAGCCTTGGTACAACTTGCTATCAGTAACCCGGCCATGTCTCCGCCCAGCGGCCTCCTCCTTATTGTAATTTTTGTTTATGGTGTGCGCTATATTTAGGTCTTTGTGTTTTCAGTGAGATTGGAGTTTTTGTTGGACACGGGTATGTGAGTGAGTATCTGTTAGGAGCTATGTATCAGTAACTCAGTGTGATGAGGTCTCGGTTTGTCTCACCTGCGTCTCAGCACTGCTTACTGACTGCTGATCAGCAGCCTGTTCAGTGTCTGGCTCAATTTTTAGTTCTGGCTCTGGAGCAGCAATCGGTGCTTTAACTTGTTCCTCACTTGGTTCTTTGTCCTCCTTGTCCTCCTTTTTTCCTTTGCCCCTCCCCTTCTCCTTTTTCTTTCCCTTTTCCTCTTCCTTCAGTTGTTGTTCTGTCTTTCCCTCCTCTTTCTCTGTCTTCTCCAGTTGTTTCACCTTTTCCTCTTGTTTCTCCTCTTTCTTTTTCCCCTGCTCCCCTTTAGCCTTTTCCTCCTCTTCCTTTTTGGTCTTTTCTTCTTTTGTTTTTTCCTCCTCCTTTTTTGTTTTATCTTCTTTCGCTTTTTCCTCCTCCTTCTTTGTCTTTTCCTCTTTAGCTTTTTCCTCCTCCCTCTTTTTAGCCTTTTCCTCCTCTTTCTTTTTCAACTTTTCGGCCTCTCTGGCTTTTTCTTCTTCTCTTTTCTTTGCTTTCTCCTCTTCTCTCTTTTTTATCCTCTCTTCTTCCTCTGCTTTTCTTTTAGCTTTTTCCTCTTCCTTTTTCTTCAGCTTTTCTTCCTTTTCTTTTTTCTTGGCCTCCTTTTTGTCTACTTTCCCTTCTTCTTTCTTCTTGGCCTCTGTCAATTTCTCTTTAATCTGAGTGGTCTGTTTCTTTTCTTCTTCTTTTCTCTCTGGTTTTGCCTCCTGCTTTTCAGCAGTTGACTTTACCGTTTCCTCCTTTTGCTCTTCCTGCTTTTCTGACTTTTCTTCCTCCTTTTTTGTCTCTTCCGTTTTCACTTTGCCTTCATCCTTTTCCTCTGCTTTCTTCTTTGCTTCTTTCTTTTTCTTTTTACTGCCTTTCTTCTCAACCTTTTCTTCCACTTTCTTTTTCTCTACTTTTTGTTCTGTTTTCTCTTCTTCTTTCTGTTTAACTTCTTTGACTTCTGATTGTTCCTCCACTGCTTTAGACTCCTTGTCTTCACTCTTCACCTCTTCCACCTTCTCATCAGGGTTGTCGGCTTGCTCTGAATCTGCCTTTTCGTCACTGGCTTTCTCAGCCTCAAAGCCCTCACCCTCTGAGCTCTGAGATCGCCGTTTAAGGAAGGATGAGAAGAGGCGGGAGAGGCCTTTGCCGGCAGAGGTCCTGGTGCGAGGCTTTAGCTGCTCCTCCTCAGGGGAGGTAGCTACACCTGCAGGCCCAGGCTCAGCAGCCTGCTCCTGGGCCTTCTTGCTCGACTGCTCCCCCTCTTGCTCAGATACGGCCACTTCCTGCTTCAAAGGTTCGGATTCTGGTGGAGCGCGGCTGCTCTTCTGCTTGCCCTCTGTGTCGGCCTCGTTCACAGCACTCGCCTCTGTTGTCATGGTAGCCACTGGGAAAGAGAACAGAGGGGAGTCAGAGATTGAGAAAGGTCACAGTGCAGAACAGCGTGTGACATTACTCTACATAGTAATTTATTAAGCACAACAAACAAGATATTTGAAAGCCTATAGGAAAAAACCTTACACTTCAAAGTTTTTTGAATGGAGGTGTAAGAGAAAAACAAAATTGGCTACTGACTGACTGGCCAATGTTTATCTGGTAGGAATCAACAGGTTCCATGGAAAATAACACTCTTGGGTGTGGATCTTGTTACTGTGTGAAGAAGGCTAAAAGTCAAGTATTTCAGTGTTGTTGAAGTTTGCAAAATAAAGCCAGAGGCGTCCCAAAAGGAAGCTGCATTTTTATAAAGAGGCATCTTAGCAGCAAAAAGTAACTGCTTTAACACAGGGTTAAGCCTAGTTTATGCTTCTCCGACCGCAAATTTGAATTCAGACACAGACGTATTGACAGAGACGTTTTTGGTTTATAGTACACCGCTTTTCCACTTCACTCTCTATTGTTTGTTCAGCATTTCTCGACAAGGACAGCAGGGGGTGCTAATTTTTCATGCCGTCTCTGCCTACTATTACAGCGTCGTTTAATTTTTTTTTTTAAGCTTGTGAACGTATTTCTTCCTCAAGGAGCAATGAACGACAGAAAGTACGTTTTGATTAAGCTGTAAATCTTTTTACTAGAGGTGCAGCTCTAGAAACGCATGTAAAAAAACAGCAGCCTTTTTTGTTGTTTTCCTACACCTTGTGTTCAAAATTGCCAAAATAAAAGATTAGATAAATTATTCTTTCAATATAAAGCATGTAGTTTCCAAACGCTGTGAAGCAATCTCTGGCTGTTACTGAAACTGACCAATCAGGTGCATACGCTATCCGCTGACGTAGACTGATAGTTAAAAATTGGGCCTCTACTCCGTGCGTTCTTGCTTAAGTGACAGAGAGCCCTTGCGTTGATGGATAATGCCGGTGCATCAATTAGTCTCCGCCAGAATGGAGAAACATAAACTAGGAGGCTATGGAGGCTTTAGACTTCGCAGACAACAGGAAGCTAATAACAATAAAGTTGCTCAACAGACTGTTCTCTCTCACACACCTGACTTTGCTTCGTCTCCTAACCCTAAATACTGATTTATCACAATTTGTCACAATTGAATTAACTGTGTAACACATAACAAAATCAAAGCTTCCTCCTATCAATAATTACAATAAGCAGTGCTGAAATATTTTCTAAATGGATTTTTGGGGAGACCAATATTTTGTCTCATAAAGTAAACTATTAGGTTTATTTGTACAGATCTCTCTGTCCCAGAGCCTGCATGTTTTCAGCAAAGTAGACACAGACAGCTCCTTGACTTTGGGCTATTTTAGAGAAGTAATTGTTTTATTTTAAAATATTCATTTTTCTAAGAGTAATTTTTAAGCTCATCCAGGAAGTAGTAAAAAAAAAAACTTTTTGGGTTATTTAAAATTCTTCAACAAAAATCTGAATCCAATGAAGTACACATCAACAGCTCAAAGCTTTAGTACATTGTTGATCGGATATCTGCTAACAATAAAAAATAAAAGATCTCTGATTGGTGCATCTCTGGGAGATTGTGCAGCTTGGGGTCATCTACATCCACATGGTAAGGCATGGATATGGATACTTACATTTGCTGAAAATTTTGACAACCATCTATAGCAGATTAACATGATAATTAGATAAGTAAAATAACATTGTTAGAAAAAGGGGCAAATAATATAAACCTTGAATGTTTAACAGATTAAACACAAAAATAATAGAGAAAGCAAATTTGATATTTTTTTGCTGCAAATTGTGTTCTTACACAAGTTGCCTGAAAGACACAACAACAATACTGGTTCTCCCTTTGACTTTAGGGGCCTGTATATGCCAGGATCTTTTACCTGTTACAATCAATCAGCTTAACTAACAAATAAACAATCTTTTGAAAATGAAAAGCTCCTGAGTCCTGGGTCAGTTTCCCTCTTTACCAATTGGTATACTCCATTAAATGCCAACATATTGTTATTTCATCACTTCCTGTTTCTATTTTGTACCTGTAAACAACCGCTTTTCTACCCTGTTAAGTAAATACTTGCACATTATGATATTTTTTATTTGCAGTTAGACATTTCTGAGAGTTATGATGGGAAATATATTTAAAGCATGACGTATATTAAGATATAAGAGCCTTTTCCAATTTATTTTGGTTCAGATTTCCATTTTGACAAGTTAATGACCATTCCAGAAATATTTAGATGTTATGTATTTGACGATTGAAACCAAATGCCAAACTTGTGGGAAAAAAAATATTTACAAGTGAGAAAACAACTGCAAGAAAATATATCTTGTTAAACTTGCTTTTTTCAACAGTCAGAACTGAAAAACTGTGGAAAAAAAGACTCAAGTTTATCTTAATACCAAGCACAAGGAGGAGGATGGTATGGTAGGTAAAGAAATTCTCCAAAGCCAAATCTTCACTGTGTTTGGTACTACAGAAAAAGATGATTTAATTTAAATTCGTTATACACATCTTTACCAGGTGTGCCTATTTGTATTGAGGGTGCTATACATAGATATATTATTTAATTGCACAATGCTTTACAATTTACCCAGAAACTCTGTAAATTCTCATCAACTAGACTAATCTATAAAACAAAACCTTCCCCACTATCTACACTGCTGTTCCAATTAATCACTGACTACTTTCTTCCAAACTTAATTCCAGACTCTTTTTTTTCCCAGTAAACACGAAGCAAACTGTCACTAGTAATTTACAATCTAGCACTGACACATACACAACAATCAGCTCATCACACAATAGGCCTCCTTGTTGGGGACTGAGCCAACATGGACTTCTGATGGCCTATCATGGACTCATTAAATCGCCCCAATACAAAGGAGGCATTCTGCTCAAGATCTGCCTATTAGCACCGCCTGGGTCATCCTCAGCAGGCATGCTCGGCTCTTCGTATCACACACAACCATTCTGAGACAAAAATATCTAGATGATACATGTAGAGAACAATGACATGCAGTGCTGTGAAGAAGTCTTTGGAGAAATGTCTTGTTTTTGTTTGTTTTTTGGTCACATTTAAATGTGTTTAGATCAATCTGATTTTAATTCAGAAAGCGGACAGAAAAAAAAAATGCTGCTTTTAAACTAGGATTTCATTTACTTGGGGGAAAAAAGCAAAATCTAAAAAGTGTAACACACCCTCAACCTAACTGGTTATGCCATCCTTTGTGTCACTAAGTATTTGTGATAATAGAAGACAAAAAAAAGTATTTTACCATCACTGTGAAGCACTTTGCAGAATTATTTTTAATCCAGCCCTATTAAAAGACTTAAAAGTGTGAACAGCCTGTTTAAGGTCTTGCCACAGCACTTCAACCGGATTTAAATCCAGACTTTGACTAGGCATCTCAAATCGTCAACTTCTCACTTTTTTTAGCCATAAGGTGTTACACTCATTTTCCTGCTGAATAAAACATGTGTGCAGCTGCTTAAAGTCAAGAACAGGAAGCCGAAAAGTCTTCTTTAAGATTTTTTTGTTATTGTTGTGAAGAACAGAATTTATTGTTCTATACATTACAGAAAGTCATCCAGAACCCGGAAGGAGCAAAAATGATCTGACACATTTTATAACTTCCACTTTTGTATCATCAATACACAGAATAGTTTAGGAAATTATAGAGTTTTATCGCTCTCCAACTGCCAACTCATGAACACTGATATTAACTGTGGTAAGGGGGCCATGCATTAGACATTGTTCTTGGTTCTTTTGCTCTTTTTTCTCCTAACTTTTAGGGGATTGACTTCATTGTGATGCACTGAAGTCTCAAATAGCTTTGTAAGACTTTTCCAAATTTAACTTGATTAATTAAAGGTTGCATTTTTTAGATATTTTGGACTTTGTGTTGTCAGATAGATTCTATTTAATTGATTAAATGTATTGAACAGATCTGGCAGTAACCAGGTTTGCATATGTGTCAAATGAAACTGAACTCAGCTGACCCACATTATGTGGTTAGTTACAGGCAGTTCATAATTTAATAAGGAAGGTAATTACTTTTTTCACATAAGACAAGTGTGGCTTCAATAGATGTTTTCACTCAAATCAAATAAAATTTACAAAACTACTCTATTTACTTACAAAGAGTTGTCTAATAATCTAAAATATTGAAGTTTGAAAAAAAATCTATACGTAAAGGAGGTAAATAAAAATATTTTCACAGGTATTTTTAATGATCGCTCTCGTTGATTCTGATTCTGTGAGTGAAACATGGTTTTGCACATTATTTTCAACCTGATGTACATATTCTTATTCTGTGCTGATGTACATATTCTGTCTATTATTGTATTTTTTTATGTACAGTATATTTTTCTGTTCTGTTATATATGTTGTATATTTGTTGTTTCTTTGGCTGCTGTTTACGACCGAATTTCCCCTGGTGGGACTATTAAAGGATTATTCTATTCTATTCTATTCTATTCTATTTTATGCATCAACGAGCCTCAGAGGGATGCTGAGTTTTTCAAAAAAAAAAAAAAAAAAAAAAAAAAAAAAAAAAAGAGAGTCAGACTTGGTATTTTTAGGAACTTGCTGATTAAATTACCCAGCAGGCTAACATGCACTGCAGATATTACACAACAGCCCAATGTTTCTGTTAAGTAATATATATCAATTTACAGGGCCTCACTGTACAATCGATTCATGTTGATACAGCAGACATTCATCATGTCTGGCCACTGTCTAATTGTTGACCAAGGCTTTTGTCTTTGATATGGATTTGGGGGGGGGGGGGACAGACAAGCAGACAAGGCCGATCCTCCAGATGTACAGGGCCGCCCAAAAGGGTGCATCCTGATTTCTATACCATACACTTCCCACTGGTACTCCAGGACAGGAGGAGGAGGAGGGGGCACACAAACAGACCAAATCCTCTTTAGCCCTCCCATTGTTTGTGTCCAGTGACCAATAACTGTGCTGCACTCTATTACTAATCCACTCTGCCCTTCCCCCAATGATACCCCTAACCACCATCTCCAACACTCCATAGGCCTATTCCCTAGGTCACCACGCACCTTTATGCATCAATGCCCACGGCCTCCTGCGGGCGTCTTAATGCTCCGTCATCTCAATTCCGATTGTCAGGAAACAGACACGCTCCTAATGGACCAGCTGAGCTTGTGTCTGCTGCCTCCTCCATTTTGTGTTAGCCCATCTAACATCTCTGCCATCCGCCAGCTGAGCAGGGCCGACGCACGTCGGGACCAAAGTTAGAAGGCGGCAACGGCGTGGGGTCTCCCTAGACGCCATCAATCTCTCATAATGTGACAAATAAGACCTGGGCTTTAATGTGAAGGCAAGGAATAGTAACGTAATGTCATATTTATAAAGAAAAGAGGCTGACCTCAATAACACAATTAAAGCTTGTAATAAGATGAATTATAGATGAAGTAGGCCACCCTCTAAGCAAGAGTGAGCTCACAGAGAGCTGCCTGATCAGGTGCAAGCTCAAAGATTGGAGTTCCAAAGTGATTTGATTTCAGGTAATTTGTTTTACCTTGGTGTTTGTTTTTCTATGATCTAAAAGCACAGTATTTACAATGAATGTTCAGCTGTAGATCAATTTTTATACAAATAAGCGTAACACCAAAGCACAGATTGCACAGATAGTCTAACAAAATAACCCTAACCCATGCTATAAGCTGCCAAACTAAGGTACAGTAGTTTTTTTTTTGTAATAAAATCATGAATGACCATGTTCTTGAGCCGGAAAAGGGTAGGGTGCCTTCTTCGGGTCAGGGATGGGGTCCTTACTCAAGTGGAGGCGTTTACGTATCTGGGTGTCTTGTTCATGAATGAGGGAAAAATGGAGCAGGAGATCAATAGACGGATTCTTAAGGCGTCTGCAGTTATGTGGGCACTGTACTGGTCTGTCGTGGTGAAGAGGGAGCTGAGCCGAAAAAGCTGTCGATTTACCGGCCGATCTACGTTCCTACCCTCATCTATGGTCACGAACTCTGGGTGGTGACCGAAAAAACGAGATCACGGATACAGGCGGCTGAAGTTAGTTTCCGCCGTAGGGTGGCTGGGTTCTCTCATAGAGATAGGGTGAGAAGCTCGGTGATCCGGAGGGGCTCCGATTAAAGCCGTTGCTCCTCCACACTGAGAGGAGCTAGCTGAGGTGGCTCGGGCATCTGGTCAGGATGCCTCCTTTACTCCCTGGTGAGGTATTCCGGGCACGTCCCACCAGGAGGAGGCCCAGAGGAAGACCCAGGACCCGCTGGAGGAACTACGTCTCCCGGCTTGCCTGGGAACGCCTCGGGATTCCTCCCTAGGAGCTGGCCCAAGTGGCCGGGGAGAGGGAAGTCTGGGTCTCTCTGCTTAGGCTACTGCCCCCACGACGCGACCCCGGATAAGCGGAAGAAGATGGATGGATGGATGGAAAATCATGAAGGAGTCAAATAAAGGAATTGGGAAAATCTAAATTGTACATTGAGAAAATAGACAAAGAGAAAGAGAAAAATGAAGGACAACAACACTAATTTTAATCAGTAAGGCACTTTGAGCTGTTTATTATGAAAAGGTCTTTATAAATCAAGTTTGATTTGAATTAATTTGAACCAGAAAGAATGGACATAAAAACTAAAATAAAAATGAAAAATGTAACAGATTACAGCTCAAAAACATAAAATAGAATAAAATTGTAGATAAAGTTGGTCAATAATATTAACTCACTTCTCACCTACACTTAGATTATTTATTTTTTTAACCCAACAGAGAAAAATTGGCGGGTGTATAAAGAAACCAAAATTATAAATAGCAGTAATGAAAATGAAAAATAAAACAAAATATAATAATAATAATGATAATACATGAAGCAAAGCTATACGTATCCTATCCACTTGCTTAACAAAATGCTCACATTTTCCCATTTGCACAAAAAACACCCCAAAATTGCCTCTGTCTCATTTACACCATGTGCATCAAAATAAGAGGTGGAAGACAGGAATGGGAAGAGGAGCATGCACTGAAGCAGGAGGAGGTAACAGTTTAAAAATAGCTACATGTGCCCAAGATGCTGGGACTCATTAGTTGGCCCAGCTCATATCTATTTTTGTTCACGCTTTGCACATAACACGCATCTGCACATGTGCAAACATGTGTGTGCACAATAGACAAGAGCTCACACAGCATTTACATCCCCATCTTTGAAAAAGCTGAAACTGAGCCATTTACTTTTCTTAATAAAATGTATACGACACGTTTCTTTATTAACCTGCCCACATATTGACAGGTGTTCTCAATAAAACAGTACATACAAGTGAACATAAAAAAAAGCATGTTTCCTGGACACTGAGAGCAGGCTTAAAGAATTAGAAGGAGTTTAGAGTTAATCAGCCCTCAAGTGACCAAGTGAGATTATCTTCTTCTACCTGCCTGCAATATCCATCTCACTGTCTCTATCAAATCTTTTTGTCTGCCCCTGCAAGTGTGTGTGCTTGTGTGTAGAGGTGGAGATAGTGATATATTTGGGGCCCCGTCTACCTGGCAAAAAAAAAAAAAGACAATCTAAGAAGTGTGAGTAAAGACTAAGAAGTCAGCCCTCGGGCCACCCTTAGTAAACAGACATGTGTGTAAAGGTGGGTTCCGCAAAAACTAATGGGATGTTCTGTCAACTCTGACCTCCAACATCAGGACTAGTCTTCTTTAGGTACAAGACAAAGCTTACTCAATTGCAACTGGACAGTGTAGATGGCCCAGGTTAATCAATTTGTAGACCAAACACTGGAAGAGTTCCTTTGTTTTGACGCAGTAAAATAAAATCTCAGCTTTGTTTTGTTTTGTTTTTGACCGGCCGATTATTTAACTATCACAGCAAATAATGGAAAATTATCTGGTTTCAATCTCTTCCCAACCAATTGGTGTGTTTCTCAAAAAAAGTGCTAATCTAATGCATAATCTAATTTTATACAATTTCTGAGAAAACTTTTTAAATGGTGCACTTGTATAGCCCTTTATAAGTCCAAGAACTCCAAAGAGTGTTCCACTACAATCAGTAATTTACCCATTCACACATTGATGGTGATAATCCGCATCGCCACAGCGGCTCCTGACCCACTGCTGCCTCTTTGCAAACTGACTGTGGTTTTGATTCGCATTTAGCCCTGTTGGCAAAAATAAATATGAGCGATTCTGACTCCTAATATAATAAAAACATTTGTAAGTGACTTCCAGCTGGACATTTTTCACAGGAGTCACATAGTTACTTGTAGCAGACTATAAGTAGGTGGCAGAAAATAACTTAAAATCATTGTTTCTCAAAACAGGTATGAAGTATCGCTATATGGTTCTCACTGCTTAATAACCTTGAGTAGAAATAGCATTAAGTTTGAAAAGAAAATGGTATCACAAGATCGATTTTCTTTTACTGAAAACAGGAAAGAGAACAATATTCACTGCGACCAACATCGTTTCCTTTAGAATGATGTGTGGCACAGCTTCAGTTTCCATGCCATGATTGTATTTTTTGTGTTACTTAACAACCAAATTGTCCATCTTGCAAGCCTGGGAAAAATAAAATATAACTTTCTTTCAACCAGCTGATAGACAATGTGAATGTGCAGCAACATGTAGGGAAAGGGCAGCCAACTGCCATATAATACCTTATTCATTGAGAACTCCTATTAAAATTGAGTTTTGTATAGTCTTTTTACTCTGGGATGCCTTGATTCGGGTATGTCAAGATAGCTATGAATTGAGGTATAGATAAACAACAAAACAAACTGTGTAGAGTAGATCCTTTAAGCATTCCAAACAATCAAAACTGCATATATATATTAAAGAGGCAAATTAACCAGATCCTTTAAAAAAATATATAGTCAGCTAATATATAACACATATTTATATACAACAGAAATCTTAGCCTCGGTCTTTGTCTGTCTTAATATGATCAATACACACAGATGGTCTGTAAGCCGGATGCTGTAACACGAAACGACATAGGAAAAGGATGAAGCAGCATGATTGATTTAGTGTGGCTTCACTGAAAGCAATTTTAAAGCCACTCTCAGCGCAAAGAGCAATCAGCTAATAGCACAAACAGAAAAAAGTTGGGACAGGATTTTAAAAGCGGAGCTAAGAGGAAGGTGCGTCGTGGACTCAGGAACCAACTAAGTTCTATATCTTCCATTGAGAAAGAAGAATAGTACTGAAAGATAGGTGGACAGCTTTCCTTTTTGCTCATACAACACAGTAGTATGCCCAACTGCACGAATGCATCATAACTCCCAAAAGAGGATTACACCAACAAGCCCTTCTGGGACCTTAATGACCTAACTCTGCCACAGCAGAGCTGAAAACATTCTTCAACATCACCTCAGGTGCTTTCTGTGTGTCTACACCACCACTGATTCACTAAACAGGAAATCCTACCAGGGTGTCCTCACTAGCATATTTATGTTTTGTTTTTTTTTGTTTACTTCTGTTGTTTATTGGGGGGAAAAATAAATAAATGCAAAAAAGTCCTGCTGTATTAACTCTGCCTCATCACTGTAAACCCGGATAAGTACAATTTACTTAAAAAAATCAAGGTAACGCGTTGCCTTAAAATTTTTAAGTAATGAAGTATTAGTTGAATAAGTGAAGTGAACCATGTTCAATGTACTTGAGCCCATAATGGAATGGAATAGAACATTTAAGTTGAATATACTAATAGCCGAGTTATAGTAACTAAAGATACTTAGTTTAAACAATCATTCCCCACCCATTTATTTAACTCAACTTGTTAGTTAAGCATTACTCCATAACCATTTCAACTAAATTGTATATTCTAACTGACTCAACTTAACTATTTAGTTCCTGAAACTCAAAATATGTTTTTCAATCAACAGATTGAAAAATAGATTCAAATAGATTGATTCCCACTGAGGATGCATTGTGGTAGAGGGACTGCTTGTGTGGAGTGATGTTCTCCTGTTCATTGAAAACAGATTGATAAATGAAATAAATACAACAGCAACATTACATTGACTAATTTTTTTTTAATTGAAAATGTCTTTTTTTCAACAACAAAAGAAACAGTCTGCTGAACCCTGGCATCTTAACATTTACAAATAACTGTCCATGGAAAAACAAAAAAGCGTGAGTATGAAAGAACAGAAAATGGGAGAGTGAAAAAAATAACAGAGCAGATAACTGTATGGAAAGCCCATACTCTCCCCTCCACCTTCCCTCTACCCCACTCCTCCATCTTGGCAAATGTGAACTCTATTATTAACACAAAAAAAATTCTCTAGATAAAATAAAAACTATGTGTGAAACAAAAAAGGATGAAAAATAAAACTGACAGTTGATACCCAGCTATCCATACTCTCCCTCCCCCCCTTACCCGATCTCCCCAGGCTATATCTATCCCCCATGTAAACATGTTTTAAGTCTGTCCTTCTCTCCCTTCACTTTACTTTAACTGCCAATTAATTATTTTTTTTAAAAACTCACATTTGACGATTAGGGAAGAGGAGAAGCTGGATCTTACATTGTAAGCTGATTCTTGAGAGTTTGAAGTTTAGGTTTCAGATCTGCCTTACCTAAGTTAAGAAATATCTGCTGGAAAAAATCAAAAGTGTTCTTCATGTACTTTGGGTAGTTGAGATGCAGTGCATAAGTAAGTCCGAAGACAATGTACATGGCCTGGGGCAGGTTCTCAACATCCATCACAATGTTTCCCTCCAAGATGATTCCCACTGAGGATGCATTGTGGTAGAGGGACTGCGTGTGTGGAGTGCTGTTCTCCTGTTCATGGCAGAGGATCCCCACTGGCACATCATTATACGAACCTTCCTCATCATCAATGTCCTGAAAAAAGGAACAGGGCATGATCAGATCAACATGACAATATAGTGCTACAAACACCCTCTATAGGTACACAGCTCATATGTCTGCCCTATCCAGTGTCCACCCACAGCCCAGTGCAGTGACCGCTACAGAAAATCCCTCAGGACAAGTGCAAGAAGCATCCACAAATTATCTGGGGAGAACACAGGTCACAATTTTGGAGTATGTGTCCTCCAGAGAGGTTTTTTTTTTTTTTCAAATGACAATAACGATAAAAAGAAACTATTAACACATGCACACCTTAAAATAATATGTATGATAGGGAGAGGACGGGAGGTAGAGAACAGGGTCAGCAAGGGAGGGAAGTTAATGGGAGGTAGAGAAAAATCAAAGTTGCTTACAAAACAGGCCTTGAAGAAGGTGGATGGATCATCGCCAAGAATGACAGGAAGCCCCCTGAGGACAAGGCATCTGACTTCTGTCACATCCAAAGCCTGGTGGATTGAAGGAGCAGAGGATATCACACACTTAAAATAGGGTCCATACGTTACCCTGAACACTATGTGCACACACATAATCAATAATACACAGCAGAGCCATGTACTGAACCCCACCTGTTAACTCAATGTTCTTGACATTATGCATACTGGTAGTTATTTGCATACCTCATTTACAGATCAATCAGCAAAACCTGGCAAACTAATGTAATGGGTGGCAAATAATTACTCTGAGAAGTTAGTTTAGCCAATTCAACTCCATTACACATAGGCTCCTCAAAGTTAAAGAGAAGAAAGCATCAACCAACAGTATAGCTTACATGACCAGTACTAGGGCTGTCCCCTTCCAATATGATATAGAGGGTTGAGTATTGATCGATACCGATACCTTAACATGTTTAGTTTTTAAATGTTTCATGAGGTTGCTTGTGTTAAATCTCATAGCATCGGGTGCACTCACGGTTCTGATCGATGTGTGGATCAGAGTCACGGATCACAGATTTTCCGTTTCAGCAAAAAAAAAAAAAACAAGACAAATAAACAAACAACTTTGTATTTTGTTTGTTCAATTCAAATACATCAATTCAACTTAAAGTGCAGAAGCTCCTCCGTCCCTCTGTTCGCCATGACAACACTGCGGTTGACAATGTGTGGAAATAACCCCCCCCAAAAAAAAACCCCAATCTGTGGATCACGTGTGTGCCGTAGATCTGCTGCACCACACTACTAAACTTGCGCGTTGCAGGTTTTCCATTCCGCTGTTGGATCTTTTTTGGACTGTGAAATATTTCCACACGTCTGACATTATTTTCGTTTTAATAGATACTTTTGACACATGCCGATACAATCCGCGTGTTTTTGTTGATATCAGCACAGATACTTGATTCTGGTATCAGATCGGGACAGCCCTAACCAGCAGATGTGGAATTAATGAATTACAAATACTTAGATTACTGTAATTAAGTAGTTTTTGGGGTACTTGTACCTTTATGAGTAGATTTTCAAGTCTGTACTTTTACTTGTACTTAAGTATTCAGTAATCCATGTAATCTACTAAATTACTTTTTAATTCCTATCCAAAGCTTTTATCTGCATTTTTGTAGCCAGTAAGGTGATCTGATAGCAAATAAGCCGATGAAAACCGGGTCATGAGGACGGAAAACAAAACAAAAAAAGGACGTTAATGATTAATCTTTCATTGGTTCTGAATGAAGAATTTAACCAGTTAAAAATGGATTCATGGATATTTAATCAATAGTCGCGGCTCCTCATGGCATTTAGTTTTTTGTCTGCCGGAGACATTTGCTGAGACATTTAGGAAAATAAAAGGAAATAAAAACTTAACATAAAAAAAAATTGAGGGAAAAACACTTGTTTTGTATCTTATCAATTATTAATGATTAATAAATTGTTGGAATTTTAACTTTTGGTAAAGGAAAACAAAAAATTTCCCACCCTAGTCTGGAGAAGTGAAGGTGACATCAGCCGTTAAAAGGAACTAATACTCTGAGGTTTTTATCAATACTTTGTACCTTTACTTGAGTATTTCTCTGACACCAGTACTTTTACTTGTAATAGAGTAATATTTTAGTAATGTAACATTACTTGAACCAGAGTACAGATTTTCACTATTCTTTCCACCACTGCTATCCAGTACATTTAATTACACCACGTGTGTTCTTTTAAGCTCAATCAAGTATCAGAATGTTTTCTAAGACGCAAATATAGAGTTGAAAATCAACTAACCTTTGTTTGTCGCATCAGGTCAGCCAAGACCTGCCCTGTGAGGCCCCTCTTTGCCTTGAAGATTTCCATGAGCCTGGGACTGTGATGGTCAAGGGCCTCGTAGAAATCCTGTCTCAGGCTCTTACCAACCACCCTACTGAACTCCAGACACACCTGAAACATGTAAAAACAAAACATGTTCATATTCAAATTAGTTAACACCATGATGTGATCTTTTTATACAACCTATCTGCATGTATTGCTCTTTAATACAATTTTGATGAGTAATTTTGTATTCTACAGAGCCCCTCTGCTGTCACCAGAGGGGCTCTGTAGAATACAGCATGAGACAAATCTATAGGCCTACCTGGTTTTCAGTAAAGAGAGCTGGCCAACGTTGACATATCTGGTTGATGTCAGGCTTGTCCTTCACAACTTCGTTCCTTCGAAGAGCGAATGTCTGATCCATCTTCTGCCTAATGAGGACTCCATTTGGGGTTTTCTTTTTCATTTCGTCCACCATGAGCTGTCGAGCATCTTCAAGGCTGGAATCATCCTGTCCAGCTGGATAATCTGGTAAGTAATTGACTTCTCCTCTCTTTGGCTTCTTGATTCTCTTGTTAGGTGGGTCTCCACAAGGAGATTGCTTTCCATGTTTACCACCATTCACAAGGACATCACGGTGACCCCGCTGACGCATTTTTGTCCGGTAATTCCCCATCTTGAATTTCAAGCTGTTTTTCCAACCGCTCCAACCGGACACTGATCCTTGTTCTTTGAGACATGGGTGTACTCGCACCAGTGCTGAGGCAACAGCTTCAAATTCTGCATTAGTTGGATATGCTTTCAAGGCATATATGGTTTCGGCCAACCTCTCGAGGATGTCGTGTTTGAGCTCCTTTGGCGTAATGAGGTGGGTTCCATCCCTGAGATGGAGCAGGTTTGCTTGACGCAGTCTATATTCCACATCGACAGAGAATTTCGGTATATACATATCAAATACCTCTGGCCACTGGCGTTGTCTTTCCTCAGAGAAGTCTGAGAGGATGTCCGTGTCTGCCTGGCTGGGTGTGTCACTCAATTCTTCACTTGTTGTTGACCGTGGGACGGGCACCTCCACAAGAGCAAGCAATGGAATGATTTTAAGGGTAGGTCGCTCTGGCAGCTCTGACATCTCTGTTAGGTTGCACAGTTCGTTGTCGAAGTTGGGATCTTTAAACTGTAAGCTGAAGTCATAATTTATTTGAAGAACATCTTTAAGGGAGCCAATTAAAAGGTCAACTGTATCAGGCTTTCTCGTCAGTTCCACCCTCCTTATGTCTGCTTCAGAGAAGATAACTCTCACAAGCATTCTCTGGTGCACCGCCATCTGCAGAGAATGAGAGAAAGTGTTCAGCAAAGAATATATCGTTTCAGAGTCACCATTAGTTTCCCACCTATTCTGTATGCTGAAAGGGGGAAAACATCGTTAAGCTCTGACAGCTGAACCACACACAGGGGCGGGGTTACATCAGAGTAGCAAACTTCATACGATCTAAGGTGCTCATGGTACCATGCACTCATTACTCTGCACACAAACATGATTTCTGTATGAACTGCAACAATCTGTGTGATCTGCCTAAACACAGGGAGACCTGAGCAGGATCCAGCAGAGACTACCATATCTGCCTTGTATGTTACTCCATCTAGACATATGGATGATGCTACAAAAACTGCAGCTGGCTTGTGGATTTTCTGACTGAGTACCTTCTGGACGTTATCAGGGAAAGATGATACCGAGACTGTAGTGACCTTCTCAATCTCGACTGAAGGTTTGAAAAATGAGCTTGAGTCCAAATGATAGCTGACTGCTTTCTGGTGTTTCACAGCAAGTGTAAGGGCTACATTCCTGTAGTTGTGAGCATCACGGATAACCTTTTTGAAAAATTTGTGCTTGCCCTCAAAGCGCATAGTCCAGACATCACACAGTGGACCAAATGCCTTAATAAGTTGAGGGTAATGTTCGATGTAGTGGTGTTTTGGTCGTAATCTTAACTCTGGGAATGTAGACTGCAGTAGTTCTCTGTGTTCTGCCAACTTGCACTCCAGGAAGGAGAGTGTCTCTTCAGTAAACCTGGGGGCAACTACTAACTCCACAATGTCTTTGACAAGCATGAGAACTTCCCATGCATTTTCCCCTGGAGGAACATACTGACCAACAAGAAATGGAAGAAGCCTAATTAGGCACCAGTTCTCATGCGCATTTCCCCCAATTGTGCCTTTTGTGGAAAAGCCTTTTGTAATAGGCTGTGGCTGGTCAGTTTTGTCGGTAAAGGTGTATGTAAAGGACCTGATAGCCTGATTCAGTGTTTCTAGGTTAAAATATCCCTTGGAAATCATCTCTGAAAGGCACAAAGACAACTCTACAGGGACTATGCCTTCCAGAAGATCATGCATGAGGTCAGGAGGATAGCCTTTAACAACATGAAAGTGCTCCAGTTTTGCAGTCAAAGGGCACTCTTTTTTCACACCGTATGTTCTACCCAGTTCTGGGTTTTCCATCACTTCCTGCACTTGCCTGTTATGCCTGTCTATGTCTCTGAGCTCAAAGGCACCGGAGCGCACCTCTTGTTTCTGAATGTCACTTCTACTTGCCATGCAGAATCTGCAGAACTTATCAACAGAGAAGCTCTCGTAGAAGCCTGCCAGTGCATGAGCTCCTAGGTTGTCAGCAGCTACATACAAAACAGTTCCTTTTACACTTGCACCTAAGGCCTCTACATAAACACCCTCTTTTTCTAGTGACATCAGATCATGTATAAGTGGGTCCAGCACTTTAGCATAACCATATTCTTTTACAGTGGTTGTGTTGCATATAAGAGCAAGTTGGATAGAGTTGAGTGATGCTCTATATTTTGCTGGCATATTGGCAATCACCCAGTACACAGCACACATCTTATGCTTCTTCTTTGATGTTCCTAACGGATTGGCGACTTCAAAGTCATCGATGTACATTCCAATGGCGATTGTGAACTCATCACTAGTAAGAAGGCCATTTTCTCTGAAGTAAACACCATCTACATGAGTTTTGTAGTCATTTGGAAGATGCATTTCTTCAGACATTGCTTTATCTAACACATCTGTCCTGCTCAGCAACTTTTGCAGCATTTGCTGTATGGGAACATATACAACCGATTTCTTATCTTTGTCAACTACATACTCAATAGGGATTACCAGCGGAAATTGTTTCGACACATACGATGCTCTCTTTTTTGTGGTTGCTAAGGAACCAACTTTGCCGCAAAATGTTGTCATTACATTGGTCTCTGAAACAGCACTGCTCACCTGTTTCACAATGGACTCATCTATCTCGGAATCATACTCCTTAAGAATCATCTTCACCTTATGATGCAGAAGTGGCTCTGACAAATAATGTATATCACAAAGCTGTTTGATAACTTCCTGTACAGAGCGCTCAGATATGTGGAGGATAGTCTGCATCTTTAAAAAAAGTGCAGCCAAGTTGTGCTCTAACTGCTTTTCCAAATCATGAAGATCCATCTCACAAGCTTCTTCACTGATGTCATCTATCTCCCCTGTGTCTTCAGTTGGCATTTGCTCATCAGCAACATCACCGTCTTTGTTTTCATCACTTATGTCAACATTAACTATTTCTTTCTTGAACATCTTCCAGTTGTCTTCTCTATGTGCTTTACTTTTATGTGCATTGAAAGTTGAATACACACTGCTCTCAAATCTACAGCCTGCATATGGACACTGAACCTTTTGGTTAACTTTTAAGTGTCTGCTTCGGAGATGGCTGAAAAATTCAGTTTCGGAGCAGGGCTCAATGAAATCACACAACTGACAGCAGAATTTGACAGCTTCATTTTCTCCTCGTTGCTCCTCATGAGTTTTAGCATGAACACGACATATGTGTGCTTTAAGGCTGTTCAAAGAGTTGAATGTGCACAAACAGTCCTGGTGCAAACAAGGAAACGGTACCGTTCTTGTGTAACTTCCATGTTTTAACCGGTAGTGTTTAAATAGCTGCCCCCTCTTCCCACTAATAAAACCACAATATTTACACTTCCATTCCATCTTCAGTTAGCTAAACTTACATGAACTAAGGGAAAAGTACCTTTAGCTAGCAGTGTAAAGCTTCTATTTTAAATTGGCTTGAACACAATAGGCAACAAGCTAACATGAGCTAAATATCACAAGAGGCCTGACAGCTAAGAGTGGGACAAACAGCCAACTAAAGAATAAATCAAAATAAAGAAAGAAATTAAAGCTAATCAGCTAACTAATACTGTGAGCTAGGGTGCACCAACCTACCAGGATGTTTGCAGTTCTGCGGCTTGTTTCACGGTCTCAGCTCAACTTTAGCTGTCTGAAAACAACAAAGTAAAACAGTTTCAGAGTGAAGCGGACAAATCAGCTTGATGTCATATATTAAAAGCATGTAACACGTAGATTGCCTGCCCAGCAGTGTATTGTGTGACCGAGAACGCCTACCCGGACATCGCGGTGGACTCGAAGTGCACCCAAAGCGGATTGTCGCCGGACACGTCGGTGTACAGCTCAATTTCTATGACCGCGCGGACACCGGGTATTCGTACTCGTTGTCACACAATAGAATCCGCTTAAATAAGTCAACTCACCGGGACGTTTGCTGGCCCGTATTTGGGCTAAGGATAGGTAGCTGCTTCAGGTGTCCAGCGCAGCTCAACTTGCATTAGCTGTCTGGGAGCGACATACAATGTCCGTTAATGGCGCGACCTAACGTTACCAGTGAACAGATACGTTAGCTAACGTTAAGACAGTAGGGCAGAGTTAGCTGGTTAGATATCTTGCTAGCTTGTTAATAAATAACCTTAGCTACTTTTTTTTTTAAATAACTACAGTACTATAGAAATTAAACTTCGATATATAAATCTTAATAAATAAATATAAATGTGAGGAGTATACTAAATTTTGTGATATACTGCTGGTTAAGTTGCCTCAACTCGGAGTTAGGACTGCAACAGCATGCAACCAGTGCCAGGTTCCAACTTACCGTTTTGTGCCTGCTGAACTTGGTTCATTCACCAACGGCTCCAAGCGTGTCGAACAACTTGCTTGCTAGAACGTAAGTTCTCGAAAATTTCAATGTCTCTGTTCTGTTCGTCTATGTTCAGTCTCAAAAGTTCAGTCATCAATGCCAGGTCAAAACTGGTATTAACTAGATTTTTGGCGGTCGCCGGTCGCATCAATAGTATTATGGGTAGTGACGTCAATGCGTTGCTATTAGTAACAGGAAGAACTTGATTATATTGAGTTGTTTGAGCTCAAACACATAATTACAATAACATAGGCCATTAAAAAGTACAGTTTACTCAGAATTCATAAGTAATGTAAAGAAATGACACATGTTTAAGCAATATAAACTCAGTTTGTTTGAGTAGAAACTACTGATTGGACTTAAAAACCTGATTAAAATGAGAAAGGACACGAAAAAGTTCAGCTTAATCAGAATGAACAAGTAATGTCAATAAATTAGACACATTTAAGTAATATGAACTCAATGTCTTTGAGTTGAATCAAAATTTGGGTTTATAGTGATCCCTCCCTGCGTCACATCTGCAGCTCCTCACGAAAGATTATCAGACTATATTTATTCAGCCGTATCATCAATGGAGATGAGGCTTATTGGATGAGATGCTGTTGAGCGCGTTAAAGTGAGGGAGGGCTCCACAGAAACCAACACAAGCTTCACAAACTGCCGCCCTTTTTTCTTTTTTTTTTCAACTGAGGTGGGTATTTTTAACCCCCGCATTCCTCAGGGAGGCAAAAGCAAGGCAGGTCAAGCAGAAAGAAAGTAAAATGCAAAGCATCACCGAAACAGTGGGAGGGGGGAGACGTCCAATAACATCAGAACATATTGCACACACATCCCAGATGCAAGAATGTCAATCCAATGCTGTTGTTCTGTAGCAGCAGTTCACGATGTCATCATCAGGCATTTTCCAAGACAAACAGCTATAATTCACGTTCAGAAGTGAACTGAGTCATATAGGAGATTCAAACACCTCAAAATAAATTGCAACTAAGTGTATCATTTCATGACCGCGAATCCTTAGAAATCTCAGCTATTAATGATTTTATGTGCAAGGACATCAGTCTGCAGCTATATTGTTTACTGTAGCCTATTTAAAAATAGCTCTACTTTGTTTTTTGGTTAACACTAGTGGACCAAGGCTGTCAATACAAAACAGCATCGAAATATGACTAACTACTATACTACGACTACTACAATAAAAACTATAGGCTATATTATTACTCCAATTATTTTTGTTATCAACCAGAGTCTTCTTAAAATGTTAGTGTTTCTGGCACGTCCATTAATTTTTATCGCAACTTCCACACACAAAAACAACATCACTGCCTCCGCCAGGAGCGATTATCTTTAATTAAAGATGCTGCTGGGGTCTGTAAACTGACGAAATAGGTTATATAATATGAATGCTTTGATTGTGTTTGTAGAAGTCTGAATGTGGCGTGTCAGAGCAAAAAAAGCATTTTTTTCCCCTCACGGAACTTACTTTCTTTTTCTGAATTAAAGTGCAACATAGTAGCGGGATGGTGTAGGACGAACGTGCGCCGGGGTATTTAAAAAATCTGTTTACGAAAAAATGGCGCCGAACGTACAACAAAACAAAAACCCATTCAAACGCACACACCTTATATCTTTAATTGGGCTTACCTACTCTGAGTTTAGCATCAAGGGAGACGAAAAGGGGCCCAAAACATCCGATAATTTCCCGAATTATATTCCGCACTTTCAAGGGAGTAACAATGTATCGCATCGACACATGCTTTGTTGTGTTGAAGGTGTCCTGATGCTCGTAAAGGGGTGGAGTCTCTGGCTCAGGGCAAGCAGCCTAACAGAGGCAGGACAACTTTAATGCAAGCCTGTATATGCCAATGTCCCAGTCAGTGCTGCAGGAATACAGATTGAACAGCAAAATGTTTTAATATCCTTAAGTCTGATAAACAACCGGTACTCTCAAAGCCTTTTGAAACAGCTATGTTTCAAAGCATTGTCTGTGTTGCAGTAGCCATAAAGTAGCCAAAGAGAACAATTATTAACAGAGTTCAATGTCCAAAAGCAGAAGGGAAGCTGCTGCCGTATTTCTTTCCTGCAATATCTAGCATACATTTTTGTTTAGCTAGGCACCCAACTACACTGTTAAAATGAACTGTTAGAACAAGATGATATTTTACCCAAATGTATAGAATTTGTAAAAAAAAAAAAGGATTTTCTCTAAAATATCATGTGATACAAATTAAAATTATCATTTTGAATCGTGGTCATCACAAATAGTTCCGTATTACCTATAGTGAACCTGTGAGTTTGTAAAAAATGTATTAATTCTCAGATTCGGAGAAGGCTAACAGCTAGCTAAATGAGTCTGCCAATTTTAGATGACTGATAGCAAATTAAAATTACAGACTTTCATACACATTATAAAAATTACTATATTAGTGGATGGTAACAGCCTACATTTTTACAAGATTGTGTTGTTAATTCTGACATTATTTTCTGAGGAGGACAAAGTAGTGTTTGAACACTGAACTTACATTGTATTAGGCTACTTCCAAAAGTGAAAAAGCAAAGGAATCACCACCTTCAATTCCGCAGCACAAATTACTTTGACAAAATCTGAAAGCTTGCTCCACTTTTAGCTACTTCTAAACATTTTTTTCTTCTTTTAACATGTAACTTGATGAATTTGGAGAACACACATGGCTTTAGCTACTCGGTTATATTTTGACCTAACTATGAGAATAGCTGACAGCTTATATTTCATTAAAGCAGATGTGCAAATGCTTAGACAATCACCAGTTCATAAAAAAACAAGGTGATATTGTGCATTTAACATTTCTTAATCCAGCATACTCCACCTACTTTATATACGTTACATACATTTAACACCTGAAAAGTTCAGATTGAGATAGTTTAAACACTGCAGCCTGCAGTGCACACTGCAAAGACTGCAGAGTTTTATGGTTGCAGTGGAACTCCCATTACAGCAGACACCTCTGATGTAAAATTTTGGAACTACAATTATGAAAAAGAGAAATGGTCCCTGTGTTTCTTTATGAAATGATCTGGTGTATCTTTAATAGAAACAAAAAAATATGTATTGGTTTGAGATTCATGCATAAAATGTTACCTAAATAGTAATAATGCTTTTAGATTCATTCTAACATTTTAATGACCACCATGACTAAGATTTCCGTTTATTGACAAAGACTGGACTCTACTGGACAATGAATAGGAATAACAGTAAATGGAACCAACATGCTCTTAAATTCTAAATAAAATGTTACATTAGCATATGCTAGAATATAAGAGTAATTTGATATTCAACCACTAGTATATTTGATGATTTAAAATCAGAAAGGCCAAAATTGAATTCCCTTCAAAAATCTGATTTATCATACGGTAGGGAGTACTGAAAGTGAAATATTTTGGGAGATATGAGGAAACAATGAATTTCATATCTAAAAATGTTATGCTTACACACCATAATTCAAAAACAAGCATATGCGGCTGATAAAACACACACACACACACACACACACACACACACACACACACACACACACTAGCTGTCTTCATGAAGCCCGCCATGGTCCCCACCCATCTGCCTGACCCCATTAGGGACATACGGCTTATAGGCAGAGATGGTAAGAGGAGGGGGGTGTGGAGGAAAAGAGGGTTTATTATTCTCTTAACCACACGGGTTATGGCACATCTTTTTTTTTATCTCTCACCGCGAAACTTCTATCATTTATACTCACTCGCAGATGATTCAAACAAATAATCTTACCAGGTTAAATGCTATTCCATAAATCCAATAACTCTGATTTCTGGAAACTTCACAGCAGGCGTCAGGAGATAGCAAGAAAATGGAACCAAGAGAAGCTCTGTTGATTGGTGTCCGTTAGACTTTGATCCCAGAGCAAACTCACTACAAACACAGCCTACCAAACAGCGGTGTTAAACATTTACAAGAAACATGAAGGGAGTCAGCAAACACAAAGGCATGTACTGTAGTTGTTTTTGGGAGAATCTGCTTCCTTTTGCTTTAGTTTTTTTTTGGGGGGGGATCTAAAGAGTAACCTGGTAAAACATAACAAAGAGGAAGCCTTCAGTTGCTTGGAAACCCCATGCCCATCCCTGTGCCTATGCTGCAAGAAGCAGGTGTTTAGCTGGACCCAGGAGAGGGAGGAGAAGCGGAAAACAGAGGGGAGGAGAGCAGCAGCAGCACTTTACAGACCCACTGTCCCCTGAGACAGTGACAGCTTGAAACCACAGACAGTGAGACAACCCACTCCTCAAAATGCACTCACAAAGTGGACACACCCAAAACATACTGACACAAACAACTCTGCCTCTTCTTCCTCTTCTGTTCAAAAGGCAAACACATCATGCTGCAGTGCATTACTCCAGCTGAGTGCTTGGGGGTTATGTTTGTTTCAAACATCTTTATCCCTCTCCTGGCACGGCCACTCAATGATTACATAACAAACCCATCGCAGTGCTTCCACTCGGTTGGTTTCTCTCCCTTTGACTATCAAAACTGCATCTAGGTACAGATCCTGTCACACATACGACTGCATCGCCTTGTCTCCAGGTCTTATGTAAAATAGCGTGCACAGCTTTCAAACAGGCTTTAATATATAAAATCTGATTGCATGTATGGGAGGCACAGTTGCAGGGGTTTTATTCATGCTGAGCTCAGAAACAGCAGCGGGACAGAGGGTTAGCCATGTATTCATATTCATAGTGCACCATTATGTTTTGAAAAATGTATGAATTGGGAATGGTTTGTACCTCTACATTTTTTTCCTGCAAGTAGACATGGCTCTTTTGGTGTTTTGTTTTATCATACATCGGTATTCTCCCACTCCTTAAAGATTTTAACCACATGAAAGATCTAGGAGATTACAAATCACTCCTGAAACCAGAAGATTTCAATTCAGAAAGAAGAAAGTCCATTTAAATTGACTAAAAATAAATTTGATTCTGGGATTTAAATGCAGTTTAAAAACCGTTTTACCAACCCTTGAAGCTTGCAGTGCAGGACAAAAATATTTCTAGGAGAGATTCTAAGCCAGCTAAGTGCTTCCTGCATTGTGTTCAGACGGATTACGGTCTTTACCAAGCTAGTTTACACTGCCACCGGGTGGATAAAGTAAATACAGCATAATATGCACACAGGGTTTTCTAGTTTTCCTATGTTAAAGGCAAACTAGAAAACCCTGTCTGCGTGGTATTCAGAGCATATTTTGGAAGTAGCAATTTGCAAGGCAAATGCATACAAATATAAACAGCTGTGTTGAAATAGCGTATAGAGAATGAGGAACATGTAGACTATGCTTGCTGTTTACCCCTGAAGTCAGGATTTTTATCTGGATATGACATCAAAGCTAACTTTACTGTGTTCCACTTGTACACCCCAAAAGCAGTGGGATTAGCTAACCAATATGCCCCATGATGACATAAACTTTTATTAACAATAAAGGGCAGCTGTGGCTACAAATGTAGCTTTTTTCCACTAGTGTGTGAATGTGAGGGTGAATTAATAATGGAATTGTAAAGGGTCTCCAAAAGCGCTATATAAATGCAATTCATTATAATTATTAATCATGTATTTTGGCTGCATTTTGTTCTTTAAAAAATGTTTAGGAACAGGCTGCCTATCAGTGACAGGGTGCTGCATCCAAATGCACTAAAGAGAACCATCTTATCATTTCTTCCAGCAGCTGTTAGACTAATCATAACCAGTAAAAAAAAAAACAAACAACAGAGTTTTAATAGCACTGACCAATTTGAATATCGATCTGGATCAGACTGAATCGAACTCAATTGGATTGAATCGTGATGATCGATTCTTGAGAATCAGAATTGAATTAATTCTTGAAATTTGAATTGATACCCAGCCCTACTATGCTGTAAATACTTTGTTATAATTACTACCAATTTGTAGGTGTATGTGTGTCTTCCATTTGCTTTTCCCGCTGATATAATGGATCTCAAATTGATTTTTCTAACATGTTTACTAAGGACTGTCGTACATTAATCTTTGAAAGTTTTGATCAAATACAAATGATCAGAAGCAGAAATGAACTTTGTCAGAAGCTCTCACAAACAAGCTTCATATACAGGTACATTTTATTTCAGACGAGGTCCTGCCAAGTGAAGGAGTTCAAGTATTTTGGGATCTTATTTCTTGACTGACCAGGAAATGCCTTGGGATTCCCCCAAAGCGCCGACCCAAGAAGCTCGGGAGACGGAAGTATGGGTCTGTCTACCCGGATAAGAAGAAGTGGGTGGGTTGATGGATGGATGGATGGATGGATGTTCAAAGATTCACAAGAAAACTACATTTTCAGGAACTGAGTTTTGCAAAGAAAAACAGTCTAACGTTTCTCTTTAGCCTCCCTTGGTTTAGAATGAAAACAAATGTGATAACTATCTTTCATCGTTAGTGCTGAAATAGTATGTGAGGTGCTCTGAATGCATTTGCATGAATGAAAATAAAAACTCAATTCAACTTCTGGGGGGCTTTTTCCCAAGCACAATTATTTTTGAACAACTGTAGACTGATGGCATACTTTGACATCACTTAATTGGCGGGATACCACATCAGTTCAACTTTGCTTTATCAGTGAAGTATAAGTGTGCTCTATGAGCATATGTTCCTGAAAGATAAAATTGTGTTTGCACTATGAGGCCTCGGGGAGACACTGCTACAGTACCCCTCCCAAAGATGCTGAAGCTGACGGCCGAATCTACAGCTGGTCAACATAAAACTGGTAAATTATTTCACTGCCAAGTTTAACTTCTGCTCCATATCTTGGTCAGATTAGTCATGAAAATAAATTGAAAAAGTACCACAAGTAAAAAAAATAAAATAGTATTCCATTTCATAATGAGAATATAGAATAGTTCAGTACAATGCATTTAAGGGACAAATCATCCAATTAAAATGCTACCGGAGTCAGAACGTGATTCATGAATAGGCACAACTTTGTAGAAAGGCTTTAAAATTCAAATGAACAAATCAGGAAAGCTATTTATTATGAATGTGACCTAATTTTTATAATCCTAAATTAAAGCAATAATATACAATTCTATGCAATATCAGACTGTAACATAAATGCAAGACCAGCTCAAATGCTCCTTAAAACTTCAATTATATTTGGTACTCACATATTTTGCATTTAGCAGGTCATCCCACATGGTGTTGGCAGATCCAGGTGGTGCCAAGTCACAAAGAGACAGAGACACAGAAAACGTGGGTCAGATCATGAAAAAATAGGGATTTGTTTGAGTTAACGGATCATACACAATAAATTAAATGAAAAAGTATATCATGAATTCATTTAATTAACATTTGTTGTCAAAGAAAGCTTAAGTGGCACAAAAGTTAGTTGCTTAAATAAATACTTTTTTTCCATTAACAAGTCTGAATATGACCGTGCTTTAATTATCAGAATATTAGTTATTTCTACTTTATTCCTTCAAGCTTAATGTTTATTGTTGTGTTCATATGTATTTAGGGCCTAGAGTATCAGAATCTAACAAGTGTTAATAATAATAATAATAATAATAATAATAATATTTCATTTAAAACACTACATTAATCTATTTTCTCCAGTCTGGCGCTACAAATCCCTCTGACCTGACTGTGTCTGACATAATCCCACTGAACAGACGACACTGCCTGAACTCTAAAGGAACTGAAAACAGCACCTTGCTACAGACAATGTGTGCAACAACATCACAAGCGGTGGCAGCGTCCCGGAAGACAAGTCATACCTGAGCTGATAGGTGTCTCCTCTGTGGACTCTCCCCACCTTTATTCCAAGTCATCACAATCCTGCTGCTCGCTTTTGGGTCAACTCAGAAACTAATCGACAAGGTTTCCAGAGAGCGACAGAACCAGAGAGAGAGAGGCGGTGACGCAGCTAGAATGACGAAGCAGTTAGTGGGGATGGGTGGAGATCACATCAGAAGGTGGGAGCTCCGCTTAAAAAGAAGTCTCAGGTTGCTGGAAAGTTTATACAGTAGCTGTAATGATCCTACTAAAAACAAACTGGCCTTTATCACAGTTGCGCGTGAAATATTATGTTAAACACGTTAGGTGATTGTGAGCCTTTATTTATGCACATATGAGATTCATTTTCAACAATTAGACACCAAAGTAATGTCAGTAAATACTAAACTTTAAGTTAGGTCGTTCTTGCGCACACAACTGATCTGATGTCAGCAAGTAAAACCACATTTACGAATTTTACTCTTGGTTCCACATGGGGGTGCTGTTTAGTTCTTTCAAAGTGGTGCTTGCATCTACATTTTAAAGTCCACAAGATGTTTTTTCAATAACCTTTTTTTATTATTTACTAAAAATATCCGTTTTTTTAACTATGTCATTCAAAGTAGTAAAAGCTTATTTTGTCAGAGTCGACCCAAGCATCTTAAAGGCCTTAAGCAAAATGGCTTGTATTGGGATAGAATATAATATAATAGAATAGAATAGAATAGAATTGAATGCCTTTATTGTCATTGCACAAACCCATACAACAAAATTGGAGTCGGATCTCAGGCTGGTGCATTAAAAACAATTAAAATCAAAAGAAACAATCAATCGATAAAATACAATTTACAATAAATTCTAAGAAAGTAGCAAGCAATCAATTAATTCATTTAGACTGCATTAATTTGTGTGTTTAAAATTCTTATGGCCCAAGGAAAGAAGTGGTTTTTAAATTGATAGACCAAAACATAGTATTGCATATCTTTGACGCCTTCATAGACCAACCACATTCAAACTAGACACTCAGGAGTCTGGGTACAAATGTCCTTAGTTGCTCAAAGAAAAAGGAGTAGAATACATGTGCATGCCACACATTTTTATTAGTAATCAAACCATGTGTCATGTTCCTTCCACCCGTCACATGGTTTTCAACTATTACTGTATTTTTGATTGTTTTTTTGTCTGTTTTCCAACTTCTCGTAGAGTTACAGAGGCTCCAAAAATATGTGTACCCCCTGTTAAAGTGACATCAAAAGACTAAGATTGTACCTATGGAGAACCAGAGTACCTATATTTCATTGTAAGACTTAACGCCTAAACTGAATCAAAAGGTTGGTCATCACATTAGTATTTCAAGGATCTGCACATTTTTGAAACGTTTTTACAACTTTTCAAATTTCTTAGATTTATTTTCCTCTGATAAAGTTTTTCAATATAATTGAAGTGTATAACATGTATAGAAAAATTGTGCTATCGAGATAAAATCACAAGAGATGTACTGCTATAGATTTTAAGTTAAAAAAGATCATTTGTTTTTGTTTGTTTTTTAGAACACAGAGACCATGCTTATTGAGTTCACAAACAGCCCCTATTCATTTGTAAATAAAAAAAAGTAAAAGTGTTTAAAATGTATTTCAATCAGCGAAAATTATTGAATTAGCTTTAAATCATTAATCTACTGATATAAATATGAATGTTTTCCTTAGCATGTGTGCATCTGGTGCATTCATTGTAGTGGAATTTAGGCGTTAACCTGTCTGGTGTCAGTTTATCTTCTAATGGGTACTTCTGACCAGCAGGAGGCCCTAAACCGCTGCAAATGCTGCTTGTACCCTGCATCCAAGGCTCTGCTAGGGTGGGTCAGGTTTAGAAGTTGGCAAACTTATCTAGATTTGTAAAAAGGGATCAGACTCTGGTACAGTGAGGACATCCAGCACTGGAGAGCAGCTTGATGCGCATCTGTCTTTTTAACCTGTGAGTTAAACCTATAGTTTAGAATGACTCCACACTAATCTTTACCTCGGCTGTGTATGAGCCAGGGGTTTTCTCTTTTCTTTTTAAAATATATAATTAGTTGCAAAAGTTACCTTTGGGCACTGCAACAAGAAAGAACAAAAACATCAGTTTAAATCAATGCCCATTCGTGTATCAGAAGGGTTCAGGTTGTTCTACCATGGCGATAGAGAAACAGGAGGAGTTATCTGTAAGTAGGAATTTGCCTGGAATGTTCTGGAAGTGAAACGGGTGTCAGGCTGATTAATCTGAAGCTTGAAATGAAAGGAATAATGATCATGTTGTTCGTAGTTATGCCCCACAGGTAGGATGTGAGTTAGACAAGCAGAAATGCTGGAGTGAACTATATAATTTGATGCAGGGTATCCCCAGAGTTGAGAGGGTGGCGAGTGGTGCAGACTTTAAAGGACATGTTGGTGAAGGTTACAGAGGTGATGAGGAAGGATGGGCAAGTTTGGTATCCAGGATAGTAACGACGAAGGACAAATGGTGTTAGACTTTGCAAAAAAGATGAAAACGTCTGTTGTAAACACTTTCAAGAAGCAACAGGAACATAAGGTAACTTATAAGAGTGGAGCACTCAGGTGGACTACATCTTCTGTAGATGTGATCTGAAGAAGAGTAGTGACTGCAAAGTAGTGGTTGGTGAGAGTGTAGCTAGACAGGGCCAAGGACCAAGTGGTGGAAACTGAAAAATGGAGAGCGAATGTTGAGATTCTCTTTGGGAGTAACAAGAATGGATAAGATCAGCCATGAGTATACTTAAGAGGGACAGCTCATGTTTGATATTTTGGGTATAAATTCAGGGAGGCCAGACTGAGATGTTTTGTAATATATTAGATATTATATATAGGTAGGATGCTAAGGAAGGAGCCACAAGGCAGGAGGTAGAGGGGGAAGACCAAAAATAAGAATGATGGATGGGGTGAAAGTACATGAAGTTAGTTGGTGTGAAGGCAGAGGATAGCACCAAATGATTTGCTGTGGTAATCCCTGGAAGGAAAAGCTAAAAGAGAAAGAAGACTATCAGATATTTAAAATCTAAGCAATTAAAACCCAGTTCAATGCATTTATATATTCACATTAAGGGAATTCTAACGCTAGTCAGGACTGCACGCCAACCTGCCTTTTTACAAGCCGGTGGTATGGTGATCAGAATAGCTTAGGCTCTAGAGTCAAGGTGTGTGAATAAAAAGAAACTGAACAGAAATTATATTGGTTTCAAACAGTGCATTCAAGTTATTTACAGGTGAATAAGTGACACAGGATAATACATTTATAAAAATGCAAAGGAATTAAGGAAGGAACCAATTGACGGAATACAAAAAAATTCAAAGTCTTCCTTGTTGCTCTTAGTTCAAGTTCTAAGATTTGTCACAAGGCTTTTTGTCCTGGTGAACTCTGGTTCATTTAGTCCTTTTTTCCAATTGAGTTCTTTCTGAAGGGTAGCTCGCCATCCACAGTAAAGAAGTCTTCAGGATGAAAAACTGAAGAAAAAAAAAAAAAAAAAAAAGAATCCAAACCCCGGACCTAAAGATAAGCCAGTCAAGAAATAAATACAATTTACATGTAAAGAAACCAAAAAAGATGACATGTCTTTTTTTTAAGTTCAATTGAATTCTTTAACAAATTTATTGTACATTAACGTTGATTTACTTTCAAATGTCTAATCATCTGTTTCACAAAACTACTTATCAAATATTTAGCTGAATTCTACCAAACACCATTTTCTAAAAAGAAAAATAAGGGTGTTCAATTCAAATATCCCAACAAGAATGACAAAATAAGAAAAAACAATTATAAATCATTCTGTTTGGTCTTTAAGGTGACACCAAAGAATGTTCAAAGCAATGCTGATCAAGCTAAGGCTTGTGGCCTACATATAGCTAACTAGCTGTATGCACATGCTGTTTGTTACTCACCAGAGAGTAGAGATGCACACATACACTTACTGACAGCAGTCAGGCAAAATGAAGGGGAATCTGTGGCAATAATTAATCAAATTAATACAGGGAAAGAAATGAGATTCTTGGTAAATAAAGAACAAAGCAGCTCACCAGTAGTCCACAGCACAAAGAGAATGCAGCACACAGTTTGTCTTACTTCCTCCTCTTGATTTGATCAGCAGAAATGGCAAATCAAACTCACAACCAGGTAAGTATGAATTTTTCTTTTTCCAGGTAGAAACAAAACAACACCAAAGGCTGGTAGCACAGAGATGGATGCTACAGCATCAACTGAACTCTGGGGATTCAAAGCTCTGAGCGGGGCAGCAACAGCTGGTCATCGATGGGTGCTGGTTTCTCTTAAATGGGTCGTACTGTGAAATGCTGCATTGACTGCAGGTGTGTTTGTCACATGGGTTACAGAAGACATTTGCAACTGAATACTGTGAGCAAAGTGTCAGATTACATTTAAACATTCTTCTTCCCCCATTCCAACTATTCAAAAAGCAGAAGATGAGAAATAATAGGAAGAACTCTGCATTAAAAGAAAACTTTTCACAATTTCCTAATTTAAACTAGAACCCTGGTGTTGTTCTCATTGTTCATTATTGACAATTAATAAAATGCTTTATGTTAAAAGTTTAGTCTATTTCTATATATTAATTCTAAGCCTTCTCAATTAATGCCATTCATACCATTCTTAACTTAAAAAGTAAAACACATTAAAAATGTTAATTAATGTTTATAGTTGCTGAATGTGTATCTTTAACATTTATAATAAAAACATGTTTAATGCTAAACATATTTTTTCTGTACAAAATATTTAATAAAGCTCCAACAAGATTGAAAAAAATATCATACTCCAATAGGAGTGGATTCATTTCAAGTTTTGTTGTATAGCATAAAGAAACACAGTTTGTCTAACATACACACACTGTACCAAGGCCTGGATTTGGCTACATTATTTACCCCTTTGTGTCCTCACAGTTAAATTTAGAATATTTTTTTTTAAATAGTCAGTGTGAAATCCCAAAAGGGTGAAGCAGAGCACAGTCTAGCAGCTGATGCACCTGGAACAGCTGTCTCAGCGTTGCATAAACCCCATCGGCTTTGTCAGTTGGTTAGTCGAACACGTTTTACCTTGGTGATTAATTTTTGCACATATATTCTTAAGATTATGTTCAAGTATAACCACAATAAACTTTTATTTAGCTTGGCAGTACAGTAGACTGTATGTTTATACTGTAGACAACACCTCCCTTTATTATCACACACAGCAGCCAGGGTCCACCCTGTGTGATTAACTCTGCATGCTTCTGAATTCGGAATGGCAGAACACAAAGATATGAAACACTGTCCCTTACAGGAAGAGACACATTTAGTACTTACTGGTTATGTCTGTGTCTAAAAAACAAGTCTACAAATTAGAATAGAGAGAGATGGATAGAGTTAAAGGAAGTATATTTAGATATCTAGGTCTGAGTCATGGGCATGTTTTAGAGAATATTCATTGAGTCATTGGCATATTTTAGAGAATATTCTTTTTTACCATCTCTGATGGTAAAAAAGGATGTTTGCAGGAAATCTACTGTTGCTAATTTTAACTGATTTATTAAAAGTGGTTACTTACTTGTGTTCCCTGTGTCCTATAAAGTGTGTTAAGGCAAAAGCTTTTTTTTTCTGGAATTATTTAATTCCCGCAAGGTTTTACAATGACGGAGGCTAACTTCTTTAAAGTCTGTGACTGGTTTCAATGTGCCAGAATTCATTCGAGGCCTATAAATAGTTTAATAGGGCTCAGTGACACACAAATGAAATATTAACTTTTCTGTAACTTGTTTATTTAATAAATCTGTGAGTAACAGTTTCCTTCCAAAAAATGGAAACTATTAGACAATCAAAGATTTACTTTTTTATGAGAGGAAAGTACAGAAATTAAACAGGAATTCAAATAGTTTACCCACTGTAGGTTCCTAATTACCCAACCACATCCTGTTTCAGAATGTCACAAATCACCCCGCAGAGATGGTTGCTTTCCCGTAGAAGCATATGGTGGTTGTTAAGAGCTTTTCATTTTGAAGACTCTTTCTCATCTGGAAGCAGCTTCCCAACTGGCTGCGGCACACCCACACCCCCTCTTGTTCTAAAACAAAGCTTAACACCTCTCTTTCATGAGCTTATACTGAAAACTACACATATGATACTTACTCTATAGTCTTTCCTATTCATTTTTATGTTAGAAGTGAATCAAGGCTCTGCCATAATTCATTTGTATCTTATGAAAACCTTCACAGGTTTGCACCATGTAACTTTTTTTGCGTTTCTTTCACTAATGGTTTCCTTCTACTCCTCCACTAGAGACATATTAAATGCATCATGTGATGGAGGCTGAAACAAATCCAGACTGGTTTAGCAAGTGAGCCCTTATGTCCTGCCAGGATGTTTAGAAAACAATGCACAAACGCCTTCACTTTTTATTCTTAACCTGATGGCTATAAAATGTTGGAACAGGTATTTCAAGGTTTTTGGCAACTGCTTTGGCCTATGTATATATTGTGGTTTTCTCTTGTGAAGCAAACTGCTCTCAGGAAATTCTTGTCTTCACTGCTGCGTAATTGATAAAAATGTTTACTTTTGGATATTTTCAACATTACTTACAGTCTTAATCTTTGGGATTCTATATTCTTTATGTTTACTTTTAAAAATATATTTTAAAAAGATGGATTTGTAGTAATTTCCTATCACATTCTATTAATAACACACATTCAGAAGCTAGTCAACTATAAAAAAAAGGTTTTAAACTTTACTTCTCTCAAAATTGTGCCATGAAAAACTATTTATCCTTTTACTTTTTGTCACACTTTTCAAATTTTCAAATCATCAAGCAGAATGTTGCATAAGAAAAACACAAGCTCAGTAAATACATAATGCAGTTTTCGAGTAATATATTCATTGATTATTTGGTGATAAGGCTATCAGTCGAGAGCATAGTACCTGTCTGACCCGATTTAGTAGGCTAAAAGATCTTCAAAAGCAGCACTTCTTGCCGTGGTTTCAAGGAATTCAAGAAATATCTTAAAGAAACACAGGAGGAGTAGGAATCCAGTTGCCTTCTACGTAAGTACATGGGATGGTCACGTCCTGGATGTCAACCAGCATAAGAAAAGACAAGAAAAAAGCCATTGATCAGTGATGAAAAGTTACACCGCCTTTTCTAAGGTTTTGAAGTTCCATCAAACAACAGTAAGAGTCACTGTCCACAAAGAACATGAAAAAGGGCTGAACTAACTTTCTCTGAACAGATGTGGGAAAAAAAGTGGAATTTTTATGGGAGCCATGTGACTCAGAAGATCTGCTTTAAAGTAAACAGAGATTTTAGGAATAGAATCACACTGACATCCAAACATGATGTTTTGAAGCTCAATCCTGACAGCTTGCTGTAAAAGCTGAACAATCAATACCCCTATCTAAAGTCCTGAAAATCCTGACGGAGAATGTCTGGTAAAAATGATCTCTACTGCCCAGAAATTAAGCTGTAACGCTGTGTCCAGACCAAACGCGATAGGAGCGACTAAAGCTTGAGGTTTACATGTAAAATCAATGAAGCGCAACTTGGGGTCCCGCGACACTTCAGAACCAGTTTGCGTTGTGAAAAAGCTTTTCTGCCTGATTTGCACGAACAATTTGCGCTACAGATGCGATGGAAAATTCACGCTGCATTTTATGTGGTGCATTTTGTGCATTCGCGTTCATAGCATCTACCGCTCGAGCTGGAAAAATCTGAACTCCAGCGTCAAATCACGCCGCGACAACCAATCAGGGGACAGAGTTTCATTGATTCTGTGACTATCATGGAGTCACAGCCTCAGCAGCACATGGAGGAAATACTGATAAAAATCGTGGCTAATCACCCCGAGCTACATGACGCAAGCAGTTTTCAATGAATGTGCATGCGAACAGCTAGGCGTGTGTCGCGCTTTTTAGTCGGTCCTATCCCGTTTGGTCTGGACACAGCGTTAGTATAGAAATTGCGCTGTTGGCGCATATGACTATAATGTCAGTCTTCAATTAGAGGCCCCTTCTGATTTGTTACAACACTGGCTGCTAGTAGAGATCTGTCCAACCCACAGCATCACCATCTAAGAGGACTCTTTAAAAGTACTTTTTTTTTTCTTTTAGACAGGGACATTGCAATTCAGCATAGTACAAAACAAGCATGTAGCTGATGTGATGCAAAAAAGATTTTATAGCTAATGCTACTTTTCAACTCCATTGCCTGGTTGGGCCTTACTACATGACATTAAAATTTAACATTGCATCCTAAAAACTTGCATTATACACCATAAAAATCATTTGCATACACAAACTCAGTGCTATTTAAAAATAGATGCATTCCTGTTTCAATTTCAATTCAATTCAGTTTATTTATATAGCGCCGTTTCACAACAGATGTCATCTTAAGGCACTTTAAAAGAAGAGTTATTACAATACAATGTTTAATGTAGAAATTAGAGAACCACAGAAGCTTGCGTCGTGTAATTCTCTGCAATCCCTCACACTGAGCAAGCATGAAGCGATAGTGGAAAGGAAAAAAACCCTTTTAACAGGAAGAAACCTCCAGCAGAACCAGGCTCAGCACAAGCGGTCATCTGCCGAGACCGTCTGTGGTTTGGAGAATACAGAACAGAGATACAGAACAGAGACACATAAAGAACAACAGAACTGATGCAGAAGTTTGTTGCAGGACGTGGAGAACTTTTGGTCACTGCAATGCCATCTTAGTCAGGGTCGTCAAGCAGGGCGGGTCAGGAGCACCTACTGTAGGAAGAGACTAAGAGAAAGCAGGTTAGCGCTTGAACTGACAGCACATGATGCAGTTCGGGAGAAGTAGGAGAGAAAGTAGGAACAGACCCTAATAATGTCCTCCAACAGCCTAGCCTAAAGCAGCATAGCTACTGTTGTAGCCATTTCTTTGTTACTAAAATTGTATTTATAACTTTTTACTCACTTAATGATATAGTGATATATTATTTAGTTTTGATGGTACTGTGATGCTATGAAAATAAGTAACCTGACCAGTAATTGATAGTATGTATCTTTCTCAACTTTGCTGTTTTGGAGACGGAGGAGAGAGATTAACGGATGAGTAGCAAGAAGCCACTGGATCTTAGAGCATCACAGTCTTTTGACCTACATCGCTTTTCAGTTTACTTTTGTTGTAGAAAAAGTCTGGATTCAAGCTCCCTTTTTGTATGTAAACTATATGTTTACTAATAAAACGGCAAAGGAAGAATTGCTTCAAGACTTTGCTTTACTGACAAGCGCATGTGGAGTAAAAAAGAACTTTGAGGTCCAAAAGCTAGTGAGTCAGTCCCGCTGCACCCACAGCTACTAACATTAACCTGTCTCCTAGCTACTAGGAGACCTAGCTACAGGGCGCTTTCACATGGTACGGGAGTCCGTACTCGGGTACGGTATTTGGTCAAAATCCACTTATTTCGTACCATGTGAACACAGAATGTACCGTGCCAGAATACGGCCAGAGAGACCTGCCTTGGAGGTAGTATCCGAGTCCAGGTACGAGCGGCCACGTATCATGTGAACACAACGCGTACTCTGGCCGTACTCAAGACAATAGACGCGCTCCATGCGGAAATGACGACATCGCCGGCCGAAATTACAGAATCACCTCGCGACCATACAAATACCAAAACAACGCGATTCAAGCATCCCACAGCAACACAGCAGGTTACAAAACGGCGGGTTTACTACAACACTCACCCTGTAGATGGCTTCAGGTAGCAGCTGACCAGTAGACCAGTTTGTTTACATTCTAGGCTGTCGCTCGTTTTATGACGTCGGTACTTCTCACTCCCTTGTTTGTTGGAGAACTAAGACTTATTTGTATACCGCCACCTGCTGTTTATTTGTAGTAAAAGACTGGATCCCAATACGGTCAGAGATCCGTGACATGTGAACAGAAAAAATTAGCATTTTCTCTGGCCGTTTTCTGGTACGGCCACACATGTGAAAACGGCCTAACACTTTCTGTCTGGCTTACATTAATCTATCTCTACCTAGCTACTCTACCTCTTCCTATATCTTCCTAGCTTTTGACACTCTACTTGACTACTAACATTAACCTTTCTCTTCCTAGCTACCTGTCTAACCGGTCTCTGACTGCCTATTAACATATCTCTAACTGTAAGCTTTGTCAAAGAGGAACGTTTTAAGCCTAGTTTTAAAGACAAATTGTCTTTTTCACGAACCAACCCTGGGAGCTGGTTCCATAGGAGGGGAGCCTGATAGCTGACAGATCTGCCACCCATTCTACTTTTAGAAATCCTAGGAACTACCAGTAAACCTGCAGTCTGAGAGCGAAGGGCCCTGCCAGGAACATATGGAACAGTCAGGTCTCTTATGTATGATGGAACTAGATTATTAAGAGCTTTATATGTCAGAAGGAGGATCTTGAATTCTATTCTAGATCTTAATGGGAGCCAGTGAAGAGAAGCTAAAACAGGGGAAATGTGATCTCTTCTTTTAATATTCATCAGAATCCTAGCAGCAGCATTTTGGACTAACCGAAGACTTTTAATTGTTTTCTGTAGACTACCTGATAATAAAGAGTTACAGTAATCCAGCCTTGAAGTAACAAAGGCATTGATTAGTTTTTCAGCATCACTCCTGGACAGGATGGGTCTAATTTTTGCAATATTCCTAAGGTGAAAAAAGGAAATCCTAGAGACAACTTTAATGTGAGATCTAAATGACATGTCTTGGTCAAAAATAACACAGAGGTTCTTTGCTTTATTACTGGAGGCTAATTTAATGCCGTCTAGGTGAAGGGGTTGACTAAGTACTTCTTTTTCAGAGCTTCTGGTCCAAAGACGACCACTTCTGTTTTATCAGAATTCAGAAGCAAGAAGTTTAGAGTCATCCAAGTTTTTATGTCTTCCAGACATGCTTGTAGTCTACCTAACTGATTGGATTCATCAGGATTTATGGATAGATGTAGCTGTGCATCATCTGCATAACTATGGAAATGTATCCCATGCTGCCTAATTATTTTACCAATAGGAAGCATATATATAGTAAAAAGAATCGGCCCAAGCACTGAACCATGTGGTACTCCGCAAGTAACTATTGAGGTTGAGGAAGATTTATCATTTACCTGAACAAACTGAAATCTGTTAGACAAATAAGATTTAAACCAGCCTACTGCTGTTCCTATTATACTGACACGTTGAAGCCTTTCTATGAGAATATTGTGATCAACAGTGTCAAAGGCAGCACTGAGATATAACAGAACCAGAATGGTCACCAGTCCATTGTCTGAGGCTATGAGAATATCATTAGTAACCTTCACCAGAGCTGTTTCAGTGCTATGATGAGCTCTAAAGCCTGACTGAAACTTCTCAAACAGCTCATTATTTTTTAAATGCTCACATATCTGGTGTGCCACTATTTTCTCAAGAATTTTAGATAAGAAGGGAAGATTAGATATCGGTCTATAGTTAATTAAGTCATTTTGATCAAGAGATGGTTTCTTAAGTAGAGGTTTAATTGCAGCAATCTTAAACTCCTGTGGTACATATCCATTGACTAAGGATAGATTCATTATATCTAAAATTGGAGCAGCGATCAGAGGGAAAACTTCTTTTAAGAGTTTAGTTGGGATTGGGTCTAAAACGCAAGTTGAAGGTTTAGATGAAGCTAATAATTTTAGTACATCAGAAAGTTCGGCTGCATTAAAGCAGTTTAAGCATATATTAGGTTCAACCATTTTTGATGCTGCCTCATTTACTAGGGAGGAAGCAAGCATATTGGTAAGGTTCCCAATTATCTTATTTTTTATCGAGTCTATTTTATTTATAAAGAATTGCATGAAGTCATCACTACTAAGAGCTTGAGGAATGGTTGGCTCGATAGAGCTATGATCCTGTGTGAGTTTGGCAACTGTATTAAAAAGATACCTTGGATTATTTTTATTCTCCTCGATTAAAGATGAATAATATGCTGTTCTAGCTGTTAGAAGGCTCTTTTTATATAGCAATAGACTATTTTTCCACACTTAACAGGAATCCTGTACATGCGTGGAGCGCCTTTTTCTCTCTAGTTTTCTAACGTTCTTCTTCAGGGTACGTAGCTCTGAATTTCCAGCCAAGGCTTAAGACGAGATGTGAACATTTTAAGCTCGGTCATGGTTTTAAATTCAGTGGGTAATTAGTTTCACAATCTCACACTTTTATATGCAAAAGCAGACTGACCAGTCTTAAGTCTTACGGTGAATGACTGTACATATGAATTATGGTGAAAAAAAACTTTTCACATGGGAAAAATAAAGTATTTTTGAATTTGAATTTAAACATAAATGCATGATGGCAACTTTGGAGTTTAGGGAACAATAAGTAATTTTCCCCAAAGGATCACCTTGTTTTGAATAACTTTCTTCCCTGAAATAAAAATAGCAATTAAAGACTGCAGTGTGTAATTAGTAAGGTTAACTTTGTCAGAATAATGTAATTTTTCTGATAACATCAAACATTTAGGTTTGACAAAAGCAACAAAATAAAATTAGATACAAAATATGTAAAGAGGCGAATACTTTTTCCAAAGCCCTGTAAACTTTTGGAACTGAGCAGTATATCCCATCCCAGGTCCTTGAGACACAGTGCCCTGCATGTTTTAGATGTTCCCTGCTTCACCACTTTTGATTTAAAATGATTGCAGTTCAGCAACCGTCTTTTAATCGGGCATAAACTATTAGGAGGTTTGCTGAAGCATGCGGAACACCAAAAGATGCAGGGCGGTGCTCCTTGAGGCGCAGCGTTAGAGGGCTTGTTCTACACCGCTGTGGAGGGAACTTTGCCTGTCCCCGATGATAAAACCAGGAAGAAAAGAGAACAGGCAAAACAACAACAGTCCTCTGGTGGAATGCGTCGCAACTCGCTTTTTGGGAGAGTATGAAGTTATGGCTTTAATATGGCCGACAAAGGTCCGTTTTTAACTTCTTGCATAATTTTCTACCTCTCGATCGGTGCCGCGATTTTTCAGATTATTGAGGAGCCAAACTGGAAAGCGGCTAAAGAAAGATATATCCAGCAGAAGGAGGACATCTTAAAGAATAACCCCATCACAAAGGAAACCCTAGATGAGATACTGAAGGTTTGGAACTCATTTTTAAAGTTACATAGCCTACAGAGAAAACGTGCGATATGCCTTTTAATATATTGAAACTTACTAAAGAGTTATTGTAGATGTGGTGTATTAAAAAAAAGAATTTAAAATTATCAATTTTTACAGTAAAGTGGTCTTATATGGGCTTTTTTTTTTAATTGACGTTTAACTCTAAATAACAGATGGCCTACTTAAGTTAAATATAAACGCATTATAGATTAACATGACATTTTAGTTGGCAGCATTGAAAGACTAAGGACATTATGAAAGAGACAGCCATATCTGCCGGCACGTCGCTACACGCCTGAAAGTTTCCACAAGGTGTGTTAACCTGTGGGGAGTGCCTTCATCTGAGATGTTATTCACATAACTGTTGCTAGATTATGTCCGTAAAAAACAAATGTAGCCATGTTTATTATGTTTGTCAGTGATTAATTTGTTGTGCTTTTCCCCTCTCAGATAGCATCTGAGGCTGCCGGCCAAGGTTTGGCTATCACCGGGGACAATCGCCGCAACACATGGGACTGGGGCAATTCTGTTATCTTTGCTGCCACCATCGTCACCACTATAGGTAGGCCTATTACACCCATCCAGCTGCCCTGTAGCTACACTAGACAATTGTTGCACAATGAGCACATGTCTCTCATTGCAACTAGAAGTACAGGATTTTTTATCAGCGCATTTTGATTTGCATTAATGGCGCATTTTACTTAACATCACACGTTTCTTGACTTTTAGCCAAATCGTGTGTGATTAAAGCTGGGGCATGTCGTTTAAAATGTTTTAAGTAACTTTAAAAATGCTTAAATGTTACTATCCGAATCAAATGTGACTATTTGACAACCCGTTCTATGAAAAGTAAGTAATCTTTCAGAATTTATATTTATGTGCCCCTAAATCTATCCACTATGGAACTCCAGAATGCTCAGAATTCAATAAATAAAGAAAACCTTTTGAAGTATCTACATGAATATATAATAGACAAACATTTAATGTGACAAAAAAAATTTTTTTTAAACTGAATGCATATAAAATTCTTAAATCATTAGAATGAAATATTTTTTCCATTTTCTTTAAAAAAAATAATTAATAATATAAAACGTTATTTGATTGCACATTTTCCCCTAATAAAAGATTATTTTCTATACATTTTATTTCATAATTTTTCATTCCAAAATATTATTTTCACTAATAAGTTTGCTTTTATTTCATTATGCCATTTTTCCCTGTGGCTTATTTATACCGCAATGTCACTTTACAATTGAGTGAGTTCAACTGCCAATCAGGGTCAATGGGTGGGACCTGAACGCTTATTGGCTGCTTTAACATCGGCCTTCTCACCTTCAATGTGAGCAGCCTGATGTACAGCTAGCAACTACATGCTAAGGGTCGGAACTTCATTCAGCTCTGGTTACTCTAGCACAGGGGTCCCCAGCTACAGGCCTCAAGGGTAGGTGCCCAACCAGTTTTAGATGTGTCTCTGCTCCAACACAGCTGATTCAAATTGTCCAACTTCCTCCTCAGCATGGCAATGTTTTGCAGAGGCCTGCAATCGAGCCATCGTTTAATTCTGGCCTTCATTTAACCTGCAGGATACTGGCCCTCGAGGCCTTGAGTTGGGAACCCCTGCGATCAAACTGAATGGAATCATTTATTAACCATCTTGAATTATTTAGGTGATATTTTTGAAATGATCTTAGGCCCAGCACTCAAGTCTTCAATGCTGTCCGACGTAACCACAAGCGCTATTGCTGATATATTTGTCATCCAGCACAATTCGGAGAAGAATGGCGGAAAAAGCTCTGGTTGGTGGTTAGATACAATCAGTTAAAGGGATAATTATTTAATCATAGTCTGTGGTATTTAAGAAACTTTTTATTGGTTGTTTATACCTAACCTTTGACCAGGGTTTCTTTCGCCAGTCTCATCTTGGGCATGGTGCTTTGGGCAGCTTTACAACTTGAACACTGATACAACAAAGACCAATTGTATTTAGACAGCAACATTTAAAAAGCTGATAAATATTCTGTCAATATTATGAGCATCTGGATAAAGCCATACAAGAAATTAAAGAGGAATTACGTTCAACAATTGTATAAAACAACTTCAGCCCTTCATCGCCCTTTGCCTCCCCCAGGAAGATCAATCTTTCAGCACCAGCCAGGTTCAGTCCCAACTACAGGCCCTGATTGGCAGATGAACTCATTCAGTTGAAAACTGTCCTTTTGAAATAAATAAATAACAGGAAAAAACACCGTTATGAAACAAAACCTAAGTGAAAATGTAAAAAAAAAAAAAAAAAAGAAATTATGGAAAATGTCTAAAAAATTAAATCTGTTACATTATAAATCATTTTTTAACTCTACTAGTCTGTTACCTACGGTCTGTTTTATTTTGATAATTTTTTTTTTTTTAAACTTAAGGTTATGGTAATGTTGCTCCCAAGACCAAAGCTGGCCGTGTGTTCTGCATCCTGTATGGCCTATGTGGGATTCCCCTATGCCTGGTGTGGATAAGTACGCTGGGGTCCTTCTTTGGAGATCGGGCTAAACGACTGTCTGGGATTCTCATAGAAAAGGGTGTTTCAGTGGTAAGATTATTGACTGTATTTACATCTGGACTTTTACTAAAGCATTCTCATGCAAAGGAAAAAAATAGTGGTTTTTGGGTGGGTTTTTTTAACCTCAACTTTATATATATATATATATATATATATATATATATATATACACATATATATAATGAATTGCTTTCATTTATTCACCCAAACAAGTTCGGAGCAACTTGGAGACTTTTGGGAGAAGTTTATTTCCATTTGCGATCAACATACATCCACTGTCCAATGTGGCAGCCAAAGGACAGCCTTTAAATAGGGCATTATCTTCTGCAATTGCAAAATACGGTACTTCCACTTTAAGTCCTCTGTGATCTAAACCAACCAATGGTAGCTCTGGAAGGTGAAACTCCTTCCTAATGTCAAGGGTTTCACAGCCTTTAACAGTGCTTTGTGGCTCCCCCACACTTAAGCCTAGCCTTTTTTGTTGTTTTCCTACACCTCCTGGTGTTCAAAATTGCCAAAAAAACAGATTAGATAAATTATCCTTTCAATATAAAGGATGTAGTGGCCAAACATTGCATTAACTACTGATTACAGTGACTATAGAGCACCGATCTGTTGAAGCGATCTCTGGCTGTTACTGAACTGACCAATCAGATGCATACACTCTCCGTTGACGGAGATGCATAGTTAAAAAATGGTCCTCTACTTCATGCGTCCTTGCGTAGGTGATGGAGAGCTCTTGCGACGACGGATAATGGTGCTGGGTCAGTCCGTCTCAGTCAAAACGGAGAAGCATAAACTAGGCTTTAGACCAGCTTCATTCAACTCTCTGCCATCACCATGCTTTACTTTGGTGTGATCAAATTGAGCTACAATGCATTTGTATTAAGACCTAAAGGTGTTCTTGATCTCTGTAGCTCCTCCAGAGTAAATGACCCATTGACTGACTCTCTGATTAATTTTCTACCTGCACAGCAGTGTTAGTAATAACGCTGTTTAAACGAACAGTGTTAGGCAATGCCGTCTCGTTTGTCAGTAACTGGGTTATCTAACAAATTACTGTTATTACAACACCGTTTTTGCATCAGTGGTTAATCTGCTATGATTTGTCACCACCAGTCTACAGGTGGAAATCAAAAAATTAGAATATTGTGCAAAAATTAATTTATTTCAATAATCTAATTTAAAAGGTACAACTAATATAGTTTAGACACATTCAAAGCAATATATTTAAAGCCTTTATTTGTTATAATTTGATGATTATGTCTTACAATTGATGAAAAACTAAATTCCAAATTTCTGAAAATTCGAATATTACATGAAATCAATAAAAAGAGGATTTTAAATAGAGAAATGTTAGAACTCTGAAAAGTATAATCTAGCATATGTATCTGTACTTGGTTTGGGCTCCTTTTGTATCAAGCACTAACTTTAGCCTCAGTCCACTCATTTTGTACTCTATAAGTGCAGGATAAACCTCTTGCTGTCTGTCAATGTGCAGTTTAGAAAGTTATGTACAAGAAGGTTACCTGTCTCTTCCACTTGTTTCAACTCATGAAAACTGGTCAGAAAAATACATTTTCTTTTATGTGTAGCAGTTTTTGTTTTGTTTTTTACAGTAATGCTAAAGTCACTTTACCTTGTAACTAGTTACTTTTATTAGCATGCAATTGCTAACTCAATAACTTTTTGAACAAGTATTGAGTAACTGTAGCTAATTACGTTTTTTAGGTAAATTTCCCAATAATATTGCCCAGGAAGTCAGTTCTCATGTCAGTTAGGGGGTTGCACCATTCCTACATTTATTCACACGATGGATCGAGCAGCCATATGTGAACTGTTCAACGTTTAAGATATTGTTTTATAACTTTTTTTTAAACTTCACAACCTTCTCCCTGATCTCCACTGTTTTCTTCAGTCTTTTTGAGGTAGTTTGTTCCCTGATTTTCTCTAACAAACCTATGAGTCCTTCACAGAACAGCAGCCACTTAATACCATTTATAATAAAAGTCTCGGAAAAAGGTCATCAAATTTCTAATGATTGTTCATATCCACTACATCAATGCTACAACTTACTTCCACCAGGTCGCAGATTCAGGGCTCCTTTGTTGAGAACAAAAAGAGCTTCTTCCAGCTTCCTCCCCTCTTCAATTAGCCTGTTAAACCTCAGATAACAGGGAAAGATTGGGCTCGGTTTACTGAGCTATTTTAAAATTTCGAAGGTGATTTTATTTATTTATTATTTACCTATGTATGTATTATCTCTTTTTTACTTTTAATGTTTACCCTCGTAAGGGTGATCTTTGAATTGTGGGAGTTGGGTGTGTGTATGGGGCATGCGCCGATATGAGACAGTACTCTGTACTCTGACTGAAGTTCCTAAGGGATAAATAAAGTGATTTGATTTATTTTACTGAGATTATATAATTACACAGTTGCACCCCACATCACACATATCTGTTCTCTTGTTTTTGACAGAAAAAGGTGCAGTTCACATGCACGGCCTTATTCCTACTATGGGGTTTACTGGTGCACTTGGTGATCCCTCCGTTTGTTTTCATGTCTGTGGAAGGATGGAGCTATCTAGAAGGGATCTACTTCTCCTTCATCACACTCACAACAGTTGGCTTTGGGGATTATGTGGCAGGTGAGAATTTTTTCTGAGTAAGGGTACCACCACCCTTACTATTATTGTGAAATTGGAGAAGAAATGTTTATCTGAGAATAATTTTGCTCATTTCAGGTGTAAATCCTGATATCCAATACCCCAGACTCTACAGGGTAATGGCAGAGTTATGGATGTACATGGGACTGGCCTGGCTGTCTCTGTTTTTTAGCTGGAATGTTCACATGGTTGTGGAAGCCCACAAAGTGCTAAAGAAGAAACGGCTCCACAGGCACAGGCACAGATCCATGCAGAACCTGGAAATGGACTCCGAAGAGGAGAAGCAAGGTCAAGATGTGAAGCCGACTGTTATTGACATCTTCAACTTCCTTTCTGAGAAGAACGACGACGACTACAGCACAGTTATTAAAGAGATTGGAAATAATGCAAAGAAGAGAAAACCACCAGAAATCAAGAACATAAACCGCTCCAAGAGCTGCAGTGACATCTTGGCTAACAATATACAGACCTTGGAACACTCCCCCCGACACAAGCGGCACATCAGCTTAAGTGACGTGTTTGCGAATGCACAGTTGGATGAAAGCAAACAAGAGGGAGAGAGTCTTCTGATGCAAGAAGACACCAAGGAAGCCACATCAGAGGCATGTAAAAAAACAGACTACGAGGAAGTCAAAACTGATGGTTCCTCTGAATCAGTAAATGATGAGATCACCTTCACAGCCCCAGAGGGAAATGCTGCTGAAGAGGAGAAGGTGCACCATCCTGATGGTGGGGACACTCGATTTACAATATCTAAGGTAGCAGAAAACGACTGTACATTTGGTTTGGATGAAAAAGGATAATTGCTCCTCTGCAAAAAATTAACCAGAAACAAAGTTTTCAGTTTTATATCTCAGTACTGACATAAGCCAACGCAAACCTGCAACTCTAGCTTCATAAAGCTTCATTTGGAGGCAATACTTATCCAGTCACTTTTGTAATTTCAAAGTTGATTTTAAATATAATGGCTAAAACTGAGACCTATACCTGGCCCTGGGAGTCAGATCTGGCTCAAAAATCTTTTTACCATGTTCACTTGTAGAAAAAGTTAGTCTATCTTAATGAAGGTAAACGCATGTCTTTTTCTTTTTTTTATTCAGATAGATAGCCGAACAATAAAATATTATAAAAATTAAGAGAGCTTTGAATGTTTTTCTTTAAATTTCATAAGAGCACTTGCATATATTAAATACATTACTTGGACCCACAGGTTAAATATAAATCTATTATACAACCAGGGTATCAACAACTCATCTCATATGATTATATTCACTTGTATATTAATAAACAAAACTATTTTTACAAAATATGATAGTTTGTGAACCTTGAACAACCAAAACAACTCCACGTGACTTCTGTTGGTAGATTTTATGTGTTGAAATCGGACAATTGCATTCAAATGCAGAAGACCATGTACATAATGTAAAAAAAAAATTTTAAATGTTCATTTCAAAGTGGGAACGACATGTACTCCTGGCAGATATGAATGGATTGATAATTTACAAAGGGTGGTACAAGATTATTTAGAATCTGGATTTAACTTAAATCATTTCCATTTTCCTACTAAAGACTCTTGGACCTGACAAAAAAGAACAGAAAGCTACACAACATGAAGATTTTTGAAAAGCACAGCATTTGAACAGTGATAACTTATTAAATGTCTTTTTTATTTTTTATTCTTAGGTATTGTAAGCAGTCACAGCCAAATAACAAGTACTGTTTAACCTGAATCTAAGGTTGCCAAATCTACCACAAAAAAAGTAAAAAAATAAACTAAAATAAAAACTCACGAGGACAGTAGTGAAATCAGGTAATGACATTTCAAATGAAAGATAAAGCAATTAATATAAAAAAACTAAAAATAAAAGATTGATTTCACTGAAGAATAATGAGATTTTGTTTTATTTACCTGGGGGGTATAAACTAATTTACTTTCCAGACTGCGTAGAAACCCTGGTGTATAATGTAGAATCTGTATGTCTTACTTTTTCTATGTGTGGGTTTGAGAAAATCCGCAAAAAAAAGCAAAAAAATTTTGCTTTTAAAACGTAGTGACCTTGCTTTATATATCATTTCAATGTTGGGTAGGTGTATACATATCAGCAGAACTATATTAATCCTACATCTTTGGGTACCAAATTTAAGTGGGCTTTTGCCAACAAACATCTTTTTAAATTTGTAATGGTTCTAGATGTAAATACCAGCGAAAACAAGTTGTGATATTATCCTGTTTTCTCATAGTCTTCTATGTCAAATTCAGATATAAGGGATTGACATGTGTAGCTAAATAGCAGTTCATTTCAAAGCACAGTACAGGGCTTTATGAAAGATGGTGCCAATAAGCACCTTTCCCTCATAGGGCGCAGCAACAGTGGAGCCCATCAGTTCATGGCCATCATCTCCATACTCCAGGGTCACCACTGGTTGATCTGAGATGATGTTCTTGATCTTGATAATCTGCAAGAAATGTTATCCGTTATTTTATTACAACTGTTATAATTCTTAATTTAAAAAGGATAAAAATAGTAAAACAAGATAGACCTCAGAGCCAGGTGGATCTTTTGGATCGAAATTGGACAATTTAGTGGCATCTGGATGACAGCCCAGCCAGAGGTCACCAGTCATGTGGTCTACCTCGATGTTATCACAAAGTGTTCCAACTGGAACAGACTGCTCAAGAAACACAGTACAAGAGATATAAATGCTGTGTCCTGTCCTGTCCTCCAAAAACACAGACCACAGCATGTGAAACTGTTCTTTTCAATATGAAAATCAAAGAATAAAAAACAAAGTAATAAACAGTACATAAAATAGATTAATGGTTACATGTAGCTTTTTGATCCATAGTTAAGAAATATTTGTACAACTTCAAGCTCTTTGGATTCAACAGAAATAAAATCAGGGGCAGTTTGAACTCCTGACAATGTATCAAAAGCCAAAAGTATTTTTGTCTCTTCCAAGGTTAGGAAACAAGAAAACCTATACCTTAACATACACCAACCGTTCTCCGTCTAATCGCTCAAAAACATCTACCTCATGATCCAGGATATCAGAAACATAAATATACCTGTTGGAAAAAAAAAAAAAAAGTATTTGTCATTTCATCACTTTAAAATCTTAAACTTATCTGAAATTATGTATAAATGCATCTTAATTTTCTTATATAAATTAAAAGTTTGTTTATTTCAGTAATGTTTTTTATGTATTTCTATATTCATTATACTCAGGGTGATATATTCCCAGAACTTCTGTTAATTTTGATTGATTTAATGGCTTACACCCAAAGAAAACCTCAAACATCACACACAAATATATATATATATATATATATATATATATATATATATATATATATATATATATATATATGGTTGAGGTTAAAAAAATGTATTAAAAAATATTTTCAATGCAGAAATTGTTTGCTCAGTTTATGACACACACAAGTAATAAGAAAGAGATGCTGACTTGAAAAGTTGTCCAGCAAAAACCATGCACAAGAAGTTTCAGGTGGACTAAAGTAATTATTTGACTTTATCTTGCAGCATTTAAAGACACTGAGTGATTTGGGGAGCCATGTAATCTGCAGCTGTTAGTCTACAGTGTTTTCTGAAGGCCAAAATCAAAAAAGCTATCTGATGGGATATTTTAGAGCATTTCATGCTTTCATTCTGTTGAAAAGCTCTATGGAGATTTTTATTTTATTTTTTTCCTGCATGAGTGGCAACTGCCCACACTTCCAAGAGTACCATTACTTGTTGTCTGTACATAGTGCATGATTGGCCAGTGTTTCAACAGGACAACACTACAGTACACTTCTTCCAAAATAATAACATCATCCTGCATGTTCCCCTGACCTGAATCCAATTGACAACATTTGGGCATGGATAACAAGGGATGTTTACAGAAATGCACAACAGTTCCAGAGAGTAGATGCCCTTCACCATGTGGTGTTATGGGTTTGTTTGAAGGCGTGATACTAAACTTTTGATGAGCCTGTTTCAGTTTAAGCATTGTTTTTTATAAATTGCATGCTCAAACTTATTTTTCAAACTCCTATTTCTTGATGCAAAATGAAACTCTATTTTGAACCTTGTTAGGATCCAACCATGCAAGATATTATCATTATTTTATGTTTTTTATTCATTTTTCAAATGGTCTTAAAATTTGATTGGGACTGTATCATAAGCTGCCCCATTACATTACATGATCCATTCTGAAAATAATCATTGTTTACTGTGAAAGGAGTTAAGTATTACCGTTTGTCTGGAGATATATTTATGCCATTTGCAGACTGTATGCCACCAGCTGCCTCCCTCACTTCCTCAGGGCTGTAGTACACAATGTTACACCAGGGCAGACCCAAGACAACAGTCAGCAGATTAAGTGCATGATTAAAGTAATGATCGTTTGTGGCATAGAAATGCTCTGTTCCAACAGCAACGATATCGTTCACACTGAAACAAAGGACAATAAATTTGAATATGGATGTTTGAAAATGTAAACATATAGGTACATTTAAAAATGTATTGAACGGTATATACCTGAACAGTAAAGGATGTGTAACAGTCTTTAAGTGCACAAGTGTGTCCTCCTCAACAAAACGAAAGATCTCTATCTGGCTTTTGCTCTGAGGGTGATTGACAACGAACAGATATATAGAGTCATCTGTTAAAAAAACAGTTTTCTTTCATTATTCTCAGCGTGTAACATTTTTACTGCTATACCTATGTCTTTTGATTATTTTATCTTTTCGCCAAGATATTAGAAGTTTATTTTCTACCTAAATATAGTTTAGTTTATTTCAAGCCAAAGAGAAATAAAAATGGAACTATACCCATAGTGGGTAAAAAAATAAATAAATTAATTAATTAATAAAAAAAAAAATAAAAATAAAAAAATATATATATATATATATATATATTTACAGTGCAAAGAAAAAGACATATCACAAAACATAATTTCTTATAGTTCGAAAAGCAGTGGGAAGAGGACAAACTTGTCAACCCCACCCCCAATCACCCTAATAAAGAGCTACTACCAATGTCCAAATTATGTAACAATTACATATTAATATGTATTTTAAAAAAAGGCGAGATGTTCATGTGAACCTGTAATCCGAGATGAGTAATTCCCCAATAACAGAACAAACCTTGGCCTGTTGTGTGTCTATGCTGTGCGTTGGTTAGAAGATATAAAATTTTGGGGAATCTGCTGCCAGAAGGGGGCGCTCTCCGAGCAACACGGTCAAAACTTGCCAGATCTAATGTAAGAAATGTTGCAGGCAAGAGATATACTTACTTAAAAAAATCCGTGTTTAATCCATGCAATAATCTTTATATTTACTACCATCAACACTGTCACCACTTTCTCAAATATATAATTAAATCAGTAATGTATAAAACATGGTATTTTGTATTAAAGAATGACAGATTCCATTTAATTATATAGTACCAGGGAATACCTCTATCAAATACCGCCTTCCTTATTATTATACTGACAACAGCGTTCATCCATCCATCCATTTTCTGAACCGCTTAGTCCTCAAGGGGTCGCGGGGGGGCTGGTGCCTATGTCCAGATTAATATTTATCATATTAATATTTAGCATATGAAGATGATTTTTTTTTTGTGTAAATTAAATATTCTAAATAAATTCAACTTTTTATTTTATTGTTTTGGTTTTGTAATGTCAGTCGTTTGTTCAGTATTTTAAAGGAGTAGTTGAGATTACTGTATTTTAACTCCAGCAGATGCAGTAACTTCACAGAACACTCCACATTAAAAATACCTCACTGTGATTGGCTGGTGGTGGGGGTTTATTTACATATAAATTGTGAGGATAGTGTTGAGCAAACAGAGACAGAGCCACGCACGAGCAGTCTGAGTCGACGTATCTCACACCCGTAGGACAGCGCGGGAAATTCGGACCCGAATTGCAGCACATTTTGCTGCATACAGCCCGCTTAAGAAAATAGAACGATATTTGGTTGGGCTCATTCGTTTTGGTTAATAGGGCGTCATCACTCAATAACATAAAAAACTGGACATGCATGTTTAGTTTTTTTAAGAAATCCTGCCCGATCCTCTTTAAATTTCATACAAGCTCCAAGATCATTTTTTTTATTGGACCTCCTTGTAAATTTGACATTTCCTCTTAGTACCACTGTAGCAAATAATTCTGTTATGATGACCAAAAACGTACTAATTTTGATAAGTTTTGAAAATGTTAAAGCTAATACTGAAATAACTTGCAAGTAATGCAAAGAAGTATCTGAGTAAATAAAAGGTTATACCAAAAGTATATTAATATAGCCAAAAGTAGCTTTTTGCCTGGTTATTCCGTTATTAACATAGCATTTAAAAAATCCTCTGAAAAGATGAAAGATGTAGGTCACATGTGTAGCCTATTGCTAATTTTTTCTCAATCCAAGCACATTCAACTCTCCAAATTTACCCGAAATGCAATTTGCCATAAATAGTCAAAACATATATACCCCTATTTAAAATGATAAACTTACATATCTAAAATAATGAAGAGTATTATAAATAGCCAGTATAGCAACCTTTATTAGAGTCCATGCTGCATAATAAATATCCTACAATCAATAAATATGATGACCATGTTATCCCCAAAATCTGACAAAATGTTTGCTGGTAAAATTGCACAAAAATTGCCAACGAAGATATTTTCTAGAAATGCTGTCCTCTTGATGAATTACTACATTATCAACTGCAGCTATTACATGTAGCCTACATTGGATGTTTTTATGTTACACCAAAAAAGTTATATTACATAACACTATTTTAAAAAACTGTTTGATTTGAGAAACAAATGATGAAATGCTTTAATGTTATGATTTAAAGCTTGGATGCGTTTTACCTGATTCATCTGTGTATACACTAATGCCATGCGGGTTGAAAGAGCTGAGGTCCAGTTCTCCTTTGATTTTCAGCTCCACTGGGGTTGGTTTCGGGTGCAGCAGATCCAAAACATACATTTTTCCTGGTCCATTGGAGAATGAAGGCAATCCAAGGAAATCATGCAATCCCTTGGTGGAAAATAGTAACTGTGAGACAGTCTATGAGCCATTTGTACAGATTCATAACAAAGTTATTTTTTCTTTTGTTTGTTGTTGTTTTTTTGTGTGTAAATTTATTACTTTTCTAATCTCTTGTCCTATGTTATATGAAAGGCATTCCAAACCAGAGAGCAATTTATTGTGTTAACACGTTTGGAACAATGAATATAATTCAAGAAACAGATCCTAAAACAATCTAACCAGATAACTACTAGATGTGCAGTGATTAAAAAATAAATAAATAAATAAAAATAAACCTACAGTACTTAAGAAGGCCAGTCCGTCTTTAAGTATAGTAATATCCTCCGCCCCATACTCTGAAAAAAAGATTACGATTGAAACGTATTACTTTTCGTTCCAAGTTGTTTGTCTTGCTGACACTTGACCTAATTTTAGTACTTGGACTTCAGACTTTGTTGTTGCTCTCACATGTTACAAAAAGTACAAAACAGTTCAAGTTGTTGCTAAAAAAAGAAAAAAAAGTTTGTTCATAGCATGAACCCAATTCTACACGAAGAATGCAGAGCCTACCTATGTGGGGTAAATACTGACACTTGAGGTGCTTGAGAGGCATTTCTCTGGAGGCAAGGCTCAGCCTCCTGCAAAAGTATACAAAACTAAAGTCAGAAAAACTAGCTTAAAAGTTTGCGTTTTTAACAGATTGTCCTATCTTTTTTTAAACATATATACATATGGTAGCCTATAACGAATATTTACACTTGAAATGTTACACTCTTCCAAGTAACATCGAAACCATATTACATTGCCAGTCTATTGCGTACACTTCAATATGAGTCAAAACGATTTAGGTTACTTACTGTATTCGAAGGTATGCGTGTCCGAAAAAAGCCGCAAGTGCGGCAACAGCAGCTGCGATCAGGGCTTTCTTCAGAGCAGCCATGTTTGACAGAACCTCCTGGGTGCGCCTACGCACTAGATGGCGCTGCCTCTACCAAAGATGGCTCAAAAGTGTAAAATACGACAAGAAAAACAATCTGTAGTCCTAATGATTTTATTTAATCTTTCATTCATTTGAAACAGAGGGGAATTAAGGAAACCAGCATCCCGATTGTCAAACAAAAACGAAACAAAAGTTAAAAATCTGCATGTGTTTTAAAAACGTTTTAGGTATCAACACTTGAAAGTATTTGAAATGCTTGGGGGTAGATAATTGAAAAAAAAAAGTAAACTCAAATTAGTTTCATATCCGATGACAATTCATTTCAACACTTCAGTGCTCATTTTGCATAAAACAAACAAACAAAACTTCATGTGTGCAGCATGGTGATAAGCCTGTGGCTTTGCTGAGCTTCATTGTTTCATTTTCCTTTTCGCAATACCTAAATTCCATGCGGGGACTGGATAAAACACAGTGGAGCAACAGCACAGCATAATGTGGCTACCCAAATTATAATTGACTGGAGAAACTTCACTTTACCTTAAGCATTTTAGATTCTGTGCTTGACCAGGAGATATAAATTTATGTCAATGATTCAGGAGGATTTTGACTGGTGTAGGCCTACTTGAAAATGCTCACATGTGGGATTCCACTTCCTTTCAATCTCAAACTTTGGATGGGCTTTGCTTAAAAATTCTCAAGGCTGTGGTTTTCCTTGGTGCTCGTGTATGTTTTTCCTCCACCCAAACTTCGAAACATATATTTTGATAAAACAATTTATGAACAGACAGCTATCATCCCAAGCACCAGTTTTGGCTTCAGTCAACCTAATTAAAACTTAAAACTATATAGTCCAAACATTACATAAGTTTTTTTTTTTTTTTTTTGGGGGGGGGGGGGGGGGAACACTAGATATATAGATGATATACAAAGAACTACAATCTTATCTTTTTAAGTAAAAAAAAAAAAAAAAAAAAAAAAAAAAAAAGTTTTCCAAAAGAGCTTGGATACATTCTGTTATATGGGATATTGATGAAAGCAACCTATGTAATAGGCAAAAAAAAAAAGATATTTCTAATCAAATGAAAAAAAAGAGCACAGGTACAGTTAGTGTTATTCCATTATAAAATGCCAATGCAACTATTCAGTAAAAAACGGAACTTCTAAAACCTGCATTATATCTATAGTTTAAAAGTATAAGTTGCTGCTAAATTATTTTTATCCAGAGTTAAAAAGGTCCATTGTGAAAGGTCCAAAGAGCCACTTTTGGAAGATTAATAGTGATGTGTCGGTCACAAATTAAATATTTGGTTCAGATGATCTTGATGCAGCTGCTGCATCAAGCAATCATAAACTCAAAAAAACTTAGGAATTAAATCAATCATACTTAATTAACTCTTTATGCAGGAGGAAATCAATCACAAATTCAAATCCATAATAATCCTCATTGAAGGAGGTCTTTAGGTTTTATACCAAAAACCCAAAGATATAGATAGAACCCTTTTGCGGTTCTCTGGTGATATACCTATCCACTGAGAGGTTATGATAGGTCCTGTAGATTTGTATGATGTGTTGGGTGCTTAAACGCTGGATCCAGCGTGCGTTTTGTGGTTTAATACGACATGTGGCTATCACAGCGGTACAGCAGTTATATGAAGAAGGCAGGGATATTCAATCGAGTGAATACTTGACAGAACATAAACCAGGATAAAGGAATTGCGGTCAACAAAATTACTCCTCAGCTCCTCTCCACAGGTGAGTGTGCACCTTTGAAACCTCTGTACACGCCCCTCCAAGCACACACCCACACACACACAAAGTGGCGGCAGACACACACGCAGTGCTCACCCAAGTAGGTGTCTTCTATAAACCCTTTAATCTGATCGGACTGTATTAAATAGAATTTTTAAATCATTAATCTAGAGACTATTAAAAACTATAAAAATTCAATTAGAGAACCAAATTACCACCAGTCAATAATTGATTATCCAATCCCCTCTTTTTCTTCAAAATATGTCCAATTTTCTCCCCTGTGGTGCAGGATTATTTTGTTAACCTTGTGTTTAGTCGTGTCTCCTCATGTCTGAAAAAAAAAAAAAAAAAAAAAAAAAAAAATCGCCCAAAAAACTTTTGCCTCACACCCCAATGGTATGCCTTCCTTACAAAGTCAATCAAATCACCCGTTGTGCAGATTGAGGGAAACGAGGTGAAAGGCCTCCTCTCTGACATCTAATGATGTCTTGTACCGTATTCCCTAGATGCAATTATTAGCATGTAATTACCGGTAATTAAATCACATAACCTTGAAATATTCCTTTAACAAAAGATAATTCGTCCCACCTCATATTCGTGGCATATCAAGGTGCTGATTAGATTGCATTAATATTGCACTGGCGTGCCTTAAGCTGGCCACAATAAAAGGCCAGTCTGAAATGTGTGTTTTAATCACAGTACAATGCCACAGATGCCGCAACTTTTGAGGCAGCATACAACTGGAATGCTGACTGCATAAACGTTCAAAAGAGTTCTTGCCTGTGAAATGACTGTTCATTTCCCTACCATAAAGTCCCAAAAAGGCATTTGAGAGAATTTGGCGTCACAACTGTACATGTAAACACACCAGCCCAGGACCTCTGCATCAATCATGTTCACCTCCATGACCGTCTGAGACCAGCCACCCAGACAGCTGCTGAAACAATTTGTTTGCATAACCAAAGAATTTCTGGACAAACTGACAGAAACCATTTTAGAGAATCTGACGTGCATGGCCATTGTCCTCACTGGGGTCTCGACCTGACTGCGGTTCGTCATTGTAACTGATTTAAGAGGGCAAATGATCACATTAATTGAGGTATGGCATCCTGGAGAGGTATTCTTTTCATAGATGAATTGCAGACAGCGTGTGTGGTGTTGCCTGGGTGACCACTTTCCTGACGTCAACGTCGTGGATCGAGTGGCACAGGTGCATTTTAAATGCAGAGGCTCCCGAGGCTCGTTGTTGTGCCATCCACGACCTTCCCCTCATGTTGTAGCATGTATGTTGCAGGGATTTGTACACCATTCATTGAAGCTGAAAACCTCCCAGTTCTTGTATGGTCAGCATACTCACTGGACATGTACCCCATTGAGCATGATTGGCACTTGGCACTCAATAACCTGATCAACTCTATGCAACTGTGTTCCATTGTGTGAGGCAAATGGTGGCCACATCAGATACTGACTGGTTTTCTTACACCCCCAGTAAAGCAACACTTCACATTTCAGAGTGTGCTTTTACTGCAGCCAGTTTAAGGCACACCTGTGCAATATTCATGCTGTCTAATCAGCACCTTGATAAGTCATACATGTAAGGTAATACTGCCAAATCATATGAGAAAAAACAAACAAACCTTCACCCGTAGAGATGATTTTGCAGCCCTGTGGCTCATTAAACACCTAATTAGAGAGTAAGTAGTCCGTTTTCAGATCCTGTTAAGTACCTGCTTTAATAAACTTAATTTGTAAGGAACAATACCTGCAGCAGAGAGGTATAGTTTGATTTATAGCATTTTATAGCCTAAACTTTCATAAAAACCTCCACTTGCCTATTTTAAATCGCAAAATAATGCTTTATGGAACACACTCCCTATAAGCAGCTTCCCTCCATAGACCGTTGCCACAGAAGAGCCCATGAGCACGTGGCCGTCATCCGTATACACCTGGGTCACCACAGGCTGATCCGAGAGAATGTTCTGAATACGGATGACCTACAAAAAAGGTAACAATCAGGAGTAAACACCAGAACATAAAAACATTCACATATTCCTTTTTTATTTTTTTAAGAACACAAACCTCTGATCCTGGGGGATCTTGGGGATCAAAGAAGAAAAGCTTCTTTGCATTTATGTGGCAGCCCACCCAAAGGTCACCAGTTTCAGGATCCACTTCAATGTTGTTACAAAGTGAATCCAAGGGCACAGACTGGTGAGGAAACAGAAATCATGACAATACACTCAAAGAAAATAACAAAAGTTTAACCAGTTAAGAGTAAGCTTGCACCACACCTGTTGTTGCGCAACACACTCCTTTTGTTACCTTAGCAATTCTAAAAAATTTCCATGACCATGTCATAGTAAATCCAAAGTCAACAGACCAAAACAATTTCTAGAGTTCATGTTGCCTACATTTGTGAAAGGTATCCAAAGATTGGAAATGTAAATACTGCCAAATTTAAAATAAGAAATTGGCATTACAAAATCTGATGAACATGTAATAAAATAACCTGGAGTTGGGATACATAGCAAAGAAGCACAAGTTTGCTTGTCACAAATTTTACCTTTATAGGAGTTAGGGTGTTGTCTTTGTTCTTCTCCAGTACAGCCACACTGTGGTTTAAAATGCTTGCCACATATATATACCTATAAAGGACAGAGATAATTAGAAACAAAGAACGACCCAAAAACTAAATCAAATGAATAGCCCTGCCAAGAATCCTCACTTTTGGTCTGGAGACATATTGATGCCATTGGCAAAGTGATAGCCCTCAGAGACCACCTTCACTTCCTTTGGACTGTAGTACACTACGTTCGTCCAAGGCATAAGCAAAAGCATCTCCAAGGTTTTCAGGAGTTCGTTAGAGAAGTAGTGATCGTTAGTAGCATAAAAACTCTCAACCCCGACTGCAACTATGTCATTAACACTGCAAGAAATAAAAAATTCAACAGAAAATCTCAAATATGGAACAGATGAACTATATTTAAAAAATAGTATAGTTTAAACATTTGTAAAATTTATTACGCAACGCAGTTATGTTTCAGATTGTTGAAACTCATTTACCTGTGGAGCAGCTCATGTTTTATGGTTTTCAGATGCATTAGAGAGGAGCCGTCCTCCACATATTTGAAGATCTCAACCTGGCTTTCAAACTGAGGATGATTAACAACAAACAGGTAGACCGTGTCATCTGAATGAGACAACAAAAACAGCATCATGTTATTATTATAGGAACTTGAAAAACCTAAGAATGTAAGCAATACGGAAAGAAGACCTAAAATAAAAAAGCATCCTTCACAAGTTACAACTAAACCATTTGACTTGGTAAAAAATCATGGCTACTTTTCTTTAGCCTAACTGACATTACTTTTTTTTTTCTTGACCACAAATACTGCAAAATGAATATGTCTTTGTTGTTAGAAAGGGAAAGCGGAGGATCATTTTTTTCTGACAGCTTATGAACAAGAGGCTATGCTACTGAATCATTCAAATAGCAAAAGAAAGCCATTGCATTTCCTCAGGCATTTTATTGAAAGGAGCTTAAACCACACAAAGAAATATTTAATATACATTTTAAATGTATTCCTTCATAGGCAAGCAAATATATCAAACTCTCTTTATATTCACGTCACAAAAAACTACAAGGGATACAGCTACACAATATAGTGCAAATATATTGTCATTACAATATCAGTGTGTGCAGTACTCTTATAGCACACTGGATAAAATAACTAATACTTACAATATTATCGCCTAAACAAAACTTTCTAATATTGCATAGCTATAATGCAGCAAAAATTGTTTTATGAGATTAAGAGGTGGTAAAGTGGTGATGTCACTAAGAAACTAAAACTTAGTTGCCAAATCAGCATAAAGCAATTATTGGCTATGCCTTGTCTGCAGTCTGTTTTCTATGAACTCAAAGCACAAAGACATTATCAATGTCTTAAAAATGTATCACAGGTCATACATTATCAGAACAATGACCAATATTATCATGTTTCCCTGATATCGTGCCACCCTATAACCATGAGCTGGCCTGTATAGTTGCAACAGACAAAAGCAGGCTTAAAGGGACCGTTTTTTTCTTTTTCTTTTTCCACCCTGGACTTTAAAGCATGCAATACATTCACCTACTCACCCAGGCAATATTGGAGCCACTTTGAGTGCTTCGAGAGAAGTTTATATCCAGTTGGGATTGGTGTATTTCCATATAATAGGAGTCGTGGGAGCTCGTAAAGTGCTGCCTTTAAATAAAGCCTCTTCTGCCACTAAGGCCCTGTCCACGCGAAGCCGGGTATCTCACAAAACGGAGATGTTTTTTCTACGGTTTGGTTATCCACACGTAGCTGGAGGTTTTCGGTACCAAAAACGAAGCTTTTTAAAAACTCCGGCCAAAGTGGAGATTTGCGTTTTCTCCGTTTTCAGTATCTGCGTGTGGACGGTTGAAAACTGAGTTTTAAGAGACGTAATGCCACTATCCGCAACAAAAAATGCTCCAACACCACATGTGCGACCTGTGTTTACTCTCGAAAACAGCATTTATTTCCTCAGCGCTGTGTTGGTATCATCCATTGTTAAAGCGCGTCTTGTTTGTTTGCTTTTATAAGCTGTATGACTGCTGCGTGCTAAAGATAGAGGATATAAAGTTTCTCTTGACGGATAAGACAGGGGAGAACTACTGCGCCCTACAGGTTTGCCACGTCTAAGAATGTGCTGAAAAACGCATTTATCCGGGTACGTGTGGATGGAGATTTTTTTTTCAAGGAGCAGAGGATAATCTTCGTTTAAAAAAAAAAAAACGGCTACTTGTGGACATGGCCTAAAACTCCTTAATTTAACCAGTGTTTTGTTATTCATAGCTAGTACTATTCCCCACAGAGTTTAGGGTGTCTCTGAAGTGCTTCTTTGTGTTCTTCCGGTGTTATTTACAGGCGTTAATTTAAACTTACAACAAGCTGCCATTTCAGTGACGTTATTGCATTCCCCCTTGGCAGTTGTAGTCTGAGGACTTTTAGTTTGACTGTCTTGGTCCACTTGGTCATCTTGTTTGTGCAATTTGGAAACTCCCAAGCACAAACCATGTTAATGTTTGTTGTAGCAAGTTTTGTATGTCACTGTAGAGCACAGAGTGAAAGCCCTGCTCAGACTACAAGTGCAATGGCAGAGACGTATTTCAAATTTTGTGCAAATATAGTTGGATTAAAAGGCTGTAAAACACCCCTGCAGGCAACAAGAAAGCACTTTCGGGGCGCCCCCAACTCCGACAAGAATATTATTAGCTATAAATACAAAACATTGGTAAAATGGATGAGTTTTGTGGCAGATGATGCCTCAGTTAGAGGCAGTAATACCTGCCCCCGTTGACTCCCATGTTCGTGACTGGATATAAACTTCTCCTGAAGGACTCCAGGGGGCTCTAAACTTGTCTGGGTGAGTAGCCAAACGTAACGCATGCTATAAATAAGGTCCAGGTTGAAAAAAAAAGTGCTTTCCCTTTAATATGGGTTAAAATCCTCTTGTGCAAAGAAACACATAGTACAACTGCTTTTACCACTTGGATCTGTGTATACACTGATGCCATGAGGATTGAATGACTCCGCATCAAAGTTCTTTGGCATACGCAGCTCAACTGGTTTCAAATCAGGATCTTTAAGATCAAGGGTGTAGATTTTTCCTGGCTCATCTGAGACTGCAAATCCAGGAAATTTGAGACCCTACAAATATTTAAAAAGCAATAGTTTAAAATCATAAAAAATAATCACATTCTCAATTCTGTATAATAATAAAAACAGATTACATTAATAAATGTTAACAGATTTTTTTTTTTTTTTTAAACACGACCCTGGTGCTTCAATTTACTGGACCTTTGAATTATAGTTTTATTGTGCAGGGGGGAACAAACTGGCTGCTACAATTTAAATACTCACAGCACTGATAAAGGCAAGCCCATTGCCAACAATGGTTATATCCTCCGACCCATATTCTGCAGGGGAAAAGAATGTACCATCAGTTGTAATATTATAATTAATAGTTGTAATATTCCCCAAAATTAATTTGGCTACCTTTTTTGTTGTTTCATTACTCACCTATGTTTTTGAGTGCAACACAGTTGGGCAGATGTTTGTTTGCCACCTCCCTGAAGACGAGGTGCCTTTTGCTGTTGAGTGAGTTTGAGCAAAAAGTTACACTGATTGCAGCAAATTGTTTGACCAAACAAAAACAAAGCAGTGAACACCTGATTTCCCCCTTACGTTATATTGAGGACCCTCTCTCCGAGCAGCACAGAAAGTGCTGCTATTGCAACTGAAATGATTGCAACCTTTCCCATCTTCGCAGCGCGATCGCAAACTTTAGACAGTGATTTAATCTTCTACGGCTTCAGGCTCGGCAGCGTGACATATGCCCATAGACTGTATATATAAAGGAGACGAATCACCACCACCGTCACAAAACGGGCGGGACCGATGCTGCTTTCAAGAATATAGGACTTTTAAAAACTAATTGTTCTTGGGAAAGACGCATTGATTGATAGGGGGAGAGTGGGGTAAAGTGGGACAATTTTTACATTTGCTCCCATCCGAGCAAGCTAAAATGATATATCAGTTAAATTTACAGATGTACCATTAATTCAGGATGTTTCCTTGCAATTGTAATTATCAGAATGTATTCAGGATGAAGGGCAGTGAAAATATGATGGGGGTTTTTAAAAAGTGGTCTTGTGTCTCACTTTACCCCAACTTAGAGGTAAAGTGAGACAGACCAAAGAGATCAATGGGATCCACTTACTTTTTCCACTCGGAAACTACTATAACAACATATGTTGTAACAGAGTCCTGAAAGCCTCATATTCAAGAACAAATGTCAGATTAGTAACAGAATCATGGGGATTGGTCAATTAGGAAAAACAAATTCTAAACACTTTAAAGTAATTCTAAATAAAATCAAACACAACATAATGTAATTTAAAATGTTTTATTAACATTCAAATGAGAGATAGAAATCACCTTGCTGCAACTTAACTTCTATACTACAAAATATCCCTTTTTATGTATATAAAAGGCTTTATAGAATACAGTCTTGGGGTCAGAACACATAACTCTTAGAGCCAGCTAGAACAGCCTGTGACTCAATAGGACTACTGTAGCTCCACAATCAGAGCATCAGTCACTCTACAACTACAGCAAGCCTCTACAACTACTCTACATTCCAGCCCTGAAGATTGCAGGGAAAGATGAAGAGTTGCTCTGTACGTGGGGTCCCTCCACGCCTCATAGGTTGAGGCAGCTTCTTCACCCCATCTGCTTTGGGAACATGTGCCACATCTTTTTCTTTTATAGCAAATGTGGGTCTCTCCAACACTTATGTGTTTCCCTGAAATTTTCTAAGGAACTGGGTAAGAATTTCATCATCTTCAACTTTTTTGACCATGCCAATATACCGCATGCTCCTGTGTTTGGTTGTAAAGTTAATCATGAAAAACTCACCCACAGACCAGGCTTGCACAGACAGATCTTTGTGGTCTGGATCACTTCTCTCATCCTCAGAACTCTCTTCGTCATTAAATGGGACAGGAACATCACTCTCCTCAGAGCTGCTAACCACAAATTTCCTTTGGTTGTTTTCTTTTTCGGTTTTACATTTTCTTTGCTATTTTTTGCTTTTCCCCCGACAGTTTCTTTTGTCATTCTTTATAAGACTCTTCAATTCCCTGCTTCTCGGGAGTATCAGTTATGATGGCTGTCGTCACACGCTTTCGTTTGGTTTTTGTTCTGAGGGGACATTTGGGAAGTGGAAGAATTTCACGAGGAGACACTTATCCAGGTCGGCTGGGAACAAGTGACACACCTGAGTCAGCTGGCGAGACACATCCATGTGGACCATGTGCAGTGGCTGGACATTCAAGATTGTCTGCAGTGGCAGGCTTCAGCTCAGGGTTTGGCCGGTCTGACACCATGGATGGTGCAAACGCTTCATCAGGGAAAATGTCTTTATTAAATGGGAAAATCCCAGTGGACCTAAATCTAGAAGTGATGTGCGTGGTGTAACTGCTGACACGAAGGCCTCATTTACAAGTCCTGCAGTCTGGTAGATGGAGACTGTTTTGCCGGGGTTAGACCTCATCCACCCATCAAGAGCACGACTGTAATGGGTCTTGAACGGACCATACACTGTCACGTCGAGAGGCTGCAGGCGATGAGATGAATGGGGTGGGAGGGTGAGCGGAACAATACCACTGCTCTGGGATATTTCTACTGCCTTGAGTGAGATGTGAGCTTTAAGATTATCCAGGATTAGCTGCATGGGATGATCAGGGGTGCAGTTAGTGTGCTGTAGGTGTCTTCATTCATCCATCCCGTTCTAGTGGCGGTACCTTTGGCTCCTGGAGGTGCTCCTGTCCTGTTATGAAGCAGTCCTTAAATCTGACTCTTGGGAAGACAAGCATGGGAGGTATGGCATTCCCAGCAGCATTCACTGCACACACCATGGTAACAAGTTCTCCTCTCTCAGCCGATGTGACAGAACCAACTTGCTTTTTCCCTGTTTCTGTCACAACCTGATCAAATAGAACGTTTAGCCTCAGCTACTGCACCCCAGGCTACTGATTTTACTTCTCCTTTCTCTTTTTTCTTAATGAATCTGAAAAAGGCTTGACTTATCAATATTTCTGTCCCTTGCAAGCTGCTCTGATAGATTTCTTCCCTTCCTTGACCTCAGCAGCTGCACTCTCCATCTCATCGACGGGTGTTTTGCCCCGGGTTGTCTTCCTTATGTATTGCCTTGGCATGATGGCTTTTCTATAATGTTGATGACATTTAAAATAAAAATGTAACATTACATAATAATTATTATTTAATTAATACTAATATTGCATTACACATGTAATATATTACATTAAAATATGTTTAAAACTAAACTTAACCTGTGCCTCATGGTGGGGTAAAATGAGAGTGTCTCACTTTACCCCACCTCCACCCTTTTTAGAAAAAAGCTTTATTGTAGCTTTATATTAATGTATTTATTCATTCTAGATTCATCTAGCATCCTAGACACAGTAAGCCTTTTTAACAATGCAGGATCAGATACAAGTCTTTGAATGGACAGATAGACAAATGAGCTGAACATTTTTAAATTTGGCCCCTAAATTTGGCCCCTTTTGTCCTACACAAGTTTGATCTTGATTGCCTTCACTCCAACTCAGTGTATAAACACACCGACATTAAGTGTTGTTTGCATCCCATTTAACACCGTCTGGCCTGCTATTTCTTGGCAGCTTCATGGGGTTGGTGGAAGTAACCAAACATACTCTAAACAAGACTCCCAGGAAGTGACAGAAAATTAAGAGGTGTCTCTTAATTCTAAGTAGAAGAGTTTACCTGTCTCATGTATCTGTGTAACGTATCTTTCAATGACTTTCATTGGGCTCTACAACAGTATTTCTGTACTTTTTAAGTTGCCCAAAATATTGTCTATTGATGGATTTCAGCGGCTGATTTAAGCCATAATTATCATTTGACCACAGCTACAACAGTTTAATGTCAGATGTTATGAATACAGCTGTAGGCATTAACCCTCCAGAAACAACCAGGAGAATGTTGATAGATTAAATATAAAACGGATTAATTTCCGAAAAAAACATAATAGGTTGCTCAAGTACTCAGAAATTATCTTTTCAGATTAATGCACCTTGTGAAATTCATTGTCCCAGAAAGTAAAAAGATTCAGAATCTAAGATGCATGAGGTCCAGATTGAAGTTTCCACATTCAGTGATGATTTGGAGACACGTCATCTGCTGGTTATGTTTAAAGCACCGCTTCACTCTATTGACAGGCTTGATTAATTGCATTTACTAGACACCTATTCACACTGCCAAATCAGCATAGAATCTTTGATACCTCCCAACAATGCAGGACCTAAAGGCCACTACTAAAGCGACCTGGACTCTTTGAACACCTCATCAGAGGCAAAGGCGCAGCATGCCAAATTACAAGGATTCAGTAAGTCATGCTAAAGAACCCCCCCCCACCATCTAATTGTTTAATGCATATTTACACACCTGTCAGCAGACCATCACGCTGTATTAAACTCATTTTTGTTGGTCTACTGCAACACCGATGCCTTTGATAAAATGAAATGGGGTTTTTAATGGCTCTAAGCCATAATCACAAATTTACATAAAAAAGCTTTGAATGCAAAATACTTTGTGTGTAATGAATTCATCAATTTCACTTTTCAACTGAATTACTGAGATTAGGTTTTCAATTCTAATCTAGAGATCAACAAATATAACTGAAAATTCTCTCATTGGTAAAATCATCTTGCTGCCCTACACCACCTTTTCAGTCAACGCAAACCATTTATGAGATGGTACAGTCAATAACTTGTGCTTGTAAAGCCCTGTTTAAATTGTTTATTTTTGAAGTTGTTTTCCGTAGGTGATGACTCCTCCCAACATAAAACAAAAAAGTTACAAAATCGTCTATGTAATCAAAATCATGTGTATAAGACTTCATAAAAAACAAACATGGACACTTACATACACATACAGAAGTGAAAGTAACATAAAGTTGGCAAACTATTGACCCTGTGAAACTCAGCATTGGGTGCATGCAACCTGACAGTAACTGTAGAATATCTACAAAAAAAGTCCAATTAAAGAATGATAAGCATCTAACAACTTCAAAACACTAACAACTCCTGCACATTACATTGTGTGCAACCAGCGAGCACTGATAGGTGGGACACACCAGATTACCCGACTCCTTGTTTTTGTGAAGTCACGTAAAGGTTTCACAGTGTAATACAGCAGGATCCCCATCAAACAGTTTCAAGCAAGACTGTATATTTGGAACATACAAAATAAATTTTATTATCCATTCTCTTTATGTCTACATCTTATTAGAATTTCTAGACAATGGCATTGTCAAGTAACACACCCAAATTAATGTCTAACAAACCCGACAGGTGCAACAATGCAGTTCTGTCAAGTCCAGGTGTCAAAATAGAACTGAACACGAAAGTAATTTAAATCTTTGTTATTGTCAACATAAAGGGGGGGGGGGGCATGGCCAGGGCATGACCATGAGCACACGTTTAACACAGGTGAGGAAGTGGTTTCAGGGCTGAGCCCCGGTGGCTGCAGGGACTTGTGTGGCCAGAGTGTTGGGGGCAGAGATGACGGGCGATCCAGCAATGTTAGCCAGCGGCTGTGAGGAGGACATTGAGGTGATGCCTGAAAGGAATATGAGGATTATTATTTGCAAAGGCTCATCTTTATGTGCTCACGTCTTTTAAAAATCTCAAACGGTTCTGAAGCCTTTCGAGGAAATATTTGTAGTAAGACTTTGCTAACAAATTCTTCATGAAAAAAAAAGAAAAAGTGTGGGGTAGCAACTGGTGCACGGTGACTCACCAGCCATCATGCTTGAGGAGCTGACTGGAGTGGAGCTGGCAGCCATGCCCCCAGGAGTGGCCCCTCTTCCCTGATCTTTGACGATGGGATCTGAGAATATAAACCAGACGGATCAGCCAACATCTTGCCAGAGTTCGTACATGTTCACATCAATTCCATACTACTCCGGACAATTTCCCAGATCTTCGTCTATTCATTCCATATTTACATTAAAAACAAATAACGGCTATGTGGCAGACATTTCTACAGTAGGTAGGCTTCATATCAAACATGTAAATACCAGATACAAATAGGAAGGATGGGTGTATAGCCAAGATGGAAACCATGAAAGTAAGGACACGAGGAAGGAAAGAAGAGCTCGAGAAAGAACAGGACTGGAAGAGGAAAAGTCAAAAGGAGAGGAAGTGTAAATAGAAGGCTGGAAGGACTCAAGAAGTGAAGAAAGGGAGAAAAGGAAAACACAGAAGTAAAGCTTTTTAAGGTTTAGTCACCTTAAAGACTCAAAAGATCAAGAAAAGAAGAACAAAATTAAAGACAAGAAATAAAAGAACCAAAAAAGGAAGAAAGAAAATCTGACAATACAGGAAGAAGGGACAAAAGAAAGCCGATTGGATAGGTATCCAGGACTGTGCACGAACACTATGTTCCACAATGTATGAGAAAAAAAGCCACTGGGAGATGAAGAAGCAAACATACAGAAGTAGGGATGATCCATGGCCTCTCTGGCTGTGAGGCGAGCTTGATGGTCGTAGCGCAGCAGTTTGTCCAAGAAGTCTAGAGCCTCCGTGCTGACTAGGTGTTGGTTCTCACTGTGTACAAACCTCTCCCATCTTTTGCGGGAATGTCTTTAGAAAAATGAGAGAAAAAAAAAAAAAAAAAGGTCTGTCAAGGTGAGGCCAAACAATCTGCAAAACTGTTAAACGGTCAAACAGTTACAATGACTCACCTTCCCAGAATATCATTGAACCGTGGATCCAATTCAATGTTGTACTTATCAATGTAGTCATACAGGTCCTCTGTGCCAAGTACTTTTGCAATCCGCACAAGCTGCAAATTTAGAGTTTTATTAATTTAAAAAACTGAACTTAAATCTACCAATTTAAATGTCATCTTTCAAAAATGAAAAGCACCACATTTGGAAAATGGGTAAAATGACACCAAAGCTCTTCCAAATAGCCTCAATTTGTAAAAAGAACGTTTAAATGCACAAACATTCAAAATTACTTTTATTACAAAACCTGAAAAATCCATCCTGCTGGCTATACAAAAAACTGTTATAAATTTACAAGAGCTAGAGACAGAAAAGTTCAGTTAACACCATATACTAGATCTCACTAAAGGAACTCTTTGATGTGAACTCAAAGAGTACATGTCATTTATTCCAGATATCAGTGAGGTGTTTGGTTTTAAATATGCCTTTATTGCCTTCTCTGCATATATTTCTAAACTGTATTTCCTGCGGAGCCATAACAGCTGGTCATCGAAGCTGATGCAGGGATCTTAACTTGGGTTGCTGGACATTTCACATTTTATACTTCTGCAGTTCAATTGAATTCCATTCAGTTCAGATTATTTATATAGCACCAGTTCACAGCAGATATGATTTCAATACAAACATTCCAATCAGTTAAAAAGTTTTCCATTTAAGGAATCCCAGATTGCATAGTCATTGATGTGAGGTTGTGCCCTGAATATGCAGAATCCAACCACAGCAATCCCTCATACAAAGCAAGCATATAGTGACAGTAGAGAGGAAAAACTCCTCTTTAACAGGTAGAAACCTCCAGTAGAACCTGGCTCAGTAAAAGTGGGCATCTGCCATGACTGTCTGGGGGTTTGAGAAGAGACACAAAAAGAAGTGACGTAAGAATACATTCTTTATCATAGAAAGAATGGTGATGTTTTACTCTGCCACATGAAGTGTAATTTATCTTTAAAGCTTAATTCATACTTGCAGAGCGGATGTTTTGTAAACGGTGAATTGACCCATCTTCAGCAATTAACAGGGATGTTGCACATGTTAGAGCAAAGTTGTAATTTTGAGCTTTCAACTTCCATTTTGTTATGGAACGATTTGGAATTGTTGGCAGCTTATTAGAAACAGCACGGTTACCCCAAGTAACTAATGCTAAGTAATAGCTAATTAGAGAGTCTGTATCAAATATTAACAGTCATCTTCTATTTAAAATAGTCAAACTTTTTTAGCGAAAACTGAAAAATCTGCCACAGAACTCTGGTGCATCTATGCGTTTTCCATATCTTGAAGGAACAAAGCACACAAGGGACAAACATGCAGATATCATAAGGTCACAAGATATTTTTTTTAAACTAGTAGATCAACTTAACGGTCATCACTGAGAAGACCTGTCACTTCTGACAAATCTTATCTTAGATTTAACAAAAGGTCTCCCAGCGTTGAGAGACCAGGGTGGGGTGTGGCTCTGCAAGACTAAGAAATGTTGTGCAATATGGCATGCAGGGTGGGGTGAGGGAAATGAGGCAAAAAGCAAAACTTGTTAGGCTACAAGATTAACTACATTAAGCAGTGGCCATTATGATTTTATAAGCTATGATAACATTGAGAAAGACTACAGCTATTTCATCATTTCATTATAATTATACTAAGATTTTAAAAGAAAGTGAATAATTAGAAACAATTGTAAACTTCTTTGAAATGTAAACAATTGAAAGCCAAAACAACTAATTTCCCTCCTCTTGGTAGCATAATAATGTTGTAAACAGTTCATATATGCACATTCACTTAAGAAATGCATAGAAAAAGCAATTTGGTATGACAGCCGGTATTAACCAGATGAATAGTTGGAAACTTTAAGTAACCAGCCTAGAAACAAATCGTTCTTTAAAGCAGGGAAAGTTTTGCGGCCTTGTGTCAGCTAGCTGAACAGCAGTATTCAGCAACAAAAAGGGAGATAGGCGATGTTGCTTCATACGAGAGCAGGAAAACTCTCGACACTCCAGGCCTTTTTTGGGAATGTCATTGAACAGATTTTAAACTGTTGGAATAGTGGGCCTGATTTTTTTCCCTTAACTGTGACTCCTTTAAACCTATGCACCACTAACTAGCTTATGCTCAGGCTATGTACACATGTAGCCTATTTTCTTTTTAAACAAATATTCTCAACAGCTTATTAAAAATAAAAACTCCATCCACATCTAACTGCAAAGGTGCATTGTTAAACACTGTCATGGAAATCCATGTTTTTCCTTTATAGAGCACAATAAGGCTCCAGTCTGGATCTGCATTTTTATATATTTTATTATGGCCAGACCCTAATACAAGAGCTCCACTCTCCCACCTCAAATCATTTCTGGACCTGCTGTCTCCATGTTATGTCTTCATTCAGCACAAGGTTATCAAAAACATTCTTGCTGTAGAGGGAAATAGGTAAGAGGCATACTCACTAACTTCTAATGATCTCTTATTATGCCATATTCCCCAGATGCCTTTACTAATAATCACTTAATGGAAATAACTTTGAATCGTTTTTCCGTAATGGCATAGATATAGACATTGCAAACCTGCAGGGGGCAGTAGTCCCTTCAAATCCTATCCATTCAGATTAACTTTCCAACTTCTACATACAGCAGTAATAAGAGCTTGTAAATCAAGCAAGCAAAGAGCGTTTGGACAATCGATAATGCCAACACATCTCTGAGGGAATAAATGCAGTTTCTGAGTCTAATTACAGGTTGCACAAGTGATGTTGGAGCATTTTGAAAGAATCCTTTTTGGTGCCCCAAATTCTAAGTTTTCATGTGGATGAAAGGCTGAATTGCAGAAGTGTGATACCTGGTCACAAGATATTAAACGGCACACATTGCTCATACCTGGTCATAATTGTCATGACCGTGAAAGAACGGCTCCTTCCTGAAGATCATGCTGGCAAGCATGCAACCCAGGCTCCACATGTCCAAGCTGTAGTCATACATCTGGAAATGACCACGAATGAGTGAGAAACTTCAACTGGCTTCTTGCCGTTCTTAATTACACATAAGAAAATAAATCTGTGTTAACTTCACCTGGTAATCTACCAGCAGTTCAGGACCTTTGAAGTACCTGGATGCCACTCTCACGTTGTATTCTTGGTTTGGGTGGTAGAACTCTGCCAAGCCCCAATCAATAAGACGGAGCTATGACGAGAAGTCCAGTACATTTTAATATGCACATTAAGATGGTATCACAGAGTGAAAACCAAAGCAAAATGGAAATATAAATCCAACTAAATTACCTTTCTGTGTTCGTGATCGATCATTACATTATGAGGCTTGACATCCCTATGCATAATACCCATAGAGTGGCAGTAATCCAGAGCCTTCAAAGGAAAAAATAAATTAAAAAAAACACATGAAATATATTGATATCTAACTAAAGCTAATAAACTGCAAGGATATGAACTATAATGAAAATATAACTTAAGGCTAGTTCTTACCTTTAAGATTTCATACATGTAGAACCGTATGTCAAAGTCTGACAGAGTCTGATACAATTGCTAAAAAAACAACAACAAAAACAACAACGAAACAAATCAGTATTTGCAGAGATAAAGGAAAAATAAAATAAAAATGTCTTCTTACCTTGAAATCTGTGTTGTTCACATGTTCAAAGACAAGAGCTGGAGTTCGTGACTAAAAAGGGGAAAAACAAGAAGTAAACCTTAATAAAGTTAAGTAAATAAATAAAAACCCAGCAAGTATCACGCCCAAAGATTTTACACAATATCGAGCCCGAACGCACCACAGGATCCTTGACAATATCTAAGAGTGAGATGATATTCGGACCACCCCTTAGATTCTCCAGGATCTTTATTTCTCTCTTGATTTTCTTTTTCTTGACAGGCTAAAAGACAGAAAAAGAGCTCAGTGAATCAACTGAAACTTCAGATAAGGATACAGCCATGTTTTCTGGAGTATTATCGTACCTTCAGTATTTTAACCACCACTTTTTCATTGTTTGTGATGTTTATGGCTTCGAATACTTCACTGTATTTGCCTCTTCCTAGTTTTCTGACGAGCTGATAGTCATCTTGATTCCTGGAAGAAAACAAAAAAACAAAACAGCCTTTGAACTAATCACACTCTTAACAGTTTAAAAGTTTCATCCATAACTCATCCAGTTTTATTACTAGCTCTAATTGATCCACTGGAACGAAGGCAGTAAAAAAAGGCACCAAATCCCAGTCCAACTTTCAATTTTACTGCCAAAATGATTGTAGTGTCAGAATTTCATTTAAATTCTAAAAAATAAAAACATCGATTTTTGGATCTTGAATATCGATATAATACTGTGATATAAAATATCGCCATAAATTGGCATATCAATATTTTCTTACATCATATTAAAAATGTACTCTTACTCATAGTTTTGAATTATGTCACAATATATCGTATCATCCCCCCTGTATTATGATACATATTGTATCTCCAGATTCTGGCCAATACACATCTCTATTTAATACCAAGATGGACTGATGTCAGAATGACATGAGGTCGCAATTTCTGGTCTGCTTAATTTTTATTTCACCTATAAGAGCTGAATTAATGAATTGTCTTTTATAGGAATTACAAAATCGACATTGCGTTACAAACACTTTTTTTTGTGTGCTAAATTGTAACACTCTCACACAGCGGTGCTGCAATAACACAGCTGCAGCAGCTCCCTTGAAAAATAATGGCTGATTGCTACTGGATCTTTAAAGCTCTACTAACACGGCAAATGTGGCAAGGGGAGCCTTCGAAACCTTTAGGCAACAAGGCAAAGGCGTTCTGACATATTTGGTCAATGTGGCAGATAAACCGGAAACATGGATGAATTCTGCTAAACTCTGATAATGCAACCAACACAATTATTTAACAGCAAAAAAAGAAAAATGAAAGGAAAAAATGAGTCTGTAATGCTTATGCATCAGCTCGATGAAGTAAACAAACTGATTGCAACAGGCTAACTGATCTGTTTAATATTGGAAACTTACAGGCAGAGGTGGGAGTTAAGGCTTCAACAAGTCAACTCCGTGCAGTGTTGTTGTTCTGCTCAGCCACTGAACCAGGTGACTCCAATCAGCACGGTGAATTCACCTGCCCTGCATCCGCCAAAGTGAAATGCGATGCAAGGTACGCTATCCCACAATGCAGCGGAAGCCCCAAAAATCATAGAGTGACGTCGGCTACCGAAGACGGGACCACAGGCAATGTAACGTAAACATCCCGGTAAAATGGTGGAGCAGTATGTCCGATTTCATGCCTACTACTCGCTCGTTTGCTACGCTGTATTCACTGCATCAACGGTCAATTAGTAGCTACTATGTAGCATGTAGTAAATACTAAGGATTCGGATGCAGGGTTGGTTTAGTTTCTGGGCAAAAGAACAACATTACATGGAGTTGACTTGTTGAAGCCACAATTCCCACCTTTGCTAAACTCGGTGTGTGGTCAGCACAGAGCAGTTTGCTTGGTGCAGCGCTCCGTTCTACTGCGGGTACGAATTATTGAAGGAAAATTCCATCTGAAGCTTGATGTTGGTGATGCCACATAGTAAAGCTGCACGATCTCCTCTACTACTCCTTCGTTTAGCAATTACCTACCAATAATAGAACCAGTTCATGTTAAATACTGACCCAGAATGATCAGAACCAACTCTGCTGCTTGTAGCTGATCACAAATTAAGTTATGATGAAAATATATTTTAAAAAAATCTCAAAAAAACAAAACATTTGCATGGGCCAGATCTGTGTTTAGGCTCTAAAAAGATAATCTATTTTGGAACAGGATAATCCTTTCTTTGTCCTTCAGCAGCAAAACAGGAAAATGGACGGACACAGAAATGCACACTAAAAAATAAAAATTACTATACAGGGAAGAAACACGTCTAAACCTCATACTTTTTTTCCAAATGTAGGCTAAATTGCCTTCTACTCCATTTAGCTTTAAGACAAGACATTTTTAACCACTTTTAACCGTTTATATATTTTTGCGTTTTATTAGAAAGAACGCTTCCTTAAAAAAAGTTCTTACAGAATACAGAATATAAAGTTTTAGTATCATGACCTCCTTAGTCTTAATATCAGCAAGAATTCATATTGCCTGCTATAAAAACCTTGTTCTCCTACTTCTTGCAGCACAGCTAGTGCTGCTCAGAGATCAGTTCGTAAGGACTGTAAACACTAAAAATACTAATCGTTTAGAACAGTGTTATTAGGACCTTTGTTTGTACTAGATAAATTGTGTCATTTTTGCATTAAAGTTTTTCTCTGCAATGCAGTCCTCTATGAAAGTGCAGGATAAAAAGGACAGAATCAAACACTTACTGAATGACAGGTTTATATTGATCTTTATGGGGCTTCAAATTGGCTGATTGAAAAACAAACTGAGTGTTTTACAGAACCAGTTAAGAACCGTCCTAAGTACCAAACCGGTTGCAGGTCTGGTGCTGGTTAGTGAAAACATTTTTATATATATATATATATATATATATATATATATATATATATCCTTATTCAAGTCTTTTGTTCACTAACTCTATATATTTTTATTTCTGGTCATTGCAGAATGGCCCAAAAGCTCTTGAGACATAAAATTTGATTCTAACTTGACCTCATGTACAAACTTACTCAGATCTTTCAGGACTGAATTAAAGGAAACTCATTTTTCAAAATTGTTAATACATGGTCTCAACCTAAAGTGAGATTAGTTTAATTATATCTGAGGCTTATTTAGTCTCAACAGGAAAACGTGGCTTGGCTGGAGATGAGTTGTTGCTCATTTCAGACATTATTGTAAAACCTTAAAAATATATGCAGATTAGAGCTGTAATCGGGCCTTAATAGTTGGCCCCAACCCAGCCCGAAGAGTAGATTTTGATTGATATCTTATTCAAGCCAAACCCGATTACAGCCCAACATTATTCAAAAGTCACATATCAGGGTTTCCACAAGAAAAAATTGGCACCAGACAACGTGACTGGCAGGTTTTCAATTTACTGGACAAATGTTTGAGATTCCGGACAAATACGCATATTATCTGAAGTTTAAAATGATCAATGAGGCCCTATAAGAATAATATCAAGGCATGTCGATTTATATTTTGTCAAAAGTCTGCATTTAACATGCACAACTTCTAAAATAAAGGCTACTGCTCAAGCCTGCCTTCTTTTAACATGAACAGAAAGAAACTGAAGGCCTACCTATTATCGGATGAAATAGTTTGCAAAAACACCTGGACTCGGTCTTACGATTTTGATAAAGCAGAATTCTGCCAACTTGAAATCAAACGTCAATTTAAAAGTTGGAATAAAAACTATGAACTTTGAAAACAAACTGAAATATCCCAACATGGATTATGACATTTTACTCTTTATAGGGTGACTATAGTCTGAAAACCCCAAAAGAGGACCTTGGCAGTGGCCGAGAGAATAGTAAGATCCTCAGCTTTAACAGCTTCTGTTGCGTAAAAGTCTGTCTCACCTCTGAGCGTTTCAGTGTGTGCTCTTGACTGCTTGCTCTGAATTTCAGGAGATTTTATCCAACTTGTGGGCAACAGGGTTAGGTGCAACCAAAACATATTCACCAGCGGCTCCACTTCCTCGGCATTCGTTTTGTATCTTTTTCTCACTAATGAGGTGATCAGCTGACCGATAAAGCCAAAGCCTGGCCGAAACATGTGGACAATGTCAGAGATTAAGCCTAAACCTGACCCAGCAGGTCTCAACGGGTTTGGGAGAAGGTCTTCAGCTCTGCAGCAGATACAATGTACATTTACCTTAGATTTTGCTGGAGGAACTGTTTTTACCATTACAATATAAAGTCAGATGCTTGAAATAGGAGGAAAGAAGTGAAATTGCATAAGTATCATTCTCTTGTTGTTCAAAATAAGTGTTCTCTTCCCATATGAACACCTGATAAAATAACTATGGCAAATAAAATATGAATATATTATTGTATTTTAGATGGCTTTTCTAATGATTTTTGAAATAAAAAATAGGGACATTATCAAGTAGCAAGCATGGAATATTCCAAATTTTGGTAATTAGAAACATTTCAGCTGTTTCACAATCAGGGAAACGGATAAAAATATATATTTTTTACATAAAATTAAATGATAGAAAGCAATTCCTTGTTTATTAGCTCATGTCTACATGACAGGTATTACCAGCAGAGGGTTTTTTATACTACTTTTTTGGTAGTAAGTTACTTAGATTGCATTTTTGTTAAACACATCACTCAAGGCACAAAAAACCTGGACAGTTTTTACTTTTCTTACCCCCATTCAACAACATGGGACTCATAGTCCCAGTATTCCCGAGGTCTCTGTGTGTTTACATCAGGGTAAACTCGAGAGCGGCTTGGAACAGGGCCAGACATATTCTGTATGGGATCTTTTCTAAATGTCCTATAAAAAGGAAAGACATGTGAAAAAAAATTAAAACCATCAAAAATGACAAAGGTATGAATTAATAGTAGATAGTATATTATATTAAATTTCTTGGTAAATAACTTATTATATTTGAATCAAAAAATATCCTTATCAATAATTTTATATATAAGACAGTACAATACCTGGGAGGTTTCCTCCAGGATTAATGGTGGTAGAAGAAGTGAACAAGATTAGCTGAGATGCCTTTGTTGTAGGAAAGCTAAACAGACATGGAAAAATAAAAATATGCCTTTAGAGTTAATTACTATAGTACAAAATCATTAAGCTTTTTAACCTAAACGGTGGTCTGAAACTTCACATATGATTTGAATTGATAAAGAATAACTTGGTTAATAAATTTAAGGACTTCAATAGCCTTCAAAAATAAACAAACTGCTCAAAACAAAACAATGCACACAAAATAATTCTGAGGAGCTAAGCAGCGGGTGCATGCATATGATGGCGTATGAAATGGAGAAACCTGGATGTGGGGGCATCCAACCAGTCTAATCGGGAGGCACTGGGCTCAATACAGTCATCACTGGGGGCTAAAACGACTACCTCCTGTTGGAAAAAGGGGGGTAGAAAGTAGGCCGATTAAAATCAATAAAGTCAATTAAGCAAACATGAGCAAAGTGTGTGAGCCAGCGCACGCCAACGAAAGAAGCTGTAGCGATTAGGACCTGTATGTAACAAATATGGTCTCAGAAAAAAATAAATACGTAAATTAAGGAGTAAAGAAACGTGCACAGGTTCATTTAAAACCAGCCAATATGCTTGGTAATTTTACTTAAATGGTGAAAGCCGTTACAAACCCTGTGCGGCCTACGGCCTGGTTGAGTGCTATCAGCTAGTAGCTAGCAGTTGAACCGGGAAGCTGGCAGGGATGCTAACTAGTTAGCGTTAGCTCGTCAACAGCAGAGTGAAAAGCCGGTAGAAAAGTCACAGCCAGTTCTCGGCCACATTGCCGCATAGTGTCGAGATGGAATCAGCATTGGGCTTTCAAATATCCAATTAAATGCCCGGTAGGTCATTATCTATGCTGGACTTTATAGCAAACTTCAAACACTGACCAATTTTCCTAGCCTAGAAAAGTGCTAAGCTAGTAAGCTATGGGAGTGAATAGACTGCTTTCTGGCGAGGCAACTGGCTGACAACGCCTAGACAAAACAGCCCACGAACACCGTGATGGAGAAGCACAACGGCTCCCATGGAAAAGATATCCATCCCCGGCTTTTCAACCCGCCTAATAACATAAACGCGGGTTATAAAACAACAAGGATTTAAGATTAAATAACACGATTACCTCTCAGCGTTGTTGGGACGTCAATATGGCGATGCTCGAGATCAAGAGCTTAATGCGAAAGGTATTTCCAGCAGGGGGCGCTCATTCTTTTCTGTTTTCCACGGCGAGATTTTCGCTTCTTCTGCCACCAACAGGTCTGTGTGGCTGAAAGACAAACTTTGATCTACACGTGTCTAGGAGTGGACTCATATCATAGACTGCTTCATATGAGATGTGACGTTTTATCAAGTGTATATAATTTAAGCATAATAAAACCTAATCACAACGTGATCTGTTACGTTTCAGTCTTAAACAAGGCAATGCACTCTACAATAAACCATAAGATTAACGTTGGGGGAAATTTTTATTTTATTCAATGTTAGCGCAGCATTTAAACATATGCCATGAATTAGGAGGGAACACACTATTGTGTGGCTGTTGTTTGTCAGTGTTTGCAACTCCTGACATTTTCTTGTGCTACTCTCACAGACTTCATTGGATTTGTCTGGATTTTATGTGTAGGCCTAATAATAGGCCTACAAATAAAAATCTGAAAAACTCAGATAAAAAAGGGTGAACAACCATTAAATCTTGGTATAGCCTACCATCTCAGTTAATTTAGGTCTTGACTGGTTGGGCCATTTTAACACATCTATATAACTGCTTTAATATAGCTCCAGCTGCATATTTGCTGTTGCTGTTTTGCTGAAAGGTGAATAACCATGCACGTCTCTGCTTTTTGGAGCCGTATAAATTTCAGGTATGCCCTGTATTTAGCTCCCTATTAGGTAAATTGCCAAGATAATAGGCAGTATAGCATACCCACAGCACAATTATGCCACCACCATGTTTCCTGTTGAATTGTGTGTTTAATGTGCAGTGTTATTGCATTATTTTTGCCATCTAAAAAGTTCAGACCAGAGTCCTTTCTTCCTCACATTTCTTGTGTCTTGTGTGTAGATAGCTGGGAGCAAACTTTAAAGAGAGATTATTTTTGCTTTCTTTTGAAAGTGGCTTTCTTCTATTTTCGTAAAAATCAGGTTTGTGAAATCCTCCATAAATTGCTTCTCTAGACTCTCCCATTTTACGTGATCTCTACTGCTTTTCTGACTTACTGTATATGTCTATTAGTTGGATGGCCATGTGTTTATGAATGCACAGTTGTTTCATACTTTTTTTCTTTTTTGAATGGTCCATGCTATGTTAAGAGTTGGAGGAATTCTTCCTAAAAACTTTTTCTAACCTTCCTTTCAACTTCCCCACAACTTTTTCATGTTTGTTCATTAATGTTTTGTGACTAACCTCTGAGGTCCTCACAGATAGGCTGGATTTATAGTCAGGCTAATTTGGATTATGGATTAATTTTACCTTCTGAAGACAATTTTTGCAAGATTGTATTTAACAATATACAAGTAAACACGGCTGGGGGGTGGGGTGTGTGTGTGTGTTTCCATTTACCTTTATTTTCATATTTAGACACTATTTTGTGCTGGTCAGTCACATAAAATCAGTAAAATGCGAATAATTTTGTGGTTATAACATGACAAAATGTGACAAGGTTCAAAATATTCGAGGGGTATGAATAACTTTAGCAAGTCACTCAATGTATAGAAAAGTCTAGATATGGACACCACATGGCTCAGTGGGTAAAGCAGGTGGCATATGCAGAGGCTGGCCCTTTGCTACATATCTTCCCCGTCAAGCAAATGCTGAATAAAGGTCACTATAGAGTCACAAAAAAACCTTTTGAAAAAAAAGTATACATGCATCAAAAACTGTTCTCCAATTTATTTGGATTTTGGAGAAAGAGACAAAAGAAATGAATAGGAAAGTAAATGATGCTATTGAAATAAACACACATCTCTTGATTTTAATCTTTTTCTTCTTAATAATATTTAAGAGGAATCGAGAAATAGTATCTTTATTTGTGTCATGGTATAAAAAAAGATTACAGTTTTTCATATCAAATTGGGAAACTTCAATGACTTTACTAAAATTAGAAAAGGAAATAACAGAAAGCATATGAAAATTATGATTCTCCATACATATTTTTCGGAAACTGCAACTGGAAACAATTATAGTAGCAGTCTGAGCCTTTTAAAATATCTGTCCATTATGACATTAAAAATACGTTTCAGAGCATTGTAATGTTTGACATATCGTGTTTTTGTGTGTGCTTTTTTCGTCATTTTTAGGGTTGAGAGGTATAGATTTAAAGTAACCACATTTTATTTTTATTATCCTATCCCACAGACACAGGGTAACCTTTAAATCACTCACCCCCCATAGGGCCTTTGTTAATTAAAAGCAGGGCCAAACTTTATCAAGGAAGATTAATGAAAAATAAAGCAACTTTGTTCTGATGGATTACTTAAAAGGTGACCCCGGTCAAAGAAGATGTCAGAGGGCATTCTCTGATGTAACCATGCCACCTGTAATCAGCACATATTAGAGGGTAAACCCCCTCTCTTCTGTGAATCTGTATGTTAGGATTTGTTGTTTTCATGGTGAAAGGGAATGAATAGCCCCCTTGTAAACTTAGAAGAATCCAATTGTAACTCTTTTGCAGAGAAATGACACAGTGTTTAACACACACATGGCGTCTTTGAGTATAAGACCCAATCATATCCATCTGGCCAGAATCTGTAATTAACTTTAGCACAGCCTTGATGTGGGAGTGCATAAAAAGACAAATTGCATTGACTTTTAACAGACAATCAGAGGACAGAGGTAGGGAATCTAAGGGGAAATGAAGTGGTAAGCCATTTTTATTTTATTTTTTTCCTGAAGTTTAGATGTACTTTAATTTTCAGATGAATGGAAAGGAATTGAAAACACATTTTGCTCTGCTTCAGCTCCATGTTGTGTCTGCTGTTGCTGCTGCCATTTGCAGTCCTGGCAATTCAAGGTCAAATAAAAGGTAAATAATACAAACTTAATATTTGTCTTTTGTAGAGAAAAGTATTCAAAACCATTAAACCAGTTGATGAAAAGAACCAATTGTTTCTTAATTTTAAGATCAAAGACGACATGTGTTGATCTTTCTAAATGGTGAGATTTGTAATCACATTTTCCCTTACTCTGACACCTGATATTTGTGGAATAATGCATGTTTGAATTGACCATGTGTTGATATATTCCTACAGAGGCTCTTGGAGCAACCACTGAAAGGACCACAACTGCCAAAGTCACAGGTTGGTGCATCACACTTCACAGTTTATCTTATTAGATCCTTAAACTTGCTTTTGCTTCCCTGTTAGAACATTAAAACAGAAGAACAAATGGGAAGAGAAACCAACACCTGATTATTTTTTCGTTTTTCTCCTAATCTTTACCGTTTCTTATGCTTACAGCAAAGAGGAATCCTGTTGATAGACCACTAAGAGACCAAGATTCCAATGGTATGTTTATTTGTAGAATGTTAGTGGAGTATAAATATGTTTATGTCTTATCTTAAAAAGAGTTTAATTATTCAATTTGCAGATTTGTCTGACATGCAATCAGAGGAGAGTGTTGTCACCCCTGGCTATCCAGGTACATTATATATATTTGTCACACAGAATTTACATATAGAAGCTAGATTTATTATTTCACATAAATAACAATATTTGTTGTTCATTTTTCAGGACCAGATCAAAGCGGAAGTGAAAGCAAAGGTGAAGTTTGAATCACAGTTACATTTCTGTAAATCGTTAAATTACCTGGGTTACAGAGCCCAGCAAAATAATTCATATCCTCACAACTTGCCTCACAATTTTTCCTCTTGCAATTAAAAAATTTACTTTTTAAAATGTGGATTTTATTCGATAGGCCAAACACAAAGTAATATTTATTAATGAATTGGAATGAAATAGATATGGGATTTGCATTTTTTTACAGAAACAAAAATCAGAAAAAAAATGGTTGTGTGTTTGTATTCATGCCAACGGCGTCAATACTCTGTGGAAGCAAGTTTCATTGCAATTAACCCTGAAAGTCATTTGGGTTAGGTTTCTATCACTGTGAGATATTTAAATCTTGGGGTGTTGTTTTATAACTTAAACCTGTGCTAAACAACGTCACAGTTTTCTCCCATAACTGTCTACCGTGTTATTTGTTCTTCATTATAATGTTTCTTCACAAAAGTTCTCTACAAACCTCTGTTAAACAACAAATAGGGTGAGATTGTTTGCAGTGGATTTTATTTGGTAATGAAAGTGTAAAAGGGACTGAATAGAAATACAAGCCAGACATTTCAGATATTTATTTGTAAAAAAATGGATCTTATTCCTTCCATTTTATGCAGCAATTTGTGCAGACATACCCAAATAAGCCCCAATAAAAAACAGTGCCTATTGTAGTTGTTACATGGTGAAATAAAAAGTCTAAAAATATGTACTTTTGCAAGATATTATGTTTGTTGATTCAGAAGCCATATGAAGCTGTTTTTTTCTTTGTAGAAACATCCAAAGACCACGACAGCTATGAAGTTATTGATCCCAAAGTTGCAGTAGAAGGACGGGCACCATCAAGGAGAAAAACACGAGCGGGCACAGACAACATGCTGCTGCTGGATAAGACCAGCAGGCATGTTAAGGAGGGGAGCCAGGAGCAAATCAAAGGTCCAGGCAGGCTACAAGGAAGCGGACGAAAGACTGCTCTGGACAGTGAAGAGGAAACAATGGTGAGGTCTGCCAGCACAAGTCTTCGAATACAGGCTGAGGGGGTGGATGTGGATACAAGCAGGGAGACATCTTGGGAAAGCTCTGAGGTCAACAATGGAAAACTGGATGTGGTGCACAACAGTAAAGGTAAGACCAGTTGTATAATATGCAAGGCACTCAAAAGTTTTCAAATGGTAAACAGTAAAAGGATTTAAAGAATGAATATTCCCACAGAAACCAGAGAATACATCAGCTCGGAAACTCCCCCTCTTGGTAAGAATAAATGTCCCATTAACTAGTAGCAACTAAGTAATGCATTCATCCATCCGGGAAACATGTTTTATTTGTTATTTTCACTTTAGCCTTTACAGGTCCCAGAAGTTTAGCTGTGCCGGTCAAATCTGGATGAAGGTTTGTTTCTCTAGAATTTTGTTGTAAAGCTTACCATTTTTCTGCGGTTTCTTTCAATAATACAGAGCCTCCAGTGTCCAGTGCATGCAATTCTGTTGTAATTGAATACGGCGATTTTTCTTTTGTTTTTCAGACCTGCTTCCTCCTAATGAGTCAGGAGCCACCATGTGTTGACTCAACAGCAGCAGACAGGATCTCTCAAAATACAGCTAATGTTGGGGATTTTTTATTTCTTCAAAATAGAAGCATTGTATAAATTTTTTTGTATGGGAAACATGTGAAGACAGAAATAAAGAAAATATTTTTGATTTAATCCTGTTTTGGCTGTAAAACAAGAATAAGGTGCTTGCAATGAAAGCTGATAAATGAAAAACATACTCAAATAAATCTAATGAAATCATCGTAATGAGTTTGACTGGGATTTTTCTGAGGCTGAACTTTGTTTGTAAAGTTGGGGATTATTTATCATTTAATACAAAAAAAATATTAACAAAACATGCAATGAATATAATTTTCCACTCTACATTCCCATTGAGCAGAATTTAAATCAACTACATAAAACACATTAAGGTACGCCACATTGATTATCATAAGAATTCTGATCTATTATAAGTAGCAAAGCAATATTTATACCAAGGACTGTTAGACATAGTTCTTACATTTATTCTACAGTTAGTCACAGACATAAAGTTGAGAATCTTTACAGTAGTCCACATGCTGTCATTTCCTGAAGTGTCGAAGCTCATTGTAGATATCTGACTGAACTCCATGTAATTCCTTTAAAGTAAAAAACAACAACAACACAGAAATGTAACAAACAATGCATAGTTTGTAATAAAAACAATCTTTAAATAAATATATAAAAGAATAATGTGGAAAATAAATCAAAGAATTTCATCATAAATTACATATTAAGAATTGTTGTATGTTTTAGTTTATATTTGGTACTCAAATAAAAATACTAAACATTTTCTAATTTCAAGGCATAATATTTTACCTGGTACGGAGATTCTGTGACTTCTGGTGTCATTTTCTTTGAAGCAGATAAAGAGAGATTCCTTCGACCTAGTTACAGCCAGAGAAAGGATTTGAGTATTGCAAATGGGTCAGATAAAGACAAAATATCAAAAAATCTGAATAACTTGCAGAAATCAAGCTCGCCTTCAAAAGACTCCCGGTCCTTTCTTCTCCGGTGGCGACGTGCAAAGCAAAACACAGAGATGATGAGGAAGACGGTCAGGATAATGTCAGAGGCAATGATGGCGATTACTGAGCCCATATTTATCAGGTAGCAGGTGTCGCATTCTGTGGGTAAACATTTTAGAAAGGGATTTTAAACTGAGCAGAATGACATATCACACAATATATCTGAAGCAAAAGGTTGAAGAGATCCACCTTGCTGTTGCTGTCCTTCACTTGAGCCTGCAACACACAGAGGAAATGTAACATCAGAATCTGTTTATACCTATCCATTTGCTGTCAGGCAGTGTGAATATCTGTATGACTCACCAAACACGGAGCCCACAATACATAGGGCATCAGGCATCTTCTCAGTTGAGGGAGAATCCAAAGAACAGCTCTTGTTTCGTTTTGTGTTTTTTCTGTAAAGGCTGCTTTGTGGAGCCCATTAACAAAATACTGCAGGTAAGAGTCAGGGGGGTTCCAGTCTCCACGGTCAGTATTATTTCGAGGGCTGAGACTTTTTAGCAAACCGAGAGTCTGTAAAAGTGGGAGGAGCACAAAGAGGGAGTCCACTGTCAGAGGAGGAAGTTGGTTTTCTGTTTGGGCTTTTTTCTGTGACATTATCTATATTACTGATCTTCGCAGGAATGCAAAGCCTCAATTACATCTTCTGTATTCAGGCTATGAGCAAAAGTAGATTATTTTAATGGAGTAATCCAAACTGAGCCACAGAAGCCAGCAGCAGTACATTCTCATGGCCATAGTTTCTGCTGAAATAAGTGATCATATCTTCAACAGAGAGTTTCCTGATGCTGTGTGGTTTAGAGCTAACTCTGACCGCAGTCACTGGAACCAAGTCTAAAGGCACTCGACCACAGCTTTTATCTAAAAGAACAACGTTCTGTCAGCAAATTGAAAGTATACCATGTAATCATTGGTTTTATGTGGAAAAAAAACTAATCTGTTTTATAACTAATTGATTTGTTGTCTTTATAGATGATATCAAATACAATGGTGTTTCAAATTATTGATTGATACCTGAGCCTGTTAACTATTATCACATCATGGCTATACACTTTGATGCCTTTTATTTGGAAATATTATGTGTTAGCTCAAAACACAAATTTGTAAATAATTGTCAACTGAAAAAAATGCACTTAGTTTTCAAAGTTTTGATTTGAAATTAATCATATCATCAATAATAAGTAATAATGATAAAAAAAAAAGTTTCTTTCTTCTTTCTGCCATGTCTTGCTGAACAGAGCATAAAGTCACATGTTTCACCACAGAGATGACCTGATTTGTAAAGTTCATAGTTTGAGCATTTCCTGTTGAAAGAATATCCCACCTGAGCTGTGCATCTCTGCAGCTCCTCCAGATCTGTTAGGGGCTGTTTCTCTGATTAATGCTCTCCTAGTTCAGCTCATTAATTTAAGTGAACAGCCATGTCTTGGTAGGGTTGCAGTAGTGCATACTTTTCTCCCTTTTCAGATGGTGGCTGTAGAGATTGTCATAAGTATCCAAAAAACATCTTGTTTTAAACCTAACTCTGCGTTCAACTTTTTATGCTTACTTGAAACAGGCTGGAGTGAGAGCACATCTATAATATGTAGGCCCTTGAGAACAAAGGGTGAAACCCATGATGTAGGGGTAATATAGCAGAGGGGTTTAATTACAAATTCACTTTCTAGATTTTATTGATTTTATTGGATTAGTTTTTTTTTCCATTTTTTCTCCCACTTTTCAATTAAGCTCAACTTTGTGGCATTCTACAATCCAAATAAAAGAATCTGAAGACTGTGGTTTTAGAGTGGCAAGATGTGGAAAACTACAGTGTATTAATCATTTTGCAAAGCACTGTACATACTCTATACTTTATGCAAAAATTCAAAAATAAAACAACGTAACAGCCAATAAAACAAAGTCAAATCCATTACATTTTTATAACAGCAAATTTTCTAGTAATATTATTTTAAGTAGCTACCCATAAAGGCAATGAACTGATACAAAAGATTTACAATATCAGAATTTTTTTTTGTATATTAACATATTAATACACATATAACATATGAATATACATATAATTAACATTGAATATTAACATTTGAAAAAGTGATATGAACTTTATACTATAGTGTATGTTGAACTTTGGGTTTTCATTAATTGTGAACCATATTTATTAAAATTACAAGAAACAAAGGTTTGGAACATTATGTTCTATGTGAAATTAATATGTATAGTATACAGGTTTAATTTTTTTGGAAATGAGTGACAAGTATTGCTTTTTTTTCAGAGTATCCAACATTTTACCTAGATAAACCTGCAATTATCCAGAAATCTGAACTCTTTGTTTTCCATTCTTTTAGATAATACTGTAACTTTTTGTATTGGTCTCTGTTAAGATAGAAATTCCTGTTAAGTACATCGGGACTAAATGTATTACCACTTTCAAGAACATAATAGATTACTTCCAAAAGTCTTGGAAGTACAGATGTCCAAGATGAGGCTGTTTTGTTGAGATAAAGAATGGACAAACTGTTCAGGGCAATGAAGAGACAAATCAACAACATAATACAGAGATATGTAGCTGGTTTTGTTCAGCATGTTTTCTGGGGTTGGTTTCACAGCATGATAAGATAGAAGAAAGAAAACACTCATGGTCATATCTGATCTGGTCACCTCAACAACTTTCAGCGCTCAAAGGTCCACAATTATGGATCAGATAGAAAGAAAATAGAAAATAAAAAGATAAATGTCAATGAACCTGTAAAAAACATGCAGGAGAAACTTGAAAATTAGAATGTTGTTCAAAAGTTCATTTATTTTAACAATTCAACTTAAAAGGTGAAGCTAATATATGATACAGACTCATATGTAAAGCACGATATTTTAAGCACTTATTTTTTAAAATAATTATGAGGTCATGGCATACAGCTTATGAAAACCCCAAATTCAGAATCTAAAAAAATAAAAATATAAAATTTAATCAATAAAACAAGGATTTTAAATAGAGAAATGTTAGACCTCTGAAAAGTATAATCATGCATATGTACTTAGTACTCTGTTTGGCCCATTTTACATTACTTACTGTCTCAATGTAGCGTGGCATGGACACCATAAGTCTGTGTGTGGTGGCTCTTGAGGCACTAACTCCAGCTTCAGTCCACGCCTTGTTAAGGTCCCCGACACTTCTGAATGGCCTTTTCCCTCACAATCCTCTCCAAGCTACCGTCATCCATGCTGCTTGCACACTTTTTTTCTTCCACACTTTTCCCTTTCATACAACTTTCTATTAATGGGCTCTGATACAGCACTTTGGGAACATCCAACTTCTTTTGTACTTACCATTTGAGGCTTTCCCCTCCTGATGGAGGGTGTCATTAATGGTTTTCTACACAACTGTCAGATCAGCAGTCTTCGCCCTGATTGTGATTCCTACTGAACCAGACTGAGAGAGCATTTAAATGGTCACGAACCCTTTGCAGGTGTTTTGAATTACTTCTAATTTTCTGAGAATTTTAGTTTTTTTTTTTAAGCTGTAAGCCATAACATCAAACTTATAAAAATAAAGGCTTGAAATATCTCACTTAGCATATAATGAGTCTATATAATATATTGATTTTACCTTTTAATTTAAATTACTAAAATAAATTACGTTTTGCACAATATTCTAATTTTTTGAGTTCCATCTGTACACAAAAAATTAATTAGACTTAGATTCTTTTAATTTTATTTTAGCAAAGATCTTTGGAAAAGAAAAAAACCCATTCAAAACTGATTTGTTTAGGAATCCAAAATAAAGCAAATATATTTGGTTTGAATTTAAATTCAATTTTGCTTCATTAAACTTGATTTTGTGGCCTTCAAAACTTCACACTGATCACAGAAGATATAGTTTCAATTTATTAGTTCTAACAAAGAAAACAACAATTTTTCCACACATAGGTTTGAGAAATGTATTCAGATGGAAAATTAAAATCATACATTATTGAATCTGGACATTGACAAATAGTTTTACAGAGGATAACAAACAAAAATGTCAACATTCTACTTTGGATTATTAACAATATTCAACAATATTCTTCGTAAAAATTACTACTTTTCCAGTCTGTTGTCAAGCTAATCTTTACCAAAACTATCTGCAGAGAACAACAGAAACATAAACAAATGCAATAGACATTTTATTTCGAGTACTTTATATTTAAAGCTAAAGCCAAAAAAATATTGGTCTTCTAAATGTGACAGAGCTCCAAAGGGGAATTTGTAAGTTTAAAACGACCAAAATATACGTTTTTTTTTTACCCCCCACCAGGATGTGATACGGAACATGGATCACTCCTCAAAAATCGGATCTCTTTTTCCTGGTACCATTGCAGACATTTTCCTTTTTAACTTATGTGGCTAACAACCAGGCAAACAGACAAACCCTGGCGAAAACATATCATCAGACGTAATCAGAAACTTAGCATATTTAAATATTTCTAAGATTTCAAGACATTTTTGAGTGCTTCTCAAATAATAGTTTCCCATATAAAATATATAAAATAAAGAAAGCCTAACATTTTTTATCTCTTATTGCAGCAAGGTAATCTCATACTGAGGGATTTTTAGATATCCAACAATTTTATTCAGTTGTGGATTTAAAAACCCCCAACAACAAACAAACATTAAAAGTGTTTAAAGATGTAATACTGGTGTCCCATTTAAGGGTGCCCCTAACAGTGATATAAAATCAAATAAACTGTTTTTTGTTTTTTTTAATCGAGAACATTTACTGCCTGTTTTGTGCAGATGTGATACTGACAAATTTTCTTTTAACTGCTCTTCAAAATGGAAAAGACAAGAGATATTACTTTTAAATAAGTCAGATTCATTTGTCAGGAAATGGCTTGAAGAATATAGGTGCTTGCCAAACCTTGCTCATATCTATGAAACGAGTTATAAAAAATAGTTAGAGAAAACAACTGGAAGTGTGAAAAACAAGTCCTGACGAGTTTTACCTGTCAACACACTAAGAAAATTGGTAATGGAAAAAAACCCTCAAAAAACTTCAAAGCTCATTGTTAGAAAATTGGCGCAAATTTTCCAATAGATTATAATAAAAAAAAAAATACAATCTTATTTCAAGGCTTTTTAAACATCTTTACCAGGAGTATCAATAATCATTGAGGATGCTGTAAAAATAGCTGTATTCAAAAGCTTTTACAGAGAGCACAACATCTATGATTGGGTTATGGATTGTGGGTTATGATTGAGATTTTTTTAAATTTACGTTCTTCAGGTTGGCCCGAACATTCATATAAACCTTGTCAGCTGTCAAGAGATGAAAGAAAAGAGAAACAACACTTAAAATAGTAGAGCATGAAATATACAAATGAAAGCAAATGTTTACATACACCATATAAAGAGACACATTCTTTCTCACTGTCTGAAGTTAAATCAAACCAAACATCTCTTGTTTTAGGTCAGTCACAATATGTTTAATTAATCTCACCCCCACTTACCATTGTCAATTTTCTCACGTCGCAAACTGGCACATCGGTAGGTTACAGCCACGATGATGAGAGTCAGCAACAAATCTGCAGCGATGATGCCTGCTATCGTCCCTGGCTCAATTCTGTAGCAAGAGACGTTGCTGTCTGGAAAGCAAAGACAAGCAGAAAAGGTGACAGAAAAAGGAGTGGGTTGCTAGACAACTGAGACATTGAGAGACACAAATGGAAAAAAAAATATTAATCAGGTCTGAAGTTTTCTGGTTCTGTAGCTGTCCCCCCCCATTTTGTTTTGCTGATTATGAGAGAACAAAAACAGATTTCAGGTGTCAGGGCTTGGTTAACCTTGTACATACCTGCTTGTGCCACAGTCAGGCCTATAAGAAAGAAAAGAAACAAACGCCAGGAGTCAAACATGTCATTGGTGGTATGTCAGTGCTTCTGTGAAGTTTCCATCTAACTGAATGTTTGTGGTTACATCTTCCGGTATCAGACCACCTTAATGTTAAAAGTATTTTTGCAAAGAACAGAGCAGAAAAACTGTGAAATCACACTTACTGCACAGAAGAAACATCAGAGCAATACAGTTGTCAGCCATTGCTTTGTAAGTCATTTCAGTTCTGTTAACTCTGCAAAGTAAAAATTTGCAGGAGAGGCATTTGAGTAATAAAAAAATAATTCAATGAAATATTGTTATAAAGTTCTATCCTCAAGTTTCATTGTGTTTGCTAGAAGCATTACAGATAAATGCTCTAAACTTCTAGACAAACAGTGGGGTGACCTTTACCAGTTGCAAAACTGAACAAACATCTCTGCTATTAGTCAGAAGCTTCTACGTGGGCATTTGAATAATACAAGACTAGAGGACGCAAACTTTTACAACATATTTTTAAATAATCACAAATATTTGGTCTTGAAATGGATGAAATTTGTGGAACTACATACACAATTTCAGATTTTGTATCAACAGCTGTGGAAAATAGATGAACATTTTGGAACTAAAGCAGCATCTAAAAACATTTGAATGTTTTTTTGGCATAAAACAAGGAAAAGTTGTAGAAACTGTCACAAGGAAGAGAAAGTCAGTGTAAAAGACAAGCTCCACGTACCTGCTCTGATCCGTTTGATGTGCCTTGTGCATTCCGAAAGATGATGTGAGAGTGTTTTTTTTTTTTTTTGCTTCAGTGAGATGACGTCTCATGACTTCCTGCAGTGGGTTGAAACACTGCCTGTGTGTTTTTGGGTAAACAACACAATAGAAAAATGCACCAGTTGCTTTTTTATTTACTGTTTTATTTCTGAATATTATACTTAAGCTACAGTCAAATATACTCACAAATAACTTTTGAATCTCTGCTACTAGCTGTAGGTTCAAATCTATCGTAAAATACATGATTGCTTATCAAACATCTGCTTTGGGACGGTGACAAAGTGTGTAGGAGGTTAAAAGGTCATTGCTTTGTTTCAAGCCTAAAGATTAACAGCTAAAAGTCTGACACCATCATTCTTAAGATCACAGATTTTATTCATAACCCATTTGTGCATACTTCAAGGTGCATTCCAAGATTTTATTTTACATCATTCCTTTTATTTTCCATCCTTCAGTGCTAGAGTCACATAAGATGCAATAATCATAAGCATCTGCCTGATAAGATAAGCATCTGATTTCATTAATCTAACTGCGCAATCCCATGCACAGCATGTACATGCAAACTCTGTGCATAAATACCCAGGGGCAGGATTTAAAACCAGTTTCTTTTTTCCAAGGAAGGAAGCAGTGCTACCAAACTGTGTCACCATGCAGATAAAATATCTGATCTACTAACTCTTTCCAACCAGCAGGTGCACCCCATAATTATTGGGAAATGGTGCATTGTCCGTGTAGCCAGCAGGGGGCCCCAACTAGCTTTAAATTGTACCTCCGTTTCTTGCACCACAAAAAAGGTTAAAATTACATCCCTTGAGGCTGGATGTGAAACCTGCAGAATGTAACACCCAAGATGTTACAGGAGTGAACCTGACCAACCAGTATTTACGTGGACAATAATGCACAGAATCAGGACCGTTTCCAAAAAATTGACAATTTATTAAGAATAATTAAAATATTAAAATTCTGTATACATTTTAGTCTTTGTACACCTGTGTTGCTGCACCCACACAGTTTACTTACACACACAAACAGTGATACAGCTCTACCATGTTACACTGGATAGGAAGTCCTGGAAATCCATCCATCTTTTTTCCGATTCAAGGTCTCTTAGAACAGAATTTGGTCGCTTGGCTTTTCAACACAGTTGAAACAGGATATTTACAACACAAAAAGTTTTGTTTTCTTTACTGTTAAAATATAAATTTTTTAAAGCAATAAACACTGACATACTTTTTGTATTTGTGAAATGTCAGAATAAATAGAGAAATTGTATGTAATTCTTGATTATTATACTTTAATCAAATGAAAGTCATATGAAAAACACATTGCCTCACAACTAAGCTCAAATTAATTTATCTAGTCAAGTTATTTTCTTCTGAGAAAAATTTAGGAAAAAGACAACCTTATTTGTCTATTTATTTTACATCAAAACCGTGGAATAGAAAGGGGTGTACTTGCTTTTTACCATGCTGTAGTTCATGTGGACAGCGAAAAAGAAATGTCACACAAAAAAGTGAGGATTTCTACATTTTTCCATACCACCTCATCTTTTCTGATATAGGCACACAAATCTCCAATAAGACTCCTCTGCTTCCATATCATAGCCTATGAGTCATAAATCTCTTCTTAAAATCACACATTTTATTTCTCAGATATTTAAGCGATCTGCTCTCGTGATTGATTTTGAACAAACAAACAAATGTTGTTTTACTTATTATCATTAGCATTGTAGATTTGGCTTCTGATCTATGTCCACCTCTTTTAATGAATTAATAGTGTGATTTCTAAAAACTATGAAAGCTAGACATGATAAAATCATTTTCCTTTTATTGGTTATTTTCTAAATATGTTTAAGCTTTCCTATGTAACTAAATTTGAATATTGTGTCTTGTAAGCTGTCATATCGCATGTTTCAAGATACATACAATTACTACTTTTTTACATTTTCTTTATGTATTTTAATCAAAATAAAAAAGCCCACTGTTCTTCAATAACTCATTGTTATATATATATATATATATATATATATATATATATATATAATATATTATATATATATATATATATTTATATATAATTTCTTTCTTTATTGGTTCAATTATATATATCTTTTATTGTTCAATATATATATATATAATATAATATATTTATATATATATATTATATATATATATATATATATATATATATATATAATTTCTTTCTTTATTGTTCAATAAGTTCAGATGTCAAAAGAATCAAATCAAATAAAAGGAATGCGGTTCTAAGAGCAGAGATTTAAAAAAAAAATTCTTACAAGGCTTTATGTAGTTCTTTCCTAGTTAAATCCTATTTTGCACATTTAATAGGCTTAAATTTTTCAGCTTAAGTCTGCACTGCAGTGCTGGCTCAAAGAGAGATTGTTCGCTTTTCGGAACCGCAGAGGGAGCTGTTGCAAAGCCTACAAAACAGCTCAGTGGGCGAAACGGAAAACTCCCAATGGAGTTTCTGCTCGATCTATTTCTGCTTTTTCAAGTTTACCATCTAAAATTGCCCATGTCTTTGGCTTCAGAACGGCCTCAAAGATCAGTTTCGTAACTGCCAATAAAAAAGTAACACTACTACTACTATAATTATAATATTTTTTGTATATGTTAGTCATCTAGTTAAAACACTAGACACTACAAGAGCCACATGAGTTTTTAAAGTAGTTGTCTTTGAAGTGCCACGAAATTTCCTTTCACACAGCATCTTCTCAGCAGCTCAGGAAAACTGAAATAAATCCAATTTTCAGGAAAAACACAACAAAATCTGGTCATGCAAATCTTAAAGTGTTTTTTTTTTTGGTTTAGTTGATCCTGATGTTGTATTAAGAGAAAAAACACACACATGATCACTGAAAGAAAATGCAATTTTTAAGTAGAAATGTAAAAGGTCCTTTATTTCAATACAAGTAAAATGTGCTTTCAACAAACCTAAGTTCCCCATTGATCAGACGACTTTTTAGGTAAAATAAAAACCTTTCCTTTTTTTCCTTTTGATCATTCACTCTTAAGCAACAACTTACAGAGCAGCAGCCTGTGGCTCTTGAAATTTATGGTGCAAATTATTTCACATTTTGTCAAAAGGATATCTACTTTTTTTAAGTTATAAGCAGGTATCATTGTGAGAGATTTTAGTTTGCTTAGCATTATGTGTACACAACAAATACTGAAAAAAACCCATCACAAACACAAACCTAACTTTTGACCTCAAGCATGTCAAGTGTAACACAGCTTTACGCACAGGTTCACAATCTTCTACATTTCAGTAACTGCTATTGCCCAGCTTAGCTTCTGCTACATATTAGGTGTTTTTGTATTGAAGAAGACATTTCTTGAATCTATGACTAACTTTTTTCAAAGCACAAATGGAAATACTGTTTTGGAAGAATTACATGACAAGACCATACAAAACCTTGAACATGATGTGTACCTAATTACAAATCTTTTTGAGTGATGCATGCTTGAAAAAGAAAAGTGTGTGGGTTTGGAAAAAAGTCAAAAACCTTTTAAATGGAGGATTTATAAAACTTATTCAAAGATGTATTTAAGCATGGTTGGAGCATTCTATTAATAAGCTGTTTAGGTAACAGGTGACTTCACAAATGAAAACTACATTTCTTACGTTTTTAACCATTTAATATCTGAACTTTGTTTTGATAACAGAATAAGAGCGTTTTTTTGATTTCTTGAATTTTTCTCCATTATGTTTGTCATAGGTTATGGAAGTTCTTCTTTTTTTTTTTGGTCTTCCAAAATAAGATGTCGATTAAACATTTATTCGGTAAATATGATATAGGTTAGGTGAAGATTTTCGAAAAGATATTCTGTCAAGACGAGACAAAACCAAAACATTTTGTAAGGATCCACTACATATGGAGTAAATCTAACACAAGTATGATTTTCTGAGGCTGCATTACCCGTAGTTATAAGTGAAACAATTAATTCTGCTCTGTTGCAGAAAATCATGAAGAAGAGTGTCCAGCCATCAGGTTGTGACATTAAACGTATACACACTTTGATACTGTCGCAGGACAATGATCCAAAAACACACCAGCAAATCCACATCTGAATGGCTCAAATAACTAAATAATAAATGAATAAAAAATACATTTTGGTGTTTACATTGAGATGATGCAATGTGACCTTGAATAGGCAGGTCATTTACAAAAAATGCCCTGGCTGTATAAAACAATTAAACAAGAATGAGTCACACTTCCTCCACATTTTTATAAAATGAAAGGAAGAAATAAAAGGAAGAAAGAAACTTTAAATGTAACTGTAAGCCCTTAATTTGTTTTTAACATCATATTCTTCCTTTAACCCAGTGTTTATTGTAATTCACACAGCTGATTGCCCATCCACAGATTACTAACTTCCCTGTAACTGCGCAACATCGCATTTCTCCTCTCCTCGCTTCACTGAGGATGCGGAGGTGAGCTGGGTTTCCCAGGGGCGGGGCTTTGCGGCGGCAGAGGCGGGGACAGCGCGATGCTTACAAGGAGCAGCGGCTGTGTCAACAAACCAGACTGACATTTTCAGCTTACCTGAACGGATCTGTGCCAATCCTGTTTCTGAAAAGCCTGGTAACCGAGTGGACGAACCGACAAAAAAAGAGGCACAGAGCACAACCGTTTCTGACATGCACTTTGATAAATGTGAGTATTATGCGATGGATTCTTTACATCCAGCTTTTAATCAGCTTTTATTAGATTTGTTGTTGATACTCTTCTGATGAACCCATTTACACTTGAAAATAACTGTTGAGGTAGATGTAATGTTATTGTAAATTAAACCAAAGTTTTAGAAAAAGAAAGCTTTTTTTCATATTTATCCTAAATTATTCATCAGTCACATCAGGTTATGCGTTAATAGATTGTATCTGTTTCTACCTTGTAACTCATGATACCTAATTTAATGAGATATCATTTATACATGTTTCTCATTGTATTTCTTAGTTACATTTATCTCAGGATCAGCAGCTCTCTTCTAAGATATTTCAGATTGAAATGTCAATCAAAGCGTCATTTCATTGCAATGACATCACGATTTGGGTGAATCCAAGAGTCCAGACTTCATTTTGGGGAACCCCTGAAGCATCTCCACCCTTGCTTTCATGTTTTCATTTCCTCTTTTGATTAATAATAAAAAAGCAAGCTGTGTCTCATGACAACAACCCCCTGCTTTGCTTAAGCTCCCTTGTTCATCTTTCTTTCTTTCTTTCTTTCTTTCTTTCTTTCTTTCTTTCTTTCTTTCTTTCTTTCTTTCTTTCTTTCTTTCTTTCTTTCTTTCTTCTGAATAAATATTTTTTGCCTGGTTGATCACTTCACATGTATTTTGTTGCGTGTGCATGGCCCCAAAGTAAAAAGCCACAAAATGAGGAAACTGGTGATACACTACCTCTTTCTTGTCTCTGAGGATCGAGCCAAAAGAGAAAGGTCGTCGGAATCCCCAGCCCTCCCACGCGCATGACTCAATGTCCAGGGGTTTCCACAGGGCCCAATTTGAATTTAGCACAAACTGAGTCTAGCCTCCGCAGAAACATAATTTCTGAGTATTTCGCCTGGCACCAGCTATTAAAAGCCATCCTCTTATTTCCTGTTTCTCTCAGTGTAGTGTTGAGCAAATTCTACATCTGGTGAAACTAATTTAAATGCACATTCTGTAGTTGTTTGCAGGCATTGTATCATCAATGAAAAGGCCAAAGGTTGCATTTTGCTGTAAAGATGAAATGAGTCAGCATTAAGTAACTTGTAGTAACACCTCATGAACCTGAAAATGAAACCCTGCGGGATTGATCTATTCTGACTCATGTCATTTCGGATCAAAGTGACCTTTATCATGTTTTTTAGGGGTACAAAATAGGAAACAGACAAGAGCTTGTTGTTTTTTGCCTCAGAATAGATTTCCAAGGGGAAGTGAAATAGTTGTTTTTGAGAAGAGACAAGACATGCTAAAGTGAAACCAAAATAAAGCTGTTTGCATGTCTTTTCTATTTCTGTTTGCCTCAGAGAACCACTCTATGATATCAGACTTAAATTAAGTGCCTTTGCCTGTCAGTCATGTAGGTGCAACAGAAAACAGAAGGCAAACTACATGCGTTTCTAAGTGACGTGCCTTTGACACACCAAAGGCAGGAAGATGTGGTTTGCGTAACGGAGCGGGACAGGAAGGTGTCACAGAAAATGAGTGCTGGCAATCCCATGCTGAAGGTTTTCTGATGAATCTCTCTCTCACGCCATCTTTTTAATACCGCTGGCCGCAAAAAAGCTGTTTGTTCCTAATGGAGGAGGTTTTTCGAGAGTCTGAGTTTTGTACTTGGGTTCCACAGACAGGATGGAAATAGGGCATCTGTTTTCACGTGTAGTGGAGGAAGCCTTTGAGGAAACAAACCTGTGTGGTCGCTTGTTGTTGGCTGGAAACAGCAGATTTCTGTTTTATGATGTTTTGTTTTCTGTTATCACACTTTTCCTTTACCTGTTGGTTGGAAATGAGCCTCGGAAGGGGAAAACATGCACATCAAATAAAAGAATAGGTGTTTGGTTAGGGCAAGAGGAGAACAAAAAAAATCCCTCAGAAGCTCATCATTAAGGGGTTTAAAGTTTAAAAAAGACAATATATTTATAATAAGTTAAAACAAAAAATAATATTAAAGCAGAAAAGCAATATTAAACCAAAACACAAAAATGAATTTATAATTTCAGGTTTTAAGTTACAACTAATCCTTTTAAACAATCTTTACTCTTATAATTACAACAAGTAGGCACTCTTTCAGTGCTGAAAGTTGAATATGGTTCTCCCTCCTTATATGGATTTTGTTGTTTTTTGGTATTGAATTTAGTGATAATTTTTACTAAACTACGTAGGCCTACTGCCTTTGCTCATAAGTTAATCAACTAAAAGCACAAGCCTAATGCATCACTGTGAATGTTTTTCATTTTATTTTCAAATCTATTGCACTGGATAGCAACCATCTCAAGCTTGTTAATATTTAAATTTCTGTCTTTCTGATAAAACAAGATATCTGAAAATCTTTATTTTTCAGAGTATTTCATAACACTTTTCTAAACTAAAGCAAACAACAGTCAATTAACAAAAATAACATTCTATCTCCAAATTGTTTGATCACATTACTTCTTTCTCTCCATCAAAAAGTATGCACAACCTCTGAAAATAGCCTCTTCTGACAAAAATAATGAGCAGATCAGTTTCTTATTAAGTCATGGAAAAAAATGAAAGTGAAGAACTGAAAAAAAAGGTTTATGTGGTCAAATCCTTGATCTAATTATTCTTTTAAAAAAGAGCATCAGAAGGCAAACCCCTACATTATCTACACTTTTAGAATATGTGGGTCCAGATTTAGTGTCATTATAACCTCCATGGAAAAGTAGAGATGGAACAAGTCCTATTTAAAACTCTGGTGTCTAGAATCTACTTTTCACATTGCTGCTGGAAAGTGTGTGGTATCATCAAACAAATGTCTCCTGTGCTTTCTTAAGCTTTCTCACAAAAATGTTTTTTATTATTATTGTTTATTAGATTTGAAAAATCAAGGTAAATGAAATCAGTGTATCATCTTTTTACACCTACTGTAAAAAAGCATATCGATAACATGAAATAGAAAGAATAACAACACCAATTAGAAAAAAAAAAGAGTTTTCTTGCAAAAATTTATTAATTCAATTAGCAGAGAAAGCGGAGGTGAAGCAAAAATCCTCACAGTGTTTCAGTAAACCTATGTAAAACATTTAAATCCAAGCTGTAGTTCAAAATAATTATTCTGATGTTTAACAGTCAAAGGTACGTCTGAACATGAGAAACTTTCAATCTGAGAAAGCTCAGCATCAGATGAAACCTAGCAAAAAATTGTACCAGAAATTATTTGATGAAAAAAGCCTAAGTATAAAGTATACCAGTGACAGATAAAGCTGTGGAGCTGACCTTTAAAGGCCAAATTAGAAAAACGATGGTGTTAAAAGGGGAACAATGGTGCAACTCAGGGATTTACTTAAAAAGCTTTTCAACATCCATTATATTACTTAAGGGTTTGAGAAATAGATGTAGATTTTAGTCTCCTATAGGGTTTAAAACATGGACACAGCAGAGCAGCAAGTTTGAATAGGTTATGATTATCAGCTTCATAAAAAAACAGATCAGTGGATATCAGAAGACACTCAATTCAAATTCCTCAAGACATTGTTATTTGAAATCCATATGCGATTTCCCCCCCTACATTTTTGTTATATATTGTTCATGTATTGTTAAAAATATGGCTGTTTGAAGATTAAGTTTGCCAAAGTTTTAGAATGTAAGGGCTTCACTGGGCAATACAGTGGGCAATATCCTTAGTTTTACCCAGGAATTTGATCAAAAATATAATTAAACCTCAATTGTGATCTTGTAGAAACAGAGAAGGATATTAAAAAGCTGAAATATCTAGTAATGCCATTATGTCTCATGACCATTTAAACTTTGATTGATACTTCTACCTGAAACAAGATGAAGTAGTTGGCCTTGAAGGTTTATAAGGTGTTTGAATGGTTTAAAAGGTTGTCACATTCATTTTATGGGAAAACGTTTGATAAAACATAGCTCAGTAGTTTTTATTCTGTTTGCAATATTCATTATAGTTTAATTTCAGCATTTTCTTTTAGCTATATAGTAGTTGTCTATGTTTGTGTTTATAATAAGACAAAATCCATTAAGATATTTGCATAGAGGGAAGAATAAGTATCTGTCTGATGAGATCATGCTAGCAGAACTACTGAGTAAACACCAGATACTGAATCCTCCCATGTTTAGATATTTTAATGTTTTTCTAGTTGCATTCATCCTTTGACCTGCTTTAAAGAGTCTTTATCTTTCATAGTAATCAACTACTAACCTGGTTTTAAATTTATTTAATCAGATCACAAAAAAGTAATCGTATTTCGTTTTGTTTTTCAGCACCAAAAGAGAAGGCGTGTTGCACCCAGCCCACAGTAAAGAAACTTTTGGAGCAGAAGAGAAGACGTGAGACATCAGCTGTGCTTCCCCCCTGCTCTATTGCCAGTACCAGTCCAATTCCTCCAACTACTGTTGCAGTAGGTCAACATACTGACTCAGCATTTCACCACATACAATGACATTAGTATTTGTTCATTAATCATTTCCTTTTTTTGTATTGTGTCTGCCAGGAGTTGTCTTCAGAGCCATTTACACTTACAGGTAAGGATATAACATGTAATGCCAAAGGGACATTATATGCATTAATTTCATTGTACAATTGTACAATTGTACTTTCTCCAATTTAATCTAAAATAAATTATTTGCAACTCACCCAAAAAAAAAAACCCAAAAAACCACACAAAACAATATGTTATAGTACATCTGTAAATGTGACAAAAACCTGGTTGAACTGGTTCAACTTTAAAGTAATACCAAAATTTAAATTCATACTGGTATACACTCATTTTCTGTAGGACATTATATGCATGTCACATCCTGACCTGGCAGTATTTGGTGTAAACTTGACACTAGAAAATTTAGACCAAAGCTTTGACCTTGATTTTATCAGACATAACACTTTCTTTCACATGGCTAGTCCAGATATATGGAGAATAGAGGAAACTGTTGTTACACGTAGAAGAAAGCCTGCACTTGTTGGAAATTGTTGCCATCTCGGTAGTATCCTTAACCTATTTCTGTCCTGTCTTTTAATCAGTCTTGGTTAAATGACAAATTTCAAAGTACTATGACTGTTTTAATGTTGTTTTTTGTTAAAAGCTCTCCTGACAGATGCCTTCTTAAACAATCATCTTTTTAATCCTCTTTGAGCCCTCTTCAAATCACCTCAGCTGAAGAATTCAAAATGTCAGAAAAATCCCACTGGGCCATCTGAATTTAAATATAGGCTTAGATTCAATGGAATTGATGGCAAGCATGGACTTAAGTAGACAGAATGCTGAAACTGAATCAAAAGCTGCTGTAACTATGAATTAGTTTAAGGGTGTGCAAACAATTTCATGTTTTTTTTCAGTGATAGATTTTGTTTTGTTCAGAATTGTTGTACAGAAATTATTGAACGTAAAAGGTAAAAAAAAATAAAAATACAAACCAGAACCTGACAGATATTTTCACTTTTTTATATCTACTGCCTTTACTGGCAGTTCTTCCATTAAAGGCACCCTGACCGAGCCCCACCCTTATTTGGAAATTGTATATAGTGCACAATAAGAGATTTAATAAAATGTTGACTGGTGTTTTCATTCTAGGTGGAGCAATAAGCTTCCCGGACATGGCAGTCAGCTATCATTCATGGACCCCAGCCCTTGAATCCAACCCCATTAACTACAGCAGTGCCCCAGTTTCCAGCTATGAATCCACCTACCTCCCAATGCAACATGAATACAGCACACAGCAGCAAGTTTCAATGTATGGGGACTCAATATCTCCTTCATATGTAAGATAAACAATCTCATTGTGGTACAATTTTGAATATCCAGTATTTCTAAGTTTGTTGACCTGATTAGAGATTAATAGTAGCTTACATTTGATCTTGGTCCACAGGCCTGCTCTGTGGCGGTTGCAGAACCCAGTATAGCTTCATCTTGGCCCCTCTTAGGTCCAAGTCAGAGCACACAGCTTACTTTTGGCTCTTCAATGGATGCATTGAAGCTGGATGAGGCTAGAATGCTGCTCAGCAGGATGGACTACAGTAGAGCCACTTGTCAGGATGAAGACGGTGATACGTGAGTGTTTACATGTGTCCATTTGTATGCATTCATGTAATGAACGGGACTTAAATAATAAATGGGACTTACATTTTTGTATCACATGTCAGGGTCAACTGTTTTAATGAAAAAATAAATAAAATACATTTTCCTCAAAATGAATTTGATGGATTGCAAGAGACTATATTTTTCCTTTGCCCTCATGAACTTATATATCTTCATATACAACTTTGGTTAGAGATCATGGTATTTTGTTACTTACCATTTTCCATTCTTAGAATAAAGCCATAAAGATATCAGCCAAGCCAGGCCTTTAGCAAAATTTCTGCTTTATGGGCTTGTCCGGGATTCCTCACATGCTTGGTAAAAGGAGACACTTCATTTATCTCTATGGTAAAAAGTTTAGCGGCCAGTGGACTATGTAGTTGGTCTAGCAAAGCTATGAGTGGTATCCCTGTTTTTTTGTCTTTCTAAAAGCATTTAGAGTATGATTGGTTTTGAAACCCAGACTAAATAGAATCCGTTGAAAATTTGTTTTCTGAACAACCAAAGATTTCCCCTCATTTTGTTTCACATAAAGATATATCCTAAATATAAAGCAACGTTTTACATACATGTTTTTTCATCCAGGAAAATCTCAGTATGAAGTTTCATGGACAAAAATCAAATACTCAACATTGAAAAAAAAAAAAAAAAAAGTTTTTTTTATTATTATTTTTTTTTTTTAGAGCTGTCTGTGTTTCACTTTTCAGTTTGGTATTTCATAACTGTTGCGGTAATTTGAGATTATTCAAAACAAAAACATAGTGTTCCCTCCCCAATGAGCTTTTCAGCAGCAAATATTTTGTGTTGGTCTGGAGTAAAAAAAGTGATACCTGTATGCAAAAGCATCCTATACCAACATGATGGAGGATCTGTAATCCTGTAGACATGTTTCTTTGAAACCCTATTGAAGTGCATGTTGTCATCAACTATTTGAAATACCAGGATATTTTTGAATTCAAAACGAATGACCTTTGCTTAAAAGGATAAACGAGTTGTCACTGGTTCTTTTACCAGCGTAAAGTCTCAACACTTATGGGCAAATCAACATTGTACTGAAATTAAAACCTGGAGTTTTCTAAATATGAATTATTTTCAGTTTAACATATTGCTACTGTAATAAAAAGTTACATTTAGCTTAAAGCTTTTCTCAACATCCATACAAGGGGTCCCGATTACACTAGGTCACTCAATCCCTTCTACTAAGATTCAACTGTTGATTTGGAGTTGATTGTAAACAACCTTTTCACTACCATGGATTTTTGTTTTTAGTAGAGAGTAGAAAGTGAGAACTGCAACTGGAATCAAGTACTTTTTAAGTACTTTTTTTTTGAATGATTAAGAAAAAGTCCGAGTAGTCCTAAATGATCACAGTCAGATAAGATGAAATAACATATTGAACAGAGAAAAGCGCTGAAATGGAATAGCTGAAGGGACAGACACAATTATGCAAATTCATTTACAAGTAATTCATTGTTTGCTTTTCTTGTACAGCATCTTGCACATCTACACAGCCAAAGGACTCAGGGAGTATGCTATTGCTGCTGCAGAGAAGCTGAGAGAAGTAGGGAGGCTCGATGCCAAGGAACACAAAGGAAAGGTAAGAAAAAGAATCAAATAAATGTTCTAAGCAACAAAAAATCCTTATTTTGGTTTGGTTTGAATTATAAAATTAAATGATTTTAATTTGCATGCTAAATGTGTTCATGCAGACTGCTTTACTGGTGGCAGTGACAGCCAACCAGCCAGAGATTGTTCAGGATCTTCTGTCATTAGGGGCGGACATAAATGCCTGTGATTTTAAAGGTCAAACTGCTCTTCATTTGGCTGCTCATTATGGATTCCCAGTAGTTCTGCAGGTAAAAAAACACTAGAGCTGGATTGATTTGAAAAAAAAAGTTATAAGATTTGTTTCTGAGTAATCTTCTTCACTGATTTATGTTGTCCTGTAGGCAATTCTGTCAGGTAGACCAAATACCAACCTGGAGGCCCGCAATTTCGAAGGTAATTTAACATTTACAGTTTCTTGCAACTGAAATGAGAAAACATCACTTTTTGTTAACCCATTTATCACGTCATGTCTTCAGCTTGTAATTTGAAAGCTATATGAAATTTCTTCTTTACATTAGGTATGACTCCTCTGCACTGTGCAGCCATTTCTCACAGTGTCACCATGAAAGCGTCTACAGCTGCACCGGCAGATGTTAGTCTTCAGGCCAAAGCTGATGAGAAGCTCTCATGTGTACAGATGCTGCTCTTTGCAGGGGCATCCCTTCTCAGCCAGGTACTATAGCTCTTCTAATCGACCAAGCTGAACACACTATATGTCAAACCATGAACTTTCAGTGAGGATGTACAGGGGAAAGTGCCGTGTTTCATCAACCAACATGATGTCATAGTGTGGCCACCCTCCCCCTGTACTCTCTTTTGTTTTCGTGCTCTGCTTTGACTCTCAAATGCCATTGTTGGACTGGTGGTTTCATAATTATTCCTTCATTTCCCATTATCAAATTCCAGGAAATCAAAAGTAACAAGACAGTGCTGCACTTGGGTGTGAAGGAGGGGAACATTAAACTGGTGGAGTACCTGCTGGGGATTCGTCTGCCAAACATGAAAGACTTTGTTAATATGAAAGTGAGTCCCATACTGACCTGAAAATCAGAACTGTGCTCTCAGAATGATTCTGTGCCTGAGTTCACGGTTTGTTGCACATTCAAATTACAATGAGTGAGCTCTTCGAGTCATGACGTGTAAACATTTCCGCAAAGGCTCACGGTCACACGGCTTTACACATGGCGGCGGGTCTTCATGGTAACCCGAATCAAGAGAAGATCCTTCAGCTCCTGCTGGACAGAGGAGCCGATCCCAGCATCCGCAACCTGGAGAATGACCAGCCAGCTCACCTGCTGCAGAGCGACCCACAAGGAGAAAGGGTAAGCTACCCATATATTCTTACCAGAAAATATCTTACCTGTAGCTGCAAACTGTCTTGGTGTCATTATTTTGGATGAATCCGAATTAGTTTGTCATTGAGAAAAAAACCCCAATATGCAGTATACTTTTTACACTGTCTGACTTCTCAGCTGCTGTAAATAATCCGAGTAAATAACCACCCAAATGACAAGTTAATGATTTATTAAATACTTCAACCACATTACCTGTTGTGAGAACATCAGTTTCTGGGGCAATATAATCTGGGTTTATACTAACTAAATATTCCAAGAGAGTTATGAACTGCAGGTAAAATATTTTGCCTTTAAGCAAAACCTCATTTAGAAAAATCTTGAACTATACCTTGAAATATTACTGTTTTTTTTCCCCCTAAGGTAAAGCAGTCTCACAGTGTTATTCTTTTTGTTTTACAGCTCAAGTTCATGTTGAAAAAACGAAGCAGTTCTCGTTCTGGCAAGACCAGGAATCATTTAGACCACATGTAATCCCAATTTGGTGGGATGAAGAGTCTTCAAGGTGACTCCTCTTTTCAGAGGAGAAACCTGTCAGTTTAGTTTGGGAGTTTTTATCTAATTATTGATTTTAAAAAAAGAGATATGAACACATTAAATGTTTTGTTTTTTTACCTAGGGCTGCACAGTTGGTAGAACTGTTACCTTGTAGCAAGAAGGTCCTGGGTTCGAATCTGGCCTAGGGTTTTTCTAATGAGTTTACATGTTCTCCTTTTGCATGCACAACTGGCAACCTTTCCAGGATGTACTCGCCTCTCGCCTGATGAGTCCTTGAGGTTGACAACAAACCTCCCCAAATTTAGATAATAAATTGACTTAATTCACATAAAGCAGTGCATTTTCAGGACATTTGAGGTAATTATCAGTCTCTTGGCAGAACATTTCTACAAAGGTAACTTCACAAAATGAGAAACATGTTATATTTGGCAAAATGGTAAATAGACACACAATATTAGGTAACAACAGCACTAGATAATGGATAAAATAATACTCACTCGAAGCTTGGAGTATTGATTTCCTAAATAGGTTAATCTCCCAATTTAAAGTAGATTTCTGTGAAATCGTGAGTAAAAGCTCTGGGACAATCTGCCTGAAACCCTTCTGAGTCTCTGGTTAAAACCCCTCGCTGATGGTATCATAATGATACTATAAGCAGTGGTTTCGAGACTGATCAGCATGTGTATTCTTCTGTTATGAATTATTGTTTTTGAAATAAAAACCTATATAGTTTTTCTGTATGCAACATACATAAATGTGTGTGTGACAGCGGATGCATTTTTTTTTTCTTGTGGAAAATGAAACTTTACTGTGTAAAATGTAAGAAATTATGGCAAAGAATGTATTTTTTTTCCTCAAGCAGATATCAGACGACTCAGCGTGGTGACAAACTGTCTGATTCACTGTACATTTTACTTATGAGTCACGAGTAAAAGCACAATAACACTGTTTCCATCAGATTGTTTTGATGGTTAAGGACAGACTTTCAACAGTCCCATTTACATTTTGCGAGACAGATATGAGCATGGTGGAAAATACACCGTCTCTCTATAAGAGCTGTGTCAGGTAGTAATTTGCACTTGTAATGAAAGAGTATTTATTCTTCAGTCTTTTTTTACCCACCTACCTGTACTGATATGATGATGGTGAAACCTAATCACATGTGAGATGAATATCATTAAGCCTGTAAACTGACTGTCATCTTTGACATTTCTTTTTAGTATAAAGGAAAAGCTTAATCCAACTACATGATTAACTGCATTTCAAGCAACTCCTGACTTAGATTACTGTAAAACTACTCAACATGAAGTAATATTAGCATCGACGATACACAATCTTCATTTAAAACTAGCCTAATTTTTTAGGTTTTGTGTCCTTGTGTGTCATGTATGGCGCTTAAAAATAAATTATATCTTAGTAGGTTTTAAGGACGATTTGGACTTCATTTTAATTCGTTACTGCCTTAATCTGATTTTTGTTGCTATTTTTTCAAAGCTGTTTTAACATCTAAGGCATTACAGAATAATTATGATCATTATGCTTTGTGTTTTTATTTATTGTGTTGTTAAGCTATTTTCTCTTTGAAATGATTGTGAAAGAAAGAAGAGAAAACATGTCAGAAAATCTTTGGCTGCTTTTAACAAACGTGCAGTAAGTTAAAGCAATGCAAACTGGAAAAATGTACGATTTGTAATCATGCTGCCAATTTTATTGTTCAACAAAAATAAAATATATTTAAGACAAACCACATTTGCTTCGTTTGATCTGCTACACAGCCTCTTGTTGAAGGGATGACTTTTATCAGAGAAATGCTACCAAAACTAACCATAAGTATAGAGATTTTTTTTTTTGTCCAGCAGTTTATTGACCCCCCTATTGCTAGAGGTATACTATATTTGCCAAAAAGACATTGCAAGAAAACAGCCTGTGCGTTTGACAGCAGGGGTCCTTTGATGTCACTGTTCTTTTTCAAGCATCTGCTACATTTTCTATACAGCTGGAGGAGGAACTGCAACAGAGAAAGAAAAATTTGAAAGAATGACAATAACAGAACTCTTATGGTAACATTTAAGTACAAAGTGGCTGTAAACACTCAGGCTCAGCCAAAATGACTTACCTTCTGTCTTTGGAATCTGGGTACCAGAAGAGCTGGAGCTAGAGGTGAATATGGAAATAAACACTTAATCATAGAGCATATTTAATTAGTTTAAATTCTATTTAACCCTTTCATGCATAGAGATTAGAACAATAGAAAGTGGTTTAAACAGAAAAAAAAAGTTCCTAGTTGGGTGTGGCGATGGATTTAAGCAACTTCATTTGACTCAAAACACTGCCACTTATTGGTCAACCAGTACAACTTCAAACCGAAAAGGTAGAAGGTCGAACAGAAATGCCAAGTAAGAAGCAAATATTTTGATAAATGAATATGACACCCTTACAAGTAAAAGACTGTTGATGGAAACCATTACTGACTAATCTCATATATAGGTTAAATGCCTAACAAATAACTCTATGTTGGTAGGAAATTTAACCTAATAATTTCTCCATTAAAAGGGGACATCATGCATCACTAGCCATAATTTGTATTTAAAAATATAGACAAATTCTGGGTATTAGATAATGTAGTTGTTAGTGTACCAAGACAATATTTTTTTAAAGACGAATTTAATCGTCTAAGTTATAGTTATTGTATTTATTTTGTGAATTGCAGTATTTGACAGAGAGACCTAGGTCCATGTTATTTACAGCTTTAGCAGATGGAAGTTTACTTAAAGTAATATTGATGTGATGGGGCAGCCAACCAGAGCCTAAAGGAGACTTTTTAGATAAAGCTACAGAGTGGACTGATGGGAACAAGGCTTTTCAACATTAAAGACTCCAAACTCATTATCAAAGAAAAGTATTCAAAATACAAGTGAAAATTTGAAAAAAAGACTGTCAGCTATAATAATTACTTGATAGTTATCATGCCACATAGTTTTCCTTTGATTATTGTAAAGGGTATAAGTAATTTTCCACATTTTGGAGTTGTGGCTAGAAATGTGTGAATGTGAGAGTGAATGAATAATGTAATTGTAGCTTCTTTGAGGGTCTCGAAAAGTGCTATATAAATACAATCCATTGTTATTATTATTATTATTTTTATTATTATTATTATTATTATTAGGGAGCGCTACTCTTCAGTGACCTGGATCTGTTTGTTTTGTTTGTTGTTTGTAATGATCTTGCAGAGGTTGTACTGTAAATTGAATTTCCCTTTGGGGATCAATAAGGTATCTTTGAATTGAATTATCATTATTATTATTTAAAAATTTGAAAAAACAATATTACCTTTTTTTTTAATCAAGACATTTTTTATTGTTTTTCAGAAACAGAATCCTTGAGTTCTTGATTGAATAAAAATAATGTAAAATAAAATTGGTTCACAAGGGTGGGCGGGAAAGTAGGTGTTTGGCTGTATAGTTATTACTCAGTATGTTTTGCTCTTTTGTTTTTTTACTTTAACATCAACCAACCAAGGATTATAGGTCTAAATTAGCTTTACAATCTGGTAATTTATTTTAATCAATAAATGACAATATTTTTGTTTTCTTTGTGAAATTTTATTTATTGTCTGAATTCATTTTCATTTTTTTTTTCATTTCATTGAGCAAACTTAGATAATGGTAAAACATGGTATTTTGGTATGTTAAGTTTAATGGCATCAGTTTTATATATTGTAGAGATTTTTCTCTCTGTGTACTCAGGCTTCTCTCACAGTCGAGATGACTGCTATTGATCTTGCCTTTGTTTGTCTGTGTTACCCTGTGATGGCCTGCTGACCTGTCCAGGTTATACCTCGCCTCCTGACTAAAGACTGCTGGAGACAGTTTTGCAAGGACCAGCAGGTATAGTTAATGGATGGATGGATTGATGGATATGGTTAAAGCTTTCACTCAGTTTATAGTATTCATAATTTTTAAATTCTACACACGTTTCCATGTCAGTCAAAAGGTCTAAAAAACCCATTTCATGAATAAAGATTATTTAAAACACAGAGAAAAAATATTCAGAATCATTCATGCAAGAAAGGGTTAAATTACCAACAGTAAAATATATTTGTACAGTGTGAAAACTGTGGCAACAACCATGGCTTAAAGTTGTCAAAGTGTTCACATTTTCAGAATTACCAGATCTTTGAAACTAGTTGAAGCCACAGGGTTCTTATTTGTGGTGCCTAAAAAAATTGAAAACTCTTAAGAGTTTGATTTTTTTTAATTCTACTTGAAAAATATGTCGTCATCCAGTTTCCCAAAACAGCCTCTACCTGATTAAAAAAAAATTACACTAAAAAATAATGTTTGCACGTTTAACTATAGTATAAACAAATACAAAAATCGGAGTGGAACAAATGTGGCAACTGGTGGTGTTTCTCAGCAAGAAAGGTTTACGTTCTAACAAGAAAAAAATATTTTTCTAAAACATCATTCATACAGTATATTACTTAACATGTAATAACATAATTTATTCATGTTATAATGTATTAAATCTATACAAAACATGATATTGTATTGTTCCAAGGTGAAAAGTATGTTGTTAGAACAGTAAAGTTTTCATGTTACAACATATATAATTTAATATATATATATATTTTTTTTTTCCTGAGCTTTGGCAGACGTACAGTTGCATAATTTCCTAAAATTATTTGTCCAGTTTTTGTTTCTTTTCTACATTTCTTCTGGTCTGATTTCAGAGCCCTGAATTTCCAAAACATTACATTAGTTACTTTTTTGTACGTCACAGACTCAAGTCCGGTTATTCCTCCTTAGAGGTTTATTGGTTTAGTTCAGAACTTATTGTTTAATCAATGAGGAAACAGCCCCAGTGAAGTGAAATATGCCTAACGAAGTGAATTTTCAACCATGTTTTAAGCGCTGGAATTTTTGTGCTGAAACGCAATTTTTGTTTCTTCAGAAAAAGTCACTTCTCATTTTATCAAACGAGATCACATTTAGCGGTAAAGTTACTGTATATTGCGGTCCTTATTGACATCATATGCTTTGGTCTCAGAGGGATCTTTGTTGGTTCCATGTAGGGCAACTACAATTCTGACTCTCCTCAATAATTACGTAGCCTACTCCTAATGTGGTTTTGTGAAGTCCCAAAGTTTTATAGAACAGATCTGAAACCATTTTCATACAGATGAACTCATTTAACCTTCAGATTAACTACTACTTATAATGTACTCAAGCAGTTAATGTGGGAATTTTTTTGGATAATCCTTTTGAGTAAAGGAAAAAGAAATACAATGTAGAGTATACTCCATTATTAGAACCACAGGTAATGATTGGTCCAAATGAATTATAATAAATAACTTGTGTTATCATGATGTCTTCTTAGTTACAGTTTCAGTTGTTTTAAACTACTCTTTTTATTCCTCTGACTGTGGGGCAAATATGAGAATATTGATGAGCCCACACACCTTTCCTTACTTGATCTTACCCAAAGCAACATATTTTAACCACGGGAATAATATTAAACAAATCTTTCAATAGTGGAACTCCTAATGTGTGTAATAGAAAAAATAAAATGATAGTGACATTTATTTAGGAGTAACAAAAGGTGTTTATAATATAATATAGGAGTTGATTCCCACTAATTAATTCTACCTTCTTTTATTTTTTTCCATTTTCAGTGTTAGACTAGACTGCTGTTATATAAAATAATTTATATTACAAATCTTTACCAAACTTGGTTTTCTTAAACCTATTTTTAGTGCAAATTTGTAAATCTGATTATATTTTAGGCTCATAAATACAGAAACCTTTAGAGTTTTCAAACTTTTAAGCACCATAACTGTAGACCAATGTAACAAGTTATTGTTTTCCTAAAACAGTGGCTCTTGTCTTTCTTCCCGTCTTGCCATTCAAGCAACATGCGATTAGCTGAGAGTAGATTTTCTAAATTTCCTTCCAACACACAAGGGGTGTTTTTTTATGCATTCATTTAAAAAAAAAAAAAAACTCTTACAGGCCAACCATTGAGATGGAAAGATTAAGAAAGCTCAAGGCTATTTATGAACTCATTGATGTGTTGGAAGTGAAGTTTTGGTTGAACAAGAGGAAGGCACATATAGTGAAGTGGCATTCAAGGTAAGGGAAAGAGGAAAATTGCATAACTACATTCAATGTTTTAATTTTTTTAAACATCATTTAATTTGACTGCAAATATTATGTAATCAATACAACTTAATTCATACAACATGCACGGGCAGATCATTCGCTACATCTAACTCAGTTCTTACTTGGATGAGGATTTAAAACATTTTGTAAATTTTTTGCCTGTTTGAGAAATCATAGATGAGTTACAGAAATATCAATCTTTGATACACTTATTAAAGTCTCAGTATTATTGGAATATTAAAAAAAAGGCTAAACTTACTCAGGGCTATTAAAATGCCAGAGACAAACATAACAACAGCAAGGATGACCCCTGTAGTTCGCAGAGTCTCATAATCTGGAGGGAACAAGATGACAAGTGATTTACGCAGAGGTGTTACAGTTAAATATATACGGCAAAACTCAACTTTAAATCTTCCATTAACCACAAACTTTAACATATTTCATATGGACTTTATATAGAAAGAAGACACCAAATGTCCCCAATCAAAATGTGTTGAAATGAAAGTTGCAATCTTTTGTGGTTGAGCTCTAATAGGTTTGTGCATCAAGAGACTGAGCTATGCGTCCAATCTCAGGATGATTGGATATAGAGCATCTATTAAAATCTATTTTCAAGGGATACAGCAGTTGCATTCCATTTACATGAAAGTGTGGACTTTGACTGGACCAATATTCCATATGAATATGCTTTGATCTAAATCACTCCATTGTAGCACTGGGTGTATGTTGAGCGTCATTGCTTTGCAAAGAGGTGAGCATTTATTCAATTGTTAAATATTTTGTAGCTTATAAACATTTTCTTTCTTCTATTGACCTACATCTAGCTCCACCCATCTTATCATTAACTCTAACCATCTTTGCAGGCCCAAGCAAAGGAAAGCGTAATGCCGCAACCATTTTGTTCAAAGCATTGTATATTATTGGATAACATAACCCCTCTTTAGAAATTCTATGCAGCTTTATCCTTTACTAATCAGGCCTTTCATATGTAGGCCAACATTTTTTGTTTTGTTCTCATCTGAGCACGTTACCTGCTTCAAAGTCTTTCCTGTGCTGTTTTAATTATTGTACTGCCTGTCATTCAAGCCAGGTGGTCATGCCATTGTAGGTTTGTTCATTATTTCCACTGAGATTGTATAAAACTTGGGATATTGTTTTATAAACTAACTCTGCTTTAATTGGTCAAAAACAAAAACAACAACAACAAAACAAAAACGGTATTCCTTACATGTCTGGTGTATTCCTGGGTCCTCATTATGTTTTTTCTTCACTATGTTCCCTTTAACACCTCAGATTTTAAGGATTTTACACTTCACAATTATAACTTGAAATGTGTTGTATATCATGCATAATCAATATAAAATACATTAAACTTTGTGGTTGTAAAGTAACAAAATGTAAAGGAAAAAAAATATCTACTAGCTGCTGCAGATGGTCAAAATCTTACCATAGTGAAAGTCACTTTGGTCTGGAAAGACTGATTCTGTGAAAGAAAGATTCTCATTATTTACAAAGCAAGAACAACTATTTTCAGCAGGCTTGGCTTCAACACACTTCGGCAGATTTTTTTTCTTGCTCTGCAAAGAAAGGCACTCAATGCAGCATCTTCGCTCAGCAGAAAAAAAAAAGGTTACAAGCCAGCAGCAGCAGCAGATAAGGAAGGTGGGAAAGGAGGGGGGGGGTCGCAATTTAAACTGAGACATTAATTTATGTCATTTTTCATTGTAATCTAAAAAAAATTGTATTTCTTTAAGTTTGCTGCAATAAACCCTAAATTAAAATGCATTGGATGTTCTGGTAGTTAATTGGATGCCAATAATGCAGCTTTGCAGAACTTGCAGCCCTAAGTGGTTGAGTTGGCATTTTATATATAATATATACAGCTTTCCCACAGCTGTGAAACTATCCTGTTTTTATAAAAGTGCTGAAAACTGACCTATAGTCTGATAGTTTACTCAAAAATGTCCCTCATTGTGACACTGATCCATGCATCATTAGTTTTACCAAGCTTCAATTAGTTTAATTATAATTAAACCAAAAGATGGGAATCAAATAAAAAATATTCAAACAATATTTTTCTTTTCAATCCAAAATTTAGTTAATGTAACAGCTATGAGAAATCAGAACAAACCTGCAGTGGCCATGGCTGCGCTGCAAAAGATGCACAGGAGCTTCGTCTCTGGAAAATTTAAGAAGTTGCTGGGTTGCAGTTACAGTCTGGATATGGATGGAGAAACTGAGCAGTGCAGCAGGCAGAACATCTTAGTGTGACTGCAATGTACAAGCCCACAAGGAGCCCCTCTGGTGGTGACCATAAGACACTGCATTCATTATTCGCAGCTACTGGTGCAATCGAGGGGCAAGCCCAAAGTGAAAAAACACACATACTGCAGATTAAGAGAGACAGTGGGCCAGTCCAATGTAATAAATAAATAAATTAAAGATGATGTTCAAATACGACCGTGGATAGTAACGTTTTGTATTAGACTATATGTAATTATATTTTTGTGAGCATTAATTTATGGAAAAATACAAGGATACATCGGATATGTTGTTTTAAGCAAATACTAATCATTTTGTCTGATGTCCTGGCAATCTATCTGCACACGCATGGGTTTGCATGCTGTAAGTGGAGCCCTTCTCATGTTCTCTGCCTCAGTGTAGGGGGAATACAACACCTTTATGCAGCATTTCTTTTTACAGCAGCTGCCAGGTTTATCGCAGGGTAAACCTACCATTTAAGAGCATGAAAACCAAAGAGGGGTGCAATATAGTTGTTGAAGAGAGTCTTTCTAAATGCTGCATATGCAGTGAGCCCTCCCTGTTGGTAGTTACAACTGCATGTGTAACTGAACTGTGTGCAGTGTCAGCAGAAACACGAACTCAGCATAACAGATGGCCACAATCACGGTTCTACAACAGTACTAGTGTAAACTTAAACATTTAACAAGAAATAAGTCAAAACATTTTTTAAACATTTGCTTTATTATCTAGCATGTCTGAAAATCTGAAAAATACAAATGAGAATCACACTCTTGCTACTGTATAAACATAAAACATCATCTAGTGATAGTTACTGATGATAAAAACATATAAAAGGAGGAAAAAGAAAAGAAAAAAAACAGAACAGCTGGATTATGATGTTTAAAAAAGCTCAGTACTGTCTTCCTGGAAAGATTGTTCTATGCTGTCTTCGCGGTATTTGCTCCCACCTAGTGGCGGCGACTGGAAAACTACAGAAACGAGGACAACAGTTGAGTTACATTTCTTATATAAGTCAGCTGAAACACTGTGGATTTACAGACGCATACCAGGTTTCCTCGAGCTTCTTTTAAGCTGAGGAAAAAAAGGAACGATGCTTTTAGTAAAAAATTACATCTTATTAGCTTAATATTATATGTAGGCTAAATATAAAATCAAATTTAAAATATACCACTCTGGACAGCTGATTCAACTTCAGGACCTCTGGCCCTAAGGGAAAAACAGATAGGTATTTATGTAAATTAATATCATCATTATATATTTGTATATTTCTTATATTCAAACGAGAAAAACAGAATCTATCTTGGTTTAATTTTGTGTAACTCACCTTGACTTGTCACTCTTTGAACAGGTACACTTTCGACCTGTTTACAGAAAGACATATTATATATATATATATATATATATATATATATACAGTGCTGTTAAGAAACTGCTACACTATAGCATAATAAAAAAAAATGAATCGGACAGATTCATGAAAAAACAAAAACAAAATTCCTGAAGATGTTTTTATAAACATGTCTGATGTGATCCTTAGAAACATTACAGGTTTTTGCAACCCTCCTGCATCAATGTCAGTAAGTAATAGAAAGCATATCTAAAGAATATTTTCTTTCTTCTAGTTGGTTTTCAAAAACTCGGTTCAGATTCTTTCTAACTAAGGAGCACAGTGACAACTCTTAATGTGGTGGAAGCCTCATTCTGTGATGCTATTTCCTTAGCAGTGGTTATGATGTTTAGCTAAAAGAAAATGGAATAATTAAACCCGAAAGTTAAGTAATTTGAATAAAGAGTAAGTTAAGATCATTTAGCATTTCAGTTAGCGACATACAGCTGGGTGTTGCAACCGGCCAATGGTCCCAAATACACTTAACAACTGTTTTTTGAGTGGATTAAAAAAAGATAAGATTACGGTTTAAAACAAAAAAAATCCTGACCTCAGATGGAAAATTTCCATACTAAAGTAACCAGCAATGACGAACCCAGGAAGACTACTGATGATCCCAGAAGTTTGTTAATTACATTTTTGATTGAAGTGCAATGTTCTAAGTGAACATTTATCCAACTACTCAGTGTGGCCTAATAGTATAATTTTAAGTATGTGTTAAAATTCACGATACAATTAAAATAGATTAAAATACAATAAAGCATTTACAATAAAACAGTAATCAAGACAATGATTTGTGTGAAAATGAAAAACAAGCAAGTAAAAACAGTTACTCATAAGCGAGTCTAAATAGGTACGTTTTAATTTTAGACTTAAAATAGTTCAGTGTCTCTGCAGCTTTGCATTCTCCCGGTAGTTTGTTCCACATATGAGGAGCATAGAAACTAAAAGCCGCCTCTTCATGTTTGGTTCTGGTTCTAGGGACAATCAGTAAACTAGAGCTGGAGGACCTGAGTGATCTGGATGGTTTGTACTGCCATAGCAGATCATTAATGTACTCAGGTACTAACCTATTCAATGATTTATAAATTAATAAAAGCACTTTGAAGAATATTCTCTGAGCTACAGGGAGCCAGTGTAGTGACTTTAGAACTGGGGTGATGTGTTCTACTTTCCTGGTTCTAGTGAAAACACGAGCAGCAGCATTCTGGATCAGCTGCAGCTGTCTGATTTATTTTTTAGGTAGACCTGTGAAGATACTGTTACAGTAATCAAGGCATGTAAACATAAATGCATGGATGAGTTTTTCTAGGTCTCCTTGTGTCACCAGTCCTTTAATCCTGGAAATGTTCCTCAGCTGACCTTGTTATTGCCTTTATGTGACCCTGGAGGTTCAGGTCTGAGTCCATTATTACACCTAATTTCTGGCCTGGTTGGTAGTTTCTAGTTGGGCCTGTTTAAGCTGATTACTGATATGTAGTCAGTCTTTTTGGGTCCAAAGATAAGTACTTCGGCTTTGTTTTTGTTCAGTTGCAGGAAATTATGGGATATCCAGTTGATAAGTTGCTCAATGCATTTATTAAGGGTTTAGATGGGTTCAACATCACCTGGGTAAATTGAGATGTAAAGCAGAGTGTCACTGGCATAGTTGTGGTAGTTAATAGCATTGGTGGTTATAATTTGGCTTAGTGGGAGCATGTAGATGCTAAATAGGAGGGGCCCTAAGATGGAGCCCTGGGGGACCCCACATGTGATTTCTGTGTTTTGTGATGAGAACTGGCTAATCGACACAAAGAAATTCCTGTTCTCTAGGTAGGATTTGAACCAGTTGAGTACTGTACCAGAGAGTCATTAAAACTTTTAAAAGGGCCGTCTCAGTGCTGTGGTACCTATGAAAACAGGACTGATAAATATCAAAGCGGTTGTTCATTTATAGGAAGCTGTTTAACTGTTGGAACACAGCTTTTTCAATAATTTTACCCATAAATGGGAGATTAGAGATTGGTCCGTAGTTTTGCATTAACGTGCGGTCTAGGTTCTTCTTCTTTAGTATTGGATAAATGGCTTCAAGTCTAAAAGTAAATCTAAAAAGCAAATACAATTGAAACAATAGCAAGTTATAATTTGTAAAAGTATTAATCGGAAGGAAAATTTATATTTCTATATATATTCAGCTTGACAAGACTTGTTTTTTAGATAGCAAATTCTCTTTCAGGATTTGTGTATCCTTCAATTTTATTTACGCTTCTTACGCTCTTATACTTGCCCCTTGCTTGTGAGACATTTAATGATACACTTTCTAAAAGCTCTTTAAATCAAAGTGAGCTTAAAAAGACTTTCATCTATTTATCAAGATATTACACAGAAAATACATTAAACTTAAACACCCTGACAAATGGATTTCAAACAGCTTTTTTAAATCAGGAATAAGATTAGATTAGCACATGTTTATTAAACAAAAGGCATAAACTTTGTATATCATATTTCTTTCATTTGGCTTGTATAAATATGCAAATGTCTTTAACTCTTATAATAATTTTAAAAATGAGATGAGTAACAAAAAGATGAAGCAGTTTTGGTACATTTAAATAGATTTATCACTAAATTAATTTGTTGTTTTTGACCCATCTGTGAATAAATGTTGAAAATTCCTTCCACCTTCACAAAGCCAGTTTTCTCCCAAAAAAAACGTTTTAAACTAACTTTACTCTCTGTAAACACAGAGGAAGTTGTGCAGAGAAGTTGAGTCGCACTAAATTATTTATCAGTTAGTTATGGTTTCACATCTTTAACAGGCAGAAGCAGCAGGATGAGCTGACAGGTAGGAGAAGGAATTCTGAAACGACGCCATGAGTGAAAGAGGACGAGCTATGGTCGCCAGCATGCTGAGACTTTCCAAGAAGCATGTGTGAAATTATGAACCCAGAAAAAGAGTCTGCAAGCTTTGTAAAAAAATAAAAATTTTACTTTTAGTTCTGTTGCAAACTTAGATACTTACTGACGATGAGGAAAATGCCAATCAGGAAGAGAGCGACAGCAAAAACCAGACCACCAATTCTCAGAGATTCATAGTCTGAAATAAAAACATAATAAAAGTTGGGGAGATGTTTGTAAAGCTGAAATGAGAGATCCTGAAGTTTCTGTCCAAAAGGAAATAAATAAATAAGTATCTTGAGGACTTTTTCTGAGGCTTCTAAATAAGCACTGCAGAGGTAATTTGCTATCTCGTAATGGTTTTGCTGAGATAAAAAAATATGCAGGCTGCAGACAAAATATCTTTAAACAAATGTCAAGGTTGATTCCAGGGGTCTACTTTAAAAACAGCTCCAATCCTGTTTAATTTCATTTGCAAAAGTTCTTTGGAAGAACAGCAGGTAAGTTTGACAAAAAAAATCTAAGTGTTAAAGCTGATGACAAGACTGACATTTATTTTGACTAACCATAAGTAAACAGGAATCTTTATGTGCAATTACCAATGTGTGGGGAGATTGACACATACAGCAAGCAAAGGTTTAGTTAGTTTTAACATAACTGAATTCAATAGAAAAAACTAAAAATCAACAGAATCACTTTAACAGGGTCCTGCACATCCAGCTTTAGGAAAGTTCAACATTATGAAGTCAGTTTTACAGAAATGTTTACTTAGATTATTAGGTTAAAAATTTTTTGTTACTATTTTAGAATTGATCAAAAATCTGTCTTTCTTTACTATTATCAACTAGCAAATATGTTTTATTCTCATGAAAGAAAATAGTTAATCTCAAACCGATAAACTTTCTTATTGGAAATATCCAAATGCACGCTTTTCAGAAAATATTACACTGTAGCCAATCATCAGAAATATATATTTCTAATGCCATCCATCCATCCATCCATCTTCTTCCGCTTATCCGAGGTCGGGTCGCAGTGGCCTTAGCAGAGAGACCCAGACTTCCCTCTCCCCAGCCACGTGGGCCAGCTCCTCGGGAGGAATCCCAAGACGTTCCCAGGCCAGCCGGGAGACATAGTCCCTGCAGCGAGTCCTGGTTCTTCCCCTGGGCCTCCTCCCACTGGGACGTGCCCGGAACACCTCACCATGGAGGCGTCCAGGAGGCATCCTGAGCAGATGCCCGAGCCACCTCAACTGGCTTGATGTGGAGGAGCAGCGACTCTACTCTGAGCCCCCTCCGGTTGACCGACCGGTACAGCGTCTGCATGACTGCAGACGCCTTACCAATCCACCTATCGATCTCCCGCTCCATTTTTCCCCTCATTCGTGAACAAGACCCCCAGATACTTGAACTCTTCCACTTGAGGAAGGACCCCATCCCCAACCCGAAGAAGGCACCCTACCCTTTTCCGGCTCAAGACCATGGTGTCGGATTTGGAGGTGCTGATCCTCATGCCACCTTATCGCGGTGGAGGGGTTTGAGTGTCCCAATGATCCCAGGAGCTAAGTTGTCGGGGGCTGTAAGCCCCTGGTAGGGTCACCCATGGCAAACTGCAGCACTGCTATGACAGCATGCACAGTCTTAATGGGCAACATTGGCATAATCCTTTGGCTTATTGTTTTTAGATAAAATAAATGTAATGGGTTGTTGAAATAAAACACACACAATATTTAACTAGGTTTAAGCTAAATGCAAATATAAATACAAGTGCATTTAAACTTTGCTTAAATTTAGTGGTGAATGTCAAAAAGAAAAATTATATATAAAAATGAAGTGACTGATTTGTGATGTCCAGAAAACACAGACAGAAGGTAGAAAACTGGATCATCAGTTTTTGCACAAAAAAAAGCTTTGATGTTTTTGGTGTTTTTCTAAAACGCAAACACTTCACTGTAGTAATAATCAAATCAGCAGACAGGATGTCTATTGTTTCTTTTGGCTCTGTTGCAGAAGCTTGCAGAAAGAGGTTAAAGTTTTCCAGCACCTCTGGAAAAGCGAGAACAAAACGCTCAGCTTTCCAGATGTTTCCTGAGAAGAGAGGTCGACCGTTAAAACGCTCAGCACTCACCATAATGAAAAGCGCTGTCAAAGTCTGGAAAGAAAAAAAAAAGACACAAAAAGACAGAGGTAATAAAAAAGAGGCAGATGTAAGCAGTGACACACTTCAGACTCATTAGATGACAGACTTGAAGTCGTTTCAGGACTTCAGTCGCTCATACACATGATTCAAATGCCAGTAAATTGTTCATAATTCTTCAATTTTTTGCTTTGGCTTAAACTGTCCTCACCTTTCTCATCATCTGCTGCTGAGGCTGTAAAAGAAAAAAGAACATATCAGCTGATGGTTTAAGTGCCTGTCAGCAAAAGGCAAGAGTGACAATAGCTGAGCATGCTTAGCATTGGTGCAGAGAGGGCTTTCAAATCCAAAATATAGGAAAAAAACTAAAATAAATCATACTCAAGTGAAAAAGTAAGTACACACAATAAAAATTTACATTTGGTTTCCTTTAAAACAATATATAAAGTCAGAGCTTGATGAAACAATAAAATTATAAAACGCCTCCTTATGCAGTGGTGGGTCATTTAAATATAAGAACTAACTAGAACTTGATCAGAAAGTTGCATGATTGTATGACTGAATACACATAACAGAAAACAACGTTCTATAGTTCAATACCTTACAAAGAATCAGCTTCAGCTTTTTTTCAAACAAATTGTTATATCATGATTTTATGTGACAGACAAGTGCAACGTAGAGCACAATTGTGAACAAAATAGAAAATGGAATAAATAAATAAATGAATATTTTTTACAGATTAAGTTAAAATGTTTTGTTTTGCAATTACATTCACTCTGTTGACCCTAAACAAGGTCAGGCACAACCAATAGCCTTCAAATGTAATCTTATTGGTAGCTTTAGCCAATTAGGATTACAAAAAAGCAGCCAACAGGTTAAAGGTTACTCTGGAGGAGATGCAGAAATCCACCACTCAGGATAGAGGATATGTAGATTTGACAACTGCCTGAATGTGGCCTTTATGGAAGAGGGCTGGACAGTATTAGGAAAATATATAGTTAAAATGATTTCTGAATATTGCACAAGAAACCTTTGACAGAACGTTAAGCCGAGAAGAAAGCAATTGTTGAAATTAGTCCACTTCAGCAGGGCAAGGGAAGTTGGTGAAAGTACAAAAGAAGCTGGAAGGAGCTAAATAAAGAGTAAAGTTGGTTAAAAACCTGTCAGTGGTGGCAAAGTACTTCAAATAATTTTGGGATGGATGGTTTAGTTAAAATCTATTTATATGTAAAGAATTGTCGGTCCGAGTTCAGACCTGTAATTTCAACTGAGAGTATATTTTCTGACGTGAAAACGGATGCTCACAATTGCTCTTCATCCAGTCTAAGTGAGGTCAAATACCATCCATGCCACACTTTTCAGACTTTTACATAAAAATCAAATAAAACTATATATAAATTTCCTTCCAAATTTAAACACTACTTTGGTTTGGTACACAACACCAGAGTATTGGTGTTGAGTATTTTTTGTTTAGCGCTAAACCAAAAATAAACTAAGTTGCAACATCAAAAGAAATTTCACAGCAGTGTGAATACTTAAATTTTTCACTGTATGTGTTTACTTCTTCATTGTGCTGATCATAGTCATTACAATAGAGTCAGCTATTTTGGTTTTTATCGCCCTGTTGTTTATGCTAGTATGTATTGCTGTTGTCCAGCCGTCTCATAGAAAACAACATTTGGCTGCAGCAAGCTATGAAATTTAGATAAAATGAAACCTTTATTTAAACTTGAATTTCTACCTTGAGTTCAGTGGCATAACAGGAAACATGCAGGCTCACCCAGCAAACAACTTTGGTTTATATCAGACAAAAAGCAGACATAGTTTGAGAGCTAACATTTACAAAAGGGTCACATAAATGTTTAGAGCATATGAAATTTCACATCATTTGTTAATTTATCATTGTTAAAAAATCATTAGATGCTATAAAGCAAATTAAAACTAGGTCCAGAAAGCAGCTTCTCCATGTTTGGTTCTGATTCTAGGGATGATTAGTAGGCTAGAGTTTTCTCAAGTTCACTATTCCCCCCTAGTATTAATACTGGGCTTAATTAGTACTAATGCAATCATCCTCAGTTTAATAAAAAACTAAGGATGTTAATGTTTATTGAATGTTAACAGTACTAGCGTTTATAAAAGCGTCACATAAATGTTTAGCGGATATGACATTTCACATCATTAGTTCATTTAAAGTAGTTGTTACAAAAAATCACTAGATGCTGTAAAGCATATTAAAACTAAGTCCTGGGGTATTATTTTGCTTGGATATAGTATATAAAGCAGCTCATGAACAACTAATTCATACGCTCCAAAATTAATTGTTACAGCTGAGTAAAATACATTGACTTACATGCATTTTACAAAGACCACTGCAATGTGTTAACTGAATAAGAAGTGGTAGAGTCCTCGTGAAATGACCTCATTCTCACCTCTTACCTCATTCTTAAATACAGAAAATCTTAAAACTGTTGCCATTTTTCTCTTTGAGACAAAAAAAAACATGTTTTGCCTTTTGCCGAGCTCTAAGAAAGTGACCTGAAATCAGACTGAGTAAAAAAAAAGAAAAGAAAAGTCAGAGTACGCAAATCTGCTTAACATCAAACCCAGCTGATGGTATGTGGGGCGCACAGGAAAGCAAGTAAGAGACCAGGATTTGTATTAACAATGGAAAACTAGGCTGCACTCGGAATGATTGATTATTCAAGCTGCAGAAACAAAACCTTTTCTGGGAGAAAACTAAGGGCATAAAAAGATGTAATAAAAACCAACCTGAAAATATGGATACATTTTTTTATTGATTGATTGATTTACTTTATTAATCCCCAAAGGGAAATTCGGTTGTTACAGTAGTCTGTATGTAATGTAAAAACAAAATAAAATAACTGTACAAGAAAATACTAAAATAAAATACTTAAAATAGAATATATTACTATGGAGAACAAATGACAGCAGCAGCAGAATACAATAATAATAATATATACACAGAAATGTCAGCCTGTGCTGTAAGGAATAAACAGATATATACACCATGAATAAAATGCTATGAATATATAAATAGGAATAGGTAAATATGTAAATAGAAAATGTAAGGGGTGCATGACAGAGACGGGGACAGGTGGATGTAAAAATTATTTACTGCAGTTCAAACATGGGGTGCTGTTCAAAAAAGCCAGCCGACCAAACTACATACGGGAGTAAAGGCCATGCAATTTCAGGAAGGGACCACTGTAATGCAGAAAACTTACCGAACACCTCCCTGCCAAATGCTGACCCTGTCATACACACACATCAGGAACTTAAAAAACTACTACAGTAATGTACTGAAAAAACAATACGCGTACATATTTAGGTTCAAAAGTGTCCGGCAGCAAAAGTATTAGTGAAAGGCACACTCACCGAGTGCAGGAGCTAGCCAAGAGCTCAATGCTGCCACCAATACAAGATCCATTGTTCCTGTTTAAAGGAAAACGAGTAACAAATCAGGATTAAGTTCATGTTCATGGGAGATGAAGATTATGTTCATGAATTAGACTGGTATGTCTGTACGGTAAGGGGTTAATATACAGAATACATATACAGAATGCTGTATATGTATTCAAAGTGTCCAGATTTTGACAGTTTACAATCACTGACCTCACATGTACCTTATTGGAATTTTATACCAACACAAATTAACACATAATGTGAAAGTAATGCCCCTAAATAAAATCAAAATAAAAGTGCCTTCAGATGTTACAGATTAGTAAGTAGAGTCTACTTGTTTGTAATATAACCAAAGTATAAATGAATCTTTTCAGTGAAGGCCTAATTGGTTTGTTAGATAATGTTTTGGGTCAAACAGCATTGGGTAGACAAAGGAATACAGCAGGCAAGCCAGGGATACAGTTCTGTCTAAAAAGCAGAGGTAATCATAAAATAATATTCCAAAGGTGGAAGATATCAAGGGACACTGTTTGATCCATTATCCAAAATTGGAAAGAACATGGCACAACTTCAAATTAGGGCTGCACGGTATAGAAATGTATGTAATTGTGATACTGCTGCTGAAAACAGCTTGAGAAATGACACTTAACTGACCTATAAAAAGAGCAGCAAGAGAGAAGCCATTGTTGAAAAAAATAAATAATAATAACAAGCCATATATCCAACACAGTGGACATCTTGAACAAAGTGCTCTGGTCACATGGGGCCAAAACTGATTTTCATGACCTACAAGGAGAACACTATGTGTAACCAAAAACTTACAATGCACACCACCCTGGTTACACTATCCACACAGGGGAACATGATGGTGGCAGCATCATGTTGTGGGTGATAGTTTTCTTCAGCAGGGAAAGGGTTGCTTAGAGCTGATGAGAAGGTGGATAGTACTCATTATAGGCATGTCCTGAAAGAAAACCTGTTAGAGGCTTCACCTTCTAATAGGAGCATGAAACATACAGAGATACAGGCTGAGGTAAAAAAAATCAGAACATATTCATGTGTCTGTATGGCCAAGTCAAAGCCAACACCTACAGTTTGTGGCAAGACTTAACAATGTAAAATTTTACAGATACTCTCCATTAAATCTGACAGAGTTTCCAACTCCAAATGTACAAAGCTGGCTTTGGGGTTGTTACTGCAGCAAAATGTGGTTTCATGCATCTTTTTTTTTCTTAAGAATTATTAAATGCTTTTAGTTGTCCCATTGCATAAAATCCCAATAACCTACATTACTGTTTGTGTTTATAATTTGACTAAATGTGAATAAGTTTAAAGGTTATGAACCCATTTGTCAGCACTGTAATGACACTTGACAGAGTTTCACTGGATCTTTTTGACATTCTCTGGGTTGAATCACTCAGAGGCATACATTTTATACAACATAAAATCATATCCTTAGCTGTTAAACTGACCCACCCAGTGACTTAATTCCTAACAGGAACATAATGCTCCATCTTTGTAGACATAACATTGCAGGATCTGTGCCTTCATAATTTGTTTTGCAGGCTCTGAGTAGGAGAAGAGTATCTATTTTTGGCCTTGTATCTCAGAAAGTCTTCTTGGCAGCAGATGGGTGCAACGAAAAGAGAGGTGTTAAGTTGCACTCGATATTTGGTCAGTGTGCTTCGCTGGGTCATCAGTGGGGGTTGGTGGGGGCTGTTTTTCAATCTATATATTATCTAGAACATTCCTTTGGGATTCACTTACACCCTCAAGATTAAAGGAAACCAGACAACCTCTTGGAATTGGACACAGGAGCCGAAGAAGGCTCTCTTTTGGAGATCGCACTGACTGTTATTTTACCTGCTTGTTAGACTGATTATGCCAGTACAGTCCCAAAACGTGGCAACACAAATGCAACACAGGTAGATATAGCTTAGCTGTGTGGTTAAAAGAAAATCTGAGCCATGAAATTAAACGTTTTGCATTGCTGAGATCAAAGCCAATGGTTCCTTCCCTGGCCCTAAGCATTGCTTAAGATTCATACACAACCAGTGCGGGGGAGTGAACATGGTGCTGGAGTCGGAGAGAAAAATGAACGCTTCAAGCCCCGGGAACGGGATTAAGTGCAAAGGCCTGCCAATCAGGTTTAATCAAACAAATACATAGCGAGCTATTTGAACAAGAGGCAATCCAATAATCTTGTTTGTTAGCCCTCCGAGTTATATAAAAAAACAAATAATGGGGAGACAGTAAAGAAGCACATAAAGCAGTACTTTAAGTGATTTATAGTGGATTATAATAAACTGAAATTTACACAATTTGGGAGGTAAAAAGGAGGCATTGGCTGGAGCTTATCTCAGCTGGCGCTAGGCAGGGTAATATGAAGCATTTCACGTTTTTTCGTTTTTAAACTTCACCCTCTCTGTAAGTAGGGTATTGGTCCGGGGTGGCGGCGGCGTGTGTTGTCCGTCGGTTGGCTGCGGATCCTCCTTGCCTGCGGCGGCGGCGGGGGGCCCTTGTCGGCTGGTCCCTGGTTGGGGCCCCGCTGGGGGGCGGGGTGCCCCTGGTCCCCGTGGCCTCCGGTTCCTGATCCGGGCCCGCCCTGGCGTAGCCGGTTACCGGCGGAGCCCGTGGGCTCGTCACTGTGATCTCTCGGGCCCCAGCATTGCGGCTGGTGGGTGTTCCCCTGGGGCTTCCAATCTGTTCCCCTCTTGGCGGGTGATCGACCCTGCGCTGATCCGCCTGTGGCCTCTGTACTCTATGGGACCCTGGATGCATACATCTCTTGCCTCCTCCATGTCTGTGCCGATTCCTGTAGGACGGATTGACGGTTCCTTACACCAGCTATCAATCACTTGCGTGGGGAAACCTTATTCCGACCTGCATGCTCGCACACACATGGGTGTGGGGACATTGGTGAGGACGGACATATCTTAAGCAGAGGTTATCATCATCATTAGTTAGTTGTTCACAGGAGCTTACCAGAAACATTTATATTATGTTCATTAATCAATGCTTGTGTGTAGTGAATGTGTAATTCTTAGTTTATTCTACTAGATCCGAACTATTGGTTTGGTTCTGTACAGTTTGTCGTTTTTGTTTTGTATTACTGTTTCTCTGCCGTCCGGCAGAGGTGGAGGACTGGGATGTTTTCTTGTGTTCTTTGTTTGCCTCCCTGTCTTGTGTCGTCGGTTCGCACCTCTGCTGGTCCGGTTTCTTTTCTTCACCTTCTTCCTTTCTCCCTTCTTGTCTCAGTTTAATGTCCATGACGTCAGGAAATTGAACCCACAGTAATCACTAATAAAGATTTTTCATACATATACATCAAGTGGCGTACTACAGCGAAGCTGTAATACTCTGCTTGGGAAAGTAAAACTGTTGGGCTTGTACTTGGTACTCAGACACCAATTCTGAGTAGCATACTGCTAGACAGGACATGTTAAAAAAAAAAAAAAAAAAAAAAAAAAAAAAAGTAGGCTATTGTGTGCAAGTTGTATAGAGTGTCAGTCTCATGGCCGACACTCAGATGTCATTATGCATTTTTTCTGCTATTTGTGCTGTTCATAAGTTTTCCATTTCCTGGTTTCACACGTGTCATTGAACAACAAATCACACTGCTGTCCGTGTATTTACTCATGCAGAGGAAATGACGTTTTCCATAGCAACGGAACGTCACTCTTAGCTACTCTTCTCCTATGTAAAATTAGCTCTTAGTGCATTTGTGAATAGGTTTTAGACGACAACTCCTACATAAGACATTTTAGCGCGAGTTAGGAGTAACACCTAGCGGTAAGATATGAGTCTTTGTGAATATGGCCCCAGTTCTCTAAGTATTTACAATAAGTATCACCTTAGTGAATGCCAACGTTTTCCAAGCCAATATATGCAAAAGACTGCTTGTTTTTTTCTTCAGAAAGACATAAAACAAGAGAAAGAAAATATCAGCTTTGGATTTGTACTTTTGCAGTTGATGGGTTTGATTTTAGACTTTGATTCAGTTCACTTCAAATCAGATTTTCTATACAGTGTCAGTTTACAACGCATGTCATGTCAAGGTACTTTACAGGCAATTTCAACTCCGGCTAACAAAAAAGTTCCTGTAGAGATGGAATTTATCAAATGTTGAGAAAAACACTATCATTAAATTGTACGAATAATGGTAGTTATCTTATCGCTGAGGACATCAATTAATATATGCCACTGGTTTTCTGACTTGCAAAAATGGCATTGTTAATTTGGGTTTGGTGTCATTCCAAGATCCACGAACCCTCCTTAGATGTAAAGAAAAAGCCACTAGCCCTTGTTTTCAGTTCACAGTTTCAAGTTATTTTAGGACTTCTTAAAGTTAATGCTGATCTTTTGAGTTATTTCTATTAACTCTATATAATAGTTGATAATCTTTGTATTTACTTTGTAAATGTTTGATACCAACATTTCTTCTGAGCACAACCAACAGAAAACCAAGTAGAACCACTAGTAGCTCACTTGCACCAACAGCTTGAAAATATGGGAACAGGTCTATCAGTAGGCTAAATGATGCATGCTTTGTTTTGCTACTATATGAGTAATAAGTTTGATAAGTCTGTTCTGAGTTAAACAATGAACATCAGAACTTGAATGCATAACTAAGATTTGAATATTTCCTTTCCAATAATTAGACACTTTTAACTATTGGCTCACTTTATCAGACTCCCACAAGGTCACATTTCCAAGTGGGCAAATCTGATGTTTATGAACAAGCCACTTTTTAGATTCTAAATAGCTGCTACATGTTTAAAATATTGGGTAGTATTATACAGTATTTGCACTTTGAGCAAACATCTTCCTTTAGTGTTTGACTGTATAACATGTAAAAAAACACACCATTTATAATTGTGATCAGCTTGCGTCAAAGCACAATAATTGCAATATTCCTTTGGTTTTCTTGTTGTAACTTGAACATGGTTAATTTTATGAATTTGGTGGTGGTCAGAGGGCCCAGTGGTGCCTGTGTCCGGGAGCCTCACCTCTGTCAGTGCGCCTCAGGGCAGCTGTGGCTACAACGTAGCTTGGCATCACCAGTGTGTGAATGTGTGCATGAACGGGTGAATGACTGAATGTAGTGTAAAGCGCTTAAGGGTCCGTAGAGACTAAGTAAAGGGCTAAACAAATACAGGCCATTTGCCATGAAGGCGTTTTCTCTCATCCATGTTCTGACTATATGGTAAATAATTGGCCATCTTCAATTTTTATTGGGTTTACGGTTTTCTGGTATTTGCAGTGTCTGTTTCTTAGCTCTACACAACACAAAATACACATTCATCTTATGGTTAATACATTTTTCTGAATTTCCACCAAAATTAACCCAAGTATCACAATTGATGTCTTAAAGTTTGAGAAACTGAGCATTAACCTTAGATAAATCTGACAACGATGTCTGTTTGTGTTGTTTTGTTTTTTGCAACTAGTTAAGTTAGACCTGCTATCAGCAAGTCAAAAGCTGATGTAAATCAACTGATTGGTGATATTGCATCTTGCTTGACTGTCCACTCAAGATCAGCTAAAAAGTGTAGATGAAACAAGACCTTCAATTGTTTTAACAGCTTGTTTGAGGTCTTGTTCCTTTGAACTCCAGTCAAGTTATGCTGCAGTTAGTCTCAATAGTTGACCTGAGGATAGCACATTCTACTTCGAAGTAAAAAAAACCCAAAACAGTCACTTCTTATGGTGCATTACTCTTTGTATTTGAATGTTGGATTTCTAGAATTTCTAGTTTAAAACAAGAACAGCCCCTCAAGTCAGATTTCTAAATGGCTAAATCTGAGGTTGCAGAGAAATTCTGAGTTCATAATCCAGTGTGGTTGCTTGCAAAATGTTGTGAAAATTGCCAGCATAATCAATAAACAAAAAACCTCTCACCATTTATCACTCATTAAACACAGTGAGCTGTGAAATATCTATACATGAACATTGTTTGTGCATAGAAAAGGAGGAGTATATCATCATGTGCTTGTATTGCTAAGCGCAGTTATTCTGTTTCCAACTTGGAAGAAAGCCATTACCTTAGGTGTCACATGATTCCCAGCTCCAACTTTCTAGACGATTTGAATATAGCAAAAATACTATTAGAAAGAAAGGTCAGTAACTTATTTTCATCTTTTTATGTTTTCAAAAACTGATAGAACGTGTTAGGAAATCTGTTTTATAGCATTTTACTTGTTTACTGAGATTGAGTCCAGGTTATTGGACAAAGTACCTAAATACTCTACTGTTTAGTGACACATATTCTAATCACTAAAATGCAAACCATTAATCTGTGATTGTTTATTCTTAGAAAGATCTAAAATTAATCCAACTTTCTAGTTTGTGTCACATCTTCTCAACACCAAATGTAAACTGAGGAACATACATTCAACATAAAGTAGCTGTCTTGTTCTTTGAACAAGCCAAGTGATCTTAATAGCATTTCAAGTTATTTTAGCGCTTTTGTAAGATGCTATAATTTTCACATACAATTCTTTGAACTGTTTGCAAACATGTCTCCCTCAAAAGTTTTCATGAGTTAATTTTTTTCTAAACATATTTCCTTCATGTTCCAGCTATGTGCTTTAGAAAAAAACCCCGAAACAAACAAACAAAGAAAAACCCACTGGAACCTGAATGCCTCAGATAAATATCGACATTTTTCGTGCCTAATGAGAGGACTAGTGGCCCCCTTTTTTTAGGCTGGCGTCGCTGTTATCGCTTATCACCGCGATACATTGATGAGTGGAACTTTTCCCAGTAACCTCGAAATGCAACTGGTGAGACTTGGCTGTGAATGCGTGGCGGCAAACTCCACTAAAGCCCAAGTAAATGCGCCTGACAGCAACGCGCTGCAAACATGGAAAAGTACACGTTTGAAAACTGAAACACACAGGAAATTGCAAGCCATGTGTCAGACGTGAGCATTCGAATTTTTGACCGAATCAATCTTGTAATGATTAGACTGGAGTTTGTTAAACACAGTTGAGGCTTTTCCTAGTCTGGGGTGGAAGTTGCGACCTGGTGATTTATAAAAAAAAAAAACATCAACTCAAAACTAATAGAAAACTCCAGACATAAAGTCATGGAAAGGGTTATATATATATATATATATATATATATATATATATATATATATTGTTTTTAGCTTAAAGTTGTTACCTCTAAAAGCGTCCATTGGACAACCAAGTTAGACAAAAAGCATTTAAGTTTGGCAAATTTCAAGCTTGCAAAAATCTTACCGTGCATCAGGCTCTTATAATTGTAAGATCCGCTGTAAATCAAACGTCCCAAGAGAGTTTTCACTTAGGTCCTACTTGCGCCAAGATAATTAAACATATGCATAAATAATAAAAAAAAACCCGTATATAATCCGAAAATAAATAACTTCAGATAAATGGCTCTTGTTGCATTCTAGATGTGTAAAGTCTTTGCTCTTCTGCTGAACTTAGTCAAGATCTGTTCCGTCTTGGTTTTTGTCTCAGGAATGAAGCAGAGGAGGGGGCGGGGTGCCACTGAAGTTACTCCCAAAAATTACCCTGAGCTGACCTGCACGACTAAACAACAACCACAGCTACTTACCACTATGGTCCTGTGTTATTTGTTTATTTCCATTTTTCTGGAAAACAGAAATCTATTGTCTGCATGGATTAAAAAAAAGTCATTATGAAATGATCATTCTCTCTCCCCCCATAGGAAAATTTAAATAACCTTAAACTGAGTACAGTGAGCTTTTTGTGCTGCAGAGTAAACTTACTGGATCTGGGGGAGATGCTTGGTGATGTGAAGCCAAAGCATAAACAGTGAAGTGCTTTCAAGGCCATAGCAGTCTGTCACAGAGGCAGTATGAAAACAGTCTTCATAAAGTTGCCTATTCTGCAAACATGGTGCAGAAAAAAACTGACAAATTCCTGTCCAAGTGAGCAAAAACAAAGCTGGACCAAACTGGAAGCAGACCCTTGCCTCATTATGGTTGGTTAGCAGGACATTCTAGAGTTCTGTTTTTGTTCCCACATGCCCTCCTACAACAAGGACCTTGTGTTTTATAATTTGGTGGCGGGGACATTTCTCTCCCTTAATGTGCCAGCCACAGCAAATTATTTACACCCCTTGAACTTTTTCACAATTATCACAGTACACCCACTAACCTCCCTGCACTTAAATGGGTTTTTATGTGGCAGAGTAACTCAGTCGTGCATGCATTTGAAATATGAAAGATATACAGGTGTTCTCCAAGAAATATACAAATACATGTGCTAAGTATTTTTTTTTCTGTACCCCTGTGTCAATACTTTGTAGAACACTTTACTCTAACAATTATTCCCAGAGCTCCTCTTAGTTTGATATTGTGATCTTCATTGTGATCTCCAGTTGGTTTCCCGGGAACCTCAGAGACAGAGTATTTTAGTAATCTGGGTTTTTACTAGGAGATGTGGTGGTTGTGTTTAATGGCTGCAATCACATCTGAAAGTGTTTGGGGAGATTGTTTCCATCCACCTACCTAAACTTCAGCCCACCCATGTGCGCAAAATGTCTAAAACCCAGTCAAGTTGGAGGGAGAGCTTCTATGATATCTAAATTCAAGTTTTGTCATAGATTCTCAGCTGCATTCAGGTCCGGACATTGAATAGGCAATTCTAACATGAATATGATTTGATCAAAAATCATTCAACTCTGTCTCTGGCTGTATTTAAGGAATGTTTTTACTTACTTTCTGCAAGATTAACTATTTTCCTAGTCTTGTCTCTTACCAACAGTTCTTTTTTTTAGCATTGCCCTGTATTTAACTTTATCCATATTACTAGGCACTCTGACAAGCTTCTTCGTTCATGTTTAAGTAAAGCATCCCCACAGCATGATGCTGCTGTGACCAGGTGAATGGCTTCTTCAGGGTTGATGATGAGCCGTAGTTACCAAAGTTGGGGTTACAAACATGTAAGTGTGGAGTCTTTGGATCCTCTTGGGAAACTAATGTAAATACTAGAAATAACAAAAACAAAACATATGCATTTTATGAATGTAGTAAAAGATACAAGATGACTAGAAATGATCAAAGTTATATTTATTTTTCTATTAACTGGCTGTTTATGTTGATTGAGTTTCCATTGTTTCCCTTTTTAACTGACAAAAAAGAGTCAGGCTCACAGGCCACTTAAATTTTTATGTTGTGGTTTGGAAACTTGAAAGTTTTGTAACCACTGATGTAGTGTTTGTTCACACACAGTGTTTTGCATGTATGCAAAATGGTTCAGTTTTATCTTACCTGAGCATTTTTTTCCACATATTTGCGGTGTCAAGCACATGGGTTCAGGCAAACTGCAAGCAATACTTTTTTATGACTTCCCATCAACAGTTACATTCTTCTGCCACTTTTCCATAAATCCCAGATTTGTAGAATGTGTGTCTAATTGTCGTTTTGTCTGCGCATTCTCCCACATGATCTTTGGATCTCTCTAGCTCCTCCAAAGTTGCCACGGCCTCTTAGCTGGTTTCTGAATAAGACCCTGCTCGTCAATGACTAAACACTATCTGCTGGGATTTCTTATATAGAAAATTATCAACTGACTGGAATGTTTCTATAATTGTATTGCTATGATTTTTCTTGTAAAGTGCCTTAAGATGGCATATGTTGTGAATTGGCACTATACAAATAAACTGACTTGAATTAATTTGAATTGAATGGCCTGTAAGTTTAGATGGATAGCAAAACTGGAAACCAAGCATGTGTTGGTAGGTTTACTCTTTGCATTTTAATCTTTATTTTATACAAGCCAACACTACAAAGTTATCCACCACTTTATCCCTGCTGTGTGCCTTGCTCTAAATGATGTAGTTTACTTATAATCTCTAACAAACCTTTTCCAGAACAGCTGGATTTATACTGAGACAAGATTATGCCACAGGGGAACTTACCATCAGGTGATTCCTAGGGACAGTTTTTTGCACCTTTAAGTCAGTTTAGGACTAGAAGAGTTAAATACAAATACAGGTTGAAATTTTCTGGTTTATAACTTTTAGAAAAAAATGTAACCATGTATAATTTTCTTTCGGGAATAGCTTTACTTATTCGCAATTCACTTATTCATTCACTAATTTGTGTTGTTTTATCAGTTTAAATCTAAATGAAATACATTGGATTTTTTTGGTTAAAACGTGACAAATTGTGAACACGTAGAGGGTGTGAATACTTTTGCAAGGCATGTATGCCTAAACATAAATGTCATTTTCCCATATATAAATCAATTAATCAAATCAAAGCTTAAGACAGAATTGTGATTAAGTATATATTTATTCAGTGATCAGGTAAGAGAACACATTTTTAAAAGATTGACTAAGTTTGCCCAATCAGGCATAGTGTTGCTGCATTTCTTTCTTCCACTAGATGGAGATGTTGGAGAAGCATAAGCCATTTGGTTTAATAACAGCAAAATGAACAGTAGAGTACCAAAATCGCCAGGAAACAACAAAAAGTACAATGACGTTCAAGAGGAAGCGGTGAAGTATGGCAATCAGGGTTGCAAACAAAGAAAACTGTCTTCTTCCTGTAGAACAGAGAAACACACACACATATGTTTGTTACACTCTACAACTGTTCCATTCATTCACATTTTCTGCAGGAAATGGGTTCATAATTTACCTGTGTACCAGTGGCCTGTATCAACACAGAAGCAGCTTCTCTACAGGCCACTGCAGTGGAAAAGAAAATTGCAGGTAAAATGGCATTGGTGGAAGGGAATTTATTTCCAATCAGGTACAATAGAGAATACAAGCAGTTCTGAGAATTGAATACTCCATATGTAAGAGCAAACACTACTTTTTAGGGTTATTTTCTTTTGTTTCTCAAGGTGACAGAAAAAATAAATAAAAAGAAGAGGAAGGGATAGACTCCAAAGGTCTGACTTGTGGCTAGGACACTAAACTAAAGACAAGTTCTCAAATTAATATTGCACCCAGATGAGTCTTAAGTGTCCTTGGATGACAAGCAGAGATTGGATTGCAAGCTTGGTAGCTTTTGATGGCCATGCCTGTCAGCCTCACCTGCTTTTTAATCAGTAATTACCATAGGGGATTCTCTAGCATTTCTTAATTAAATTGAGCCAAATGCAATTAAAAACCACACTCTCATTCCTTTAAAAGGGGCTCTGTGGAGTCCTTGTTTAGTTCGTGCTGTTAAGAGAGTAAGCGGTTGAATGGTTGTATTAGCGTCCCATCTCTCACCAATCTCTACTTGATTATTTCACTGGTCAAATGAAGTTGAAAGTTTGGATAAAAGAGCAGAAAGATGACATCTTACGCCTTAACTAAAGAGGTTAAAGACAATAAGAGAGAAGGCAAGTTGTTATTTTGCTCAAAACAGAAAAGCCAAGCATTGTGATCTAAACATCTAATATGTAGAGCCTTGCCTCCTTGAACTTTTTTTTCTCCTTACATCTTGTCACATTACAACCACACAATTTAATGTAATATTTAAGGGTTTTATTGATGGACCAGCAGAACGCAGAACATAGTTATAAAGTGGAAATAATTGAAAATCTAAAAAAGTAGCAGTGCATTAGTTTTTACAACCCCCCCCCCCCCCCCCCTTAATACTTTGGAGAGCTACTTAACAGCTCAATTGCAAATTTCAGTCTTCTGGAAAATTTATTTAGTTCACTTTACTTGCTTTGTACATCTAAAGACAGGCAATTGTGGAAATGCCTCTTTGGAAAATAGCTCAATCTGATATAGGATGGGAATTTGACAGGGCAAACAGCTGAATTAATTTATTTGAACTTTTTTTTAACAATGGCTTTGCTCTTGCAACTTTTCATTAAGGCCACATTTTCCTCGCTTATATTGGAATGTCTGCTGTCTTTCTTTGGATAAAAGTGATTGAAAACAGCTACACACATTTAAATTATTATTATACTCTCATGGCATTAAATTGAATAAAATCCCAATAAAATAGTTTCAATTGTAAATATACTTTTGCAAGCCACTGTCTGAAAGGACATTGGCTGTTACATTGTTGCCACAAAATGTTGCAGAATGTTCGAAAAACTCACCACCTAGAGAAGTCTTCAGCAGTCCAAGAGCCAATCAGAGCTGAGAAATCACTTGTAATTTTCCCATCTGCTGTCTTCATGTCATCATCGGAGTGATTATTGTAGTTGCCACAGGCACCGCAAATTTTACCTGACAGTTTTCCGTCGACAGTGACAGTGACCTTTTGTGAAATGGAGTATGTGACCCGCACAGCTGACGTTCTCTCAATAACCACACTTCTGTTTGAGATTTGGATTGAAAGCTCATCGGTCACTTTGCTGGGCAGTGACACCTTCCTGCCATTAACCTGGAGGACATGAGAAGGAAATAAAAGGAAAGGATGCAAAAAAACAACAACCCTAAAAGTCTAAATTGTTTCTGCCTTCAAAGGTACATGGTTTAAAGTCCTCACCCATGTTACATGCTCACTGTTTACTGCCACAATAGTGTCCTTAAAGAACACATATAAAGTAGCAACAGCGAGAGGCGCTCTCTTTCGGCAAATCCTTACGTCCACAACCACACGGAACCACTGATTACAAGTCTGGTCACAAATAGACGCCAAATCAAAAGCCCCTTGTACATCTATTCTTCCAGACATGCCATCAAAGGAGCTCAGCTCGCCAGCTGGACTGATATTGCAATGGCCCTGTATGACGTGACAACCTCGAACCCCATCTCTCAAGTCACAGACCTCCCCACTGTTACAGGACAGCTTTTCACATGTTACCTGCCCAGAGGCCTGGCACTTACATTTGGAGCTGCATTCTTTGTCTATCACTGCTTCACCCACCTGAAACAAAGTTTGGGATAATAATATTTCTATTCATTGTTGAGTTTATGCACATAATAATGAAACTCACTAGTTGATCTTTTTTGCCTCAAGAATTTGCAGATATTTCTAAAAATGTAATCTCTAAAGGTTTACCGTCAGGTATTTGCCGTTGTGCACACACCCACAGTTGGCAAGCGGAACACACTGGATGCCATCAGAAACAAAGCCTCCATCACACTGGCATCCTTCAAAGCATCCTTCAGAACAAGTAACTTGTTGAAGGAAGTTGGCACACGTCCCTTTGCAGGTGTCAGCACACAGCTCATAGTGACTGTGTGGAGGACAGGAAGCAGCTGCAATAAAACAAAATTTGTTTATGAAAAACACATTTTAGATATCTTGGATAGACAGAAAAAATGTTGCTGTGTGTAACTTACGGCAGAAGGAGTCGCTTCTCCATGGCTGGATTTGAATTCCTGAACCTTGGCAGGCCAGTGCATAGGCCTGTACGCTGTCACACAGTGTATCCTTGTTGCCATTAGTTGCACAAACATCAAACACACAATTTGACACGTATGATGCTGGATCGATTTTACTGTGACAGGCTTTGAAAGGTCCTTTAGGTGCACTGATGATGCCACAGGATTCTGGTTTTCCATAAAAAGTTGCCGTGGCTGGTTCACATGATGGGCACTGTCCTCCACAGCCACCACACACATATCCAGGTAGATCCACCACCCATGATTCCCCAAAGGCATCAATGTCATTAGTTTTATTTCCACTAGGAAGTTTAAAATCATCGCTACCTTCGCTGTTGTAGTTTCCGCATAGGCCGCACATGCTACCCTGGTATGTAGATGGAACGATCACCTCAACATAGTACACAGTGTCGTAGAGGACTTTCAACCCAAATGCTGTTCGGATCACTATGTTGCGACCTTCTTGGGTGACCATCAGACTGCCTTCTTCCAGAGAGAGGGGAAGATTGAGCAGTTCATTGTTCACCTGCACACAGTGGTTAGGGAAAACATTGTGATCACTGTTAAGTTTTTGTTGAAACAGTTTGTCCATATAAGGAGTATATTCATTAAATAGACATGTTTGTTACACTTGTAAATCCTGTCCACGAGTAAACTTTATTTTTCAAAAAACAAAACACAACAGCAGAACAAATCAGTGCGAGAAATTTTTTTTTTCTTGCACATACTCAAGCCATGTACACATATAGTTGAGATTTGTACAACAGAATATCCTCACCACCTTTTCTTAGAATGATTTTTTCCATACACACCAAACTACATTGTGCATTGTTAAGCACATTCATAGGGATGTCATGCCTGTAGGCAGCAATAGTTCCCCAAATCCTATCCAATAATAACTTCATACTTTGCAACTTCTACATAAAGCAGTAATAGAGTTTGTAAAAACAGCAAGCAAAAAGTGCTTGGACTAGGGTTATCATCATTACCGAAAACTAACAAAATAACGAAAACTAGAAGTAAAGAAACATATTTGTTAACTGAAATAAAAAGAAAACTAGAATTTGAAACAAAACGTAAATGAACTGAAACTGTAATGAGTGTTCACAAAACTAACTAAAACTAACTAAAGTTTTTGAGAAAATGTGCTTAGTTTTCGTTTCATAATGTGTCTCATAATATCTAGAAGAATTATTTATATGTCGCTCCCTGCCTTCTGTGCGCTGTCACCAGAAATGGATGCGATCATCTGTGTTGTGCCTTTTTAGTTGCACAAATCGCTTTGATAAAAACAACAAAACGGGAAAGTTGGATACAGTCCCATCGACTTGCATGCTTTCAAGGGAAATAAAAGATGTCTTTGGATCACAAGCTACCATGAGAACAGATTGAGGGGTTGAGAGAAAGCGCACATTTGCAAAATGATCCAAGCATCGTAGTACTCATGATGGCTTGGCTTTTGTTTTGTCGCTACTCGGTGTCAGTGTTTTTATAGAACTGTAGAACTTGCATTCATTGTTAGGCTTTCTAATGTACAGGTGCTGTTATTGTGTTAACAGAACTTTGAACGTTACTCTGCCGCATCTTTTGTACTTGCGGCTTTCTGTTTCTATGCTCCTAATCTGGAACAAACTTCCAGAAGACTTTAATGCTGTAGAAAAAAAGATTTCTTTTAAATCAAGGCAAAAAATACATCTGTCTTTGAATAAAGTATTAATTTATCCTCTTTACTGTTTTACTCAGTTGTCTAGTTTTTTTTACAGCTGATTTTGTTTGTTATTCTTCATTATTTGTTATACATTTTGTGTGTTTTATGCTTTATTGCTGTTTGTACTTTCATGTAAAGCATATTGAATTACCCTGTTGCTGAAAGCGTGCTATACAAATAAAATTGCCTTGCCTTGCTTTAATGTCATTAATGTTAAACAATAATTTTTCAGGGCTTCACAGTCGGTACCACTGTTGTCCTGCAGCAAGAAGGTCCTGGGTATAAAATCCCAGTCTTGGTGCTTTCTGCTTAGATTTAGCAATTTCTCCCTTTGCATATTCCATCTGGATATTTCAGCTTCCTCCCACAGTCCAAAAACATGACTTTTAGGTTAATTGGTCTTAATAATTTCCCCTACAGTCTGAAATGACTGTGAAATACACAGTGATTTACTGGGTGTCTGTAAAGTTAGTTTCTGTAAATCTTTTTTAAAGTAACAACTGTATTTTTAGCATTAATTGGCAAAATACAATACAAATAATAGTAAAATTTTACAAGACCAAGTTCTGCTGTAGTAACAGTAATTTAATCACTACTGCAGTATGGAATTTCACAATAACATGTTTTATACTGTAGAAAATCAGAAATCAGCAGTGTCAGTAATAACATATTGTGTATGATAGGGAATTGCAGTACCTAGTATAGTACTGTAGAAATTCTCAGTAATATATTGGAATTTACAGTAACATTTACTGAAACAGGTATAGCCAGGACCTAACAAGTGTGCTGGATAAATTTGACAAACTTACAATGACTTTCCATGGCAGACGCTGCTGAATGTATATCACATAGCCATAGACTGTCACTGCAACGGACTTGGTTACAGCCACTTTTCCATTTCCGTATTTCTCGTTGCCCTGAGTGACCGTAAATGGTGTGAGCTGACCTTTGTTATCATTGCAAACCTTCGCCAGCACATAGACACAGGTACCCTGGAAGTCAAACCTCTGACCATCAAAGGAAGTGTAATGAGGGTCACCGGAAGCCACACACTTTGCTTCGCTTTCGGGATGGCATCCTTGAACACCATTTACAAGCTTGCAGACTTCCCCTCGATGACATTTCTCCTTTTGGCAGATCACTGCCCCATTCTCTCCACAAGTGCATTTCTCCATGCACTTATCCTCAGGGTAAAACACCTCCCCTTTCTTGTAGTACTGGCCATCATAAGAGCATCCACACTCTCTAACTGGCACGCAGGACTCCCCACTTAGCAGATAGCCTTGGTCACACTCACAGGCTTCTGCACAGTGCCTGTGACAGGTGGTGAAAGAGGTTAAGCTAGCACAGGTGGTCGGGCAACCCGTGGAACACAAGGTGTAATGACTGTTAGCAGGGCACTGCATTGCTGTAGCAGAGAAGAAAAACAGAATAAAGGTGACATACATAGTCAAAACAATGCTTAAAGCTCATATATCATCATGTTTCAGTGCCAGACAAAATAAAACACCTGGAAGTATAAAACCAAATAAAAGAGATTAAGCTTTTCCATTATTTATCAAACTAAATAAGCAATTTTAAAACAAACTTTTCTAAAATAATCAGAGCCTTTTAAGTCAGACCAGTAAAAGAGAAAGGAACCACCAAAATGTTAAATAAGCTCCACATATTATGATAAATCATTAACCAATCTCTCCAAAATACCCTCTTACATGTTTAACTCTTTGCTGCAGCTACAACTGTTTTTTTTCTGTCATTGAGCAAAATAAGAGTGCTAGACAGAAACTACTTTTTGATTATATACCATTATTTAACTTCCTTTTTAATCTTCCCATGTGTAGACTAGGCACATAGTGACTTTTAAGGAGCAACAGGTATGTCATAGGGAGAAAAATAAACTGTAGATTGGCTAAATTGAGTTTGATGGCACAACAGACTGTCTCCTCTGAATAAATTTGGATATGTGGTAAAAAATTAAAACTTTTACAACCACTGATCGGCTGTTAATATAGAGCAGGCTATTTTGGTGACTTGTTGGAACCAATTTGCTAACACATGGCTGTGCACATTGGAGTAACAAAGCTGCTAAAAACTTGAAAAAGTACAATGTCGTCTGTCTTTAGGCAGAATTTTATTGTTTCGAATTACAGTTTTTGTAACTATGACAGATAACAAGCAGATATGCCTGGTGCTTTAAATTCCCTCCATTCGATACTAGTTTGATAGGATTCCAAGCTATTGACCTGAGAAAACAAGTATCCTGGCCTCATTCTCCCAACTGAATAAATCGCCATATAAATCCTTGCTTCATGAGCTCACATTAAAGTTAGGGATGTTGCTATTGCTACTTTGTATAGCGTGGATATTGTCTCATTACAGACCTTGGCATTCCAATTTTAACATCCTCACTCTTTGGTAAATTTTTTCTGCGTTTTTAGCTTGCTTGTGTAAACTTTTATTTTTCCAGGCCATTTCAAATATTTCTCAACTCCAAATGATCAAAATCTATATAATCATAGAGAGCCAAAAGCATCTACACAAGTGGTAAGGTAATATGGTCAAATATATTTAAATATAATGAAATTTACCTTTAAATAGAAGAAAAAAAATACAGTGTTAAACTCACGGCAGAATGTATTTGTTCTCCAAGAGTGGATTGTGATTCCCCTGCTCTGACATTCAGCCATGTACACTTCCACTGCATCACAAACTGAGCTTTGATGCCCATGGTACTGGCAAACATCATAAACACAGTCCTCCATGTAAGAAGTGGGGTCCACGTGACTGTGACACTCTCTGAAAGGCCCTGCCTTGTCAGCAATAATGCCACAGTACTTGGTATCCTGATAGACTTTCCTCTGTGAGTCTGAACAGGCCTGGCACCACGGCCCTTGGCAGATGGATGAGCAGCCAGGTGTGAGCCCCACCTGCCAGCTCTCCCCCAACCTAGGCCCGTCAGGGGCAGTCTGTCCATTAGGCATGGCCAGGTCATCCTGAGCTTTACCGTTGTAGTTGCCACACAGACCACAAACCATGGACTGGTAGGTGCTAGGCAGAGAGATGGTCACTCTGTGTCTCCAATCAAAGCTTATGGTCATACCAGCCACTGTCTCCACAACAGCTGTACGGCCACTTTGAAACACAGTCAGCTCATTATTGTAATCCAGAGGCAGTGAAGCAAGTTGTCCATTCAGCTGAAGAGCAGAGAATGGAGGTGTTTTGTTTTTTTTAGGAGATTATACATTTATTAATTCTGCCCACCTCGCTAATCCATTCTAATGTGCAGTTAAATCTTAGTTTAATTAAGAATGTCTGGATTTAATTTTTAATATGTGATTAAATATATATACAGCTGAGCATGAGGGATGGGAAAATTAGCACAGATACAAAGGAAATTATCATCCACTCATTTGAATCCGATTGGTTTTTATTTTCAGTGAAACGACTGCAAACTGTGTCCTAATTTTCATCCCTCCACAAATGTGCAGAAAAGCAGATTACTTCTAACGCTATTAATACAACATCCACATACTTTATAATTCATACTCACCAAGACCTTGTAGGGGTACTCTCTGCTGATAATGAGAGTGGCACCATAAATGGAAATCTTGACAGTCTTTGTGTAGGACACGGCCTTGCTTCCCCTGTTATCATTCTGCACAGTCACATTGAAAGGCACCAGCCCAGCCTGTGGAGAGCACAGCCCAGCCAGCTGATACTCACATGTACCCTGAAAGTCGTACTTATGGCCATCAAAGGTACGATAGTGTGGGTCACCAGAGGCTTTACATAAGCCGTAACTGATGGGCCTGCATGCACGCTGTCCATCATATATGATGCATTCCTCATTGGCAGAGCAGGAAGCATCACGACATGTCACCATGCCCAGGGTTGTGTCACATGTACACAGGCGACCACAAGTCTCGTCGGCCCAGAACTGCTGACCTGGCTTGTAGTAGCGGCCCTGATATGAGCATCCACATGTTTTAACAGGTACACACACACCAGCGCTGAGGACATAACCCTTGTCACACACACAGGCCTCAACACACGTTCCACTGCACATCTGCTTTTCCTCAGGGAATGGGCAAGATGGCTGGCAGGGGCTGGCGCAGTCTTCATAATGGCTGTGCCGTTGACAGTTCATGGCTGTATATAAATAAAATGTTCCAAAAAAAAGAAAAATTAGAAGATTATAAATATTTAAGTGCAATCTTTACCATCATTTTTTAACTTACGACAGTCAAACTTCTGTCTCCAGTTGTCGATTATTATTCCATCCTCTCGACATTGTTGATTGTAGGAGTCCAGCGCCTGACACAACATCTTTTTGTCCCCTTTATTTAAACACATGTCATACACACAGCTGTTCATGAAGGCCTGAGGTTCTAATTTCCCATTACATTTTTGGAACACATTATTTGTCTTTGCTGCGAGGGCCCCACAGAAAGCCTCAGTCTGGTAGAGTTTCTTGTCATTGTCATCACACGTAGGGCAGTTGTTCTCACAAGTATCCCAGCAGGGATAGTCCTTGTCCTGATCAGGTGTTTGCCAACTCTTTCCCCACTCAATCACTGAGGAGACAGCTTCACCAGTAGGATTCTGGAGCTCATCCCCTCTGTTGCCATTAAAGTTGCCACACAGGCCACAGACACTGCCATAGTAGCTGCTGGGCAGCTTAATTACGAGGTGCCAGTTCCAGTCATAGGTGACAATCAGGCCAAAATCTGTCTGTAGCTCAGCAGTGCCGCCTCTTTGAAATACAGACACTTCACCATCACCCAGCTGAACCGGAAGATTGACCAGCTCACCATCCACCTGAAAAGGAAACAATGGAACACTACTCATTACACCAAAAGGGAAATTTGGCAGATAATTCATTCAGGATGCTAAAATCTCACCATTATTCGACCAACTTGGTTCTTTTGAATCGTAATGGTGTACCCATACACAAGCACATCAACCGCCCTGACATAAGAAACTGCAGTGTTGCCTCGGTTGTCATTCATTTCAGTTACGGAGAATGGAACGAGACCGTCTAGGGTTCCACAGGTCTGGGAGATAACATATTTGCAGGTTCCTTGGAAGTCAAAGTTGTACCCATCAAAGGTATGGTAATGGGGGTCGCCCCAAGCCCAGCAGGTTCCAATGAACTTGGGGACACACACAGCCTCACCCTTCTCAACACGGCATGCTTCTTGGACACGACAATTAGCATCTTTGCAGGGATCTGCGAGAGACAATCAAGACTATGTTTCAAGCACCTTCTTTCAAGTGTTTGCTTTGTCACGTACATAGCTTATGGTAAAATGCAGACTAAATCCCTTGGTTTTCCTCTTAGCAATGGCTTGCATCTTGCCACTCTTGCAAAAAAAGAAAAAAAAAAGATTTGTAGAAAGCCTGGCACTTTGAAACCATAATTTTCCTTTCATTTAAAAATTACGTCTGTTACATCATATCTATATTACGTACAATATGGTTTGTTTTTGTTAAATGGCAAAAAGTAAAATATTCAAGAAGTATGAGTACATTAGTAATATACTGTAAATGTAAACTGTTTTTAAAAAAAATAAGGTAATACTGTTACTTTATTTCCCACTTTATCATATAATTTATTAGCTGATCTCAGTAAACATATTTTCTTGCCTGTGTTGTGGCATGCCCTGATTCCATTCTTCACCATGCATTGAGTGTCTTTAGGACATGAATATTGTTCACAGACGAGGCCTGTTGCTGGATCACAGGTGCACTTTGTGTTACAGTCCTCTTCATAAAATATTTCACCAGGCTAGTGAATAAAAAAAGTATTAGGTTTCACTCAATGCATAATTAAAAATATAATAAAAAAATAAAATTCAATATTATTCTTCAGATTATACGCTAATAGAAAAGTTACAATTAAATGTGCCCCTGTGTGTGAAGCAAATGGATCTCAATAGAGGCTATTTCTTATTATGAGATATTTTTTGGATGTTTACTAACTCTACTCAACTGAAAGAGTTTCTGAACTGTACCTTGAATGATTTTCCTTTCTCATAGCAGCCACATTCAGTTTCATTTACACATGTCTGTCCATTGAACAGGAAGCCAGTGTTACATTCACAGCCTTCTGTACAGCCAGCGGGGCACTCAACAATTTCCGTGAGGCCGGGACAGGAAGCAGAGCAGGTTTCAGCACACACCTCATAGTGGCTGTTGGATGAACATTCCATGGCTAACGAACAAAACCACAAAAAGTTAAAGACATGTTATAAAAATAATTTTGATGTATTCACATGACAATTAGAAAACTTACGGCAGAATGATGGAGTCCTCCAGTTTTTTACATCCACTCCTACCAAGTAACAGTTGTAAGCATAGGCTGCTATGCTGTTGCAAAGGACATTTCCCTCTCCGTTGGAGGCACACAAATCAAACACACAGTCATCAAAGTACAGCTGTGGGTCAATTTTACTGTGGCAGGCTACAAATGGTCCTTTGGGTGCTGAAATGATACCACAGTACGAGGGCTTTGAAAATACAGCTTTGGGAGCTGCAGCACAGTTTGGACAGTTATCTCCCTCACAACCATTTTCACAAACTACATTGGGAATGGTGATTTTCCATGATTTTCCAAATGTGTTGACATTATTGGTGACTTGATGGTTGGACATCTGGAAGTCATCGTTTTTGTCTCCGTTGAAGTTGCCACACAGCCCACAGACTTTTCCGCGATAATTACCGGGTACTGTAACTGTCACATGGTAAACCAGGTCATATGTGACTACCAGTTCAAAATTTGTTGCAATGACATAATTTCTGCCTTCCAGATAAACTTTAACTGCACCATCATTAAGATTGACAGGGAGGTTGTTAAACTCTCCATTTACCTGAAACGCAAATAATTTAGTTAACATCAATACTGTATAAACACATATAGACATTCAAATAAAAATAAAGAAATCACCACTTACCAACACTCCGTGCATTTTGTTTCTTATTATAAGAGTGAAGCCATGGACCTCCACTGCAACCAGCCTGGTGACAGAAACATTTTTCTTTCCCCTCATGTGGTCCCACTGCACATTCTCCACCTGAACTGAAAAGGCCTCCAGGTGGGTTCCCTCCACACCACAGCTCTTTGTCAGAGTATATGTGCAGGTTCCTTGGAAATCAAATTTCCATCCATCAAAAGAAAGGTAGTGGGGATCACCGGAAGCTCGGCAAATACCTTTACCGATTGGGTGACATTTCTGAACTCCGTTCTCTATCTTACATTCCTCATTAAGGCCACATTTGAACTTTTTGCACTCAACCTGAGTGAAAGACACAGATGAAGCAGTGTTTGTAGATCCAGTAAGGCACTTTCCTTTAATTATACCTTGAAAAATAATTCACACCCCTTTGATTTGTTTTATATTTTGTTACATTAGAGCCACAAACTTATATGATTGTTACTGAGATTTGATGTGACAGACCAATGCAAAGTAGTAGAAAGACAAGTGAGACACAGTATTAACATTTTTTTCTCCAGTAAAAATTATATTTAGTGTAATATACAATTATATTAATACCCAATTATTCTGATACTTTTAAACAAATTCCAGTGTGAAATCATGTTTTTAGAAGTAACCAAACATATTTTAACGAATTATGTATAAATTAAGATGTTATGAAAAGGCTTCAAAGGGTTCTGAACAAAGTTCAGACAGCAGACAGGACAAGTGTAAGGTTGTGAAGAAGTTGTTTTGTATTAAGCTGAGTTTAAATAATTTTGTTTATAGAGCACTAATTCGCTAAAACTCTCCTCTCAAGATTTGGAGGGGGAAGAATGCATTGCATCCCAAGAACACCAAGCCCTCTGTGAAGGATTAGGTTGGAAACATTATGCTTTGGAGCTACTTTTCTGCAAATGGGACAGGACGACTGATCCGTATTAAGGAAAGAATGAATGGGTCATATATCTTTAGAGTTTGGTCAAAAGCCTCCGTCCATTAGTGAGAGCCAAGAAAATGAAACAAGGCTGGATTTTCCAACACAAAAATGATCCCCAAAACACAAAGTGGTCAACAAAAGAGTGGCTACATGGGGTGTTGCGTGGTGCAGTGGTTATGATGGGTGCCCAATGTCCAGAGGCATTAGCCCTTGAGGCAGCTGTCCTGGATTTGACTCTCGGCCTGGAACAATTGACAAATGTCTCTCCCCATTTCTGTGCTGTCCACTTTAATAAAGGCCAATGTGGCCACAAAAATCTTTTTTTTTTAAGAGTGGCTACATAAAAAGCATTTCAAGATACTGAAGTGGCATAGCCTGTCTAAAAATTACAGACCTCTCTCATATTTTTAAGCGGGACAACTTGCACAATCTGTGGCTAAAGATAATGATGATGTTTATTCCAATTCAGCATCCAAGGCAAACCTTGAAAATAAATGCTCACAAATGACCTTCATCTAATCTAATTGATGTGCTATTAGTTAGTACTACAAATTATTAACTGAGGATACTTTTCACTTTGAAAATATTTAAAAAAACATATTGGATTTCCTTTCTCCAATTATAAGCATGCACTATAGTGTATGCACTCCCTGTCAAACAATATCTGAAAAATACAGTATAGTTTGTAGTTTTAGTTTGTAGTTTGTAATTGTCATTAAGTTGCAGGGGTATGAATAATTTTGCAAGGGACAGGATGTTTACTATGTTATCCATTACCTCTCCATCCTGTGTGCACTTGCACTCGTCCTGACAGTGCCCACTGGGGTAAAATACCTCACCTATTCTGTAGTACCGATCGTTGTGCATGCACCCACACTGTGAGAAGGGGACACAGAGATTCCCACTGAGGATGTAACCTTCATCACAGACACAACCCTCCTTACAGAAATCCTCACAGCCCTGAGGGGGAGCAAGATTGCTGCATGTTTCAGGACAGGCAGTTGTACAGATTTCATAGTGGCTGTTAACAGGACATTTCACAGCTGCAAACAAAGGGCAGATTTCGACAACTATTTTTCATTTTCTGTTGTGATTATGAAAAACAGATACAGAAAAGAAGTATGCAAATCTACTTCTACTATTCATGTGTTTCTTACCACAGAACTGACTGGTCCTCCAGTTGTACACCTTAGCCTCCACTTCTTGGCATGCAGATGTGTATGATGTAATAGCCTGGCACAGCACATCCGTCATGCCTTCATACAGGCACAAATCATAGACACAGTCCTCTGAGTAGTCAGCTGGATCCACCTTTGCATGACAATCTCTGAATGGCCCTTTGGGGTCTCTGATTAACCCACAAAAATCTTTCTGCTCATACTGAACCTTCTGTGTAATATCACAGTTGGGACATGTCCCTTTGCAGCCTTCAACACAACCTGGGATTTCGGCCACTCTCCAGCTTGACCCAAAGTCTGCTGGTTTGACAGGTTCGTTGTCACCCTTAGGGATTAGATCATCTTGGGGTTTGCCATTGTAGTTGCCACAAAGGCCACACACAGCTCCCATGTAGTTGCTTGGCAATGTAACAAATGCAGCACTTGCCCAGTTAAAAGTGACTTTTAGGCCAAAATCAGTGGTGACAACGGCAGACCAGCCACTTTTTCGCACAGATATCTGCCCGTCATTAAGGTCAATGGGAAGGTTGACAAGCTCATCATTTACCTAAAAGAGATACAGATTAGTTGTACTCTTGTGCAAAGAAAAAAAAAAGAATCCAAATCCAAATATAAAAGTATGGATAACTTACCATAACTAAGCCTTTGTGTGTCTTTGTTATGACAATGCTGATTGAGTAAACCCTAATATGTACTAACTTAGTATAGGACACCACCTTGCTGCCACGGTGATCATTCTGAACCAGCACTTCAAAGGGCACCAACTCTGGATCCTTTGAGCACAGTGCAGCAAGTTGATACACACATGTACCCTGAAAATCAAACCTCTTCCCATCAAAGGTCACATAATGGGGATCCCCAGTGGCATGGCAGGTACTGTAGGACACAGCTTCACATTTTCTTATCCCATTTACCACTTTGCATTGCTGCCCTGCTCCACAGCCCTTATCCAGGCACTCTACAAGCCTGCTTCCAGGTACACATTTACACCAACGCTTGCATCTCTGGTCAGCCCAGAATGTTTCCCCGGCAGGAACATAGCGACCGTCATGGGTGCAACCACACTTATCAGTAGGCACACACTTGTCCCCACTTAGAACAAAACCATTATCACAGGTGCACGTCTCCACACAGGGGCGTTTGCATTTAGAGGGGGCAGTTGGGTCAGAACAAGTGGCTGGACAGGCATTTCCGCAGAGCTCATAGTGACTGTTGGCTGGACATTGTGCAGCTGTATAGAAAAAAAAGCAGAATAATCTTTAGTAAAGTCCTTTAAACAATGGATTGTATATATATTAACAGAGACATATCATGAAGATTCCACCTTTTTAGCCCTTAAATGCAGAGTTTTGTTCATTTAAAGTCTGTAGGAATGCAAAAATGCATAAATTAGTCACTCCAGGTGTTGTGGATTTTTTTTATTGTACACTGTTTTGTTTATATTTTTTAAGCCATTCAGTTTTCTCTATTATCTATTACGTTTTTTGAATTGTTATGTTACAGTGCTTTAACTAGAACTGCTAAATAAGGTTAAGGACTTCTGGCTAAACATTTAGTAAATCCACCATCTTTATTTCTCGCTGCACATTTGTAGTCCTAGTTCAGGAATGCAGATGGTGCAAGTGGAACAGTTAAAATGTTCAGTTATTAGATTATTAACCCACACTATTCTTTACGCTGTCCTCCAGCACAGAACCTCTGTTAAGCACCTGGTTAAGTTTTATTTTTCTTTGTAGTTTACCCACATCTTTGTGTAAATGATGAGTGCTTCAGTAACCTACACCAGTATTGAAAAGGATTTATTGAAATCCTTTGCCTTATTGAGGGGTCAGTTCCTTCTGAATATGCAAACCATGGATATAGCAAAGCGGTAAGCTACAAATAACACTAAAATGACAGCAAACTTTATTGTAGACATTATTTGCCTCTTTGCCATTGTTTTGATAGCATTAGTATCTGACCTTCTGCTTATGTTAGCACTATGTGCTCGGTATGGTAGCTCCCTGATGACATATGTCTTTTTATAGTACTATCACAGAAACAATATTGGATTATTTTTCAGTTTCTAGTCTTGGAGAACGCATGATCCTTATTCATTCAGTGATAATAGCTTGACGCATGTAGTAGCACACTACAATCTACTACAATCTCGGGGTCTTGTGTGGAACAACTGTTGTGAATCTGTGGTATATAAATAAATGGAATATAACTGAATACGAAATCATCTTATTATAGTAGCCTTACTATAATTTTGTGGTATCTGAAAAGTGGTTTGTGTTAAAGTGTTGTCAGTAATGCGGTCCGCATATGTTACTGTAAAATTGCTAGTTTTTCTATGTTGTTATTTTTCTTGTAGTCTGCTTGCTTAAACATATGATTGTCTTGTAATATAATCTTTTTCTATATATTTTAAGAAAAGCCCCATTGCCCCATCTGCGACCTTGAGGGGGGCAGAGTACGCATTGTCCTCAACTGGGGGCACGGAAACGAGTTATTATCTAGACTCCTCAGAACAGGGGTGGAATAGGAGCCTGTAGAGCTACAATAATGGGGAATTCATACATAATATTTCCATTTTATATAGATCATAACTGAATTATTTAGATCTAAAAAGGAAGAATTTAAAAGCATGTTATGTCCACTTTCAAATATGCTGAGGTTTACTTTGCTCAAAGGTACTTACGGCACTTTGCCATCCTCCTCCAGTCTTGAACCTGGATGCCAGCATCCTGACAGGCTTCAGTGTAGGCTTCAAGAGCTTTGCAAAGGAATTGCCGAAGACCACCTCCCATACATAAATCAAATTTACAATTCTCCAGGTAAGCTTGTGGGTCAATGACTGGATGGCACTTGCTAAATGTACCATTTTCTTTAGCAATAAGCCCACAAAAGGAGTCATACCCATACTTCTTCATCAAATGGCTGTTACAGGTGTCACACCCACCTACGCAATCATCTATGCACTTAGGATCAGTCACCAGCCCAGGCACCTTCCAGCCTCTCCCAAAGGCTACAATTCCACTTGCCTGGGTGCCAGAGGGTGTAGTGAAATCATCAGCGGGGTTGTCATTAAAGTTACCACAGAGTCCACATGTTTTACCAGCAAAACTGTTGGATAGAGTGACTACAAGATTGTGATCCCAGTCATAACGGACCGTGAGGCCAAAATCAGTCTCTATAACAGCAGAGCGGCCACATTGAAAAATATTCAGTTTACCATTGTGCAAGACTGTGGGCAAGGACCATGAATTGTTGTCAATCTGCACAATTTAAACAAAATACAAATTACTATAATAAAAAAGATGAAATAGTTAATTCACTTTATTATGGATAAGCCAAAAATATTAAGAAGTCCTTACCATTACACGACCTCTCTCAGATCGAACTACAGCAATGGTGACATCATAGACCTTAACCATGACGAGACCAACGTATGACACTCTCCGGCTTCCTCTGTTCTCATTTTTGGCAAGGACTTCAAAGGATGTGAGGTTAGCGTCAATTCCACAGTTTTTAGCAATTACATATGTGCAGGTACCCATAAAGTCAAAGTGCCGTCCATCAAAAGTGCGATAGTGAGGATCTCCCATGGCCCAACACGTACCAAGCTGTGGCTTCACTGGTTTGGCCACACAGGAGGGAAAACCACCACTCATTTCACAGATCTCATTCGGACTACAAGTGATGCTACTGCAAGACAAGAAGTCCCCTCCTAGAAAAAAAAAAAACACAGTTATTTATCTGAAATTCTTAAGTTAAGAGAACTTCTGGTCAGCTTTATTCTGTGTATCTTACCTGAATTCCCTTCCTCTATACAGTGTCCTACAGATCCATAACCATTCATTAGACTGACTCCAATGCTGTAAAGCCCAAAATTAGAACCAGAGCTAGACACGGTGTGGACTCTGCTGCCAGGGATTTGTTTGTAGGACATCTCTCCCCAAGAAAAATCTGTCCCAGCAACCTTTTTCCATTGTATTTCTTGAGGTAATTTTTTGTTGTCCAACTGGAGTTGAGCTGTTGTACTAGTTTTTGTCACAATAAGGGCTTTGTTGTCAAAATTTTCAAGAGCTTCTAGAGAATAGGAAGTGCAGAAGCGGTCATTGGGTAGAACTGTCATCAAAAACGGATCATAAAATTGGAGCCAATTATTGTTGACACCGTTGAAAAGTAACAGGACCTGGATGCCATGATCAGACTGAATAAATAGTGTTTCAGGGTTTTTTAATTGAATCTCCCTCATTTGGCCTCTGGAGAGACTAAAGTCATAATTACGTTTACCATTGTTAACTTTGACTTGGGTGGCTTGGGAGGCCTGGATATAAACAGAATCAAATCTCGTCTGGAAGCTCAGAGCCGGTAAGATGAAGCTAGTTCCCCAACTGCTCACTGGCAAAAGCTGCTCATAAACGTGGTTGCATTTAGAGAAATGAAGGGTGCAAGTATGTCCTGAGAAAACAGCAACAGGATACTGGGAGGAGACCCTGCTACCAGACAGGTCGTGCTTGCTCTGAAGCTGAATACTCTCATATGGCTCAAGATCTATTACCAATTTATCTTGTTTTGTGATCACACGGCCCTGAAAGTTGATTGATGCTTCTGGGAATATCTCAACCTGATTTTTGTCCTTTCCATTTGTAACGGCAAACTCTTTGTTTGAGCCAGAGGGTCCACCTGGAGGAGTCAGGATAAAATATTCTGTCCCCCACTCAGTAGTTGGATATATGACAGAGGTGTCAGCTGTGAACATCTTATAGTTAAAGGACGAAACTGACACATCTGCTGAGGCCTCAACTCGAACAGTTTTGTAGGACTTTCCACTGTTGTACATCTCAGCACTGGATGGGACACTTATAGTGACTCTTTCCCAAGCTTTAAGGGTTTTTTCCTCTTTGAACTTCAAGAAAGGCACTTGCACGGTCACTTTAGTATTGGGTTGAATAGCTGTGATGAACAACTGAAAACGAGGACTGTCATAATGTGGTGCATAATTCTCCATGAACGAGAGGGCAAACTCTCTTCCTGCCCAGCCAGCATGAGACGGACCTAAGTGATGAAGGGATGGACATGGAAGAAAAAAGTGGTAGGAGAATTTAACATAAAAGCTTATTCAGGCTACTTTAGAAAGCAAAGACCTTGATGCAACTGAGATTCACACGCCTATTGTATGTTGAAAATATTTGATAAAGCATTAGGAAATTAATTAAATTAATGAGACTGTTGGCACCATAGTGAACACACACACACATACATATATATATATATATATATATATATATATATATATATATATATATATGTATGTAAAAGTTTCTCAAATAGCACAATGAAACAATAATACCAAAGAAAAAGCTGCTAAAAAGAGCTCGATTACAAAGTTTCATAAGCAACTGTTAAGAACAGTGTTGATATGATATGAGATTACAAAGGAGATTTGAAACTGAAGGAGAATTTGACTATTTTAAGTAAAAAATGGCCAGGTACAATGTACAATCCAAAACACTTTTATCTTCGCCATTGTTTGGTAGCAGTAAAAGTAGTTGTACTTACAGCTCAACAAAGCCCCCACAGCACAAAACAGCAAAAGGGTTCCCATAGCTGAAAAAATAGAAAATCTGGTTTTGGTTTACATAGGATATACAAGTTATACTCTCTAAGTTAAGCACATACAGCAACAGTCTTTACCTGGTAAGTGCTCACCGGTTAAGTAATTATGTGTGAGCACCTTTTTTTATTGCTTCATCCTTTTATATACACTGAAGAAAAAAAAGAAAGAAGAGAAAATCTTGGACCAATGAAAACAAAGTTCTTCGTCCGTCAATACCCTTCCTCTAAAACAAACACAGACACAACTTGGCAATGACTTTTAGGTCCTGCTATATGTTGACATAGGTGTGAGCTTAAATTTAAACTACATGTCTGAGAAGAATAATTTCTGTCCGGGGTGTAGGCAACTCATGTTGGGTACATTGTTTCTGTTATTATAGTAATTGTCTAGAAATTAGTTCTTCTAATATTTTTGTAATGTAAAAATATGTATTCTTAAGTTTTTAACATTACAAATGATACTAAAACAAAATATAGACAAACAAGTAAAAAAACATAGAATTTTCATGAACATGTCATGATCTTTAGGACTTTGATATGATGTTTTGCTTCATTTTGTTATTATTTACTGCATATTTTTATCAGATATTTCTTTCGTTTCCCCATGATTAATAGGACTAGAGTCAGTTTGTGCGTTTATATGCAGCAAGACAAATTTGAATTATTATCTTAGTTTGACTAAAGTTTGACTTTTGAAATGCATGTATAACTTAGTAAGACTAAAGTCGAACGAAACTGGAGCTGTATTAATTACACATCATTCAATTATTTGATTTTCTCTCTGACATGTAAACCGGGGCATGACTCTTACTCTGGTTAAACTATTACTCAGATTACTGGCAAAAGCTTGATTTAGATTTGCATCTAAATATAATTGTGTGAATGCTGTAGGCATTCACACTATTGTGATCCTGTTTCTCTTTATTCTTTATTATTATTATTATTCTCCTCGTTTCCGTACGTTTTTTGAAATTCAACTACTTCTGCAATTTTCATGCGATTTCAGCAATTCAAATATTCACGCGTTCAGCTTTTTCGGGTCTTTCCGGCTATGTCTTCTGGTATTTCTGCTTTTCATACTTTTTAAAATATTCAGCTTTTTATGCGATTTTCGCTTACATTGAAATGAATGGAAATTCATGAAAATTCCGGAAAAATTTTGGGCTTTTCCACAGCTAACTACTTCCACAAAATTTAAGCTAGAATCGCCATTCAAACTTTAAACGGGTCACAAGGCTTTAAACTATCTTCGTATGATTCAGCTTTTTGCTATCTCTTACGGTTTTCATAAAATCGCGATTTAAAAATCATTTAAAAATTTCCAGGTTTTCAAATTTATAATGTATTTCAATGACGGAATTCTTCAACTGGCAGAGTGTCCACTCTAGCAACTGCCGTTTTTGGCCCTTTTCTGAACTTTCACAAACAAATTACTCCTGTTCATACAAATTTCACACAATCTACACATATTATATATTAAAACGCAGGAAATATTGTTGGGATTCAGGAAATGTAACCCTCATTGAAGTGACATTTACACATTTACCACAAATGGCCCCAAAGCGATGAAAAACCACCCCTGAGTGGATCCTGCTCGAATTTCAGCATCTCAAAATTATGCCCATTTTTACAAAATCGCTGTGCGGACACAGATTAAGGTACACACATGACACAAAGAAGTATTAATCACCAAAGCCTCCTGATACTCAAAGTGAAATCCTTATTTCGATAGCCCTTATACTTCCCGAATAACATAACATCGTTCGGAACCAAGTCAAGTCAGATTTCTGGTTTTACCAAAATATACTCATGTTTGACATCAATTTATAGCTTTTATATTATATTTTCAAAAAATTGAGTGGTTTAAGACTGTTCCCGTATCCGTTCCAATAAAAACGATACATGGATCACGTCGATACGCCTTACGGTTCCCGAGTTATTAAGAGTAGTTTGGAAGAAGGATTCCCTGTTTAAACGGCTGAGGAATTGAGACACAAAAGTGAGGTGCTGCAGCTGGCCTCCTGTCAGCTTCTCTCCTGCAGGGCCAGCCTGTCTCTGATTGGCTGAGTAAGGGAAGGCCATTCTATTGCTACAGTTGGAGTCACCTCTTGTGGTGGACAATATAATTACAATGCGCTATGGACACTACATAGTGTGGCTGTGACCTAGGTAGTAGGAATCCACGAATCAATGGGTTGCTGGTTCAAATCCCAGATTCTTCCATCTCATTCATTGTCTTTGGGCTGTAAACTTCACCCACATTACTTGCTGGTATTAAGAGGGCCCAGTGTTGCTGTGTCCTTTAGCCTCACTCCTGTCACAGTGACCTAGGGAAGCAGTGTCTACAATTAAGTAGCCTGCTACCATGAATGGGAAACAGTGATTACTTTTAAAGGGTAGTTATGCAGACTTTTATGTTTAGGCTATTGTGGGCATTGTACATGGAGTATGATATTATTATACAACTTTATATTGACATCCATTATATTCAAACTAGTATTTAAGCTAAGAGTTTTTTTTAGCTAATTTTAGCAAGAATTGGCTTTGTAGCCATTTTTATTATACTGAATTGATCAAGTCATTAATATCCAATATATTAGTATTTCCCAAAATTCTACTGTTAGCATTTTAGCTAACATCATCAGTTTCAAACGGGTTACAACTTGCATTTCAGCTAATACCACAATCTTTCCTAATTCTAGCTGTAGTACAATTTACCAACTTTTCTCTGAATAAGCATTTGCAGAGATTTTCTCTTTCAGCAAACTTTGCTTACTACATTTCAGCAACATGTTAAAGGTTGCATTTTAGCTAACATTGGTAGTTTAGCTTAATTTAGCTAACATTGGTATTTTAGCTTAATTTAGCTAAAGCTGGTCTTTTAGCTTTTCAATAGTTTTGCAGTTAAGTATAACTGCATGGCTCTCACCTTTTTATGCTGATTTTTACTTTTTAAAGTTACACAACATACTATTTTGAGCTTGTTATAAAAATTTGACAACTTTTAGATTTTAGCTAATAGTTTTTCTACGTAGGACAATTTTGAAAAATTTTTCAGTTATTCAGCTTTTTACAATTCAGCAAATATTCTGCAGTTTTCTTCAAATTCTTCAGCAATTTTCAGCAAAAAAAATCAGCTTACAGCATTCACACTGCATTTTCGCAGGAAATGCAAATTTTTCTAGTTACTTTTCTCTTGCCCAGATGCCAGTCACCGGGGCCCCCTTCTGAAGCCAGTATGCTGGGGTTAACCCCAGGGGAATGAGAGGATAGCCTCCCTGCGTCTAGAGGTTCAGGGATGGGTCCTGACTGTTGTTTATGCTAATGTGCCAAGCTGCAGATCAGATTGCCTTTCGTTTTTGGATTCCTTGGAGGGGGGAAATAAAATTAACCCTCTGGACTGATTCCTGGGCTGCACATAAATGCAGTTAGTTGCACTATTGCCTTACCGCACAAAGATCCTGCATTCAAATCCCAGTTTGGCGTCTTTTTACATGAAGTTTGCATCGCTCTTCACAATACATCCGTTTTTGGCTATTCCAGCTTTCTCACACAGTCTAAACAAAACAAAACTAAACAAACAAAATGTAAGATCACCTTGAGATCATTTAAAAGTGTTTCATTCAGGGGAAAACTACAGATTTATACCTTGCTTTTCAGGGACACATATACATTTTGTAGCATTTTGTATTTACTCAAGTTAGTTTTGTCAGACAATACGATTTATTTGATAGGATGCAACAGTGGGACAATGAAGCAAAAAAATAAAAAAATAATAAAATAGACAACGCACACAAGGATGACAACTTTAAACAACTGCAAACCTTTTTTAAAGACTACCTCTCCCTGCCAGAAAGTTTGAAATTTGGATTTAGCTGCTCAGTAGCCTGCAGCAGTGCAAAATGGGCTTGAAAGAATCATTATGATACGTATTATTTAATTGTGAAAGTAATTGCGGATGCAGTATACTTGACACAATGTTTTTTTCCCCATCATGTTAGCCTATACAAAGTCTGTGTGGAAAATACACAAAAAATGTACAAAAGTGTATGGTATATGAAGATATTGCTATTGTCATATATGTATATATATATATAAATAATTTTTTACATCCAACAGTCTTGACGTAATAACAAGAAAAACTGTGAAAATATGAGTGCCCATAAAATTAGTATGTGTATTTTATGAGATTCAGTAAGGGTTATATCTATATTAGACACAAACACATTTTCGATGAAATGTGTTCCTATACTTCCAAAAGACTTTTCCTAAACTTAAAATTGTGAGAAGATAAGTGTTTCTCAAATTGCTAATTAGCTTACTTATTAATAATTGAAAGGTCTTATTGCTTGCTTTTGAACACACAAATAACACCATCTGATCGTGTTCACTCTGTGTGCTTTAAGTCATTTTATGTTTGTCAAATATGTGCGGTGTCATGCTTGCAAAAGGGGTGGATAATCCCCTGAGACTGATGCATCAAGGATTAAACCAACATCTCTGTTGAATGGGAGTAGCTGGACGAATAGGGATGGATTCTGTGTTGGCTTTGTGTGCAACCAAAAGAATAACAGTTTGTTAAAGAGGGTGCAACAAAAAATTTGCAACAGGGAGAAAGTAAATAGGAATTAGCTCTCCATAGTTTGCATTTTAAATAAAGATTAAAAACTCAAATATTTAATTGGTGTTCATGCAGTCCAGGGCAGGGCAGTTGGACCATATTTCTCATTGCTCATCTACTGTTTGGATGGATTTATTAAAGGTGTGCCCTCGCCACTGTTTTTGTTAGAGATGGTCGTGCTTTAATACCTACATGACCTTCAATGGAGAATAGGTGCATTCATATCAGGCATAAGCAACACAGAAATTACTGGATTGCTGTATTCAAACATGTACTGTACAGTATTTATTAGAGCAGACATGCGATTTTGAAAAGTTCACATTGCACAGAAACTAATTACTGGGACTCTAGATACATTGTTAAACATCACTCCGTAGCTTTAGTAAGCTGATTTGATTGACTTAAACAGAGCAAATTAAGGTAATTAAGGTGTCCTGACAGATCACACAATTTACTTAGAGGAATCTTGGATGAAGATGGCACCAGTCTCTACCTCTGTTACAGCCTTTCTCTCAAGCTGCACCAATTTTTTCCTCTTTCTCTGTTTTACATCATGTGACAGGGAACAACTCTGATGTCCCTGTCATGTGAGAAAATGTGAGGAAAAATGCAATGAAAAAAAAATAGGTATAGGCCTCTCTAAGATTCTACTGTAACTAAAACTGACAGGGAAGTCTTACATGGTCTCAGTCTCATAGTCTAATCAGAAAAGCCACTAAAAGAGCCATAGTAACTCTGGAGGAGCTGCACTAGGTCAGATGCTTACCTTCCAGCAGGATAACAACACCAAAGCCAGTGTTGCATACAGCCAGTGCTCCAATAGAATTGATTAAATCAAATCATGTTCATGACTTAAATCCAACTGAGAATCTGGCAAAAAGCAAAAGTTTAGCCATTCAATCTGGCTAAGCAAATAAAATAAACAATAAAAAATATTTATTTGTTTTACTTTGGAAATATGCACTTATTTGACTTGATGTGACATGCTTTGTGATTTTGATGTACAAATTTGTGAAAAAGTAAAAAAGAGGTGTTTGTACTGTAAGACATGTATATATGGTAAGAAAAAAAACTACAACACAGAATTGAAGTTTCTCTATGTGTAATGTGAAATCAACTTTGAAACTCAATCCACAAAAAGCTGCCATCACAACATCCCTTAGAAACTGAGTTTAACCAAAGTAGACTGTTTTCCTTGCTTAAGGGACATTGTGGTGTAAGATAATGAAGGGGGTCACAAGCCAGTCTGCTATCTTCTGACTGTGCAGACAACTGGTGACCTGGGATGTACCTGTACACATATCAGCTGAGTCAAATGGTAGCACCAGCATCTATGTGTGTGAACTTTAATCTAACATTCCTTACTCATCTAGGGAGAGAAACACACAAAAAAGTGGGCTTTGAAGTATTCTATGCAAGCCTGCAAGTACTGATACCCTTGCTCATAAAAAAAAAGTGTCGTATTTTCTGTCTGGAATATGCTTTGATTTGCCAAATTATATAAAACAAGTTTATGTGCACACATAGTCACTGTCAGATCCGCACAAGACATCCACAAACATGTCCAGAGCTGCAACGGAAGCTCTCAGCAAAACAGCTTAATGAAAAATGGGAAATGAGAAGAACGGAGCATGATTACAAAGAGTAGACTTCTGATGCTTGGATTGTTTAGATGCACATAAAAACTCTAATAAAATGTATTTACTATGATTTTTTTATTTATTTTATTTTTTGTTTCAATGTGTGTGAAACATTGAGCATGTGTCATGAGGATATATCAGGCTCTCCTGTCATGTGGGAACAGAAGGCAAATACCTTTTTTCCAGGACATGCTTTTATCCAACAGTCCTCGAGCGCTAAAGAGCTTTTAGTCATCATATCTTACCATACTGATACTCCCATGAAGACCAGAAGGTGTGGTGTTACACACCATACAGTAAGCACAAGCAAACAGAAAAGAAAAACTTGTCAGTTCAGTTAAGTGGTTAGTACTCCGCAGCTAACTTTGTTAGTTACATTGTATTGTTTTAAATCTAAAGCATAACGTTTGAAAGGTTTTAAAACATGTTTTACATATTTATACACTGAAACAGCAGTGTATGTTATGTTTTACTTACTTGGAACATAATGTGAAAGTACACATGGTCAATTGATTTTGAACATTTCCAACCTTTGAAAGTAGTTAGTCAGATTAGTGCAATCAAGCATGACTGACCAGACAAAAGCAAAATAACTATGTGGTTGAATTCAATATGTAAAGGCATAAGGGAGAAGAACAAGTATCGAGTGAGCTGCTACTGCATAGTTTAATTAGATAAAATAAGCTGTAAGAAGTACATATTGTAATGGTTGAAGTAGACATCCTGAAATATTAAAGAGCTCATTCAAAAATGTGTGTATGGAGGTAGCATCATGGATGACGCTAAATATAGTGGCACCTCTAGAATAAAATGTGTTCAAAAGAATTGACTATAACAAAAAAAATCACAAAGATTCTTTATCCAATCAAGTCTGACCTATTTTGCAATTACTGACTGGCCAAAAGTTTCCGTCTCTAGATGTGCAAAGCTTACATAGATATATCCCAGTTGTAATTACAGTAAACTGGAGCAGTGCAGACAACTTACAGATTTGTACTGGTAAAATAAAAAAAACTAAATAATATATATTCTATCTGACGTAAACCTATGTATTGCTTTGTGCTGGTGTGTCACGTAACAATTTGATAAAACACACCAAACTCACAACATGACTAAGCCCAGACGTTAAAAATATGTTTACTGTATACCAGAGGCATCGAAGTGCATCTGGATTACAAATGTTGTGAAGATCATGCTCTTTCTAGATTAGCGACAGAAATTAAGATCCCATTTGTAAAATGCTGCTGAAATGGACCTGAGTAAATAGACAGAAGTAAGAGATGGAGGCAACAGGCGTAGTCAAACAGAGCAGGCGGTAATCCATCAAAGTCTGATTCAACACAGCCCCAAAGGAGCAGGCAGAAAAAACATCTGGGACACTGCAGAGCTATTTTTATTTGAACTGACTCTTTTGGCCACAAGTTAAGGTGGCTGCCTGTCAAACAAGGGACTATGAGAAACGAATGAGCTAGGTTCTTGTCATGAGTTTAATTAGCTTAGTAATGCACTAGACATATCGGTTCTGGTTTTATGAAAGAAAAAACTAAAACAAAAAAGTAATTTTATTCACTGGCCAACTAAACATAGCTTGTTACTCAATAACAATGCCTTCAGTCTGTCTTGCCTGATGATAAAGTTTGTCTCTGATGCCTTTATTGCTAAATTACCATACCAACTTTTAATGGGCTATTAAAAGTAAATATAGTCATTTCATCATTTTGTTGACAGTAAGTACAAAAACATATATTAATTCCTTTTATAGACTAAAAATGATTTTGCTTTTGCCAAAGATATTTTAATGTAATTATTAGGTGGAAAACAAAACTGATTTGTTGTATATCTGAAGTGTCTTCAGATATAGTTTGTCTCTACACAAACTATATTTGTACAAAGACATTTTTTATTTGTCAGTGTTCTTTATTGTGGTCAAAGTCTCAACCAACAGTTTTGGATTCATTTTGTTTTTTTTAGTTTAACTTATTTACATTTATTAACAATGGTACTGTCCCTGAAGTTGCTATATTTTGCTCATCTATTAGATCAGCAATTTATTTATTCTATTTAAGGGGTACTTTGCAGATGAATGAGTGATACTGACAACCCACTTAAACACATAATTTACATTTAACCGCTTCAGTCTTATACAAAGGAAAAAATAATTTAAGTTCACTTATATAGCTCAATAATAACCTTTGGAAACAAGCTGTTAAAAAAAAGGAATAGTACAACTATATGTTGCTGATCATGCTTCAGCTACAGATTTGTCAAATGCAAGGGTGGCCACTTATTTGCAACACAAAAATAGATGGATTGAACATTCTCTTTCTCCAGAGATCCTACTATGCAGGAAAATTGCATCGGATTTAAGTAAGTAAAAGTGAAGGAGAAGGCGACAGACATCTCCTCACCCACCAAAAATTCCTCCTGCCCTCTCAGGTGCAAAAACCTTGTGACAAAAACGTGAACAACCTGAAATGGACATTTTGTTGACTAACATTCTGATTCAGTCTTGTGTTCATACTTACCATCAATTAAAATTAATCTGATTAAAAAAAACCTAAAGTTTGCCCTTGTTGAATGTTACCTACATTTCTGAATTTGCAACCTTCAGATAAAGCCATAGTTTTCAGAGATCACAAGATTATCAAAATTATATCATTTTACAAAAACTTATACAGTATTATTTTTTTTGCAAGGGCAAAAGAAGACAATTATCAGTGATTAAAGAAAAATAGGATTAAAGGGACATTAAATACATTGAACATTGTTTTATAGTTATCGTTTGTTGATTTCAACTAGTTGTCTAGGTTGATTCATTCTTTTCTGTATAAGTGTTTGTTGTGTGGTCTTAGTTGGCCTGCATTGCATTTTCAGCTGTTTTCTTGTTTTTTTCCCCTTTTTTATACATATGTCTTGACTTTAGACATTCAAATGGACATAACTATCATAAGATACAAGTGTTAACACAACTGAAACAGTAAAGTTGGGAAAATTATGTTGTAATGCTTTAAATTAGTTGCTTTTGAGATGAGGAATTAGTAATTCACAAAAAATCTCTAAAATAAATAAAATAAATCCATTTCATTTGAGAATCAGATTGGGAAAAACAGTATTTGGGAGGCACTGTGCAAGTTGTCCCACAAAAATTATAAGAGGTCTGTAATTTTGGTAAAAGAGTTATACTCACAAAAAATCCTTAAAATCACGTTGTATGATTTTTTAAAATATTTTTTATACAGCGTTACAAGAAATAATTATTTAGCACCTACGAGCAATAAATCTGGCCCTCACAGACTGGTTACTTCGTTTTTAGGAAGCTCTTCAATCCTCCACTCATTACCTGTACTAATGAGACCTGTTTAAACTCATTAACTCAATAAAAGACACACCACACCTTCAAACTGTCAGATTGCAACCTCCACCATTGCCAAAACCTGAGAGCTGTCCAAGGACATCAGTAACAAGATTCTACACCTGTACAAAATTGGGATAAACAAAATGACAATAGTCAAGTAGTTTTATGACAAGATATACATTTTTGGAGCAATTATAAGTAAAAGGATCACTTACTATCTCCCTCAACCTGGAGCTCAATACAAGATCTAACCCTGTGAGGTACACGTGATCTTTAGAAGAGTGCAGCCCAGAACTACACAGAGGGAACTGATGAATGACGTGAAGAGAGTTGGAACTACAGTAACAAAGGTTACTATTAGTAACACACTATCATCATGTATTAAAATCCTGCTGTACCCGAAAGGTTCCCCTACTTAAGCCAACACATGTTCAGGTCTGTCTACAGTTTGCCAGAGACCATCTGGATGATCTGTGGGAATATTGGGAGAATATCATGTCGTCAGATGAGACCAAGCCACTCACTGTGTTTTGAGGAGCAAGAATTCTGAATATCACCCCCAAGAACACCATGCCCCATTGTGGTGGGTCATTATGCTGGCGGACTGCTTTTCTGCAAAGGGAATAGGAAAGCTGTTTTGTTTTAAAGAAAGGCTGAATGGGGCCATGTAGTGAGATTTTGGGTAAAAGCCTTCTTCCATCAGTGAGAGCATTGAAGATAAAACATGGTTGGATCTTCCAACATGACATGATCCCAAGCACACCAACCTGGCAACTAAGGAGTGGCTACTTAAGCATTTCAAGGTTCTGGAGTTGCCTGGCCATTTTCCAGACCTTAATCCAATAAAGAATCTGTGGAAGGAGTTGAAAGTCAAAAAATCATGGCAATGGAGAAGATCTGCATAAAAGATTGGACCAAAATACCAGCTACAGTGTCTTTGTAAACCTGGGGCCGTATTCACAAAAGAATCTTAGGGCTAAAAGTAGGTCCTAAATGCCGAATTTAGGAGTAACTCCTAAGAAATGTGGGCGTGTCACTCTTAAATATGGGACTCCTAGTTTCTTAAGATAAAAGTAATACACAACCACTTTTAGGCCTAAAAGTAGCTCCTAAGTCTGGGATTCCTTAAAAGAAGTCAAGAGGACTCCTCACTCCCTAAGACCTATTCACAAAGACTCCCAAAATGGCTGCAGCCAGACGCAATGTGTTGGACACACTGGATGATTCGGAATTAACCAAACGATACCGACTAAATCGTTTACTGCAGATGTGGTGCGGGATGCAATCACGTCTCCAACTAAACGTAACAACCCGATCAGTCCAGAAATTAAATGTTTAGCGAAACTAAGATATTTAGCCACAGGGAAAATGCAACTTTGCAACGCGGACGACTTGGGTATATCACAAGCATCTATCAGCCGATCCATCCACGTCGACCACACATTATCCAACAAGTCATCCGTTTCCCATTAGACATCCAGCAACTGCATCAAATTAAAGCCAATTTCATGGCGATTCCAGGTATGCCAGGGGTGCACAAAGAAGAAAATGTGCACGTCTTCCAATTTATGCAACATGTGTAGGGATGCCTATATGACGGACATTGCCTACCTGTGGCAGCAGCATCCTTTTTATAAAGCAGCGATCTCGAGCCGACACTGGGACTGTAGAGAATACCATCTCTTCTCATAGTCTTCTGATGTTCGAGACACCGCTGGATAAGATGCATTTATGTTTCTGCTCATTTCCACCCATGCCTCCCTTTTCTTCTTATTCGTAATCCCGCCTCCGAATCGCCCTTTGAGGACCGTCCTCCTCTCCAGTACCAACTGCGCCTTTAGTAATAATTGGTCCTGCAACCAGTTAGGTTTCCTTGTTCTTTTCTCGCCACTCATTTTCAGTTCACAAGGTGCTTTTCACGGTAGTGGGAGGGGGGGTCTATTTAAGATGTGTCTGATGTGCTCATTAGACAGCCTAGTTGTTTACAGCCTACTTGCAATCACTCCCTTAATGTGATGCATCCATCCATGCATTAGTGGTAACTTTTATCCAATTCAGGGTCGCGTGGAGGAGGGGGGGCTGGAGCTTATCCCAGCTATCAGCAAGCGTTAGGCAGGGTAATATGATGCATTTCACAATTTTTCGTTTTTAAACTTCACGCTCTCTGTAAGTAGGCTATTGTGTGTAAGTTGTATGAAGTGTCTTTTTTTTTTTTTTTTTTTTGCTTTATTTTTATTTTTTTTTTGATTATAATAACAATGACATTTCAGTCTTTCTAGCTCACAATCATTGTAGCCTTGACAGAACCAAAACGTTACATTTATATAACATTACAACAGTAATTGGTAAGAAAGAAAGAGAGAGAAAAAAACAAACAAACAAAAAAACATTTGAGTTAACAATAAACAAAAATACATTTTGTGACAGACCTTGTATCCCATATCAAATATAATGATAGTGTCACCTTATTCGGTAAACATTTCTGCATGAATGTTTATAACTGAAATACATTTTTTGTTTGCAATTGAATTAAGAGACTTAAAATAATGATTCACCTCAATCAAAAATAGTTTAAATGATGGTAAGGAATTCTGGAATTTACATTTAAGTTGTATGAAGTGTCAGTCTTGTGGCCGACACAAAGATGTCATCATGCATTATTTCTGCTTTTTTGCATTGTTCATAATTACGCTTTTATCGATATTGAAATTTTCCATTTCTTGGTTTCACACGTCATTCAACAACCAATCACGCTACTGTCCGTCTATTTACTCATGCATAGGAAATTACGTGTTCCATAGCAACGGGACGTCACTCTTAACTTACTTTTAGGGATTTGTCCTAGGTAAAAGTAGCTCTTAGTGCGTTTGTGAATAGGTTTTAGATGACAACTCCTACGTAAGACCTTTTAGCGCGAGTAAGGAGTAACACCTAGCGGTAAGATAAGAGTCTTTGTGAATACGGCCCCTGGTAAAGACCCACGGGAAACGTTTGACCTCAGTCTTGCCAACCAAAGTTGCAATATAAAGAATTTGGTGAACTTTGTTATGGACTAAATACTTATTTTTAATGCACCATTACATAAATACATTATTTAAAAATCCTACAATGTGATTTCCTGAATTTTCTTTAAATTTTGTCTCTCACAGTTGAAGTGTACCCATCATGAAGATTACAAACCTCTCTTCTTTTTAAGTAACAACTTGCACAATTGGTGGCTGCCAATTTTTTTCCCCCACTTTGTGAAATTTCTTATTATGCAAAAAAAAATGTTGACTTAAAGGCTTTTAATCATGTTTTACTGTGATCTGAACTGATGTGTTATGAGACCAATCAGCTGAAATATTTACCTTATTTATTTTCTCAGTTTTTCCCCTTTTTAGTTTTTAATGAGCTGTGTACACTTTATGACTTATCTTCAATTGTGTTGAATTTGTTAAAATGTTTTTTTAGAGTTTGCATTACTGCTACCTTGGATAAAATTGCGGTACATCCTCTAATACTTTACTCTGCATTTCTTCTCTGCTAAGAACCACTGGTAAATAATTTCTGTGAATAAATAGAATCAATAGACTGATGCCTGAATAAACATAAATTTGTTTGTAATTACAGTAAACTGTAAAAGTTGGTCTTCCTGCCATCAGAAAGCCTGCTTTCATAAAGCTTGCATATTTTAAGTCTGGCAGTTTTCAAGAGTCTTCATTATGTTTTTGATTAAACATTAGTCATCCATTCCCCTCCTATTATGATTTCAGTAATTTAAATAGTTTATTAGCTATTATCAAAGTCATTATGTTGGCATTTTTATTGTTGCCTCAGAGCATAAATTCCAGTGGTTTAAGTCATGAGAAGGTTGTCCTTGCTTACATTTTACCAATTTTCTCTTGTTTTCCCCAAAAGTCAAGAGAATGTCTTGTTGTAGTAGATGATTAAAAATCTTTTTTATATTGAGCTATTCAGTCTGATTTAATGAAAAAAAAAATGGATAAAAGGGCTATAAAACATTTAAATGCTCATCTTGATTATGACAGGGTACATGTCTATGTTAAGATTTACTTTTGTAGCATGGGAAAGAGAATATTATTCCAAGATATGATGCCCAGAGGTGACTTCAACAACCCAGCATTGCAAAGCTTCCTCCTCAAAAGAAAAGGATTCATGAAATAATGATTGTAATGCATTTTCTAAAAATAAACAATGGCATAGAAAAAAAATCTATAAAAACCTCTATTTTTGTAGTGTAAAAAAATTGTTGAGCTTCATTTACTTATTTTTTTTTAATTTTCCATCCACCCTTTCAAGTGACAGTCTGTAGTTGCTTCAGGTTTCATATTTAAAGCCAGATTACTCTGGAAACATTTGCTCAAATGGAACCACATGTTTCTTGAAGCTGGGCTAAAATGAACTAACAACTACACAATTGTTTGTGGAAATATCTAGGATTTTGATTAGAAATATATGTAGAAATATATGTAGAAATTATTATGAGATTCAAAACGATCTTTAACTGTAGTGTGTTCGACTAATAATTTCCACGGCACACAGAACAGCGATACTTACCTTCAAGTTCCCTTTGCAACACATAAAATGTGCATGTTAAAGGTTAACTAGATCACACACAGATGCTTTCTCACAGCAAAATCGTATTTCAGAGCAAAGCCAGGTTCTGAATAAATATCTGTGGATCTTCCTCAAAATGTGTTTTTTTTTTTCTTCGTCTCTTTTGTTGGAAATAAATTATTTTGACTGAATGCACTGGATGTTTATCCGTTCATTTTCCTGACGCACAGTGAAGTTGTTTTGGCAGAATGGCAGGTTTCCACAACTCAATGTGCCTGGGAGAATAATTCATACACAAAATATACAGTACGGCTTGTATTGCAGGGTTCTGAAATCACCACACAAGATACTTGCATTTTTCAAAAAGAAAAAAGAAAAAGATTGCATTTCATTGACATAAAGCTAGATTGCATGTTTTGAGTCTGCTACAGTCTATACATTCAGTTTCTTGTGAGAGTAATTGTGTGGAGTGGTGCCGTTACAAGGGCTATGAATTTTAGAAGCTCTTCAATCAAATTCAGTATGCTCAGATTTGTCTACAGAGCAGTTTGATGGCTTTGATTCAGAGCACCAACGCCATCCTCAAAAAACATATGCTTTGTGCACTCACAAAATGATGTGGATCGCTTTGTTGGGATGTAGATGGTCTTGCCTTTACATGCTATCCATAGTGAAAGGAGGCATAGTTTTTAAACGTTTTTTGATGTACCACTGCTGTTGTCTGAGCTGAAATGGCAGGGGATAGGGGAAGATGCATTATCGAAGTGACAGAGAGCGTTGCAGAAATCCGTCGGTCACTTGGGGCAGAAAGACAGTTAAACTTTGTAAAGGTTAGGGTTGACCAGTGATGCATTAGTACCATCTAGTGGCCCAATTGCACCTTAAAGGTTACAACATCAATACTGAGTCCCAGCACACCATCTGTTATATGCTACAGTTTTCAGTTTGCACTAACCACACAAAAACAAGCATTACATTAAATAACTACAGACAAATGTTTGATTTGTATGCACATCTGCCCCCTCTATTCCTTCATTTTTGTAATCACTTCCAACAATATCACTATAATGGAACATTATCAGCTTGCAAAGGCATCTGCAGTCGCTTCATATTTCATTTGTTGTGCAATCATGCTGAACTCCAAATAGCACAGCTACAATTGTAGGGGATATTCATTTAATTCACCCAAGCAGCAAAACAGGGGAGCCTATTAATGCTCTCAACAGAACCCTTTACTCCACCAGGCATAACTTGGGGCCTTGCCTGGGTAAGCAGACAGCTGGATAATCTGCCACTAGGGCGAGACAGTGCACGCCGGGGACCACAGCAAAGATTCAGGTCAATGGTACAGCTCATGTAAAAGCTTGAGGGGTTCACCTTTCCATGACAGTGTCTGAATGGTCCATTACTTCCCAAGAATCTCTCAGCAAGCCGCTGGTCCGAGAGAAAGAGATTGGGAACCTGATGCACATCTTCTTCCAAAGACAGTCTTTCAACTTTTGTAAAGCAGTGAAAAATGCTCTTGACTGTGACACTCCTCTACGCTTAATGATTCCAGGTCAGCAGGGGGTGCAGAGTTCAGGTTAGCATACAGTCAGTGGGTTGAATCAGCATAGTTTCTCAGGAGGCCTATATTCAGTATCACAACTCTTTCAGAGACTGTATTTATAGCTAATGTCAGCATGAGAGAGTGCAGTCCTGAAAGCTGTCACAAAATGTCAAAAATGACAACTTGCATTAGCAAAATTTTTTTTCAAAACTATTTTTTTTAAGAAACTTCATTAAATTATGTTATATTTTTCAATTGGCTCAGTTGGTAAAGGCTGAGTTCTGTGTCAATACAAATTATTGATGGGTGTGCAGCCACACAAAAATGTCTCCAACCACCATGCACCAATACACTGCACAGCAGGTATTTTTTTTGTTCATATTCTCTACCTACACAAATGCTTTATTAACGTATTAAATGTTTATTTGACACTGTTAGATTGCATTACTTCTATGTGTAGCACAGACATTTAATTCACTTTCGTATGTTTAAGTTTGTTGTTTATTTTGTCTTATCTGGTGCTGATTGGTTCCTCTGGACTTCTCAGGGTGGTATAGGCAAGATGTTTGCTGCTATACAGCATTATAACAGATAGAAATTGCTGACTGGGCAAAACTCAGTACAGCTCCATCAAAGGGGGAGCAGAATGGCCAATTCCCCTAAATGTTTTTTGTTTTATTAGATATGAGCTAAATATTATTCCAAATGAATTGACTTCTGTTAAGAGCCGTATGACATGTGAATTAAACAAACCCACTTTTTATTGCCCTAAAGTGCAACTGTGTTCTTATTCCTCACTTGCTTTGTCCATTAAATGAGTTAACCATGTAAACCAGTCATCCTTTTCCAACTTAACTCACCAGTCTGGTGAAGTTTTTGAAGAAGCAAGAAGTTATTGAAAAAGTAAGAAGCGGGTGAGTATAAATCCGGCTTTTGTTTTATTTAAAGGGAAAGTCATTTGTTTTTCAACCTGGACCTTATTTTAGCAAATATTACATTCATATACTCACCCGACAAGTTTGAAGCCACTAGGAGCCATTGGGCAGAAGTTATTATCCAGTCGTTATCAGCATATATCCATATCATGCGAGTCAATGGGGGAGGGGAGTTTGCAACCAAATTCAGCTTCTACAGGCTCCCTTTCCACAACCCATGCAGACTACAGCTGTTATGGTGGGCGGCTGCGACGTCATTGAAATCCCATGTTAGTGTAAGTTGGAAGTGGTTACATTAAAAGCTTGTAAAAACCCCTAGAAACTAATACCTTAGCACATCCACAACATTCCCATATGACAGGGGAATATCGCTAGCTATTCATAGCAAAGCATGGTTAAATGAAGGAGTTTTGGGGTAAATATCTTATTAGAGGTGGCAAAATACTGCCACCATTTACGCTAAAAGCAACTGGAAAAAACTCTGCCCGATAACTCCAAGTGATCCAAACTTGCCGAGGTGAGTAAATGGACGTAATATTTGCTAAAAATAAGGTCCAAGTTGAAAACAAAACAAACATTTCCTTGAATTATTTATGATAATGATAGTAGTTTTCTTTTTCTTCTAACATACATTTTATATTATTTCTAATCTTTTAGGCTTTTGTTTCATTGATATTAAACGTATTTATTGGCTCTTTGCTGAGTTCTGTCAAAAAAACAAAAACAAAAAACTATTACTATAACTATAACTATTGATATCTCAACCACATTTCTTGGCCCCATTTAGGGTGACATCAGGTAAATTAGGCCACCTTTTGGCAACTATAGATCAAATAATTTTTTTATGTTTTTGTTTTTTCCAGAACGCTCATACCAATAATTGGTAATCTGTTGTGGTCATCGTCTGTACAAAATTAAAACACTAGGAAGCTCAAACATTAGGATAATCTTATCTGATGGCCCATTTTATGTGATGTCACCCTATGCAAAACGTTACACAAATAAAATTGTACTTTTGATATTTTAAGAAGTAACATGCAGCAGCATAATCTCCCACTTCCCCAAACTTACATTTCTTTAGCAGAAAAAACCCCAGAATAAAATAAATGTATGAAGAAAGGACCAGAAAAAAAAAACAAAAAACAAAAAAAACATTTAACATCTATTCTGGTAAGTAAATGAAATTAAAGCATTTTTGTAATGTATATTTTAGTTCTGCTTTTTACAAATTCATAACAAGGGTAAGCTTCAAGTATAAGCCACCAATAACTGTGGAGGCTCCTGTTGTCAAACTAACACGTAGCGATATTGATGGCAAGTATACATGCATACATGCCTGCTTTGGGATTAACACACAGCAGTATTTTTCAGAGCCAAAAGAAATCAAATATGAGTGTATTCAGTAGGTGTTTGGGTCACCAACGGTGCATCCTTCATAAGTCCAGATGGATGTTTGGTGCGCAAATATTTGACACTGTGTGCTGTCACACTATGACAAAGGGACACAGGTGCCATCATCCAGGAATAACCCTGGGGTTGCCAAGACACATCTGCCCACAAGCTCCAGGGTTTAGCAAAGGAGGATTTGAAATGAATGGAGCCTCACAGGTGGCGGGGCAGGCTGTGCCACAGGAACCATAATGGCTATTCAGTGGGCAGGAAACGGGTGATAGGAGAGAGGCAGAATGATCAACATTACAGAGTAAAACTGCTCACATAAGCTTCTAAATTTGCTGACACTTCACACAATAGATATGCGTAGCAAAAGCAGCTGCGGGGCTGTGAAGTGCAAGGCAAAAAAGAAAGTTATCAGTCTCCTTGAAGTTTTCCAAATGTCTTAACCGAAACAATGAGTGGGTCTATGCACAAAAAAAAGGCATCAATGTTTAAAAAAAGCTGTTTGCTGAAATCTTAGCTTAATCTTAATCTATATTAAATCAAAATCTTTTGGGATTTGTATGATTCTCTCTCTCCCTCTCTCTGAAACCTGCTGGAGTTTTTTCTGATGCTGCAAGGTTTTCCCTAATTTAGATTTTTTTTCCTCAGATTTAAGTTTAAGAACAATAACAGAAATTACGCTCAAAACTCTTTCTTTAAACTTCAGAGATCAATTCACTTTTGATTTTACAACTGTTAATCATACTCTACAGTACGTGTTCAGTTCCTCATTAAACTTTCAACTTATGTTTATGTTTGTGATTTCTTATTTTTTTGTGTAACTAGCTTAATTAAATCAAGTAGTGTAAATATAAGAAAAGCTCCTGTTTCTGTTAGTTACCAGCTGCACAAATCATTTAATTTAAATCAAAATAGAAATCCTTCAGATTCAGTTTTAATAGGTAAGAGGATGATGAAATGTATTCCTTAGATTGATAAATCACTGATACATTAAACATTTTAAGGTAGTCTTTATCATTGTTGCATGAATCTTGTGTTTTATTTTTATCCATTTGACCAAAACTGTTCATTCCTGATTCCTCTGTTTAGCTGGCTTTTTAAAGGTTCTCGAGACATATCCTTCCTCATGTCTGTGCCTTGACACAATTCTGTCTCACCACTCTTTGGGCCTTTCTTTCCACCTAATGGCTTAAATTCATACACTGTCACACACATTCACCACAATTGCTGATAAAGAGGTTTGTGCGCATTTATGACCAATGGATTTTCTTGGACACAGTTACACTCCCATTAAGTTTTGAAAGCATCAAAGGGAGTGTTGATGGAAAGAAGTTGGCAGACCAAAAATTTAACTGTCATAAAAAAATTGTTGGGACACTTTTAGGTCCTTCGGGAATTATTTAATTCCTCTAGTGCTGATAAATAATTAACAATGAAACTTTTTTTTCAAAGGAATTTTGAGAATTTTTATTATCTTGCGCAAGTATTCACACCCCTTCATATTTTTTTGTACAATTTCTCAGATTAGAACCACAAAAATCTATATGTTTCATTACGATTGTTTAACTTATTAAGATGTTATTTGTCAGGCCAAAACTAATAAGTACAAATATGTAAGGTGGAAGAAAACAGATTCATGAAATTCAATTTATCGTTAAAAGAAAAAAAAAATCTGAAATGTGTTTTTGTGTGTATCCCCTTTTACCTTGATCCCAATTATTACAATTCTGTGTCATATCTTCAGAACTGTATGCAGGTTGGTATGTGTCTCTCCTCTTCTTCCAGGGTGTGACCAGCAGGTACATGCTCCAAAGCTACAGTTTCATCATGGCTTATCAGGAGTAGCTGGTTCACATCAGATTGTTTCACTCACATCACATTAGTAATCATACTCATATTGTTGAGTTATTTGTTCCTTGAAACTCTTGCCTCCCTTGTTTCTACTGACAAATTACAAGAAATTGTATCCTACCTTTGATTTCCGAAACCTAGCATCTATTTGGAGGAAGCATACCAGTATCCTTCTACTTTCTTCTCCTATGACAGCCCTCATGGTAACTGCTATCTGAATTCCTGTCAAGACCCCCAGTTCACTCACCTGCCTCTTCATCATCTGAAAATCCATTCCATTCATCGTCACCAATATGAAATGAAAAAAGCAAACATTGAAACTCTGCTACACTAGTTTCCTGCCAGCTTCAGTTCTGTGGATTGACTCACATTCTCTTGGAACTCTGATGTCCTTAGCACCAGTAAGATTCCATGATTTCCTTCAAATCAGATAAATATTCATAGAAGTCCCCCAGTTAAAAAATGAGATTCATCAATGAGATGATAAAGTATAAATCCAGCTGTTCCTTGAAGGTTGCAGAAATTTGTGAAAAATTTGTGAACAAAAAGCATAGTTTTATCTGGGCTATTGGCTACAAATAATGTTATCTTGACTTGCGACCAATGAATACAGCAAGATGGGTCAGAGAAGATATTGTAAAGAAAGTTAGATGTAGGCTCAGGTTATGAAACAAAATATTGAGAATAAAAAAAAATAAAAAAACTGAACTCTTTTCAATCCAGCATCAAAAAATGAAAGTAATCTGGTACAACTTTACACCTACAAAGAAATGGCCACACATCAGAAATGACAGTTTGGGCAAGAAGAAAATCAATCAGAGAAACAACCAACAGGTCAAGTCTAAGAGCTTCAGAGATCTGCAGGTCAGATGGGAGAATTTGTTGTCGGGACAAATATTAGTTGCAGATTTCACAAATAGAAAAGAAATCCATGCAAAGTCCTTTTTTGCAGTTTCCCCAAAACCATTTAGAGCCTACAGTTTGCATACAGAAGTTGTTCCGCTCAAAATGAAAGATGTATTTTTGGCCTAAATGCAAAACATTGTGTCTGGCAGGTGATTAACCACACATTTCCCTGTACACACAATCCATATTGTTAAATATGGTGATGGGGGCATCACGCTGTAGGTTCTCAGCAGAAAAAGCAAAGCTGGTCAGATGAAGTGATGAATACAATTCTGGAAGAGAGAGTGTTTGAAATGGCAAAAGTCTTGAGTTTAATAGATCTTCATCTTTTGACAGGATTAAATCAAACCTGACACTGAAACATACAAAGCTACAATAGATTTTTTTAAATCCAACAGTTTCTTGTGTTAGGATGGTCCAATGAAAGTCTAGACCCATATCCAATTGGTTATTTGTGGCAAGATCTGAAAGTTGCTTTTCACCGACCCTTTTTGCAGCAAATCAGACACAGTTTTAGCTATTATATTCAGAAAAATTGAAAAAATTTCATATTGAATGTTCAAAGCTGTTAAAGAAAAACAAAACAGGCTCTGGCGATGGGGCTGAGTCACAAAAATATAGACATTTTTATTTGTAGAAATGATTAAAAGCAAAATTGTCTTTGCCTCCACTTCACAAATTTGAACCACAAATGTGAAATAGTGAGAGGTACTAATAGATTAGCAGGGATATGTTTGTCCTATCTCACTCATAACATTTTTAATATGTTGGGATGAAAAAATAGTTAAACACTTGACAAAGTCTGAATATGTCTGCAATATTTAAAATTTAAAATATTTAAAATATTTAAAATATTTAAAAAGCAGAAATTTAGAATAATACTGTGGGCCAGCTGTGGCTCAGAAAGCACAGAACGTTTCTGCTAATCAGTAGATCGAAGGGTTCAGTACCAGCTTCTCTGCATTTTGAAGTGTCCTCAGGCATATGCCCGAACTACTTTAGAGATATATGGTAAGCTAGAGCGAGTATGTTCAGTAAAGAGCACTCCAAAGCCTTCGTTAGACTATGTATTTTAAGACGTACATGAGACGTACATGAATGTTTGTCTAAATGTAGCTCATATGGAGTAAGAGTCCAATGAGTGGATGACAAGAATGGAGCAAAACAGTGTAAATGCAGTTTATTTAAAACTGGGATATTTAGAAAGATTGCTGTGTGCTTAAAAAAAACAAAAAAAACAAAACAAAAAAAAACAAGACATCTAAACAGGTTCTAATATTTTTCTTTTTACATTTCAAGCAATAATAGAATGTATTGTAACAAAGCCACTAACAGCAGAAGGGGCTGTTCCTTCACTTTATGCAGTAGATGTGTGGCTTTTTGGAAGGCAACAGCATTAAACTTGTAGGTTGAATGAAAAGCATCAGAGCACAACAAGTACAGAATTTAGGTTTGGTTCTGGACATTGTCTTAGCAAGTTTAAAGCTTGGGTTTTTCTTTAAACCCTAATTCTGCTTTAAACTTCACACTTTTATCCCTGCCTGCTTACTTACTTGGTTTTGATTATGCTTACTTGTGTGCACTGCATGGTTTTAATCCGTGACGGCGTAGTGTATTACTGATTATTTTCTTTGAGACTGTGGTTCCAGCTCTATTCAGATCAATGACCAGGTCCTGCCATACAGTTCTGGTATCATCCCTCACTGTCCTAATGATCTTTGACGCCCCATTAGGAGAAATCTTACATGGCGCTCCAGATCAAGGGAGATTGATCGTCATCTTGATCTCCTTCCATTTTATAATTTTGCACCAACAGTTGTTGCCTTCTCACCAAGCTGCTTGCCTATTGTCCTGTGACCCATCCCAGCCTTGTGCAGGTCTACAATTTTATCCCTGATGTCCTTGTACAGCTCTCTGGTCTTGGCCATTGTGGAGAGATTGGAGTTTGTTTGAGTGTGTGGACAGGTGTCTTTTATGCAGGTAACAAGTTCAAACAGGTGCAGTTAATACAGGTAATGAGTGATTAACAGGAGGGCTTCTTGAAGAAGAACTAACAGGTCTGTAGGAGCTTAAATTCTTACTGGTTCATAGTCGATCAAATACTTATGTCATGCAATTAAATGGAAATAAAGTATTTAAAAATCATCAACTCAGATTTTCTGCGTTTTTGTTTTAGTTTCTGTCCCTCACAGTTTAAGAGTACCTTTGATACAAATTACAGAGCTCTACATGCTTTGTAAGTGGGACAACTTCAAAAGTCAGCAGTGTTTCAAATACTTGTTTTCCCCACTGTATGCACTATTGTTTGTTGGTCTTTCAAAAAAAATTCAAATAAAATACAAGGAGGTTTGTGACACAATTGCGACAAAATGTAGCAAGGTTCAAGGTGTTAAAACGTTTGCAGGGAACTGTAGTCAAGGAGGGAGAGCAATCTGTGATGCCATCATAATGCAAACTGTGAGTATTTATTCCACGAGGAGGACAGGAATTAAATGTGGGCATATGCGATACATTTGCTTAGTTATGTCACTGTACAAAATAATAAACATCCAGCGTGGAGTCAAAAGAGAAACAATTTCCCATGATCGCAAGTTTTATTTGCATATATTTCTAAAAACATTTTGTGAATTAGTCAGCAGTATTTGTGTGTCATGCACAACATAAGCACCCAGAAGCAATTTGAATGTTTCAAACCAAAAGGTTTTGCCACTTTTTGTTGTTTGGCATTTTGTCATGTAATAAAACTATACTAAAACAGAAAATGAAACTAAATAGGTGTGGTGGTTTGCTTGTCTAAATATACCCAATGGACCCATATCTAGGCAATTCAAAATGGAGAAATTCTGTTTCACTGGAGAGGTAATGAAGACAATTATCTTTCAGAGTTTTACTGTGTTGGAGGTTTCACACTCAGAATGGAAGCAACGTTACTGTCTTCAGTTTTTTACAATTCTCGGTGTGAAAGTACTCCACGTTTTATAACACTGACAATGGACCAATAAACTTAAGATCCCGTGCTTCCCTGCTCTTCCCAGCTGTTCCCAGCTCTATGAGTCCAGCTCTGTTTTCTGAATTGCATTTTCTAATTGACAATGTTGTGACACATTTCCAGCTTTTTTATGACGAGTTCATCAAACTGCTTTTGCACGAAATACTGTTTATCTGCCATTTTAGACCGCCCATAAAAGGCACAGTGTCTTCTGCTCTTCCAAGTGTCCTGCCTGCTCAGCCATCCCCCCACACACTCATGCAATTACATTCAGAAAATCATGATGTTTTTAAGATCCATTTTAAACATTTTTTTTCTGGGGTGAATAATTACAAAACATCATCAAACTTCATCATCAAACTTTATTTATAAAGAGCTTTTCAAACAAAGTTACTCAAAGTGCTTTACAGATTTAAAATAACACCACAACCCCCCCTTCAAAAATAAAATAATCAATGCAAAAACAACCCCCTCCCAACCCAACCCATCAGCCATACTTACATACACACACACACTTAGAAGCGACAAAAAGTGGGCTGATTACAGATGAGCCAGGAAATGCCATCATGGGAGCCATCTGCATCAGAAGCAGTAGATCAACAGCAGCAGCCCAGGCTCTGACCCAGGGCGCCCAGAACAGGGAGGGCTGGTAGCCCCACCTCCACCCAAGCGCTACCTGGGGGGCACCCAGGCAGCCACAGCCGACCACCGCCCCAGATGCAGGGGGCCCCCCAGAGAGGAAACACTGGCAAGAAAGATTAAAATATGTTAAAATATAAAGTTTATAAAATATAAAGTATAAAACAATAAGTGTAAAACAAATAATAAAAATGCAAAGCAGATTAATAAATAAACAGTTAAAAGCTAAACTAAAAATTAAATCAGGTAAAACATGCTGAGCGGTTAAAAATATAGTAATAAATAATAATTGGTTAAAGGCTAAGCTAAAAAGGTGAGTCTTGAGCCTGCTTTTAAAAACACGAACGTTCTCTGCGGCCCTGAGATCCTCTGGCAGCCTGTTCCAGAGGTGAGGACCGCAATAATGGAAAGACGCCTCACCATGAGTCCGTGTCCTGACTTTGGGGATGACAAGGAGACGGCTGCCAGAGGAGCGCAGAGACCGCGAGGGTTCATACGGTAAAAGCATTTCTGATAGATAAGAAGGCCCAAGACCATTAAGACACTTAAAAACCATTAAAAGAACCTTAAAATTGATCCTAAAACATACGGGGAGCCAATGCAGTGATTCTAAGACCGGTGTAATGTGCCTACGCCTCCTAGTCTTCATCAGGATACATAAAAAACATAAAACTGTGATGATTTTTTAAAAACTTTCAATTGTATTTCCTCTAATCCACACATGATTACAATTATACATTTAAAATAGAATGATAAACTCAAGAAAAACTGGATAACTGTCCCCTTTGCAAGCAGACATTTGACTATTTTGTGGTTATGAAAAGGTTTCTATCATCAATCTGGATATAAATGTGACAAGACTGGCTGAGCATAGTCTACATATTTACCATGGCCTTTGGAAAAGCCAATCAGCAACCCCACTTTCAGCCTGCTTCCATTCCAAATCCAGTTTTGATTTGTGTTTGGAATCATTGTCATGTTGGAACAACCAGATCCACCTTTAACCTGCAGCCCCAGGGATTTATTTATGCATTAACATTTTATATACCCTTAAAATTATAATAGGGTTCATTGCTTGGATAAAAGGCTAGTGTTCCACAATATTTGTTACTCTTCCTAAGACTCCAATGTATTTCACACTGGCCGTCATTTTTTTTAGCCAACAGAATTTGACCTTCCGCCTTGTTGGTTGTCAATCAACTTGTGCATTGCTCAAACCTGTGAGGATGGGGAGGTAGGCACAGGCCACTCCTGTTCACGGTTGCCATAGTGGAAGAGGGCTTCAGTCATAGAGAAGTCGCTCACCTCTGAATTGTCCATGGCAAAATACATCCTGGTGATGCCTGATAGCGCTTTTTGGATAGGAGGGAGGGATGTTTTGGGAGGGGCCTTGGTAAAAGGATTTAAAAACTCTCTTTGTCCCTAAAAAACACTGGACAGCGGCTTTAATTGCTACCACCTCACCCAAACTGTACATCTCAGATGAAAAATTAAAAATAAACTCATAAATTCAAGAACTTGGGAACCTATGCCCCTTTTCCACTAGGTTCAGCTCGGTCTGGAATGGGCAGACTCAGCCTTGACTTGGCTCATTTCAATTACCTTTGTCAGGATCGAGACAATCCCTTTTTTCAGATTAGTGCTCCTTTTCCACCAGGGTTGACCCTAGTTGAAAAGGGTGCATCAAAGCCTTTATCCAGGCTTGAGCAAGAAACTGATTTAACACCTGAGTTGTCTACACTGAAGTAAATTTAGCATCAACATGGATTCAGAGGAGGCTAAAGAAATAGTTCTTGCTACCTTCCTTTGCTAACTTCAAGCTCGACCGAAATTGGTAGCTGCCCATATGGAGAAGTTGTAGAAGCCAAAATTTGGGCCTGCATGGCACGTGTAATCAACACGTGCATCAATTCTCAGAAGCTGACAAGATGCACGTGGTACTTCCACGAAAGACTTGTCATTAAGCGATTCTAGGAAATGTTTTGTTCCCAGCTTTTCTGGCCTCTTCCGAACCAGACAAGTAGGCGCATTTCAAGCTAGACTATATATCAAGCCACGGCGTGGCGACTGGCCAAAGTAAACACAGATGGTTCCGGTAAGGTGACGCAATGAATAAGTATAAAAGATAGAGCTCCGGTTAGAGGAGCCAGAGGGTTTTAGTGGTCTGCTGGGATCTCAGCGTGGACGCCTGCTCAGAGATAAGGTATGTCAATTGTTAATAGACAATGGATATAGAATGTTAGATATAGAGGTCAATGACCTATGTAGCATTGTATTGAGAACCAAGATCCAATAAAACCCGGCTGAAGCTACTTCCTAGAACAGAAGCTGTGTTGTCCTGAGTCTTCATTATAGCTATATATCTATATCTATGTTTTGCATGTAATTAAACACCAACAACATTTGGCGAGCCAGCCAGGGTCTGACAGCAGCCGAACGCACCCCGGCTTCAGGGGAGAAAGGCCGGCCAAAATAGATCCTTCTAAAGGTAAAATAATTTTACATTTTCTCCTCTGGTGTCGGAGTTTGTCTGGATGCTAAAGTCAGAAGAAGTTCCTAGGCATTATCAGCTTCTTATCTGGAAATACGCTGCAGCCAAATATCTCCCGGGAGATAGAGCTGTCTAAAATTTGCTTATAAGTGTTAAAAAGGAAAAAGAACCCTGAGCAGATACGAGAACCAAAATTGGACTTAGAGACAGCTGTAAAGAGAAAAAGAAGAGACAAAGAAGAGATAAAAGAGACAATATAAGAAAAACAGAGTAAATGAAAATAGAGGTAAAAGAAACTGTGCCTTAGTTTTGAGAAAGAACAAAAAAAATAGTATAAATGAGAAAATAATAAATAATTAAAAAGTTCTGCTTTAAGAACTTTTGGAAAAAAAAAAAGGAAAAAACCCTTAGAGTAACACAAAAAACCTCTTGAGAAGTATTTGTGAAAAAGAATACTCTGTGTGAAACTGTGTTAAAGAAAATAGCGCTAAGAGTTAAGAGTTAAAGAGTAAAGAGTTAAATTGAAGCTTCATACAGAGAAAATAGCAGTAGTGTGCTATTGTGTGAGTTAAAGAATTAAGACAGTCGACTGTAAAAAGGTAAAAAGAGTAGTAATGATAATAATCAATGATAATAATTACTACTATAAAGTGCACATATTATAAAAAAATAAAAATAAATTAATTTGGATTGGATTTAAAACCCTGCAGGTTTAAAATTTAGGACATTAAAGTACAACAATCAAACAAATAAAAAACAACAGACCAAACTGGGAGAATAGGGAATGTTTATTTCAAAGTAAATAGACACGGACATTGACGTGACCTTTGACAAATGCATGGTTTGACAGATCTGCTATAATAATGATTTTGTGTGTATAACTGCCGCTGCACACTGCTTGCAAAAAAAATGCTCTGAATGACATTGCATGCTGTTGATTCAATTGCTTATAAATTGCATATAAATCAATGACAAGTTTTGTGCTGTGTGCCGATTGCTATGTTCACTGTTATATTTTACACTTTTAGTTCAATTTCGATGTGTTGAGGTTGCTTTGAATATTCTTGCTGAAGGAGGCTACTTAGAATACGTTGTTGTGCTGAAGAAGATTGATAATGTTGTAATTAGCACTGTGCTGAGTATTCAGAGTGGATTATACTTTACGAGTTGCACAAACTGTGGAGCTGATTGTCTTTTTTTCCTCTCTCAGCGGAAGCGTGCTGGGCCCATAACCCAGAGGTCGATGGTTCACATTTGGCGAGAAGCTTTAAACATCTGTAAAACAGCAAACAGTTAAAACACTAATATTTATGTAAAGCTTTAGTTTAAGTACAAAAGCTGTGCTTTTAGAAAGTAACAGAGCTCTGTTGGGTTGTTGTTGAAAATCTGGTTTGATTTTTTCTTTTTAACTCTCTGGCTTGCAAGAGAAGAAAGGCATTTCCTGTTATTGAAGGCGCACTCAAACGCACACACACACACACTCACACACACACATACACACACGCTCACACACACACGCACACACATTTTTGCGCAACCCTCTGCAGACGTCAAAGGAAATATAAGCCAGAAAACCGTTTGATCTCTGTTTTAAAACAAAAGTGAACAGCTTAAATCGATGTTATAAGTGTTAAAACTATCGCACCAACAAGCTTATAACAAGGATTGTCATATACACACAGACACATACGCATTAAAACCAACCCAACTAAGTACAGATAAAGATAATTCACGACTTACCGGAGAGGGCTGTATTGCTCGGTTTGCAGGCTATAAGTTGAATTGCTGGGGTAGCAAGTAAGAGAGAACTGAGAGAAGGGGCGTCGCCCTCAAGCCAACTCTTCTCCTCCTCCACTGCATAATTCTGCCTGACGACCCTCCTAGGGACCAGCCCTCCAAATTTACCCTTGGTCAAAAAAAGTTAGCAGCAAGCACAGCTGTGAACTGATCAGTGTGGTGTGCTCATGAAATTGAAATAAACTATATTTTAAACATTGCTTTGCCTATTAAGCTTACTCCTATTAATGAAACATAAAATAGACAACATCATTTGAGCTTTGAGAGTATATTGTTAAAAACTAATTGACTATTTACACAGTTGCTTCACCCATACTGAGATAACAATAAGGGAAAATCCGTTCCTGACTTTTTGTGCTACAGTTGAATTATTCCAATGATGAAGCATTAACCTTGATGTCTTTTTATAAAGGATCTAATTAAAGGACATTTTCAAAATAATAAAACAACTTACTGTTTACAAAAACAGAAGTTAATAGAAAATACACAGATCTAAAGATCAGGACTTAACCTCCCCTCCCTTCTTTCAGAACAGCAAGAAGGCTTATAATCAACTGATAATTTGTGGAATTGCCATTAAATAAATAAAATATTCTCATTAAACTAAAACACTTTAAAAATCTGAAACACAAATACACTAGGAAGTTCCCACCCCCCACCCCCCCCCCACCCCCCCCCCCCCCCCCCCCCGCCCCCCCCCCCCCCCCCCCCCCCCCCCCCCCCCCCCCCCCCCCTTTCACGCCGAAGACGGCATACCCCCCCCCCCCCCCCCCCCCCCCCCTCCTCCTCCCCCCCCCCCCCCCCCCCCCCCCCGGCCCCCCCCTCCCCACCCCCCCCCCCCCCCCCCCCACCCCCCCCCCCCCCGCACCCTCATGGCATGCTGACCCTGACTCCTTTCTGTCAGTAAAAAGACTCCTGAATTAGAGGCAAAGACATCGATAGAAAAATATCTCAGAAATGGAATAAACGAACCAAAAACAAAACTTTACAAACCCTGGCCACAGGAGGATATTGACTGTGATACTTGAATGAAAATCAATGGATAAAACAAAGGATTTCTTGGACTATACAAAGCCAAACAAAATAGGAAAAATAGAAAAGAAAACAGACAAAAAGAACTACAGATTCTAAAACTTTTCAGAACTGAAGGTGATAATTTCAGAGGAAATCTCAAAGCAATGATGACAAGCCTGACTGAAAAACAGGGAGAGTTAAATCTACCTGAAAAGCAAACAGAAACAAAACAACTTGTAAATCAAGATCCTACACAAGGCATTTACCCATGCCTGCGAGGTGATCTACACATAAATGCTAACTTTGATATAAAGAAAGATGATATGGAAGAATATGCACTACTGCTAAGATTAACAGGAACCAGCTTATCAGAAGAAAGCGGAGAAGGGAATGGACTTCCATCCCCACAACAATTACGATCACCTGTCCATTGCAGTACTACCATTAAGAAACCTGAATTCAGAGACTGCTATGCAGGAATAAAGACACAAAACCCTGAGACTGTCAAGGATCAGTTCTGGCAAACACTGCAAAATAAAGATCTCAATCCCAACAGGGAAGTTAAATGAACAATAATAAATGAATTAGAAAAAGAGATTGATAAATGTTACAATACATTTGTAGAACCACAACAATCAGATGACAAAGGACAACAAAAAGAAACAAAAGTAAAACAAAAGGACTTTAACCTTAATTATTGTCCCAATTGCTACTCACCCACACCAACCACCTCAGCAGCCCAGCCAACACATCAGAACCCAGCGGAAATTGCAACAAACATTGTGATGGATGCACAAAAGCAGCATGACTTACGCGACAGAGAAAAAATTAAAAAACCCCAAAGGTTCCCTGATGGGGCAATGTGCCCTATTTTGGTAAAGGGCACTAACATAAATTATGTTCCCTGGCAAATGTTAGACCCCAATGGCTTGGTGGCCCGTCTGCCCGATATCCACGACGGGGCGACAAGGTGGGTCAGAGCATTCGAGGAACAGACTACCGGACTGATGCTCGCCCTGGGGGACATTAAAGCGATACTAGCAAGAGTCATGGGCATGACTGCCATGAACAATATGCTAAATGAAGGAGATCTTTGTTTTATAACGGACTCCGACAATGATGGGGTGACCTTCAACACCTACAGAAACAGGGTATGGGACCTACTGAGGAAACAATACCCCACAAATGTTGACCCATCCGTCTTAAAAGGCGAAGGAATATCAGAAGGGGAGAATCCAGCTGCGTACGTAGAACGACAGCTCAAAAGATGGCAAGAAGAAACGGAAAGCGACCCTAATGAAAATGCCGTGATGCGGACATTGTTGATCCATCGTGCAGTGAGATATTCGAGGAAGAATGGGACAAAGCAACTAAAGACTTACAGGTTGAGCTAGAAATAGGTTACATTTTGATAGGAAAACAAGGGGCAGCCCTAAATGTAAAAACAAACCCATTCATCGAGAGATGGTACTGTGTACCAGAATGTGTACCTCATATCACGTTACTAGTCAACAAAGGCTTTGAATCTAAAGACTTGGGGCCTATGATGCTGGCAGCCACACAGGCCTCTTGGCAAACAACAGACAACCCTTTAATCCTCACAACTAAAGATTCAACCATGATCAAAATCCTTTGTGAAACATCTGCACTAGCAAAACCACAAGTAGTGTCAGTCCCAAAGAAACAACAAAAGCAACAACTCACACAATCTAAAACAAAGGCATAAAAACACCAACAGGACACATCCCAATACCTGAAGGTCCATTCAGACACCTTGTCATTGACTATGCAGACATGATAAAAACAGTGCAGGGAAAGCGATACATGTTGGTTGTGATTGACAGATTCAGCCGATGGGTTGAAGCAATCCCATCTAAGGATATGAGCGCAGAAAGTGCTGTGAAATTTCTGGTCAGAGAGGTTATACCTCGGTTTGGAATTCCAACAGAGCTTTCATCGGACAATGGCCCAGCTTTCATTCATAAAGTATTTAAGGGAGTCTTGCAGCAGTTGAGGATTAAACAGAGATTAGGAGCAGTCTATCATCCCCAATCCCAGGGAATTATAGAACGGGTAAACTTGACCTTGAAAACTAAGATCAAGAAGGTGTGTGCATGTGCCAAACTAAACTGGGTGGATGCGTTGCCGCTTGCTTTGCTTTCTTACCGCATGCAAGAAAACAGAGTAACTCACTTGTCTCCACATGAAGCTCTAACAGGCAGGCCAATGCCGGTCCCACAGTTTTGCGGTCCCCATAAGGGACCATCACTTGAGCAAGATCTCAAAAGCTATGTCAGGCAACTAACTAGTATCCACAAAGCAATCTATTTCCAGGAAAAAGAAAAAGAGGCTGCCATAAGCAGAGATATCGAAGGTCCAGTGGCTCCTGGAGATCAGGTTTATATTAAGGTCTTCCGGAGGAAATGGCATGAACCAAGGCGCGAGTGACCATTTCTCGTGGTTCAGGCAACCCCCACGGCAATCCAGGTTGACGGTTCCTCAACGTGGTATCATCTGAGCCACTGCACCAAAGTCAGAGAAACAAAACAGGAGAGTACCCATCGAGAAAATAAGAAAGAAAAAACTGAAAAACATGAAAAAGATTGTGGGTCTGATAACTGTACTATCTTGGATGGTGGCAGGGATGCTGGTGATGAAGGAATTAGTCCTGGAGGAGGTGAAGACAATTCCCAAAGGAGCAGAAGGCAACGCCCGGTCACTAGAGCATTCGCGAAGACGGCAGCAAGAAGACACAACACCACAAGTTAAGTATGACGCTGACATGTCACTACACCGCACCAGATCAGTCAGGACACCAGTATTCAATAGTTTAAAACACACACTTCATTCACGAACACGTAGACAAACAGAAAATGTTAAGGAAGTTAAACTACCTACACTAGCACAAAAACCTGAGGATAGATTTAAGATCGTGTGGGAGCTACCAACAGAACCCCCACCTATTGAAGCACCTACTATATTAGTAGACTCACCTACACTGGTAACAGAAAAACTCTCACCTATTGTGCTACCTGAAATAGTAAAGACAACACCTGTACAAACAGCAAGTAACAGGCCAACAACTAATCAAGCAGCGCCAGTTGCTCCTACCCCACCTGTAGCTAATATTAAGCCTTCCATGAAACAGGCAACCAATGTAGTTACACAAAGTATGATTAAGCCAGGTGACGAGGTCAGTTCTGACCGTCGTCAGGGGGGACTAGATACAATTAAGGGATCACTATATCAAAATACAAATGATCCTAGCTATAAACCGATTAGAACAAAATCAATTAATGTGATCATCCCCAGAGCAAAAAGGCCAAAGTTAACAACAGATAAACTTTGGGAAGAAGCTAATCAAAATAGCTGGTATTTATGGGCATGGTATACAGCAAGAGAAATGACTTCCAAAGAATGTATTATATGTTCCGGCTCACCAAGAATTCCTCCAATTGCAATTCCAGAAAAATATACCTTTGAGGAATGTGCTTCAGTACAAAAACAAGCTTGTAAATTAGGAGAATTCAACAATGCAAGTGGTACACCATTATTTTTCAGATTTTCCATGTGTGGAATTAAATGCAGATTACTCTATGGGTCGAGAAGAATTCATAATTATTTAGACGAACATAGAGGTTACAAAATAGGAGATAAATGTGCAGAATTTAACATTTCAACAACACAAAATGGTCCTCCAACTACGTATAAAGTAGACTATGATGCTGAATATGAATGTTTTGCTAGCGGAGGCTTCTCTGAGAATGGAGGAACCTTGATGGGTAACACAACAGTCAACTGTAAGGTAACTTGGGTTCTATCATGGTTTCCACATGCTAACGTGACACCTATTTTTGTTAACACACCAGTTTGGTATGAAAAACCTGAACCCCTGAGTCAGACCTGTGATAATATGACTATGACACTCCCTCCTCTATACTTTCTGAGTGAACAAACTTGGGCAATAGCAGATAGTTATTTTATGTGTGGAGATGACATCCTAAGAAACACTTTGCCACCACGATGGATAGGTTTGTGCACCATGGTAAGATTGAAAATACCTGTCACAATGGTGTATGAAGGTGTGAATGAGATAATTAACCTTGATCGTTTGAATGCTAATCCTAGAGTAAAGAGACAGTATGTGCCAGATCAGAATGTTTATCTTGATATAATAGGACAACCCAAAGGAATTCCAAATGAATTCAAGGCAAGACATGAAATAAAAGCAGGATTTGAGTCAATAATTCCTCAGATTACCATAAATAAGAATGTAGAATGGATTAATTATATTTATTATAATCAACAGCGAATCCTTAATTATACTGGAGATGCTCTTGGAATGTTAAGTCAACAATTACATGAGACTAGTAAGATGACTCTACAAAATCGACAGGCTTTGGACTGGCTGTTGGCAGATAAAGGAGGAGTCTGCGAATTATTTCAAGATACAGAATGTTCCGTATATTTGGTATATTTGGTAACGTATATTCCATCACACACTTCTAACGAAGGATCCTTTACTGCCGCAATGACAAAACTTAGAGCACTTAGAGAAGAACTTAGTTTGAATGCTGGGAAGAATGACTGGTCTGGGGGGTGGTTAGACCTAAATTTAGGAGATAGGAAAGCAATGCTAATTAAGGTGGCAATTAGTGCGACCATAGTTCTAATTGTAATTTTCTTATTGACATGTCTCGTCATACCTGTGGTGAGGAGAGTATGGACAAGGACACTGATCAAACAGATGAACCTGGCTGCTGCAACCCAGCTGATCCAGTTGGAAGTGATCGCAATGAACAATCCTTCTGCCCCCCAACATGTCTAAGTATCTAAGCCAAGACTGTTAAACAAGCTCAATTAAGTGCTCTCTGACTACAAGTCCCCTCCAGGACACCATCACCTCATCACCCCTTCATCCCTCATCGTAACCTTCAAGAAGGATTTATACTCTTACTCTATTCATTGTGTTCATTATATGTGGACTATCGAGACTGTTTAACACCATATCGATCATACCTTCCCGGGATGGACAAGATCAACATTTTCTCATCTGTGTATATGTTATGTGTTTCATATGTTATTTCTAGTATGTTACAACAAATAAGCCAGCTGGTAATTTGAATTTATAACTAAGTTGAATGTTTTAATGTTTACATTTATTCTCATTTGTGCCATTTACTCTCACTTGTGTCAGACTTATTAAGGATTGCATTTAATCACATTTTGGTAATGCTATATTAAGGATTATGCCTCATGTCGCTTGAAGGTCCGGTGGACCGTAAGGTTGTCGCCTGGCCGGAGGGGCAGTGGGATAATTTTCCCTGTTCTTGTAGCGACAGGTTTTTGATCCCACACAACGGACCACAACGGACATAGGTTTGATTGTTACTCACCATTACTTTGGACACGTGTAATCCTGCATAAGTCCCATTATAATGTTACTTTTATGTGTCTGTCATATGCCTATTTACCACAGTATATCCTACCATATTGATGTTTACTTACCATATAATACTCATATTAACTGCATTTATAGGTCGCTAATTAGTGATGCCTAATGGCATCAAACCGGGGAATGTAGAAGCCAAAATTTGGGCCTGCATGGCACGTGTAATCAACACGTGCATCAATTCTCAGAAGCTGACAAGATGCACGTGGTACTTCCACGAAAGACTTGTCATTAAGCGATTCTAGGAAATGTTTTGTTCCCAGCTGTTCTGGCCTCTTCAGAACCAGACAATTAGGCGCCTTCAAGATAAACTAATATCAAGCCAAGTGGCTGCGCTGGCCAAAAACACCAGATGTTTCCCGTAAGTGACGCAATGAGTAAGTATAAAAGATAGAGCTCCTGTTAGAGGGGAGAGGGTTTTAGTTGGTCTGCTGGGATCTCAGCGTGGACGCCTGCTCAGAGATAAGGTATGTCAATTGTTAATAGACAATGGATATAGAATGTTAGATATAGAGGTCAATGACCTATGTAGCATTGTATTGAGAACAAGAGCCAATAATCTATCAACCCGGACGTGAATAAGCTTAGATTGTCCTTGAAACAGAAGCTGGGTTGTCTCTGGTCTTCATTATAGTATTTATCGTTATCGATGGGTTTGCATGTAATAAATAAACTCAAACACAAGGTCTCATTGCAGACCCACTATGCAAGACTCTGCTGCTGAAGTTATTAAACAAAGGGCCATTTGCCCAGTACAAGAGCAATGAGTAGATAGAGGAGTCAACCTAAGACCAACTCTCAAACATGGGTGGTAGCATCATGCTTTTGGGTTTGTTTCACTGCAAGAGTTACTGGTGCAATCTGAAACCAGGCTGGAGATTTATTCTTTTACTTTACTTCAAATGGACACGTTTTTTTCCACTGCTGCCTAAATATTTTGCTCCCATGATACAAAATGCTAGGTTTTTTTTATTTATTTACAGTGTTAACAACATTATTAACACTTAAACATCTTAATACAACTAATAACTGATTTTATCTAGTTTTTATTGAAAAAGATATTGTGCATCCAAAACATAAAAATAGCTTGCAAATATGCCTAAATAAAAGAAAACAATATGACATCCCAAAAATGAATATGATGTACCAAATTGATGTTTGTTTTCAACAGCAATAATGAAATTACTTTAAAAAATGTCTGCTGTATTTAGCCAGGTTTTCCTGTATGAATGCACATGAAACCTGCTTTTGGGTCAAAATTCCATGTTATTTTTGGTTTTATTTGCTATGGATTTAATATAAAAGCAAAACATATGGGAAGAAAAAAAAACATGAAAAGCAGTAAAATACTATACTGGTGCCCACACAAGTAAATGAGGTCTAGTTGTGGCCCTCTGACTTCTGGCCACAAATGACCCAGAGGTTGTACTTTGGACACCTGGTCCGTGTACATTCAGGGAGTTTATTTTTCGTTAGAAAAAAAAAAAAAAGGAAAATAAAACATTTGTTTGTTTTGTTGTTTTTGTTGTTGTTGTTTTTGTTGTTTCAAATGAAAAAAAAAAAAAAAGGAAAATAAAACATTTGTTTGTTTTGTTGTTTTTGTTGTTGTTGTTTTTGTTGTTTCAAATGAAAAGCCGGATACTTAACACTTTTCTAATTTTTCAAGACAGTTGAAATTGTGACATATAGTTGGGCGTTCCAGCAGTACAATGATTTCAAACACACCTTGAAATTGTTTTGGAATGAAAGGGCCTTGACCTCAACCCTGTTTAAAATTTATAGACTATTGTTGTTGAATTAAATAATTATCATAAGTAATTCAATGCATGTTCAAAGCAGAGACAAAATGGAGCCAATTTCCAGTTTAACATTTATTTTGAACAGATTAACAAATTGCAGTTTACAGAGAAAGTTGCCCTAGTTTCTCTGTGGGGTCCAGGACTTAAAGATTTTATGAAACAAATTAACTGATCTTTATTTCACAGTTTTATAGACAAGTGGGCCTCTGGGCGCTTATAATCTCTCCAATCTTACTCCAATTAGATCACTTCCAAACAGTCTCTTAGCCATGATTTGCTGTCAGATAATTATGCAGTCCGAAGATGGGTGTCTCTGTTCTGGGTCAAAGGTTCATTATAAAAATTTATGGTTAAATGGCTATCTGCTTCTCTAAAACTTTTCTCCCAGTTGTCTGTATCTAAAATCCTGCTTTTATCAGCTGTGCAATTTAAAATCGCACCAGTGTTTTATGACTATAAGCTTTCCTTAGCATACAACAATGCTCGACAAAACATTTCTTGTCTATCATGAAAGCGCTAATTAAAACAGACTTGTACTTTCTGAATGATCTAGAACGTTACAGATATGTACCAAATGTCCCTTCTTAGTCAACATCCATTTTTTAAAAATATGGATGGATTAAAGATCAATTTAACTGTAAAGAAAGCTTTTTGATGAAGCAATAATCAAATTCCAGATAAGCAAGGGTTGGAGCCAAAATTTCATCAGTTTAAAAACATGAAGTATTCCAGACTAAAATTCAAAAGACAAACTATTAAAGTACCTTTTTTAACCTTAACTCCCATTGAAAATGTAAATCTGTTAATCATAGATTCACCCTCTTTTGGCATTAACCAAAAAATTTATTTTAACAATTCCCACAAACTAATTCAAAACCCACAATGTATACGAATGTCTTACATGTGAAGAAATAATTAAATCTGACTTGATACATGTTAATAGTGTGGAAGAAGCTCAAAAAATCCATGAACATAGACATTATTACTATATTATATTCTGAAAGAAATCAAACTTAAAGTGTTTAGAAACCTGTGAAATAGAAGGTATTAAGAACCCTTTTAGGCAGTGTTACGACTCTTCACTTGTGAATAAAATAGTTAATCAAATAGTTAAACAACCTGTAAAATGCAAAAAAAATTATTAATAAATGTTCAGTCTTTATTTGTATTCTGATCCTCTTTCTTCACTCATTCTATCCCCCTCAATGGCTCCTGGCAGCTGGAGAGCGATATACAGAGCTGATCAGTGTGGAGGGCTCCTATTTTTTTAGTGTTCCAGTTTTTACTCCCAAATTTGCAAATAACCACTCTCTGAAATGCCAATTACTTCATTAATTGAGCATTTCCCCCAATATACACAAATGCAAAGACAGGCCCCGCTTCCTATAGCTTAGCCCACCGATGTGGGCTGGTCAAAACCTGCTGTGCAGCTGATTGCTGAGTTGTGATCTTCTTCTGTAGATCCCTCTTTTGAGATGGCAATTTCAAATTGCCCATCTCATTCATTGGCACATAGATCACACTGGGTGAGTAATATCACCACCCAAACAACCTTCTGGGTGAGCTAGGCCCCGCCGCCTGTGGCCCCAGCTTCCGATTCAGCTTGGTCAAACCCTTCACGACCCTCCTTAGGCAGAATCCGACCAGGTTCGTCGTTGGCGTGGAGCTGCACTTTGTGTGTGTTCCCAGCTGTCATCTGGAACTTTGCTGAACCACTGGACTCCTCACGCCTTTGACCTGGAGCTGTACCTTGGACCCTTTCAGCAGCTGTAGTCAGCTGTGACCAGAGGAGACTGTGTGCTCCTCACGTGCTGCTGAATCCTGGAGATAATCCTGGGGGCATAAGCTTGTAAACATCTAAAAAAGACAGTTTTTTTATCCGGTCTTGTGATCACTCCTTTTCAATCTAATTGAACTGCATTGTGCCAAGAAATTATTTCACCCATCTAATTAAAAATAATCCCTGGGGAAAGAGCAAATCCACATTATTTTGACACACCGTTGTTTTTCCTAAAAACTAAACCAAAAACACCTCCCTCATTAATGGATTTAAAAACAAGAGCAGGCTCAAGAATTTACTTTTTGTGTACAGTTCAACTGATTACTATCCATTTGCTTGTTCACCCAAATTGATTTTTAAATTTACTTATTTTATTTATCCAGTTTAAGACACTTATGTCTGTTCCATTACAATATATCCTTTCTTAAATTCAGTACATCCCTGTGGATGAAAACGTAAAAGAAAGAAAAAAAAAAAAGTTTTTTCTCTCTCACCAGCCAGCAACCCCCTGCTATCGGCCCAATTTTTTCTGCCAAATTTTGTTCCCGGTAAATGGTGGTATTTTACCCGGAGATAATCCTGGGGAAGACATGGGGTTATCAAAATATGTAGAACCGCGGCCACCTTCGATCAGACAAACAGAAACTCTTGTGGTTAATTCAGCAACAGTGACATTGAATCAACAGTCTTTGATCATCACTTCTTCAGCAGAAACTGTCCATCTCACGCCAGCCAAGTGAATTCACACATTGTCCTTGAAAGTTCAGCTCAGCATGAAGAAACGTGCTCCCCCCTAGGGTGGCCTCCAGTTCACCTGTGCCTCCCTGTGTGGGAGCAGAGCACAAGAGAGTCGTAATTCTGCGCTGGTCGTAAAGATGTTTCTCTCTGTGGCCGTTACGGCGGGCGCCTGGCACTATTGTCATCAGCCCACGCACCCCCACCCATCTCATCACCCCAGGATCATAAATTCCATCTCAAGAATGTTTATCTGAGGGATTTTGTGCTGCAGGATGAGAAAAAGAGAAAAAATATATAATTAGAGTAAGAAAAAAAAACAGACAGTCGATCCTTTCAGCTTATTCAAATCAAGTTACATTCAAACATTTTACTTTCATATTCATTAGTCTCCTTCCTTGAATGCTGAATTTAAATATCTTCCACACTCAGACTGCCTATGTGGGCTCTACTTTAATTTTACTTCAATCAGTTATACTAGTAATAATTTCTTCAATTTCAATTCTGGTAAAAATACACCAATCAACAGGTTTGCTCTCTCCACCAGGAATAATAATCAATCCTTATACGTCTAATTAAACTGTTGTTCTAATACGTCCCCTGCGTATTTTAATTAATAATTCCTTCATTTTTCATCCAATTTATATTCTATATTTCATCAATGCAATGCCTTCCTCAATTTTTTCAATTTGATAAATGTCTCTTTCATCTCATGTGTAAATTAAATATTTACAAAGATTGAGCATCGCAATATCTCATCAACACACTTAGTTCTTAGAAAAACAAAATTAAATCAAAAAAGAAACAAACAAAAAGGCTGGATTTTTCTGTTAGATATTGCTAATACACCACTAAAAACATTGCAATAACAAAAATAAAGGCAATAACCATCTGCAAAGGTTCTATCCCTTAAAAGTCGCTATGGAAAAGTGGCTCTCCTGGTTTCGCTTCACTGAGGTTGAGACGAATAGCTCATATTGAACTAAACCCCTTTGTAATCAGACTTAACACCACTTTTCCCCCGACTCTGTCCCCTTTAATCAATTAATAATTTCTGCTAATATAAGTATGCTTCTTACATTGAGATAACTGTTGTTGATGTTGAAAAAGGTTTAAAAAACATCAAATGTTTAAAACAAAAACCAGAGAAGAGTACTCACTGATAACACAACATAGTTTACAAAAAACAGTCTTCAGTTTGCTATACTTCAAAGTCTATCTATATTTTCTAAAAGAAAAAATCCAAGATTTAAATCACTGACAAAACAACTTCCCTATAAATATTTGCCAAACCTAAAGTATATATATATAACACAATCCAATATCCATTCAAAGTACTTTTGCTTATATGATTCCTCTTTAAACAAACCCAAATGTGGTCACTTGCCCAAATATTCTTGATTGTAAACAATGAAAAACTTTTCATACTTCAAAAAACATCTGTCCGATTCTGTGAAGGTTACTAAACATAGTCAAAGTGATTTTTTGCAACTAAAACTCCTCTTCAATTTTCGTAGGATGCACAATAGTCTAATTCCCCTCAGCAGTCAAACAACACAAAAACAAAAAAATTCAATAAAAGAGGTTCAAGAGATGAGATCTCTCTAAACAAAAACTAGTCGCAATAAAATAAAAAAAATAAAAAACCAGCATTTTTTTCTTTTCAGTATCCCTCTTTTCTTCTCAGGCTTCTTTTTTTATTTTATTTTTCTCCAATGATAAACACCAAATTAAATTGAAGCTTCTAGAGACGTCAAATACATTTCCACTGAATCACGTTTTCTTTAATCCAGCTTCCCAAATTAACATTTTTCCAAAGTTCTAATTAATAAACAGACCGCAGTTCAAAAATCTGGGTCATAATCCAAATCGAACCAAATATATAAATTTTGAGAGAGAAAGAGGAAAAAAAAACAAAAAAATAAAAAATAAGAAAAAAAATAAATAAAATAAAATCAAAAAATCTAAATAAATTGTCAGTTACAGAGTCCCCACTAATCAAATGATATATTATGTCATTATTCTAGGATCAGATCTATTCCAAAAATGTTTTTAGGACCTGTAAATTTACTCTCAGCATCAAATAAACTAGCTGAAGAACATCTGAAAGATTAATCTTAAATTTCAAAACCAAAAACCGATTCTTATTTGTCAAAACAAAATGTGCATTCAAATATATGGAAAAAAAAATTACTTCAATGTAGCTGGTCCAATCACATTTTGCCTCTACACGATCAGAATAAATGAATTTAGAATTTACTTCTTACTTTCAAATTAAACCATCATTTCGGTCACATTCATTATTTGTTCTTAAATAAATCTACCTAAGACTTTAATTGTTACTTTCAATCCTTAGACCAATTCCAAATTTATCCCCAGTCTGTTAAAAAAACAAACTGATTACTTAAAGATGACTCTGTGTTTTTAATGTTTTTCTTTTTTTAAAACCAAACATTCAAATCCCACTAGTTTTATAAACTATCACTATGATAAGTGTTGTTTTTGCATGGTAAAGACATTTAATTTATAACGGAATTGAAGTGTACTGGGTTACTTCTTGAGCCCCAGTTGAATTTTGATAACTCCAATAAGCATTTTTTGTCCATAAAATCCTTAAGAATGTTCAATTGTGTAAATAATTTAACACCAGTCTCCTTTAGGTCATTCATTCAGAGACCAAGCTATATTTCTAAAGTCTATAGAGCCATCAGAAATAAGCCAAACATAATTTTTAGCATAAATGATACTTATTTAAATCACAGACTCATTTTCTGTACCATTCAACACGCTGCTTATTAAAATAATTTAAACCAGTTTGTTGCTTTCCAATTAATACCCGTTTGCTTTTTCGTTAAATGCTTATAATTACTACTTATAGCTTTATCTTTATTTAGGCCAACTTAACAACTCCTGCTTAGATCAATCAAAAAAAGCAAAAAAATCCACCTATTTAAAGATTCAAAAAATGCATCTTTTATTTTGACTATAAACTCCCCTCTTTTTAATTTTTAAAGATGAAATCAAAAAATTAAAACTACACCAAGTCAGAATCGACTCATGAGTAACTGTTCTTAATCATTTTCGTTTAATTGTAACATGCATAATTTATCCCAAATAAAATTTACATGCTCTCCTCGTAAAACCAGTTAACCAAATTCAGCATGTACTTGTTAATCTGTAATCCCCCGTACCGTAACAGTTCAGTTAAACATGAAACACCTTAAAAAAATTGCCCTTCGTAGAAATGTGCTAAACCATTGCCGAAAGGGAGTAGCAACCAAAAGTTATCTGAGCAGTTTTCCCGAGGCCTTTTTACATCCTAATTAACCAGAAAAAATTTAACAAAATCCAAATTCGTTTAAGTCTTAACAAGACAATCGTCTGCAGGAGTCTGTAATCACTTTCTATCCAAAATCAACTTTCAGCTTGCAACACATAGAACATGCAGTTAGCCACCACCGCTAACTTAGCACAACAGCCTATAGCAACGTGCTACCCGTTAGCGTTCTCTGTGAAACGAAAGGCAAAACAGTACAAAAACGTACGGCGGAAAAAAACTCCAAAAAAATCACAACAAACACTTTAGAAGATGACTTACCGCAATACCAGGACTTAATCCGCACAATTTATACCACTGTACCAAACTTTAATTCGGCACGAACAAAACATCCTCCTGTTCGTCCACGCGGACTGAAACATATTTTTTCCAATTCTAGCCGTCCCGCACAGCAAACACCGATTCAACTACGTCCGTTACAGCCCAAAACCATTAACAAAAAAACACAACATTATATAAGCGGTGGCTTTTAGACCATAATTAATTATTTTATCGCGGAGGTTTCAGACCAGTCTGTTACAAAGTTTCGTAGTCCGCTTTGAGAAATTTCCTGGCGCCGGCTTCCAGAAAACCCCTCAAAAGACTCGAACAGATGGCAGAAAAACCGTCCCTATAACCACTAATTTATTTATCAAAAACATATAGGCACAGCTATCGTATGTTTAGCCGTGCTATCAAGCAAACCACTCCGACAGAATTAGCTCCTAGCTTAGGGCGGCCGCTCTGATGGCCTGTCGTAAATGTTCACAACTAATTCTTATAGATATTTAATTTCAGTTATCCATCATATGCAGTTATATATTTATTTATCTATGTTAATTTATTTATTATACTCGAGTTTCATTATTTATACTATAACATTTTTAACCCAGAACGCAACATCACCAGCACTTCTCGCCAAGCGCCTGCGTAAAAAAACATCTCACACACACACAGTAATACACTCTTGTACAAGCAGAAATTAAAACACTAACCTCATCGGACCTCACCAAAAAAATGCCGGACCATTCTCCATTTCAATTTGCGGTGCTGACGCGCACGTTTGAAAGAAACGCAAGCAGTTCAAAGTAATCCGTTCAGATTAACAGAGGGCAACCCAGGCGCTCCGTAATCTATTTTCCGTTTGCCAGCCTCGAACAACCTTACGAAAGCGTCCTTCCGTAATTGAGATCGCCACTTCTCCAGCCCCGATCCGCACTTTGGTTCCCGATTTTGAGTCGTTGAAGGGGACCGCAACATCCGGTCCATCTGCTCCATTGTCCTGCAGAGTAACAAACTCCATCTCCCAGCAGGCACCGGTGTTTCTCTGCGGAGTGCAAAGCAGGTCGCAGTCCCTGCTCAGAAGAGAGACACATACAATGGAGCCGCTTCAACCACGGGCTTGCAACAGTCAATCTGCTCAAAACAAAAACAAAAAAACATATTTAACTTGCATGACAACATTACCCAATGTTAGATTAACCAATCAATAGAATTAAAAAAACTACGCAACTCTGCGCAAAATTTGTCAATAGAGCAAATACATGTCCGTTAATTAACTTAAAAACATAACTGGAGTTCGGTCCAAAAAACCCTGCACACGTCGAGGTCACCAAATTGTTGTTGAATTAAATAATTATCATAAGTAATTCAATGCATGTTCAAAGCAGAGACAAAATGGAGCCAATTTCCAGTTTAACATTTATTTTGAACAGATTAACAAATTGCGAGTTTACAGAGAAAGTTGCCCTAGTTTCTCTGTGGTCCAGACTTAAAAGAAATCTGAACAATTAACTGATCTTTATTTCACAGTTTTATAGACAAGTGGGCCTCTAGGCGTTTCCAATCTCTCCAATCAGATCATTTCCAAACAGTCTCTTCGCCATGATTTGCTGTCAGAGAATCCTGGAGTCAGAAAAGGAATCGTCTCTGTTCTGGGTCAAAGGTTCATTATAAAAAATTTATGGTTAAATGGCTATCTGCTTCTCTAAAACTTTTTCTCCCAGTTTCTTATCTAAACATCCTGCTTTTACAGCTTTGCAATTTAAACTCACCCCAGAGTTTTTATGACTTAAAAGCTTTCCTGCATAAACAATGCTCGACAAAACATTTCTTTACTATCATGCAAGCTAATTAAAACAGACTTTTACTTTCTGAATGATAAAAGTTTACAGAATTACCACACTATGCATAAAAGTTGGCTTTGTACCAGGAAATCAAGCAATTTAAATGAGATACAGAATTTCTGATTAGTAGAATGCTCAAATTTTCATCTAGAATGATGCCAAAAGCCTATTGGGTACAAAAAGCAGTGTTTTACCTGTGTTGATGATACAGAAAATATGACTAAGCTACCAACCAAGCACCCAATTTAAAAAAAAAAAACATTTAAGTGGAGTGTTGTATAATCTGGCCAAAACTATATCTGCTAGAGCAGGACGGATGAAACATTTCTTTGTATTGAAATATTTTCTTAAATTTTAATTTTTTACTTGAATATGTTCAAAATGTCCTATTCTATAACTGAATGTAATAAGCTCACTGGTGTCATTAATCAAAATTTAGCTACAGTTCCCGTGTAAGAAGAAAAAAATGTGGAAAGGGACTTCCATGTAGCCAACTTTGGGTTTAATGAAACTGGCTGTGAAAACAAGAATCTCATAATTCTTGTAAGTAGTTTGGTGAGAAAGGAAAAAAAAGAAAGTCATTAAATGTTAGGAGATAAATGAGATTTCAGGGCAAGGAGGTGACAGCAGTTGGCTTCTGAGTTATAGCTAAATAGTTTGTGGTCCCAGAAGAGATAACAAATGCCCTGAGTACTTTACATATGTAGAAATATATATACGGTATTCTTTCAGTGCTGTGTGACATGTCGATTAAAAGCTAAATGGAAAGTACAATTAGAGGAGAATATGTTATTGGCTGAATTTGACAGGCATTATGACCATGAATATCCTCAAGAAAACAGGGACATTTCAAGATGTAAAGAGGTGCCATGCAAACTAATTTAATTTAAAAATAAGAGGAAGTTAAAAAATTACTTGCAACAACTACAAAAAAAAACCCATAAAAAAACATGAGATGACATATAAAATGGGGCAATTTTTTCAGCAACAGTTGTTTGTGTTTGTTAACCGATCTGGCAGAACCTGCTACGCTTAATTTTCCTCTCACAGCCCCAGGTGTCGTTGAGGGTGCAGCCATGTCCCTCAGGGTAACAGGGAGGCTCACAGTGCTCTGAGGAATCCGAGTACTTCTTTTGCTGCTAGGATCCCTTAGTGCACGATATAGCCCCAGTCTATAGCCTGAACTGAGTAAATGCGTGTGAATGTTACACAACTGTTTAACTAAAAGACTGAGCAAACAAGCTACCCAGCTCAACACAAAGGCAGATTAGTCTGATTAATCATTCGTAACAGGTATAGGTGAGGCTTGTGTTTGTTTTTCAAAGATTTTAATCAGTCATCTTATTGGAAGTTCATGAAATTATTTAGTCACTTGTTTTGCTTCTGCTTTGAAACCAGCTGTGTTTATAACTGTACCTAAGAAGGCCCGAACATGCTTCAGTAATGGTGCCTTGCAAATTTTTACTGACCTTTTAACTGTTTTATATTTTGCAATGTTGCAAACAACAACCAATAATGTAAATGTCTGGCCAAAATGTTTGAAAATCAAAGAAAAACAACAGTTGAACTCATGGCTATTTTTAACTGTGAAAGTACAGTGTAAAGGGAAGTCAAAAGAGTGGAGTTGGACAGCTGTTTAGCCATAAGAAAACCACCAATCAGATAGGCTAACTGAAAAAAGGCTCAGATTTGAATTGAATTGAAATCAAGATTGGACTGTAAAGCAATTGAAGAAGGTCATGTGGATTGATGAGTTCAAATTTACTCTGAACTAGGCACGTCAGGGTAACAAGAGAGGCAGATGAAGTGATGCCTAGTGCCTACAGTAGCTACAAACCTGTAGGAGAGGTGCTACTAGCTAGAGTTGCTGCAGTTATGAAGCCAAAAAATGAGGTCAGCTGACAAGCTCAATGTACTGAATGTTATTCCTTCAATGATTTATATTTTCTTTCTTGATTGCAGGTATATTCCAAGATGGCGATGCCACGAATAATTGGTTTCAAAATTTGAAAGAGTGGTTTAAGGGGCATCAATTTCACACATCGATCAGCCGCCAAAGAGAATGGACTTTGAAATTGTGAATGTTTGGGATGTGCTTGAAACGGCTTTTGCTCAGTTTTTCAGACTTTGCAATCATCAAGATATTGGTGGAAAATTATTGCAATACTGTATAGAAATAAATTATGGCATTCCTGAAGTGTATTAGAAATATGCCACAGTGAATGCATGCCATAATCAAAGCTAAAGATGGTTCGACAATATGGTAAAATGTGGAACAAAGACACGACTTTGATTTTCTAATACTTGAATGTGCTTTGATCTAAACTACTCCACTTGCTGTATGTAGGGGTCAATGTCCATTTGAAGGATGAATATCAACCCAAATCTCAAGTATTTTGCAGCCTTCAAATGGTTTTCTTCCAGAATCACCAGACACTTAGTTCTATTTTGCTTTCCATCATCTCATCACTCATGGGTCATTTTAGGTGATGCTACAATGTCACCATTCCACAATGTTTCAGTGTTTTACATTTGGAGAGAAAAAACGTTTTGGTCACTGTTGATCAGAAAATATTTTTCAACATATTTGCTGTGCTCCTTACAAAACTTGTAGGAAATTGTGAATAGAGTTTCTTTTGACTTTTTATTAACAGCAGCTTTATTCTTGTAAATCTTACAAAAAGGCCAATAATAAAAATAATTATCAAGTTAACAGAATCTTGCACCTGGGCTACAAACCTTTGCAGAAATTTAATAAAGAATATATGCATTTCCTTTCACTGCACAAAGGTACTACTTTGTGTTGACACATTGAATTTTGGGGTTGTAATGTGATAAAACATTCAGGTATTCAGAACATATGAAAATTTTTGCAAGCACTCTAAAGGTGTAATACATTTTATAAAATTTTTTTAAAATGGAAATTTGTTTTAATATCTGAAAAGTAAAAATGAAGTTATTTGCTGTTCTCTTCAGATGTTAAAAACCCTATTTGTAATATAAAATTTAATTTTTTTGTTATCACTTACAGAAGCAGGTAAATCTGCACAAGGTGCACAATTCATCCAGTCTGAGATGACAATTTGCATTTCTGTCAAATTAGGTTAACTACAAGTGAAACGGCAGCAACTTCTTTTTCTGTAACAGCGTGGGTCACAAGTCAAAAGGTGGACAGGGAGCTGGGCAGAAATAGCTCAGAGATGCATACATTTTAACATGTAACAATTTAAGTAACAGTCAATCCACAGTAAACTCTGTGAAAGCCTCTAATAGAAATCTTTTTAAAATTTTTTATTTGGGTATAGCTTCTGAAATTTCCCCCAAGATTTATTGTGATGTACTGGGATGTCTTCTGACCATTTTGTCTGGCATATTTTTTGTTACATTTCGACACCTGGAGTCAGTTGAACCCTGTGGTGTCCCACTCACACAATACATCTATTAGTGCTCATTAAAATAGAAGCTCTCATGAATTTCATGGTGAACACCAATGCAAATGGAACCATGCAAAGCTTGGCTCACACGAACCAGCACTGCTGGAAAAAATGGAAGGTGAATCCAGCGTTCTTTGCATTTCAGCATGAAAACGAGCTGTCATATGCATAACTTCAGCACAAGGGATCATTATTTAGAAGGCTAAACAGAAGAGAAGTATTTTAAACAATTACAATATAAAACCAATATCTATATATCCTATAAAGATTTGAAAAAAACTGTACTTCCTTCATTTCTTCACTGAAGCTCACATTTCTCTGTACACAGAGGAGCTGGTATTTCAATGTGGATCATATCAGGAAAAATGTACATGTGGAGGCCCAATGGGTAGGACATGGGTTAAATTATGCTTCTTTGAGAGAATTGTCTGCATGTTGAATTATTAACCAATGGTAATTGACTTTATACATTTAATGCAGAACAATTTTGGAAAAAAGTGGAACTCTATCCTTCAAGAGTTGTGCAAGTTGAACCGATTTGTAATAGCCTTTGACCAAGCCAAGATCTGCAGAGGGTGTTGCACTAGCTTTGTTGGTAAAGGTGGTAATATTCAACCCAGGTGGAACTTGTTCAACCCCCATTGTGAGTCAAGAAGCCCCTCTTAGTATTGCTTTGGGTGCACATACATACTGTATATTGACTAAGGAGTAGGGATCTTTATTAAATATAGACTTAAGATATATTTAAAAATTTAAGACTTTTAACACATACTTTAAAAAGGCTGGTTTATAAGGATGTTAACTACTTTGACACATAGTCTATATTAACAAAAACACTTGGTCACATTCCTTTACACGCACATAAAGTGTGTGTAACGATATGAAGTTCTTGATACAAAGCCATTAAAATGCCATTAGTTCACCATTTACAGCTAACACAACTACATCTAATATCGGATGGTTGTCTACAAAGTTTAGTAGTTTGCTTTTAGGAATACCTGAACATTCTTCCAGAGGAGCATTTGTGAGGTCTGGCTCCGATGCTTAACTAATAGGCTTGGATCATTGCTCTAATTTCTCTCAAAGATGCTCTGTCTGGTACTCCTATACCAAAATCATTTATTCATGTCTGAATGAACCATATTTTGTGCACTAGTGTGCTTTCTTGTTTGATGTGGAAGGACTATACCTGAACTTTTCCCGCAAATTCAGAAGCATTTAATCGTCCAAACTGAGTCTGCCACCAAACTGTACACTTGTAAAAAGTCTTTCAGAAAGACAATGTTTTTCTAGCAACTGCCAAACCCTGACTCATTTAGTGGATTATCTGACAGGGGAGTGTGATTCATCACCTGAGAGAACAGTTGTACACTGCTCTAGACTCTAGCGGGAACATGCTCAGCACCATTATATGTGACATAGGTTACAACACCATTCATCACTATCAATGGCTACATTTACATGCAGCCAATATTCACGTTATGGTCAGGTTAAGGTCACTATTTGCGTTTCGGAAACATTCAGAATAATTGTTTACATGCGTGAACAAGGAGAGTTACTCCTGTATACATAGAGTAGGAGTATGTGCCAGATGGAAGAAAGTTCCTCAACTCAAAAGACTAGATTAGATTAGATCAGAACACATGCAGAACACAAATCAATGTTCCTTTGATGAGGATATACCGATACGCGTTTGCGTGACCAAATATTTGGGTTAGAAAAGGGGTGCCCATATGAGCATATTTGGGTTTTTGCCGGTGTTTACTTGGCCTAGCGTGACCGGGTAATATTCTGTTTTTTAACTGCTTATTTGCTGTATATAAACATAGTCAGTGACTTGGATGAGTGATCCAAAACCTCTTGGCAAAATGGTGTACAGTCGTGGCCAAAGATTTTGAGAACACATAAATTTACATTTACATAAATATTGGAAATTGGAAAAGTTGCCGCTTAAGATTTTACACTAGCAATTTGCATATACTCCAGAATGTAATGAACAGTGATCAGATGAATTGCATAGTCCCTCTTGGCAATGAAAATTCCACTGCATTTCATTGCTGTCAATAGAGGACCTGCTGAGATCATTTCAGTAATCGTATTGTTAACTCAGGTCACAATGTTGACGAGCACAAGGCTGGAGATCATTATGTCCGGCTGATTGGGTTAGAATGGCAGACTTGACATGTTAAAAGGAGGGTAATACTTGAAATTATTGTTCTTCCATTGTTAACCATGGTGACCTGCAAAGAAACGCGTGCAGCATCTTTGCGTTTCATAAAAAGGGCTTCACAGGCAAGGATATTGTGGCTACTAAGATTTCACCAAAATCAACAATTTATAGGATTATCAAGAGCTTCAAGGAAAGAGTTTCAATTCTTTTTAAGAAGGTTTCATGGTGTCCAAGAAAGTCCAGCAGAAGATTCTGCTGCAGGATCGGAGTGCCACCAGTGCAGAGCTTGTTTAGGAATGGCAGCAGGCAGGTGTGAGCGCATCTGCATGCACAGTGAGGCAAAGACTTTTGGAAGATGGTCAAGAAGGGCAGCAAAGAAGCCACTTCTCTCCGAAAAAACCATCAGGGAAAGATTGATCTTCTGCAGAATGTATGGTGAATGGACTGCTGAGGACTGGGGCAAAGTCATATTCTCCTATGAAGTCTCTTTCGCAAAACACCATCCAACAGCAACTTCTTCCAACAATCCAACAACAGTTTGGTAAAGAACAATGCATTTTCCAGCACGATGGAGCACCGTGCCATAAGGCAAAAGTGATAATTAAGTGGCTCGGGGACCAAAACATTGAAATTTTGGGTCCATGGCCTGGAAACTCTCCTGATCTTAATCCCATTGAGAACTTGTGGTCAAGCCTTAAGAGGTGGGTGGACAAACAAAAACCCACTAATTCTGACAAACTCCAAGAAGTGATTATGAAAGAATGGGTTGCTATCAGTCAGGATTTGGCCCAGACATTGATTGAGAGGATGCCAAGTCGAATTGCAGAGATCCTGAAAAAGAAGGGCCAACACTGCAAATACTGACTCTTTGCATAAATGTCATGTAATTATCGATAAAAGCCTTTGAAACATATGAAGTGCTTGTAATTATATTTCAGTACATCAGAGAAACAACTGAAACAAAGATCTAAAAGCAGTTCAGCAGCAAACTTTGTGAATACTAATATTTGTGTCATTCTCAAAACATTTGACCACAACTGTAGGTTTATTATAGCTTTGACCACCCTACCTCAGCATTAACGATAAAAGGATAAAGATCCACCCTTGCCAGCAGAATTTAGCTGATAATTATAATATTCAATTATGTGTTAATTCTGAGAATCATCCATCCATTTTCTGTACCGCTTTTCCTCAAGGGGTTCTTAGTTTTATGAGCTACTTCATAATTCAGTCAAGCAGAGTGAAAATCGAATGCAGGTGATAATAAAAAAGAAAAAAAAGGTTTGGTGATTGTTGACCAAATTAACTACTGTACATTATTATCTGAAAAAAATTTTATTTTATGGAAATGAAAATTGTAGACTTTGTACTGAAATATGTGTTAGACTATAGTTAAGTTTTTCATCACAACTGTGGTGAAATTATTTAGCTGATTTGTAAGGTTGGTTCCAGAAAGGCAAATACAGACACCAACAGTACATACTGTAGCTGAGTATAAGATAAATGTCCGCCTAACCACCTTAGATATAGCTACAATCCAAAGAATGTCTTGGAATCTGAGGTTTAGATAGCAAAAAAATGTAACAAATGTACCTTAATGTAATGTTGATAACAACCAACAGCCAAAAATGCAGTATAGTCTTGTTGAAGCATATTGAGCTAGCTTCTCGAAAAATGTCTTAAAACAGAGCTGTAATGGAACATGTTTTGAGAAACTTACTGCAAACTGATGTGGACAAGAAAGAACCAGGGAGCAGAGGCATGTTCAACTATCAGTTCATGCACACACTTTGCAGCAAAACAATACTCAAAGACCACTTGTGAGGTCAGTGGCACTAGAAAACCTTCTAGCTTGGCTGAAATAAAAACAATTCTGCAAAGAAGAGTAGGACATAATACCTTCACAGTAATGGTAAAGATTCATTGTCAGTTATCAAAAAGCTTGATGGCAGTTGTTGCCCTAAAAGTGGCACAATTAGTGGGCAATTAGATTTCATATAGGGGCAAACTAGTTCAGATAGCTATTTTCCTTTAATTATTAAAATCGTTAAAATAATGATTTAACCCTAGTTATTTATCTGGTATGATATTATTTTAACAATGCAAAAAGATCTCAAAGTAAAGAAATAAAAATAACTCTGTTAGGAGACAGCTTTGTAAACTCGGAAGTCAGACCCTCAACTTTGAATCTCCGAATTCAAATACCTAGTTGGTAGTTTAGTGAACCAACCTCACTACTATTAGCAATAGGAATTGATAACAATGTTCTTTCTCTGCATTTAGTAGTTTCCAACAAGTTCTGTACACCAAGTAGCCAAATTGGATTTTCTGTTTTTGAGTTCATGGGGAACCTATACGGAGGACCAAAACTGACACAATTGAAAATAAAAGCAAAAATATATACAAATTGCTTTTCCTTTTCCTTAAACATGCATTTTTTCAAATAAATGTATATATTTTGTTTTTCCACAGTTTCTCAAAGTGCTTTACAGATCTAAAATTACCACAACCCCCCAACCCCCCCTTCAAAAACCAAAAATAAAATCTTGATCACAACTACACGCCCTTCCAACCCAACCCATCAGGCATACACATACATACACTTAGAAGCTACAAAAACAGCGGGCTGAGTACAGATGAGCCAGGAAAGGCCTTCACGGGAGCCATCTGCATCGGCAGCAGCAGATCCAGGCACCGACCCAGGGCACCCAGAAGAGGTAGGGCTGGTAACCCCACCTCCACCCAAGCGCTACCTGGGGGGCACCCAGGCAGCCGACCACCGCCCCCGATGCAGGGGGCCCCCAGAGAGGAAACACTGGGAGGAAATAAATAAAAAAATATATAATAAGTTAAAATATAAAGTGTATAAAATATAAAGTGTAAAACAATAAGTGTAAAACAATGAAAATTCAAAAAATGCAAAGCAGATAAATAAATTAACAGTTAAAAGCTAAACTAAAAGTTAAGTCTGGTAAATAATAAATAATAATTAGTTAAAAGCTCGGTTATAGCTCGGTTAAAAACGTGAGTATATATATATATATATATATATATATATATATATATATATATATATATATATGAAAAACAAAATATATACATTTCTTTGCAAAAAATGCATGTTTAAGGAAAAGCAATAGGTATATATTTTTGTTTTTATTTTTAATTATGTCAGTTTTGGTCCTCCATAACCTTAGAGTTTCTTTCTTATAATTCTGACATATATATTTTTTTTACATAACAGCTAAAATCACTAAAAACTTTTACATGTAAGCTTTGTGACAAAAAAAGAAATCCTAATAAATTTGAGTCATCCCATAAACCAATTTACCTTCTATTGCTTGAAACTTGAAATAGCACAAATCCTGTTCTAGGCCTACTGTTTTGAAATGTCTGTCAGCCGTGTCATATTTAAAAAACAAATGAAGAAAAGATGGGTATTTTTTTTAAAGCCTGAGATTAAAGTCTACCCAAAAAAATGACCTCTCTCTAGGATGCTTTTAAAAAGATATGGGGATGAGCTAAAACACTGCAAGGGTATTCTTATTAAATTAACAGCAAGGCGCTCAGACACACAGGCTTGCACATGATCCATTTTATTCAATAGTTGTAAAATAGTCTTAGTTACAGCTGCAGGAAATGTGCATGTGTGAACAATAACGCCATTAATAGTATGAGTTTATATTTCGAAATTCAAACAACATGCTCCCAGTAACACAACAATTTTACATATATTTCTGAAACCAATGACAGAGTTTCACAATAATGCCTCTGAGCATAACTGGTACAGCAGAAAAGGGTGGGAAGGTGGTGTCACGTTTCAAAAACTCAGTAGCCAATCATAAAAGCTTTTCTTAGAGCGAGTACACCTGGGCTAAAGAGAGATTCCACTTTGGCAGTTTCGATGATTGCAAGGTGCTCTGCGAGAGAAGAAACAACAAAAACAACACACGAACAGCGTGCTGAAGTAACCCTGAACAACAGCTCATTTTAATGTAAGTGAACGCTTCGGCTAAGGTTTTTATTAAGATGGCTTAGCCAAAGTTTTATGCTTTTTATTCTTTGATTTTATATAGTTATGAGAATGTTTTTGGTGTATACGTATAGTATAATAAGGAAAAGTTAAACTGCTGTTTTAATTAAGTCAAACCCGGTGCTAGTGTTCACATAAAACAAATTACAAGCCTCTGCATGGACAGGAATAGCATGCAGTGCAGGAGAAATGCAAGTGAAGTGAGTAACTCACTGCAAAACTTGTCTGGCTTATATATTACCTGACTGTTTGTGCAAAGTGTGACCTTTGGATCTGGGGTAATTAAAGACCTGCAGAGAAAAGCCTGTTTTGCAGCGCACAGCTGGAGCTGCAGTATTAACTTTTAGACCGCCATCTATCGCAAGCCAGTTGTCAAAGAGCCCATACATATTTGTATATAATTTCTTGGTTAAGATCGTTTGCTCACAGTTTGAAAAACTTAAACATAAAGTCAAGAGGGGAAAGTTAATTGTAAATGGTCTATTTGCACAGCTGTGCTGTGAGCCTTCCAATCAACCCCGAGAGCAATATGGGACTGTCAAGTTATCAAAATCATCCCCAGGATGCAGTGTAAGACATAAAATCTGACTTGTTCAAAGGAAATCATTACTTAATTTGTATTTGTAAATATGCATTTCCTTTTTTCTGAGCAGCAATTGTTCTTTAAAAAAATATCACTTTGAAAGCAGTCAGGAGTCTTGATGGTTGTGATAGAGGTATTTTCCACAGAAAATAAAAACAAGAGCACGTTTCTGCACTAAATGAGGTGGCTTTAAAGTCCCTGTTGTAGGTGAGAGTTTTTTTCTTGCCTGCCTTACTTGGCCCACTCAGCTGCAAGAGAGCATATCCTGTTTAGGACTTCACTGTGAGTCATAACAGCTACAGGCAAGCAGTGGTGAGTGAGAGCCTTGCTTCTGAGGGCTCAGATGGGGAAGGAAATATGATTAAAAAGCTTAATTCTCACAAGCAGAATACATAATAGTTTTTGCTCTAGATTTTCCTTGTACTTTTAAGGGTTGATTATTTGAAGCTAGTTTGGCATAATGATGCAGAAAATCTACAAATGGCATTCTTTGTGTTTGGTTTTGTGAGCTTTTCATACATTTCTGTGCTTGTCAGGTGTCTGTCTCAAGCAAATACAGCTAAGATTTATTGATTTCTTTATTAGAAAACATGTTTGTTTTTTTTCACACCTCATTTAACACTTCCTGTAGGTGTCTGATTGTCATGACATCTAATCTGCTCCTTAACATAGTTCTGTGTGCATAGGTCTTTTT